>JAZGTN010000006.1:4800000-6027500 GCA_037783415.1 Leptasterias polaris | reverse complement strand
ACGATTTTTAGAAGGTTTTTTTGAGAAAATGGTTTCTGCCCATACTTTGTTTGCGTGCAAACGATCTCTGTTGACGGACGGGAACATTTGCCGCAGGTATATAATATTAATTCTGAGGTAACATACACATCTTAAACAGATATGTAATACATGTCATTTACGTTAAATATATGTTGTTTATTAAATTATTAAATTACTGAAGCAGTTGGCAACGCAAAAAAACACGATTACGAATGTTTTCTAGTGTAAAGATTTTGTGAATATACAACATTTGAAGATAACAATACCCTCTGATAAAATGGACTCGTCCAGGCAGTCTCCGCAGCGGGCCGGGAGCAATCGTGTAATTCAAATCATGTACATACAATGTACAATGTATGTGTACTCCGCCGTCTGTTTGTACAATGGTTTTGTAGGGGAGCTTCGACCAGTCCACGTTGCGAGGGTCGAATGAGATTATTTTCAACGTAGGTGGCGCGTTAGTGGCGCTACCATTGATCTCCATTATACCAGGGGGGCGGAAGGGGTGTTGCGCAATCATTTGCGATCGCTGTTCGGGTACACTCCATTTTTAAAATAGGTAATGACCATTAAAAACAAAAAGAAATCCATGTATACCGTTAAAATTTTCTCTTTATCAGCACTGAAAACATAACAGTGTATATCGTAAGACTATTTTCAATTGTTGAGATGCTTAATTTTAAATAAAGTGCGTAAAAATATTACCGAAAATTGTCCGTTGGTTTATTGCAGCGGCTAACGTGTATGAATGGGTCCAGGTGGGAATTTCGTTACAAATGGTCTCCCCTAAAATGGCTACAAATATCGACATAATGTGAAAAAAATTATCGTTCATCCTCTAATTTTTTTCCATTAACGTAATATTTAGGAATAGATCTTTCATTCCTGAAAGTTTAATCAAAATCCCTCGGTACATCCTCTAGATATTTGACGATTTAAAAAAGATTTTTTGGAAAGAATGGATCCCGCCAATACTTAGTTTGCGTTCAAACGATCTCTGTTGACGGACGGGAACATTTGCCACAGGTAATTGTAATTCTGAGGCAACATACACATCTTAAACAGATATGTTATACATGTCGTTTAGGTTAAATATATGTTGTTTATTAAATTGTTAAATTACTGAAGCAGTTGGCAACGCAAAAAACAATTTACAAATGTTTTCTGGTGTAAAGATTTTGTGAATTTACAACATTTGAAGATAGCAATACCCTCTGATAAAATGGACTCCTCCAGGCAGTCTCAACGGCACGCAGCGGAGAGCAACCGTAAATTCAAATAGTGTGTACTGTGCATTCACACACATCCGTTTGTACGTGGGGAGCTTCGACCAGTCCATGTCGCGATGGTCGAATGAGATTATTTTCAACGTAGGTGGCGCGCTGGTTGCGCTACCCCTTCCGCGCCCCCCCGCATTATACTGTATAATGGAGATCAATGGGCGCTACCCCTTCCGCCCCCTGTAGAGGGCGTACAAATCATGTGACACGGCCTGACAAGATGCATTTTTTTTTGCCATTGAGAAAATGGTGCTGACCCATCGTATAACACAGGTCACACACCAGTTTACACAAGCAACAGTTTGTAAGGGAAAATTTGCATGTTTACACATAGGGATTAGAACCCATGGTGGGCCAGCGCAGTTACGTATGTGTAGAGTGCTCTCTCTAGCTCTATTACATAACTCTAGGGACTTTATTCAACAAATTCATTTCGTGCTTTTCTTGGACTGGGGCTTACTGTGGAATGTCACCCCATAAAAGATCTTCTCTTCATTGTTATGCAAATAAGTAGTGTTTTGCACTGTTTTCGAAGTACTCATAGTGCCTAATACTGCTCGGCATTCAGACTGCACCGTGCTGCTGCTGGCTGGAGGGTGCCCGTACATCTTGGCTCTAACGTGGGACTTGAACATTGCATATTCTGACTCAATATGTTTCAATTTTTTTATCATTGGACACAGACAGTTTTTACTAAAAACTGCAGTAAACTCAGAACGTAAATCACTGCTGAGCCCTTTAGTATATATCGTTGGTTTCACGAAGTTCTCTAGTTCTGAATGCAGACTTTTATAGCAAAACGTTAACGTCGGTGTTGGTCTCAACAGGCTGGAGGGAGCTCTACCGGTGAATCAGCGCAGACTGCGAGTGTAAAACTTCACAACCAAAGCCGAAGAAATCAAGCCAACGACATCTTTTTGAGGTAAGTTCCTATATTTAACCCCTGTGGCGTAAATTTAACCCCTCTCGGAATACTTAGCGCCCCCCCCCTAAAGCGATAAGACAAACGCACTAATTAATTGTTTGATACATTAAATAGCCCTCTCAAATTGTTATTATGTTTCCTTTGGGGAAAACTTGTTTTCAATAAACACATTATTGCTCTTGCAAATTACAATCTAAAGTAGCAATTTAAAGCGATTAGAAAATAAGTCCCCTTTTAAGTTGGTAGTACCACAAGTTTTCCATTAGTAATACTACAATATTATTAAATAATAGAACGTTTATCAGTATCAAAACGGTGATTAAGAGAAGTTACAAATACCATGATAAAGCCGAGAAGAAAAAGTAAAAAAAAATCCACTGAAACAATCGGAGCCCGGCGACTTCCCAGCTTTGTGTTCTTTAAAACACTTAAAATTTCACTATGGGTTAGGGGACCCTCAATTCTGTCACGTTACAAATTTGAAAGGACTGGAAAGACGGAGTTTTCAAAAATAGATTGTCATTTAATCATAGTTATTTCATCCGAGGTAGAATACAAGCGCTTATAACAATAAACAGCCACCTGAACAATGTCAGCCGTAGTGTTTAGCTCATCGTCTTTTGTAACACGACTGATTGTTTTGTAAAACAGTTTTTCTATATTATTGAGAAAGTGTTTGGGTGATTTTTCACCGTGTTCCATTCATCTAGTCCTTGACCTGACCATATTAACACCATCCGTGTTCAAGTTTTGCGAAGCTGAACATGGTTGGCTTGTTTAGAGTTGAGGCTACCCATCAGGCTGTTGTCACCATCGGCAATATTTTCTGACAAAACTTTAATTTCGTTTTACATTTTTTTATTTTATTTTGCACCGATTCCACCTGGAACATTAATAAAAAAAGCTGATCGTTAGCCGTAAAATGAACGTCTCTGAGGTGAACGGTGTGTAACTTTGGGCACCGTTAGGGTGAAGAAACATTTCATTTAACCTCACTTATTACTTTCTTATTCTACTCAATGTACACTTTATCTGTACGAAACAAATAATTAAAATTTCAATAACAGTGTCCCATATCGATTTAATTAAGATTTAATTGAGTTTCCAAACTAAGAGCCAGCAAATTTCTTATTGCATTGAAATTCGACCCAAGCATTTTAAAAATCGATTGTTAAACAAAATAGCCACGCCTATAAATTTCTTCATAAACAAAAGTGGCATTCTCGCCCCAACTCGGCTCTAAAACCGTCTGGCATAGAATCTGCGCAATGAATGTCTTGTTGAAAATAAATTGAATATTGCTTAGACCTAAACAATGTTTTAAACATCCATCCTTTTTGAGTGGTCAGCTAGACCACAGTAATTCATGGAGGCAATGGACAAGTTATTCAAATGAATGGACTGGCCAGATCTTTACATTCCTCACATACTATTGTATAGAAAGATTGCGCCCTAACGACACAACACAACTTAAAACACGATAGAAAGGACTTTGTATGAAGCCCTTTGATGTGTTTAACTAAACTGGACAATCGGTGGGGAAATAAAGGAAATAGGTACAAAATGCAACATGGTTTGGCTAACAATGAACGATTGGAAAGGAGACACATTTTTGGCAGGCGGCCATGCTTGCCAACAAGCGACAATACAACGGCTTTTTTAGTATGCACCTCTCATGTTTAACTCTCCGAAAAGAATGTTACTGTCTAAACAGCCGTTTGAATTTGTGCATTATGCCTCTGGTGACGTCTTACGGAAGAGGCTAAGAGATTTCATTTTTTTGAGTGAAACTTTTTCAAAAGTCGTAAAGAAAATATAATATGAAAAGCAAAGGACGTCTTTTTCCTCGCTTCTCCCTCCCCTTCCCCAAATGTGTTTTGTTGCGCCACTAACCATGGACTTAAAAGCCCCCCTTTTGACTTGAACATACCATCGATGGTTTGATATGGTTTGTTTTTTCAGAGAAGTGGAACCAGCAGCCCGCAGCGAGCTCCCTTCCAGCCAAGCTTCAAGAGGGATTGATGGGACTGTTTCTTGAGATGCAGGAAGAGGGAACATCTTTTGTGCTGACTGCTCTCAAGAGACTGTGACCAGATGGGTGTTGAAGATCTATGGATGTGTAGAAGATCTATGGATGTGTAGAATGTGGACGTACAAGGGAGTCATCGCCGGATTGGGGTAAGAAAAACTTAGCAGCATCAGACCTCCACTTTTTAAGTTCGCTTGTGCGATTCACCTTTTTGATAAATGTTGGACATTAAGTGATTTTTTTTTTTTTTTTTTTTTTTATTTTTTTTAATACAAAGGTTCGCAGAAATTCTTAGTGTTTTTACACGATGAATTAATCATTTGAATCACATTGAAGGTACACAAATCTCTCTTATGAGTAGTGATTGTTCTGAACAGAAATATTATGGTAATTATCAAATACGTTAAGTATTTACCTATCCTAAAAGAAAATGAAAATAGTTAGATTTACTAATAGAGCGCAATAGTGGAGGTCGGATAACGCAAGTTGACCCTCAAGACAAATTTAAGACTGGACTTCAAATGTGAAGACTGCGAACGGTAAGAGAAGATCTAACCCGTTCTCTTGCAGAGTCCCTCCCTTTTTCTACCCGCCCCAACGATGTTCGTCGATCTTGTTGATGTTGTCCTTGTGTAGCTTTCAAGGTGACGTCACACTGTCTTGGCATTTTCTTGATTTGCATATTGGTCGAAGCCAGTGATGCTTTTAGTTAGGAGACTAGTCTTACAGGAAATTTCCGTCTGGGTTGATACTTCAAGTCATCGGTTGTCATGTTTGTTTAAAATTGTCATGATTTTATATTTCTAATAGCGTAATGTTTTTAAAGGAAAGTATAAAATCCAATTAAACCTCACTGGCAATAATTTTCAATAATTCTTTCAAAAAGATAAGTAATGTTTTGAGGAAATAAGGCCCAAAGTAAAAGAGAAAACCCCAAAACTTATGTTTAAATGATTAAAACAAATATTATGCACTTTCCCTCCGCTCCTGCGCTGTTACTGTGGGTACGAAACCCACTTCAAAAAGTATTTTAGAAGTAATTAAGCAGTCATATATTGCAGTCCAATCACCATTCAATTGATGATTAATGTTTGATTTAGGAGTTTTAAATATATAAGTTAGACCAGCTAAATTAATATTTAAATATTCCTAATATCAGTATTACATCAGCTCCTAGCCCTGCGCTTTTACCGTGGGCACGACACCCACTTCCTTAAGTATTTTAGAAGTACTCAAGCAGTCAAATATTCCAGTCCAATCACCATTCAATTGATGATTAATGTTTGATTTAGGAGTTTTAAATATATAATTTAGACCAGCTAAATTAATATTTAAATATTCCTAATATCAGTATTACATCAATTCTGGGTGTATAATAAATAACATAAAATCTGTTAAAAATTAACATCTATTAAAAACATAAAATCCTTTGAAAGTGAAAAATAGTAAGACAATAAATAAACATCAAAGCTGTAGCCTTTGCTCATTTAGAAAGTTCAAATAAAAGTGAAAGGGGGAACTTTTAGCAAACGCAAGTTTTTTAAAGCTGTAGTCACAATATGCAAATCGTGTATCGTAAAGCTTAAAGGCCTTGTTGCAAATAACTTACCCAAATTTGTGAGCGCTGCGAAACAAATGGAAGGAGAAAACGAATAATGAACTATGGTGAAAAAAAAAATAATAATGAAGACGAGAGAGAAGACCATACGTCAGTGATGCCCAGGTTGGTATGAATGGTAAGACAGTAAAGGCCTAGAGTATTTAAAGTGTTGGCCTAGAGATAAGACTAACTCTCCACCCTTTCAACAGGTTTACCGGCAATATGTAAGTATAAGGTGTGAATGCCGTAGTACTTATAGTCTTGATTCTAAGAGTATAAGATGATGAAGACTCTTTGCTGTTCATGATGAGTGATTGGAGGCCAGGCGAGGTTGCTTGATTACAGAAAAGTTAAAGTACAACAAGGGAAAGTGTCAGGTAAAAGTATCAGGGTAAGTGCGAAAGAAAACTAACCCTTATCTCCACAGCTGCTAACCTTTCCTCCACAGCTTTTAACTTTTCCATCCACAGGCATAAATTGTGTTTTTGTTTTCCAGTCTGTAACCTGTTTCTAAAAAGTGGATGTTTTGGCAGGTTAATGTGCATTAGGACAGGAAAATATCAGGTAATAGTATCAGGGTAAGTGCAAAAGAAAACTAACCCTTTCCTCCACAGCTGCTAACCTTTCCTCCACAGCTGCTAACCTTTCCTCCACAGGCATAACATGTTTTTGTTTTCCACAGTCTTTAACCTGTTCTTTCAACAAAAAGTGGATGTTGTGGCAGGTTATTGTGCATTGAGACGCATACATTGAGCAGATAACACAATGTTGAGACTTTCAAAGGTTAAGTATCAGGTAAAGTATTACGGTAAGTACAACAAGGGAAAGTGTCAGGTAAAAGTATCAGGGTAAGTGCGAAAGAAAACTAACCCTTTCCTCCGCAGCTGCTAACCTTTCCTCCACAGCTTTTAACTTTTCCATCCACAGGCATAAATTGTGTTTTTGTTTTCCAGTCTGTAACCTGTTGTTTCTAAAAAGTGGATGTTTTGGCAGGTTATTGTGCATCAGGACAGGAAAATATCAGGTAATAGTATCAGGGTAAGTGCAAAAGAAAACTAACCCTTTCCTCCACAGCTGATAACCTTTCCTCCACAGCTGCTAACCTTTCCTCCACAGGCATAACATGTTTTTGTTTTCCACAGTCTTTAACCTGTTCTTTCAACAACAAAAAGTGGATGTTGTGGCAGGTTATTGTGCATTGAGACGCATACATTGAGCAGATAACACAATGTTGAGACTTTCAAAGGTTAAGTATCAGGTAAAGTATTACGGTAAGTACAACAAGGGAAAGTGTCGGGTAAAAGTATCAGGGTAAGTGCGAAAGAAAACTAACCCTTTCCTCCGCAGCTGCTAACCTTTCCTCCACAGCTTTTAACTTTTCCATCCACAGGCATAAATTGTGTTTTTGTTTTCCACAGTCTGTAACCTGTTTCTAAAAAGTGGATGTTTTGGCAGGTTATTGTGCATCAGGACAGGAAAATATCAGGTAATAGTATCAGGGTAAGTGCAAAAGAAAACTAACCCTTTCCTCCACAGCTGCTAACCTTTACTCCACAGCTGCTAACCTTTCCTCCACAGGCATAACATGTTTTTGTTTTCCACAGTCTTTAACCTGTTCTTTCAACAACAAAAAGTGGATGTTGTGGCAGGTTATTGTGCATTGAGACGCATACATTGAGCAGATAACACAATGTTGAAACTTTCAAAGGTTAAGTATCACGGTAAGTGTGACAGAAAAATAACCATTGTTTCCGCAGCTGTAATCTTTCCCTCCACACAAGCTTTAACTTTGTTTGTGTTTTCCAGTCTGTAACATGTTATTGCTAAATGGATGTTGAAGCAAGCAGTTGTACACCGATGGCAGCTTTGGGACACCGTAGACGACAGTGGTTTGGTAAAGTATTGGGTTATCTCAGGTAATTTGTATAGTAAACCTGTCTTGGGTGCATGCAAAAGATTTGGTAAAAATGGTAGGCTTTATACGTAATAAACGGGACAGTAATTCGTTCAAGAAATTTTGACATTCCTGAACTAATCGAAAAAACAACTTAAGAACCAGTCAACTTGCTCTAAAAATGTGTTTGTACAATCCAAACAATTTGAACTCATTCCTGAACAGTAAAAGTCGGGTCTTGCAATTTTTGTGTGAAGATAATTAAATGCAGAGAGATAAATTAAACACCTACTAAATTTTCCCTCAGTTCAGCAGTCTCTTGTGAAGTGGTGACTACAACCGGACCTGTTTGGATGAGCATCGTTTGACGATCAGGGAGTGGTGACTACAACCTGACCTGTTTGGATGAGCATCGTTGGAGGATACAGGTGCAAAGAGTCAACAACAGACCACGTGGTAAATTTGAAGAAAAGAAATCGGACTTTTCTTTGAAAAGAAGTCTCACCCACAAATTTGGCAAAGGAATTAATGTTTCAGAATTAGCACCCAGTGAAGGTTTCAAATCTTTCAAATTGTTAATGAGTCATTCATATCCTAAAAGTTGCAAAAAACACATCAATCAACTGGTGGAAGACTTCATCAAAATAGGAAGTCCAAGTTTTTCTGAAAAACAAAAACAAAAAGAAAAACGAAACCTGGAATATTGTGTCGTAGAACGAATGCGTATCCAATGAGTTGAAGGACCGTTTGGCCGGAGAAGAATTTTCTTGCACATGATAGCACTCGACTTAACTAATCCTCAGAACAACTGATACTTGTATTAATAGAGTTTGTCAATTGGTCTTTAAAAAACATTTATTTTCTGCCGCAGGTTGAGATGATTGACATACACCCAATCCTAAGGCCAATAAAAGCTTCTTGGACTATGAACCGCTAGCTGAAGGACTGCGTCAAGTCTAGTCAGATTACTCTCTACTAACTACAAGTTCATCTGTTGTAGTTTATGTGCTGAAATCATCACTGAGCTGAGGGTTATGTATAGCAGAATCTTTGGTCCTGCAAACAATTGGTATGTATTAGGAATATATAAGTTACAAGTTACTAGTGAAGAAACAAACCTAAACATCAGTTGATAACTTTGGAAGGAGAAACGAAATAAACATATCAAAAATTGATTTTGCATTTTTCAAACAAATCGCTTAATTAGTAACGATCTGTAACCATCATTCAAAATATTATAGTACCATATGAGATTCTACAACAACAAAACATGATCGACCAGCCAACACCGAGGTAAAACATCTTAAGCACTAGTTAACTTGCGTGAAAAAAGTGTTTGTACAATAAAAACAGAATGAAATCCTTCCTGAACATTATATTTAAATGCATAGAGATAAATTTGTCTATGCATTCATTTTCCCTCGGTTCAACAGTCTCTTCTGGAGTGGTGACTTTGTCAACCGGACCCGATTAGCATCGTTGGAAAGTGCAGGGAGTGGTGACTACAATCCGACATGTTTGGATGAGCCTCGTTAGAGGATACAGATGAAAAGAGTCAACAACTGACCGCTTGGTAAGTTTGAAAAAATAAATCATTCTGAAACGTTTATTTGAAGAGAAGGTTTATCCAACAAATTTGGCAGAGGAAGTAATGTCTCAGAATAGGCACATTTTTATGTTTCAAATCGTCTATAATATAAACAGTCAATCCCATCTTTTAGTTTGCAATAAACACACTATTTAACCAACTTGTGGAAGCCCTTCATCGAAACATAAGGTCACGTTTTTCAGAATTTGTTATAAATAAATAAAAATATCAAAAAAAAAATCACCCAAACAAACCTGGAAAGCTTTGTCATGTTGTGTCTGCATGTTTGATTAGTTGAAGAACTTATTGGAGCTAAAAAGAATATTTTCTTGCCCATAGCATTCAGACTTTTTCTCAGAACACTGATACCTGTATGAAAAAAAGTTTATCAACATTTAACTTTGAAAATTGTTTGATTTCTACCGCAGGTTGAGACGATGACCTTGAAGATGACACACATCCAATCTTGAATCTTGAGCCAAAACTTTTTGAACTGTGTACCACCATCTGAAGAAAGACTGTTCAAGTCTAGCCGGTTGACTCTCCGCTGCATGTTTGACAGTTAAAATGACGTCTGGATTGTTCAACACTTTTTGAACTGTGTACCACCATCTGAAGGACTGTTCAAGTCTAGCCAGTTGACTCATCACTACATGTTCAGCAGTTGAAGTGACGTCGGGAATGGGCTAACCTACAATATTGGACTGTGCAACCAGCTGAACGACTGCGTCAGGTTTAGTCAGATAGCTCTTCACGTTTTGAAGTGTTGAAATGAGTTGTGGTTGTAAATGCTAATCAACGCTTTTTGGACTGCGTGCCACCAACTAAATGACTATGTCAAGTCTTGCTAGATGACTCGCCACTACAAGTTCAACTGGAAGTAACGTAGTGGTATTGATGCTGCATTTGTAACTAACGCTTTTTGAACTGTCATAAACTGAAGAAAGACTGTATCAAGTATAGCCAGATGATTCAAAATTCAACAAACGAACAGGACCTCGGCGTCTTACTGTATGAAGATACTCAAGGAGAGGTCCACTATATTAGGCCGTGTCCGAATTTGTGGCTGCGACTAATGGCTGAGGCTGTTGCTATGGGCCTTTGCTTTAACGCTTGATAATTCATGTGACGATCAAGCCACAGACACTGTTTACTCATGGCTTTCTTGAATTCATCAAACTCCAATACCATATTGTACAATTGGCACTCATATCAGTTGATTGTATAGAAATTGTTCGCCTTGCCTCACGCCAAGAATGGTTGGTTAATCATGGAAAATAAAGTTAATTAAATTCAAGTACAGACCCTTTGGATTTTGATGGTGTCCAGAGTAGTTAAGAATACAAGATTAGTGTTTGTTTGTTTCTCTTTAGAGTAATGTGAGAGCTTTTGTAAAGAGAAGCAAACAAATTACAAATCACGTTATACCAAAAATGATGTACTTAACGCGCAATTTATGAAGTATTTTTGCTTGCCGAAACCTTTTAACCATGTGAGTGAAAACGTCAACAATATTACAAGTATTTTTGCAGGGAGAAGACTTGGACAAGATTAAACTAATGTCACCAATTGTTCTCGTACAGCATGTTATAAATCATGGCAAGAAAAGCTCAGGTTTAGTCATTTTATTATTGAACAAACATGATTGTAAAACATTTGTAACTTTATAATATAATCAATCGGAATTGTTGTTGCGAGGCAAACTTTACACATTGCTAAATAAGAATAATTCTAAGATATGTGGGAAATTGTATAAGTGTAGGTAGTTATGGACAACCTCTTGTGACTACTTTACCTTGTATAATTATGAATCTTTTTAATCCTACCTTAAATATTCTTTATAATTATGTTTACCGTTTTTCATTCTTTCTTTTATCGGTTTAGTCATCTGTATTTTGCTTTTGCTCTAAATTTTAGTGTTTTCGTCTGCACTGTTTGAATCAAGGCCAGTTTTAATTTCCCCTGTGTGGGATGGGATAATTTAAGTTTCGTACACGAGTGCAAAATAGACAAAATGCATGTTGAGAAATGCGCGAGCAGGACCCTGTTGCAATGCATACACAAACCGTGGCCACCGTGGCCGCAATCACAACACCATGGGCTCGGTTTCACAAAGAGCCAAGATTTATAATATCAATCGATTGCTAATCAAAGTGTGATGTCTCAATTCAAATCACTACGACAATTATTGACAACTCATCTTAAGATGAATCTTTGTGTTTTGTGAAACCGAGCCCAGTACTCCTAACCCTAACACTGAACTAAAACTATTCACACTTTAACTTAACCCTAGTACTAAAACCACTAAAAAATATCACTCGTAATTCATTTTTAAAACCTCACCCTCAGCACCAACTAATCTGCGCATTTTAAATAACTATTTATTAGTAAAGCGTCTGTATAAAATATGCATTTTGTCTATACTAGCGCTCAAAAACACTTGAGTTATATACCAGTAGATACGTATAAATTATTGAGTTTTGTCTTCTAGTGTTTATTTACTGTTAGTTTATCTGAAGAATGATACTGTAGTAAAAGACCAAGTAAGCATTACTTATTTATTAAATTATTGTCCTAAGTTTCCTTTGACTGTTATGAGAACATTCATAAGCATACATGTTAATGCGTTGCATTTTATATGAACCTAGTACAATTATTGTTAGGGGGAGGGGGGGGTGGGGGGGCTCGCCCAAATGTTTTCGGATTCCGAGATATGTGCTGTCACTCTTGTCAGCAGATTGTAACGGGAGACACATACACACCGAGGGGGTTGGGGGGACAAAATCCCCATGACAGAATTCAAATCTGGCATTAGTTGTGTGATTTCGACAGCAGATTGTAACGGGAGACACATACACACCGAGGGGGTGGGGGGGACAAAATCCCCATGACAGAATTCAAATCTGGCATTAGTTGTGTGATTTCGACCAAACACAAATCATTTCATTGTTCAAAGGCATTTCTTATGACAAATACTGATAATTCTGGCAAAACAAAAGTGGAAGACAAGTCCGAAAACTATCTTTTGTAAAATATTTATGAAAGAAACCCCTGTACAATGCATTTTCTGTGGGCTTCTGGTATTCGTGGTAGTCAGTTTGTATGAAATGGGTGGCCCTGGTTTAAGGGAAACAGCGCCACACGATCGTCCAGTCAGAATCGAAGATTTAAAATTGCTTGAAGGTAGGCCTAAGCATTACTAATATTTTTCATTATCTTTTGAAATACAAAATTGCAAAGTTATACTTTATAGCTACATAATGTACTTGTAAGCCACAAGCAGTATATAGGAATATAAGTTAAATGTAAACCTTGTTTTTAATTGTAATGAAAGTTTTTCTTAGCTAGACTAGTTAAATAATGTCACCATGTTGGCATGTGCCCTGTGTGCACTAGCGACCACTGATACTGTTTGTCGTTACATCCAAAGGTACCAGACTGTTTTGTCGTCTAGTCTCGGCGACATTGATTTAATTACACAACACAAGATGGCCGCTCCATTATAAAATAGGTCTACACCATAGAAATAGAAGGAGAACGCCGAGTATGTCATTGTGCGTGCGATTTCGTTGTGAGACCAATTTTATGGACGCGCGTATAATACGCCATTTTTTTTCACGCGTGTATGGCTAGAGACGTACGCCGGGTGTTACGGCGCGCTGCCCATGGTAGCGAGGCTGTGGTCAGTGATAAGCCAGTGATAATATTTTGCCATACAGTAGACGTCATGAACATTGACCAATGAAAACACGTAGAAACGGTCTATGTGCGTTGCCATTTTGCCATACACGCGTGTCACGTGATGATAATTTTGCCATACACAGAGGGCGGTCGAGCTCGGCGTTCTCCGGGTTGCATATTTTCTTTTTACATCGCAGCGAGGGGTTTTGTACTGTAATACTGCCAATTCCTGTCTTGAGATGAGACTACAAACATTTATGCCTATTTTGGTTAGGGGTGAGGGGTTAGAGGGGGTTAGGGGGTTAGGGGGTTAGGGGTTTAGGGTTAGACGTAAATTAGGGTTAGGTTTAGGGTTTGGGTTAGACGTAGTCTCCTATCTCAAGACGGAATTGACAGTGTTACAGTACAAAACCCCTCGCTTCGGTGTAAAAAAATATACGCCTCCCGGGTTCTATTTCTATGGTCTACACCAACGTCAGTAATTGCAAGCTGAATATATATAACAACAATGGAACGTATTACTTATAATGTAGTTTTAACTTGTAAAATACATGCAATGCTGATTAAAGTTACGTAGGCCTATACAGAGGAAAATTCATTAACAAATTTGCATATTAGACTAAACGTACTTGGGAAAGGTTTAATGTGTTCACTTCAAGCTTGCTAGCTGCAGCTACAGCACATGCTAAACTTTAAGCGTAATTAAATTTTGTTTATATCATGTATCGGCCATAATAATGGACAATAATATAAATAAGGGGGTCTGTGTTCGCTTAAAGGCAAGGTATACGTTCGGTAATCACTCTTAAAATTAATGGCAATAAAAACTTACTTGGTTAGAAGTGCAGCAGCTTTCGATAGTATAAAGCATTTTGAGAATCATTTCACTTCGAAGAAAAAGATATCGGGTTTTATGGCCCAAAATTTGGAACTGAGAAGCTTTTCGGCCAGAAAGGTTTTTCACAAGTTAGTTTTATTGTATATATTTACATTTATATAGGATTAAAACAATCAAACAGTTCCAAAAACCAAAGGTATACTTTGCCTCTGAAAGCGTTGACTAGTACATGGATCAGGTGTACGTTTCAGTTTTTTCCAAATCTGGTTTGTTATGCTTTTTTGTATCTAGTGGTTAACACAGAAATGAGTTGGGCTCCAAGATTAAATGACACTTGGGATAAAAAAAATTATCATCAAAGGAAGCTAAAACTTTCAGAAAATGCTAAATGTATCGGGAAGATTGTAGGATAGTCTTATTTTGTTGGGTTGAATAGTAAAAGAACAGGAAAGTAGAGAAAATATTGATTAAAAGGGGTCAGTTGACCCGGTTGCTGCACAGCTCACATACATACCAACATGGATGTTAATGGTGCTTATTATTGTACTGAAATTAATGTTTAAAGGGTAATAGAAAGTATGGAAGAAAAAAAAATCAAATGAATTGAATTTAACCCAAGATCTGAAGTCTGGAAGTCTGAGGTTCCTAATTTCATACTACTAGAGCTAATTTTATTAATGAATCGGAAATTCTACTTAAAAATATTCTGTAGCAAACCTAAGAGAGATAATGGCCAGTCATAGATGTGACATGGTAATTTGGCTGCTACATTTTGTTTGTTCTTATATTTTTTTATAGGTGCTTTTTGTGCTTATGCAGCTCTAAGACATTGGAAAGTTGTTTTAAACACTTGTGTTCTTGGGCAAGTAATTTTGCTATAATTGCTTCTCATCACCTAGTATACTGCTGGGGTGACTCGATAGCAACGTGGCACCCGATTTGGTGCTGCATACTCTGAACAAGTTGAGATGGTTTCAGGGATGCAATGGTTAATGCCCGATGAACAAAAGGTACAATGTACTGGGCATACAATGCGCTTTTTAAAAATGTTTAAGCGCCTATAGTATGCCTAAATTGTGCAACTCGGTATTAAATATTATAGCCTAATATTTCTAATATAAATATTATATTGAATGAAAAATATTGTATACTCCATGCCCATGGGTGGCTAGTAGATAATTTGTGCTTTGATTCTCTCCTATGCCGCGAGAGTTTTTCTCCGGGTCCTCCGATTTTCCTCCCCCCCCCCCCCCCCCCTGGAAAAAGTAAAATACTTTCGATCTCATGGTTTGGTCATTGTTCATTTTATGGGTGGCTATAGCTTGGCTGCCAATGGTGCCCTCGCATGCCTGCTTGCTTCTTGAACATGCTGGAGCCACGTCCTTCGCAAATCAGCTTCTCAGCTGAGCGAGCGTAGCCTTTTGTCAAGGCCTTCGTGGCTTGGACAGCTTTTCGTAGAGCTGCGATCCCAAGCGACTGAAAGAGACCACGCACGCGAGTGGCGAAGCAGGGCCTTTTCTAACTTGTTTGCGGTTTCTAATGTGTTTCTTTATAATCTCGATTTTTGCTATTCAAACGGTAGCAAAAGTCCAAACCAATCAAAAGCGAATAATGCTTGTTTCATGCTTCATGAATAATTCATCAAACAAAAACGCAAACAAGTCTTCCTTTCCAGTCGCTCCGCTGTTTACAAAGCTGTCCAAGCCACGATGGCTTTGTTCAAAGGCTATAGCGAGTGAGGATCATGAGTAATTCCTCCCAAATTATTCACAGGCTCGCTATGATGACGACAGTCCCCCTTTAAGTAAGCAAGTTAGTTTAAGTAAGCAAGTTAGTTTAAGTAAGCAAGTTAGTTTAAGTAAGCAAGTTAGTTTAAGTAAGCAAGTTAGTTTAAGTAAGCAAGTTAGTTTAAGTAAGCAAGTTAGTTTAAGTAAGCAAGTTAGTTTAAGTAAGCAAGTTAGTTTAAGTAAGCAAGTTAGTTTAAGTAAGCAAGTTAGTTTAAGTAAGCAAGTTAGTTTAAGTAAGCAAGTTAGTTTAAGTAAGCAAGTTAGTTTAAGTAAGCAAGTTAGTTTAAGTAAGCAAGTTAGTTTAAGTAAGCAAGTTAGTTTAAGTAAGCAAGTTAGTTTAAGTAAGCAAGTTAGTTTAAGTAAGCAAGTTAGTTTAAGTAAGCAAGTTAGTTTAAGTAAGCAAGTTAGTTTAAGTAAGCAAGTTAGTTTAAGTAAGCAAGTTAGTTTAAGTAAGCAAGTTAGTTTAAGTAAGCAAGTTAGTTTAAGTAAGCAAGTTAGTTTAAGTAAGCAAGTTAGTTTAAGTAAGCAAGTTAGTTTAAGTAAGCAAGTTAGTTTAAGTAAGCAAGTTAGTTTAAGTAAGCAAGTTAGTTTAAGTAAGCAAGTTAGTTTAAGTAAGCAAGTTAGTTTAAGTAAGCAAGTTAGTTTAAGTAAGCAAGTTAGTTTAAGTAAGCAAGTTAGTTTAAGTAAGCAAGTTAGTTTAAGTAAGCAAGTTAGTTTAAGTAAGCAAGTTAGTTTAAGTAAGCAAGTTAGTTTAAGTAAGCAAGTTAGTTTAAGTAAGCAAGTTAGTTTAAGTAAGCAAGTTAGTTTAAGTAAGCAAGTTAGTTTAAGTAAGCAAGTTAGTTTAAGTAAGCAAGTTAGTTTAAGTAAGCAAGTTAGTTTAAGTAAGCAAGTTAGTTTAAGTAAGCAAGTTAGTTTAAGTAAGCAAGTTAGTTTAAGTAAGCAAGTTAGTTTAAGTAAGCAAGTTAGTTTAAGTAAGCAAGTTAGTTTAAGTAAGCAAGTTAGTTTAAGTAAGCAAGTTAGTTTAAGTAAGCAAGTTAGTTTAAGTAAGCAAGTTAGTTTAAGTAAGCAAGTTAGTTTAAGTAAGCAAGTTAGTTTAAGTAAGCAAGTTAGTTTAAGTAAGCAAGTTAGTTTAAGTAAGCAAGTTAGTTTAAGTAAGCAAGTTAGTTTAAGTAAGCAAGTTAGTTTAAGTAAGCAAGTTAGTTTAAGTAAGCAAGTTAGTTTAAGTAAGCAAGTTAGTTTAAGTAAGCAAGTTAGTTTAAGTAAGCAAGTTAGTTTAAGTAAGCAAGTTAGTTTAAGTAAGCAAGTTAGTTTAAGTAAGCAAGTTAGTTTAAGTAAGCAAGTTAGTTTAAGTAAGCAAGTTAGTTTAAGTAAGCAAGTTAGTTTAAGTAAGCAAGTTAGTTTAAGTAAGCAAGTTAGTTTAAGTAAGCAAGTTAGTTTAAGTAAGCAAGTTAGTTTAAGTAAGCAAGTTAGTTTAAGTAAGCAAGTTAGTTTAAGTAAGCAAGTTAGTTTAAGTAAGCAAGTTAGTTTAAGTAAGCAAGTTAGTTTAAGTAAGCAAGTTAGTTTAAGTAAGCAAGTTAGTTTAAGTAAGCAAGTTAGTTTAAGTAAGCAAGTTAGTTTAAGTAAGCAAGTTAGTTTAAGTAAGCAAGTTAGTTTAAGTAAGCAAGTTAGTTTAAGTAAGCAAGTTAGTTTAAGTAAGCAAGTTAGTTTAAGTAAGCAAGTTAGTTTAAGTAAGCAAGTTAGTTTAAGTAAGCAAGTTAGTTTAAGTAAGCAAGTTAGTTTAAGTAAGCAAGTTAGTTTAAGTAAGCAAGTTAGTTTAAGTAAGCAAGTTAGTTTAAGTAAGCAAGTTAGTTTAAGTAAGCAAGTTAGTTTAAGTAAGCAAGTTAGTTTAAGTAAGCAAGTTAGTTTAAGTAAGCAAGTTAGTTTAAGTAAGCAAGTTAGTTTAAGTAAGCAAGTTAGTTTAAGTAAGCAAGTTAGTTTAAGTAAGCAAGTTAGTTTAAGTAAGCAAGTTAGTTTAAGTAAGCAAGTTAGTTTAAGTAAGCAAGTTAGTTTAAGTAAGCAAGTTAGTTTAAGTAAGCAAGTTAGTTTAAGTAAGCAAGTTAGTTTAAGTAAGCAAGTTAGTTTAAGTAAGCAAGTTAGTTTAAGTAAGCAAGTTAGTTTAAGTAAGCAAGTTAGTTTAAGTAAGCAAGTTAGTTTAAGTAAGCAAGTTAGTTTAAGTAAGCAAGTTAGTTTAAGTAAGCAAGTTAGTTTAAGTAAGCAAGTTAGTTTAAGTAAGCAAGTTAGTTTAAGTAAGCAAGTTAGTTTAAGTAAGCAAGTTAGTTTAAGTAAGCAAGTTAGTTTAAGTAAGCAAGTTAGTTTAAGTAAGCAAGTTAGTTTAAGTAAGCAAGTTAGTTTAAGTAAGCAAGTTAGTTTAAGTAAGCAAGTTAGTTTAAGTAAGCAAGTTAGTTTAAGTAAGCAAGTTAGTTTAAGTAAGCAAGTTAGTTTAAGTAAGCAAGTTAGTTTAAGTAAGCAAGTTAGTTTAAGTAAGCAAGTTAGTTTAAGTAAGCAAGTTAGTTTAAGTAAGCAAGTTAGTTTAAGTAAGCAAGTTAGTTTAAGTAAGCAAGTTAGTTTAAGTAAGCAAGTTAGTTTAAGTAAGCAAGTTAGTTTAAGTAAGCAAGTTAGTTTAAGTAAGCAAGTTAGTTTAAGTAAGCAAGTTAGTTTAAGTAAGCAAGTTAGTTTAAGTAAGCAAGTTAGTTTAAGTAAGCAAGTTAGTTTAAGTAAGCAAGTTAGTTTAAGTAAGCAAGTTAGTTTAAGTAAGCAAGTTAGTTTAAGTAAGCAAGTTAGTTTAAGTAAGCAAGTTATTTTGTCGGAGTGCATGGCAGAGTTCAATTGTTAGTTTGCTTGGTTCAATGCAGAAATTATGTCACCAGTCAAATAACCTGGTACTTACTTGTCATTACTGGTCAAGAGTTGTTAGCATGAACTTGTTTTCTTATAAGCAGTTTGGTTGTTGTTTACGTCTATTCTTGATTTATACCGCGATCTAAACCATTTTGCTGTGGTTCCCATGAGATGTCATCTCTTTCCCAGAAATCAACGTCACCACAATCGTTGTTCGGTCCTCGCTGCCGTTGTGGCAGGAGATTATGTCCCCCGGAGATTCTGTCCTCCATACGGCAAACTGTGTACAAACTTCTTTTGATAGCGCCCTCTTTTGAATCAACCTCCTCCAGCCCATGTTAATTCCCCATAATATGGGGGACAGAATCTCCGGGGGACAGATTTCCCTATGACACCGTCTATCCGGCACCCAACAACTCATTTCCTGACTGAAAATTACTACATCAGTTTTAAGTTATTTTATTTTAATCTACATGCCCAGGTTCCAATGTGATCGTGGTATTTGTCTGGAATAGCGCCCTCTTCTTGATTAAACTGAGCTCTCGAGAAATGTGTGATGTTTTGCGTGACTGATGCAGATAACATCGATCTCCGACTTGAAACCAAGTCTAGAAATCTAAAGTGTAAACTTTGCGATCGAAACAAGTTGCGCAAACATCCCAGAAGAACTTTGACCCGCTAGTCATGTGCACGTTATACAGATATCGTATAATGAGCAATGAGCAATTGTATTGGGCAATGAGTATAGTGGCAGTGTCACATGCTCGTCAGAATACACTCGTGTTTATATTCAGTTGGTTTTAAATCTACCGGAAGGATTCAACGTTACTCCTAAACCTACTGTATGCTACAATATAAGGCTCGAACCTTGCGCAAATTATGTTACTCAGCCCGCATTTCTATTACTAAAAAAATACTGTTTTGTAGAGATGGCGAAGCGAAGATGCTAAAGCAATGTACCTATTAGATCTGCCATCATGAAAAGCTGACTGTCGATGTTTATTCACTCGCTGTAAGTATGTTTGATTTGTTTGTCACATTCGGTTGAACACTAAAGTAAATATGATAAGTAGGACCGATTGAAAACAGTTTTACCACCATAGAGAAAATACCTACTTGGTGTAGGGTTTTACCAAGGCCGCAGCACTGAATCTTATAGACACCGATGAACGGCTGTGCATTTTAGGTTTTACAGAATTATCATCATAGAATCCAAATCGTTGGATTTTCCATTCAGGTGATAGAAACACATCAATAAAGGTCTCACTTCAATTCAGCCAATTGAAAATGGCCAAGTTAGTCAAGTTAATTCCCTGCACATGCAATGACAGTTATTAGATCAAACGTATTGAACCTTTTCGCCTTGCAACGAGTCCCATCAGCTTTGGGTTGCATTTCAGTTGTAGTGATAATACACAAGAGTGTGTCAAGTCATGATGATCGTTTCACCATAAAGTCATGCAGTAGGCCTTACGACGTCTAGACATACGAAACTTGGTTTGATTCCAAGTCTCAAAGATCGGGGTTACACTATTAGTCTCCAGTGAGGGGTTTTACAAGCCGCCAAAAGAGGGAGCTATGACAGTAAACCAGTACTGAGTACAACGCTCGGCAAATTCCAACAAGGACCGAATGTCGACAATGGAGTCAATTAATTTTGTGAATTGCCTAGTGCCTATAACACGTGTTTTGAGGCCGCTAGTTAATCGATAATGGTCCTTTGTGCGAACTTGGCCAAAAGTGTATCGACTTTCAGTAGATAAAATCAACGATTTCAGTCTCGAGACTAATTGAAGCTATTACAAACCTTTAGGTGTTATAACCTTAAAATGTGATTCAAGTTGAATTATATAAACCTTAGAAAAAGAGGGAAAAGTACTTTTCCGACTTCCCAACTATTTTCTAAACAGTCCATGTCACTTACAATTTCTGTGTTGACTATTTGGGCAGGTACTGAACTGGTTCCCGGCTTATCATTGTGGATTCCATCACAACGAGGTATGGGTAACTGCTGCAATCCGACGAGCGACAATGAAGGCGACACCGAACAGGGTTACCATGGTAATGTCATAGATTATTGTGAAATTACATAATTACAAAATGGGTATACAGAGGAAAAGCAAAAACAAAAGCTAAACTAAACCAGCTAAACATTTGTTGTGTTTTCCTGAAAACTGAAGAATCATCGTTTAGCCCCCATATAATGATGTTTAATTAATTATAATATAATTATTCCCATATAATTATATATGCTTGTTACAAATATGTTTTATTGAAGTTGTCACGACAGAGTCGACACATTCAAGTATATCGTATACTACATATGGACACGGTAGTAGAGGTATAAACATTTCATAATTATCTCCGTATTGTTAAATAATTTTGCTTTCTAGTGTTATAACATGCTGAATAAAATAAACAAGTCATGTAAAACATTTCAAAACACATGATATTTTGCAGATATGTATTTATGACAATACATTTTTAATGCTGTAATTAATTTGTTTTTTCTTTGTTAGACCAGCAGCGTGGACCAATCAAATCCGAACAAGCACACAGTAATTATCTCCGAGGTATTGAATGTTTTAAATTTCCTCTTAAAAGTTATGTTTCATGACAAATTATGTAATTATAAGTTGATCTGAATGGAGGTCTGGATCTTAACTTGTTGGTTCAAGGTCGCTTGACATTGCTACATGAAATGTTTGTAATCACAACTTTTTTGTAAATTGATTCTCATCAGAAAAACTTAAGGCTAAGGAGAATGAGCGACAAGCCTTACTGCCTACGGCTGACCAAAGAGTAAGTCACCCAAGCAGATCGGATGGGATCGTGGATCCTCGGCAGGTATACAACTCCTTTTTGTCTAGTACTAAATAAAGCAGTAACTTATGGCATAGGTTATGCTACTTGAGTCGGCAAAACGATAGATTGAAACAACGTGGAATGAACCTTACTTTGTTCATTGAAATATGTGCACTTCTCTAAGAAAATATCGAAAGACTTATCGGTGATTAAAACTGTATTTTCACGGACTGCTTTTGAAAACCAGGATTAAGTACATTTTTTATGCAAATAGGTTAATATTTGCTTCAATTAGATTTATCTTTCCATTCTAAATAATTTATGTGATCTTTATTAATCTTACAGGCCGCTCATTTGAGGGGAGACAAGTTACGTGAAGCAGAACAAGCCACCGAAGAAATGAACAAAGCTGCAGGAAACTGGGCAAAGGGAGCCGCCATGTTGAAAAAGTTATGACCCCATGAATTTTTACCACTATTGAGGGCGTCCTTGCTTGGATCTGAAACTATTGCTGGTTGGCGTTTGTTTTTGTTTGCGTGTTTACATCATGTGCAAGTGTTGACGGGTATCAAGGAATGTGATTCTAATGCGGATTTACATTCTAGAAACAAGCCCCCGTCCATGAGATGGGGAACTTAATTCAGAGTAGAACTTTTGCATTGACGTCACCACGACTTTTTAGATGTAAATCACTGATGAGAAACGCACAGCTTTGTACGCGCGGCGCACAGGATCAGCCAATGAGCAACCTTTTTTTACCATTAGCCGAGGACACCCTACGTCATGCGCGTAAGTTTTATTACGAATATTCAGGCGGGAGAATTTCAAATGTGACTGATGATTCAAACTTGTGCATTCAATGGCAGCAATCGAGAAGGCTGCGAGGTTTGCCCATCCTGGCCAAATATTTGAAGAGTATTATAGATGATGGACTCGATCGAAAGAAAAAGAATATTAATTTTGTCTCCTCACAATCACACATCAGTGCTGTCAAAACATAGCCATAGAAATGAAGGTTGACTCGGACAAAAGTCTTGTTAAAATTTTGATATATGATTTCTCTTGTTGGCATGGTAGGTCTAATACGAACCTATATTCAAACATGCATATCAGTTTTTCCTCAATATCAAGATCTTCAAGATCAATGTGCGTAAAAGGTTTCGGTCCGTATAATTATGGATGGAGGCATAACAGAGCTTATAAGATCAGTTCGTTTATAAACTAACTGCTAATTTCTAACTGCTCGAAATAACCATTTCATCATGGATAAAATACGTTGTTGATCTGAAAAACAAAAGAGACTTTCTGTTATAACATTCCTCTAAAAAAGGTTTCACAACATTCAACACAATCATGTCATATTTGTTGTGAAAACCTAATAATTATGGTCCATATAAAGGTATACAGCCTAACTTGTTTCAGGGATTTATTTTCCTAAGATGAGAAACACCCGCCTTTAAATATGTTGATATTCAAAAGATTTTTATGAAAATTAATGTGAAGTACGTTTTTTATAGGGTTTAATAAAATAAATTATATATCAAATAATAAACCACAAGGGAAACTGACTTGCTAAATTTAAAACAAGGGGTTGAACAAGGAAAAATTGACTAGAGCGGGATTTGAACCAACGACCTCCAGATTGACGTGCCGGCGCTCAACCAACTGAGCTATCTAGCCCTATGATGGCGGTCTCCCCATAAAAAGTCGCATCCCCTGGCTGCCGCTTCCCAGGTTGTATCGTATACTGGGGTGTGATCCTTGGCTACACGGCAGTTTACGGTTGAATGGCTTCTGACTGGCACCCACCGAACAAGGATATTGACAAAATAGGGAGACCGCCATCATAGGGCTAGATAGCTCAGTTGGTAGAGCGCCGGCACGTCAATCCAGAGGTCGTTGGTTCAAATCCCGCTCTAGTCAATTTTTCCTTGTTCAACCCCCAAAAATAAAATAAATTATTCTAAACTGTTCACTATAATTATGGCTATGACGCAGGAAGCAATTTACAGGTAATGTTATCTCCAAGAAGATTTTTTTCTCTCACACAATTGTCTTGGAGGTATGTCACCGTGACATAAATGTTCATTTTTCGTGCAGTTGGGTTGTCGCGGTACATTGTCTGTGACCGTGGCATGTGGTTTAAAGAAAATAGCGCCCTCTTCCAGGAATAGAGGGCGCTAGCATTATGTTCTACAGGCCAGTAGAAATACATGTATAATGTAATGATTACAAGAGCGAACACAGTATTGTATAATAATTTTAAAGGTAAAATTATTGTGTTTTGGGTAGAGATATTATTCTTGAACGTTTACAAAATTTCCATGAATTCAAACTATTATAATAAAACTTTTCGTGCATGGTATGTTTATGTTGAGAGTGAAACTCATGTGATGAATAAAAGTGTAATGAACAAATAAAAACCAAATCTTATTACACTTTCGAGACGACTTCAATCGTAATGCTTCGAATTGTCTTCAGAAGTTATATCGATTTTATGCACAAATACAAGGAAATAATGCGGACAAAATATCCTTAAAATTATTAGACTCATCACTCAAGAACCAAAAACACATTCGCTAACCTTTTAGAAAAAGAGAGAGCTACAAACACTACATAATAAAACAATAAGTAATGTTTGCTGACCTTGGTGTTTAGGTCTTTCAGTTACTTCAAGAGTGGTACAATGTGGTATAACTTGTTAAATTTTGTGTCAAGATACCACGCGCCCGTACTACTTTGGTCCTTTCTCTATGTTTATACATTGTGCAGTGAAAGTACATGAATATGCATGAGGGTGTGCTGACGACAAAGCCCAAGTTTGTTTTCTGTACCACACCTAAACGCTAGCTTTTGCGTAGAATACCGAAAACGAGTGGGCCATTTATCGTCAAAAATGTCTCAAGGGATGAGTATAGATGGGGGTGGAGGTGCAAGGGACATGGTGACAAATAGGGTGACAGACACCGTCAAAGGGTAAGTGCTGTATTATTGTTATTTATGAGTCACATTGAGCAGTGCACTGTAGGTGTTACAGGTAAACAAAGGACACACGTGTTTTTCTTTGCAGCTGGTGCTAAATTTGTGGAGACTTTGAATTTGAAAGAAATGTTAAGGAGATAATATAAAGTAATGTTTAATGTTTTAAAAAACTCCCCACTAGCTGAAACTCACAATTTTTTTCCACTGACTGAGCTTTTCTTGTATTTTTCTAAAACAAATTCTTTTCTGTGAACATACGAGATCATATCATGTATATGACTATTATGCTTTTTTTAATGGTCTTTCTTGTTGCTGCCATAGATTAAGAAATAATGATTCCGTAGTTAGTCTTCAAAAGTATTTTTCGTACCTAATAACAAACTAAGTAGTAATGCAACTAGAAATGAGGAACCTAACCACTATCCGAACTCTTAAACTTTATCCTTTATTTGTTTATTTTTATAACTTAAACAAATAAATAAAAACGACATAGAAGAAGACAAAGAATGAAGAAGAAAACAACATTGAACCTAAGAAAATAATAATGACGGGAAAAGGTTTGATAATTGATAAACAATTAATATTCGGCAATTTTAAATTATCCGTATAGCAGGTGCAAACTTGTAAATGGATACAACGAGACATTGGTTAGTGCACACAAAAGCAGGATGTCTGCTGCACACATTTTGTGACCCTAAGTAAATTATCAATTTACTTTCCAACAATCTTTCCAATGAAACAATTAATTGATCGTCCCAATTTCTATCTAACACGTTTTGTTAATTTTACTTTAAATGTTTCTGCGTCAACAGTTCGTGAGCGACTGTCATTTGACACCCAAAACTTTCGTTCCCAAAAAATTAAACAGCGAAATCTTAACCTTTTTGTGCCAAATTTCCAAGATAAAATGGGCTTCAGAACAATTTTTATGAAATTTATCAAGGATCCTGTTTGTGGATGGAGGAAACATGACACGGTGCTCTCACTACGGTGGATTGCCATTGAATGAACGCTACTACGGCCCAGTCAACACTAGCTTTTATACTGATCCAAAAATAACTTAGCAATCTCACATATCATTATACCTTAAAAGGAATTACTCTCCGGAACGCACGACCAATCGTTTTCCATGTCACAAGTAGTAGTAGTAGTAGTTTTTTGAGTGGCACTTTTGGCATACAAACCGTATGCCCTTTGCGCCATTAAAATTGCTTATGCATTAGAAACACATTTATAGCGCCGAAGGCGCTCACTATAAGGGACTGATCGTAGTTAGGCCCTGTGGTTATGTATCAAGTGCGATGATTGGCGGTCACGCTTGGCGGCACTTGCGGTGACCCCCAGTGCCTGCTGATTGGTTATCTTTACAGCGGTCTCATTATCATACATGAATATGCATAATTTATCACTGAGAGGGTGACAGCAATATCTTCCTTGCATCTCTCTCGGTCTCGTGTGTTTGGTGTGTGTGCTGCATGTATGTATGGGAGCTAGCTGGTGGACGAATTCGAAAAGGGGGCAGGTCGGGTTTCGGTGATTTTTTTGGACCTCCAAAAACAACCCAAGCCGATCGTCGAGCCGTGCTGCTGGTACCACACAAACTGCGAATTCCCGTGAATGTCTCCACTTGTCACTTTCTCAGTTGGATCGTGATTTCCAGATCAGGAAAATCATGGACGTTTTTCCGAGCGGAGACATTTTCCAGGAGTTGAAGGTTTTGCACGAGACGGGATGCTACTCCGCATTGCCATCGCTAGAAGAACATTGGCATCAGGTAAGCAGCAACCCCCCTCCCCTCCAAAAAAGAAGAAGAAAAACACACACGGTGCCGATGATGATAGAAAAATATGTATACATTTACACATAATGTGCATTCATAATCTAGCTAAATAGCAACTGGAATATAGTATGATAGTATGGAGATTAAAATATACTCGTGCTCAGCAGACAGTGTCATGTGCTTATAATATTATTTCTGCATGTACCATGACGGTTCGATACCGGAAATGTTGCTTGCATTAGACTACATTACATAGAATGCACATGTACACCAAAACATTGGACTGTCATGTGACTCTCTTTAATCTATTTGGGTGTTTATAAATTATTATTATCTTGTTCTATGGTCAAACTAAAAATACCTTATGGCACAAATTCCAGTTATGTTGATTATAATAATGAAAACATGAAATAAATATGATTTAAAGGCCCTGTACACTATTGGTAAGATCGAAAAACACAAATGTTCACAGATTCACACATAACTTACATGATTTAAAGTAAGTAATGGTAGAAAGGGTTCCTTAAAATATTTCTGCCTAAAATGCTATCGTTTCTGAGAAATGAGTAAAACAATAGTTTTTATCGCGAGCGATAATAAACTCGATGTTTGAAAAACAGAAAACACATAAGGTCTCTTTTCACTATTTTCTCGTGACCTCGATGACCAATTGAGCTCAAATTTTCACAGGTTTGTTATTTCATGTATGTGGTTGATTACACAACACATGAACACTGTCTGTGATTATTTTGTCAGCTCTGCCAATCCTGTATAATACCTTTAAATATAGATTTTTCTCATAATATAAATAACTTAATAAGCAGAAATTCAAGTATACATATAAATCATGATAATTAGTGTTGAATGCTTAGATTACGATTATCTCAAATTCGAAACTTATCTTATAACCAATATTTTCATTTAAATTACATTATGGTTTGACGGCACCTGTTTCTCTATTACAAAATAAGCTACAATGTATATTATTATTAGTATAGTGATATGTGAGTAGCCGACATTATAAGGTATTAATATATTTGGATATTTTATTGGAATCCTCGTGGCGAGAGGAAACTATGACAGTTTGCAGCCGACACGCTCCACATTTGAGACCATTTGTGGCCTTTCTTCGATTGTTTTTTTCCCCCCCAAAAAGAATCCTTTTTTTTCTACTACAAATTAACTTCTACATTTCAATGGATTACCTCTTCTTTTTCTGATTTGCAAAGGGAAATAAAGTCTGGATTTCCTTTAGCTCGAGAACACGAAGTCACAATGACAATATTGACACGGAACCAGACTAACATTTGTCACCATAACATTTCTAAGACCACCGAAACAGTCACGAGTTCCGCATGTTCAGTGCTGTTGTACTCCGCATGTTCAGTGCTGTTGTGGCTTGATATTGTTTAGTTTAGGGCCTACCATACTTAGTATCTAAAAAAGGAGGCTGGTTTGGTACTGGCTTAATATCCTCTGCAATGATTTTATATACTACATGTAAAAGCACTTCAACTTTCCATCTTTTACCCCTACGTTCATTTACATACATGTAGGGTGTAGTAAAATCTGCAGATCAAAGTCCTTTTTGAGGAAATAAACAAATCACAACAATTATGCTAATGAGCGTCACTTGCTAGTAGACATTTACTAGTTTCAAAGTCCTTCACAATCTTGTTTGTTTTGGCTAGTGAACTATGACATTCCTAGGTGTACTAAATATGAAATGCCCCCCCCTCCCAACTGAACACACACACAGTTTGTTTTGCTGTCAACAGAGGTCTTCCTTTTGGTCCCCTCTGTTTCACGACAACTGAGGACGTGTTGCTGTCAATATATTGGCCCTTCACAACAAGTGAGCCCTCCAGTTACCCAGGATAGGCAATTTTACTCAGAAGTGGTCGACTAATAATTTTTAAACAAAAACTTGCGTGCAACTCGGTACCACATCATGGGCAGTTTGAGATCAAGATCAAGTTCACAATCCGATACGGAGACTGTGCTTTTTCCAAAGCTGCTCCTCTCCTGTGGAATATGTTCCCTGTCACACTCCACAAAATAACATCACTCAAAAATTTCAAAAGGGTACATAGGCTTCCTTTTTAAAAATTATTACAATTAAAAAAATCTATGATTTCATTTTTATAATTTTTTTTGTGTAGGTGCCTTGATCGGTTTTCTGGAGAAGTGTGCATAAAATATTATTATTATCATATATGGCTGACTAAGTGGCAAACATGCAGGTTGGTCTCAAAACAAAATATGCAGCACGACCTTGCTGCTTCATCTAATTTATGCAAACCAAGAAAATCGTGAACATTTATTTAAACAACCCGGTCATCCTGCAGCGTGATGACCCAAAACTTGTAACCTTTCCCCATGATACACTGCAAAACTGTCCTGAGCAAACCATGAAGGGGCACACTGTATTGTGATAATCATCAGAGCAGTGTAGAAAGCGTCTTGTCTGGCTGTCCTTATTAAAACATAAAATAATTTTCATAGATTACGAATACTGTACATCTGGCTGTTTTTGTTTAAATCTCTGCACTTCATGAAATTAAAAAATGCCATGATCCGGCAATGGATAGGCTACAGTTTTTGTGATATTTTTTAATGATGCCCTGGGCAGAGACAACGTGTTCAAAACCTTGCTGGGCAACTCATGTCATCATGTCTGAGGGTAATTAAAGTTATCTTATTTACATCGTGTACGTCTGCACTATGTATAATGATGACATTTCAGCTTTAATTGGATTCTGAGCTTGACAAACTTCTCACTATGGTTTTCCGCCTTGACACTGGTAAGAGCACCAGATATTTCAATCAAGGAAATAAATTAAGGATTATAGTATAAATTGATTAAGGATTATAGTCTAAAGCTCGGATGTTTCTAGTAGTCAGGAGCAATTGGAGACATTTTGCACAACAGATTGACTCATGAGTCTGATTTAAATAAATTTGACCAAAAGTTATTTACAGTGCACACAAAAGTTTCTTTTACCTAGGAATTTTGGTTTGGAGACTGACAGTAGACATGGACACCCTATACTTGCAGATCTTTATTGTGTGTTTGTAATGGACACTGGAACAGTCATTTTGATTATTAAAATTTTAAATTACCAAAAGTGACCCTTGGATCCCTGTTGTAATCAGCATTGAAGTCAAGAATTGCTATGGTGACCAAGCATCGACCATTAATGCTCAGTTTGTATATTAACCTTATGATGCGTGTTGTGTTGGTACAGGATTGGTTTGTAATGCCAAAGGGCTTGCACGATTCACTGTACATTAGTTTAGTTTTTCTAATTGTAAATTTTGTTTGTAAAAAATTATTTTGTGCAGTTAGTTTATAGTGGCACATGGAAAATTTTATATTGATACAAATCATGAAGGTTGATTTATATTCATAAAGTGACCATGATCAGTCTCGTTGACCTTGCGTGGTTCCAGTGTTGGACATCATTATTTTTAATGGAGTTGTCACTGGGCCTGAACTGTCACAAAAGATATGAAGGATCTGACCAGAGTGTGAAAAGCTGAAATGGTATTAAGTGATAGAACTTAGAAGCCTGGAATAAAAGCCATACACTTACTGGTACATCCTCACACACAGAAGCATCAAGGTCGTGTGGGCTACATCCTTCCTGTAAGTTTGGCTTTGACTTTATAAAACATAACCTTCTGATGCATTTGGAGTTAGTTAGTTTGACATATTGTCCTAGAACACAGACACGTTCCAGGCAATGAAAAAAAGGAGAACTCGGAGAACAGCTATAGGCCCCTATTAGACCAGTAGGGCCTATATATTTTACATTGGGCTCTAAATGTTGCAAATGTGTTTAAAAACTTTAAATAACAGAACTTTGCACTTTTTTATGTACAATTTTAAAAGTATAAATCAGATTTTTGATTGTAAATTTTGAAAGTGCATACTGTAATAGGGCTGGACAAAAAACCTATTTTTTCCATAAAATAAGTTTTTGTTAAAATTAAAAACACAAAATTGATAAGGTTGATTGTATTTTTACTGAAAGACTTCCCAGCTCATAGAAATCCGTGGGCGTGAACTGGAACAGAATATTTTGTGCATTGCATGAAACGGAAAGTGTTCTTTATTCTCGGAAGTACAATATGTAAGGAAACATTTACAGTGGAAGAACTTTGTCACAAGAAATGGAATTTGAATGCGATACACTTGATGTTTTTAAACTGCACAAAATGTATGCTGGACTCACTGTATGTACAACATTAAAACATTCATTGTTAATTTTCAATAGTGTTTGGTATGATGTAGGCCTATCTATTGTTCTAGATGCTCTGTACAGCGCTCTATGGTTGGTTCAACAGAGGTAATGTACATGTACATAATGTACATAATGTACATAATGTACATTTGTAGGCCTAATGTAGCCTACAATCTTCTTCACAGTGTAGACCATGTAACTTTCATTCACAAAAAAGAGTGACCTTGTACATACTAGGTCCTTTCTGGCTGGCAAGATGCTCCACTGGCCATATGGGAAGTTTGACTTTTTTGTGTCATAATTTCCGCATTAAATTAAAGGGTCGTAAAGTAACAGCTGAACAAGTTTTAAGATGTGCCCCTGTCTTCATATCATCAGACATTGCAATCTCCATATAAGATTTAATGTGTGCTTCCATTGAGATGTGTTCAAATCGTCCTGCAGGAAGTCCATGCTCTGTGGCTCTGTGATGTCACAGGTCACATGGTCTATAGGACACTGAGCACAGTATGATTTATTTATGAATTCCAAACATGTAGTTTTAAAGATAATGTCTGTGGGGATTGGTGCTTACATTTTCCTCAAAGCTGCAGGGTGATGACACAAAAGTCTGCTAGGCCTTGAGTTACATTACACATAGGCCACGGCCTAGACTTGAAGATTTTTCAATGGAAGTGCCCCTTTGCAAAATGAAAATGGCCTTGCCAGTGATATCAGATCAAATTCATTTCAAAAAGTAATATCGTTTTTGAGATATCGCCAAAAATCTGGAGCGGTTATGTTCACACAGGAAGAATAATCCGTAAATGGAATACACACGCTGAGAAACGTTTCATTCAGATTAACATTTTTGGTTAATTCCTTTCTCTAGAACACATTCCTTAGAAGGGAATTGTTTCTCAAAATGTTATACGTTGTACAGTGCTTCTTACCGAGTAAGTTTTATGGTCATTAACTTTTGGAGTAACTAATTAGCAAGGTAAATTTATCCAGAATAATTCTTACAAGAACCAACTTTACACTTTCAGGTTACACTGTCTTGATAATCATAACAATTCTATCATTATAAGATTGTAACAAACTAGGTGGCGATGCAATGCATCAATCACCATTATGCACTGAGATCACTGAAATTCTACCTGGTAGTTAGTTTATGTAACGCTTTCGGTTTTCTGTCACCTACTGGGCTTGCAATTTTCACTTGATGCAACACTGTTGGTGAAATGTTCTGTTGTTAGTTCAAAATCAAGTAAAATTGAATTTAGGTCATGGGAGGTAGTAGGCCTTTACACATATTAAATAAATAGTTTCCATGAAAAACCCACTGAATTGGCTTCTTGCATGAGTGTTTTCAGTGTGGGAGGTTTTTTGTCAGGAAAAGAATTTCTTAGTGTGAGGAAATTATCATAATTAGATATTAAAATCTGTTTAAATGTGATGCTTTGCACAAATGCATATGTGCGTCCAGTTCCTCAATTAAATTTGTTATTGACAACAGTCCAAACCTTGTAGTTGTACAGTTGTAATCATTTATCAAGCTTTCTACACACTATCCACTTATGACATGTGCATGCGTGGGCTTTAAACCTGTTTGTGATTTTTCTCCCTTTTATCCAAGCCATAGTCACATGTCCACTTGTTATTCTTATACTAATACAACCTGCCCTGGGAATTTACACACTAGGCCCCAGACTACATTGACTGAGTGATGCCACACTGGAGAGCGTAGTAGATGGCTGACCAATCAGAATCAACCAGCCGTGAAGCCCTGGCAATTCACATCCCCACGTGAAAGAATCGTGCCCTTATAAGGGCCTGCAATAAATAGGCAAATATTTGACCCGCTGTCTCTATAGCAACGGGGTCATACCTGATTAGCATTTCCAGTTCTTCCCTGGCTGATTATTAATGCATCGTTGTGTTGACAGACTGGAGAAATGTGTGTATAGTATACATTGGTCATGGCAAATTGTCTGACATAATTACATGATTGCTTATAGTCAAAGCATAGAGAAAAGCACAGTATGTTTATACTATCACTACTCATGGAATGTTATGATTCCCAAAAGCTGTCTAGTTCTGACCTTGTCTGGGCTTGTTTTTGCTCACAGTCTCAGTTGACTTCTCAGGATTTCGTTCTGTAGAATAGAGTACCCTGGCATTTACTCAAAATTTTTTCAATGGCTTTACATTGTACATGTATTTGTTGGTGGAATGTTTAAGATTGCAAGGTGTTGTTTACATAATAAATTGGAAGCAATACCATATTTTGTATCTTGTGAAAATTATGTGTCATGTACAGTGTTTTATATGACAATTTAATGTGTTTACTGTACACTTGTAAAAATGAAGGTACCAAGGTATAGGCCTACACGTACATATGTATCTTGCCCTTGTGCCAGTAACTTCATCTTGATGAGAAGCAATGATGTTTCTATTTTGCTGCTTTAATTTTAAATTTGGTGATGGTAGCAATTCCCTTTATGCCTCTGGTCTTTGCCTTGGGGTCCCTTGAAATGTCCTTGTACAGACTTAAAAGTTCTCTCATTGTGGGAAAAAATTCCTTGAGATTTTTACAAGAATGATGTACGTAGGCCTAGGCCTATCGGGCCTGTTAGCTGGTATTTTCTACAACACTTGGTTTGTATTTAACTGACTGTCCCTTACAACAGGTCTGGCAAAATTTTCAAATTAGAGAAGATATATACACAATTTATAATGCTTTTTTTTTTTTTTATCATGATATAAACAGTAACAAGTTTTATATAATTCTTTTTTACAAAATTATAGTTACAGGTGAGTTTTTGTAATGTGGCTTTTATATTAATCTGTGATTATCAATTAAGGATTCCATGAAACCTGTGAGGCATTACTAAAGTTTCATACCAAACACCAGTCAAGGGGGAAACCACAAACCCACAATATTTTGACTTTAAGTTACTAGTACTCAAAACAATTGTCAACAATACAATGACAACAAATATCAGATAAAAGCTAAATTTGTCTTCTCATAAAATTCTTTTTATTACTCTCATTGACGTCACGAATGCTTGTAGGTGGTCATAGCTTGGGAATCATTTTAGCCAACCACTGTTGTGTGGGAAAAGCGACCACAAACTTTTCACTTGCTTGAATTCCTTCACATACACCCCTGCTTTACGAAGTGACTCATGGACCAATTCAACCCCTACAATTATTCCTATTTAGTAACACAATAGGAGCCCCCTCTGTCAATGGGGACCAAAAAAACATTCCTTGGATTTTTTTTTCCATTCATACTGTACCCCAGAGAGGACTTGCTAGCACTGGATGGCATAACTGTTCTTTGATTGGTTGGTGAGCTGGTATTTGTGTCAAGTTAGTAGGCGGAGTGTTTGATGATGAGTCTCAGCCAAAACCCAAGCAGGTCTACTTTGCCCTGTGATTTGATCAAATGGTAGAACAAGCACTTAGTTACCTAGTAAACTGAAATGGCACGCAATCATTTAGATTGGACCCGTTTGTGTATCAGAGTGGTTGCCTTAAGCATGGAGAAAGTAAAATATGGAGTTAAGAAAGTGATCAAATGCGGGAAAGCTGCGGCGGAACATGGTGGATAGGGGTAGGGAGCAGTAATGTAGGGGTGCTACTAATAAGGCCTAAAAAAAAAAAATGTTATGTTGGCGTAACGGGCCCCCAAAAATAGGGTAGGTAGGTCGGATTTTTTATTTTTTATTTTTTTCCCCCCCACGATAACAAAATAAAAAAGGCTACACACAACAAACAGCATACTTTTAAACTCTTGCTGACATAACATTTTCCGTCAAGAAATACAGGCTCCCATCTTGAAAGACATTGACAACTTTATTGTAGATTTTGTCGACTCCAGATATCCCATCAACTAAGCCACTACTGGTAGTCTTTTTCTTTAGAACTGTTCGTCTCTGGGTGCCCTGCGGTGTCGACATGATCTTTGCGAACGCATTATTTTTGACGAAAGAAATATTTCTTGGCTCATCATCATCATCATCCTTTTCAAAGGAAAAGGTACACATCAAAAAGCGGAATCCAAATTCCGACAAAATGCTGGCCGTTTCATCTGCTTCAACATCTTTGTATGGACCCGCTTCTTCCTTTGACGATTGTATTTTCAGCACTTTGTACCCCACTTTGACATCATCGGCGCAGCTCTGGGCAATTAACCCCAGCTGTTTACTCAAATTTATCCGTTTTAAGCGATCAAAAATGACGTCAGATCTACACTTTCCCTTGATGGAAACACTGTACGCATTGACACCGGCCGCCATGTTGATACTTTTGGAAGTATGGGAGCGTAACCAACCACGGTAGTTACAATTTTTAGAATGTATATGTTTGTGTAAAATGATAGAACTTGAATTAAAATAATTTACATTGTAACAAACAATTTTTTTTAACACGGAATAAATAGCCAAGTCTTTTTAATATTGTATTTTAGCAGTCTGCGCCGTGCAACAGTCTAGGACGAGGCTATCATATTTTTCATTAAAGCAGCCTTGCGCTCGCCGACCAGACTTCCAAGAAAGCAGCCCATGTATTCACCATTGTGAAACGCTGCGCAGTATATTGGGAGTCGGGTACGCGACTATACATGTAAAAGGTACAGTACATGGTGCATCTAGACAGCTCCGTATGTGTACAACACATGTGTTTACCGGGCCTGCGCAATTTTTCTGCATGTTCATTGTCAAACATTGTGCACTCCAAAGTTCCACGCGCGCCGCTAGACGCTATTCGTCAGACAATACACCAATGAGAAACGGTCAGAAATTGTTTCAAACGTATTTATAACTAATTTATATCGATTTAATTATCAAATTTCTTCCCTTGAAAAAAATAAAAATATACAGGGTCGACCACATTTTTAGGGTCGGTCGGGTTACGCCAACATAACATTTTTTTTTTTTAGGCCTAAGCAATTTTTGCAGGGACTTCATTTGAAAATCAACTCTTGTTAATGTAATGAGATTCATAGACTAAGAATAGTAATTCCCATTAGGATGTGAAAAAGAACTGGCGACAAAGCAGTGGATTTACCTTCAAAGCAGTCTAAAGGAAGACAAATAAAAGGTCCTCCTTAAAAAAGAGCTCTCCCAACAATAGCGAAAGGAATCCTCTTGCTGTGTGATACAAAAGAAGCTCCAGAATACAAAAGAAGCTCCAGAATACAGCCCTGAGGAGAACTCAAGCTAGCCATAGGGATGCAGAGATTGATCCAAAAGATCAATGATCTTACCCCCACTGCTTACATGTAGCTGTCTAACCAAACTTCCTTTCAAGACTCTGGCCGCTATTCTGAAACTGGATAACAAGTAGTGTTTCAGAGTGATAACCATTAAGAATACCCTCTCAAATTGTTCTTTAAAAGTCAATCGCCCACATTCTCACCTCAGCAGATGTGGGCAGTGACCCCTTGTTCTCACATCCAGGCACTTGGAGCAATGCTTGGTAGCTAAAATGACAAGGATACCAGTGTAGAGTTCCTGATGTAATATTTGCCAAAATGCATCAAAGGACAAGTATTCTGGCATATTGAATAAATTAGATGTTCCGTTTCATGCCCAAGATTAAAAACGTGAATTGCTACAAGTACAATATGGTCATTTGCATTGTCTGATAGTTGTCAGGATGAGTGTGCACTGACTGTGACCACTATCGGATTCCAGTGCTTGAAGAACAGACTAATTAGCTATAGCAGGTGCCTTTCAGAGACATTATTCTATGAATAGATAACATCCTGTCATTATTCTATGCATAATATCTTGTAAATTCTATCTGTTCTGTCAGTGATCACCATGGACAGTACATGTATGTGGACACGAAGGATCTCAAACAATCTGTAAAATGCTCTGTTTAATGAAGGTGTTACTGAAGAAGAAAGTACGAGTTTCATTGTATTTTATACCCGGTGCATAAACAACACACAGTAGAAACATAGTTTATGTTTTTCATTGCAGTTAATTGTCAGATTTTTTTTCTTTCCAATGATCAGTTAGTAAAAACAGGGATTGTCAGTTTATTTCCCTGTCACTATTGCAACTGGTTCCGTTATGTGTCACACAATAGGTCCATATATGACAAGCAATACTCTCAAGTCATTTGTGTTTATGTTGATAACAATTATTGCAGTTCAAGATATTTGATCGGACTCTCAAAACCATGGTTGGTATATTTGTTAAGCAATCTTTTTCGAAATGCTTCCTTGTTGGTTGGGTTAGCATGCAGGAAGAGAATGGTCGCTGAGATAGTGGACATGTGCATATCAAATGGAAGGAAGGAAGAATGGTTGCCAATGTATAACCACGAAAATCAGGAACTGATAAAAAACCTTGGCCAGCTTCCCATTCAAATTTTGCATACAAAATTGGTTCATTCATGGCTGACCTTGTAGTTGATTTACTTGTACACTAATTAAATTGTCAACCTTGTGCATGTAGATGTATGTGACTGCAGACATTGCTGTACAATTAATTGAAGCTGCTTGAATGGATACGTTCTAATTACTGTACATGTTCAGCTTGTCTGCAAACAACCTCTTAATGAAAAGATTGCAGGGAAGTTTTTGATCGGGCTACAGTTATTGCAATTTATTTGTCTTGAAGAAATTCTTAATTGAAATATCTAACATGGTCGAAAGGTTTTTCCGAAATGTTTTAAACTTTTACTTATGAAGGAGAAACTCTCATGTTAATTGTACAAGTAAGCTACAAGAAGATTTTGGAAATAGTGTAAATCCTTGGCAGTGGCTTTCCTGGTTTTTGGATTTGTTTTCTAATGTCTTATTTCTCTGATCATGCTCTGAAGTAGTAAAGTTTAGCTGAAGTAGTAAAGTTTAGCAACGATCCACATTGCTAATGAGGTAGTGTATTTTTTTACATCACACATCCTGATTATTGGTTTGATCTGCTTGTTCCATTTATCGTTATCTTCTTGATCTGTTTACCTTGTATTTTATCCTCATTTTTATGGTGGAGTCCTTCCACTGATAGTGCTGGGAATAATGTTCAGAAATCTTTGTAGGAATTTATACAGTATTTTCAGGGGGTACTATTTGTTCATTTTGAACTAGGGGAGGGGGATTGAAACAATACATTTTTGGATGGCATTTTTTTGTACAGCTTCAAAATAATTGCAAATTTAATTTCAAAAGGGGAAAGGGTTCGTGAAAAGGATCGTGTCAGTACTATCTTTAAAAAAATTGAGAAGTTTCATTATTAACTGTTACTAATGTGTAAACAGGTATTTGCAAAACCCCTAATTTATGCCATTCCAGATTGGTAAACTCATTCAGCAAGCTTCTGACTCATTTGCTGCTTTGTGATTGGTCCATTCAGCCTAACCAAGGGCCCTGATTGAATGATCACCCACACAGAGCATGCTCCAGTGGGATGAATGCTCCAGGGACAAATACTGAACAGTGCCTACCAGAGCAGTGTAGTAAACCAATGACCCTGCTAGCAAATATTGTTAAGATAAAAAGTGCAGTTTCTTTGTATTTAAGGGATTTACTGGAGGGATTTAAAGAGAGGTAAACATTTCACACGAAGGATAACTTCCGAAAGTTGACCCCCCTTACAAAGCAACAAAGTTAAGAAGGTTTTAAAAAAGGATAAAAGTACACCTTAGATAATAAGTTATCTGTATGGCTAATAAAGATACGCAGTTCTTATATTAGTGCTTTATCTCAAAGCGCTCAGTATTTTTCCTGCAAGGTATGTGGAGTTACGTGTTGAAGTATGAGACGTAGTCCTCTACAAAGCACCATGTAATGGTTTACAAGGTGCTGTAGCGCAGTATGTAGCTTTGGTACCCTCCTCACCCCCTACCATGGTTGTCCTGTGACCCCCCCCCACCCCCTTCCACCCTGGAAGTTCTTACTGGTACCCATCCCCCATCGGACTACACAAGAACCAATTAATTCCAAAGGCTTTACATCACACAAATTTGCTAAGCACAGAAAAGTGCTGCTGATATGCTGATTGGAAACAGGCCACCAACCAAAATACCCTGTCCTGTTGATATGCTCTGACTCCTGGTTCCCTGCAAATTTGTGTTCAGCTTATGAATTTGCCAAGAGAGTTTCTGCTGGGGGCTTAATGCTACCTCCTCTGGGTCAGTCACTGGGAATTTATTGATGTGCAGTTTTGTGAATAAATCCCAACTGTGTACAGTGGTACTGTGTAGTGAACAACAGTCTCCTGAAGCCTTATGTTGTTCAGGTCGGAAGAGGTCAATGCATGCATTACTTTCAAAATGTTTCCAGTTCTCTTCTCTATTCAATCAAGGTGTAATGTGCAACTCCAGAACCCCATGGCCATAGCAGTACAACTGTATTAAATTTAACTTTGATACATGCACACTTGAGGGTCATCTTCCTGCCAATACAAGATTAACATATACTGTATATTTTTGATAATCCCATATGTGGGCCCTCCAGTACTACTTCCAGATTGGATCACATCTAGATAGCTCCTGACTCTGGGCTACAGTTTCATAAGTTCCGTGTAATATTTATCAGGCTGCAGATTGCTTAATTTTGTTTCTAGAAGTGTGTGGAACGTTCATGGGAGGGCAGGCGGAGCAAACTCGTCATGGAATTTTCTTTGAAGTCAGTGGATGTTTAATTTGTCTGGAGTGCTAGGGACAAGATAGTGATACTCATGTAGTCTAATTTAATGACTACATTAAGATGTGTGTGTGTGCATCTGGAGTTTAAGCTTTCACTCCCAAATCTACAGTGGCTAAAATATTACTTTGAAATGTAGCCATAATTTATATAAAGTACATGAATATAAAGTACCCAAAGAAGGCCTTATATCAGATAAAAATGCCAGGTACATGAAGGCCTATTGAATTATTCAGGATATTGTATTTCCGCAGTAATTTTGTATCCAAAAGTTCATGGAAGGCGAGTTTTCAAATGAAATTCTAGCAATCAACTTTTATCAGCCAGCCAAGTTCCTTGTTGGGATTCACAATCACTGGTTAATACTTCATGTAGGCAGACTTGTATGTCTGACGAGTTCCATCTCCAAATAAAGTAAAACTGCCACATTGATAATGAAAGATGCATGGTGTCCTTCCAACCCCCCCCCCCCCCCCCCACTTAAAATTATTTTGGCATTTGATTTGGAACACAAGAGAGTCGTTATCAGCTGGCACCAGTTAATTAGTAACTTTTTATTGAGTCCAGCAATCCCAGCTTTCCATTCTAGCTAGATCTACTGTCATCAACAACCCTACCCTGTCAATGGAGACCTTACCTGGAGGTCCTCCCACACACACAAACTTTGAATGCCCTCCCACCTCAATGGGTCCCATGGAAGCCTAATACTAATAGCCTTTGATCTGCTATAAGTAGCTCTCCCAGTACTTTCAACAATGTTAAGGAATTTCTTTTCAAATCTTCCTGAAAGAGTTCAATTTTCAGGCAAAAGAGGGTCACTGGCTTTTAGTATGAAGAATGTTTGAGTTTGCTCAAGACCTGGATGTACATCGGAGATACACTAATTGAAATGTTAATTCTATACAAATGTTTTCCCTTGCAAAGGTTTTAAATTTTGAAGTGTATACAGGGGGCATACGTCACTTGATTTGTTGTTTGATTGTTTGTGTGTTGTTGCAGTGATTCACAACGTTAGTATCATCGCGGTGTTACAAACAATTTGCTAACTTGACAGTACACAATCCTAGTAGCTGGTGGATGCTCTTCGGATATTATTTTTAAAGCAACCATTTAGTTATTGCTAAACCACATTGATAGGGAAAGGAATCTTGATTCTTTTGGGTCCTATACATGGGATTGCCACATTGGTAATCAGCAATAAACCAAAATAATCGCCATTGCAGAATTTTGATATTATACGCAGGTGGCATGTTGCTAATGGAATAAGTGATTTCCCATTTCAAATAGATAAGGATTTGTCATCTTGTAAAATGTACAACACAAAACAAGACAACCAAGTCTGACAGCATCTGGCTCTTGTTCGGGTCCTGCTTGCTCACACTGACTCATTTGCAACTTAATATACCCAGTCTGCACCAACAGTTCTTCAACAAGACTGCTTCTAAAAAAGAAATCACTGTCTTAATGAATGTTGATTGTTTTTTTTGTGGGAGTGGAATGCTGCAGCGAGAAGGTCACTATCATTATGAAGGGGTTTGGTATTGGGTTTTTGATGATGAAAAGCCACTCAAGGGTAAACAAATATAGACTTTCCACTGCAGTCAACAATATGTTTTTATTGAAATATTCAGCAAGGTTTCATGTATTGATTTGTGTATTTTAAAGTCTTGTTTACATGCAATAAAATTCTTGATAGGTTTCATTTGTTCAAATGGCGTTGTCGTATGTATACAACTTGAACTGTATTTTTTGTACACTATTTGTAGCTCTTAAAATTGCTGTTGTGTAGACTTTTTTTGTTTTAAGCTGATAAGGCCCTAAATCTTACTGGACATTTTAAATAATTGTGTTGTTGGATTATTTTATCTTATAGATTGATGGTAGTTTTAGTACTATAGGCCTAAATGTTAGTAAATGCTTGGAGCGAAAAAGAAGAGACTTGTAAATGAAATATACACTGTCTGCCTGCAGCTTTTTCCCCCTTAGTAAATACTTGACAATGACATTGGCAATATGATTCATGGAATACATTAGAGAGGGTACGGGTCGGTTCTTGTAAACCTACAATGCTTTGACCATTTAGTTAACGAGGAGCAAGCAGGTGGATGAATTATGCATAGTTGCTATTAAACTTAATGGCAAGAATAAGATGATATCACAGCATCAAACACGAACCAGTAGATTTTTCGATAATATTATCACACAGAATTTTAGTAATTAAATTTTAGTAATTAGTATGAACGCACTCAAATGAGTGATCTTATCTTAAAAATTTAAGATGGGAAGAATTAAAAATCAAATGTTGCAAGTTGTTTGAAAAACATGCTTGGGAAATTATCTCATATGTTGGTGAGAACTTGGGGGCCGTTCACAATTATCAACATTTTCACGAGCGTACAAACCGTACGCTGGGGGAGGGGGTTAATGCCCGCCGTACGTTTTTTATTTTTTTTAAATGTCGATCTGTTTTCTCGCCCGTCGCCACAGCCGACATTGCTCACATCCCATCCACGCCGCAACCGATGCCGAGCGAGCACTGGCCGAGACGGTCGCGCCCCGAGCCAGGCCCCGCATTGCATCCCGATCCCATGAACGTATTGTGTACAGCATGTGCGGCATTGTAGTCCTACACACGTATATGTACATGAACCAAACATGTCAAACCGCGAGTGCAAATTATTGCGCAATTCCCCTTCCGTTCCCTAGCTCAAAGGCATGTGAGCGGGTCACAGAAAAAACGCGGAAAACTTTAGCAAGTGAAATCCGTGTCCGGATTTTGGGCCAGCTCTACAGTCAGAATAACAGGCTTTGTACTGCAGCGTAAACAAAACATTAACAGAAATATATAGGCCACAATTCTTACTTGGTAACAATGTGTTGTTCGTCCTCATTTTCAATATGTTTTTGTGACATTCCTTAGAAATGTGTTCCACAATTAAAACAAGCGCGATGCGTTCATCACAGACGTGAAAGACCGTGTGCGCCTAGTCTTGGCTCAGGGTGTTGGCTTTTTAATACAGTTTTTAGTACAGCGCCCTCTCTTGGTGGAACGGGATGACGACATGGGTAAGTTTAATGGGACATCGCGCTTAATGAAAACAACGGCTTTAATCAAAGACTAACGCGGGTCTAGCCCCCGACTCACGGGCGTGTTGAAATCAAATCGCAATTAAAGTGATTCCCGATGCTGCCACGGCGGAGTGATTTCCACGGCGGAGACGAGAAAAACGCGGAGCCCGCAAGAAAAACGCAAAATGGGAAAATAAAAAACGCGGAGGCTAGGTAGGTCTCACATGCCTGCTAGCTACAATTGTAGCATACACACGCAATTGCATATCAGCGCGCATTTTCAACCGGTGTTGTTCAACTATGTAGACTTGTGTGAAAAAAAATCAACATTTTTTTCGTACACTTTTAGGGGGGAGGGGGCTTGAAAAAGTGTACGTTTGTACGCTCGTGAAAATGTTGATAATTGTGAACGGCCCCTTAATGAGCATTAAAGATTACAACTAAGAGAGTAATTACATGTCAACACTAATGAACATCAGTGTTTACATTGGAAGAGGCTGCTAGAATGCTTAAATACAGTATGTTTGGATACCAGTATTTTTGCTACAGGGACGGAGATGCAGTCAATTTGGATAAGTTGCATAATTTATTCAAAGTGGCTACATAGTCTCATGACTCAGTCAGAGGATTCAAGACTGAATGGCTTATTCAGACATGGCGGCATTTAAAGGGTGTACAGTCGGTTAATAAGCCACTAACTATACGCATCTCAGATCAACGTGCAACTCACGCTGCAATAATAAAATCACTAGGTGGAGAGTGTCATCTGCCAATCATCAGGAAATTGTCTTCAATCCCCTTTAAAAAACAAAGAGATAGAGAAAAAAATAATAAATTAAAATGAAATTACATCTGACAATTTTTACAATAATATCTTGTTGAAAAAAGGTTGTTATTCTCATCACCAAGCTAATTAAAGTCACCTCAAACTTAAAGCATCTCAAACTGTGGTCTGTTTTTATCCTACCTTTGAAGTCATTGAGTTGAAGGCAGTAAGAAATTTAGCATTTTAAAAACGAAAGACCAGCCAATCAGTGACAATATTGACATCGAACAAAACATGGAAATGTTGAATGCAAGTTTCTAAAACATATATATATTTTTTTTCTACTCACAGTTTCTCAGTCTTTTTCGGGTCAGGCCTTCATTCTGACAGTACTGTTCCATGAACAATAATAATATTGATAATATTGATACTTATACCGCGCATTTTCCATATTAAAAAATGATAAAATGTGCCTTACGATAAGACAAATTAAAAATTCCAGAAAATACATGCAGATGGTGCATGCTCCCTTTAAGCTGTCCAGTTACTCAGAATGACTAACCCTATCTTGTCTTGTCATTTGACATTGAAAGTGATGTACAGCATGTAGAAGACAGATGTGCCTCCGTGTAGAAAACAAGATCCTAGAATGAATCTCCAGACCAAACAAGACATTTGTCTTAACTTTTTACACGCACATCTTGCTGAACAATTTGGTGGGCAACGTGTAGAACAGTTGTTAATTGACACGTTGGCAGTATTTTAGACTGGATATTTGCCAGAACTTTGCCAGAATTGTTGTTGTTAATAACTTTATTTGAAGACAATTTCCAGACTAAAATTGTTCCCTCATTCTGTTTATGATGGTAACATTTCATACAGCTTACCTCTAAAATCTCTTGAAATTTATATGGTTACTTATTTTTTTAGTAATGATTGCATCAGGGATTGGGGGATTAATAATGTTACTTCTGTTTTTATCTGATTTTGGTACTATTTTTTTTTAAAGGTTGAAATTGCCCTGATATCAACTTAACATCTTCGATTGGTCTTTGATTGTGACCAGTCATATTTTATAATATCACTGAAAAGTTTCTAAAATTTAATGTGATTAACCATTGGGTGTATTGTAAACCATCTGGAACAGACATGTAGGCCTTAGGGGTCAGTGCTTGAATGTCTTCAGTCAGGGTGCTAAAAAAGGAAGTGTTCTCTTCCCGGCCCTGTCTTGAGGGCAAGGTCCCCAATAATATTGTGTGGTTTTACCTAGAATTAGACCACACTATACAACACTTATCTACCCAGTAACAATTCCTGTGGCTTTTACCCAGTAACAATTCCTGTGGCTTTTTCCATGGCGTTGATTTTGCCCTTGACCTGTCATTGATGATAAATTCAACAAGCCTCTGACTGCCTACATGTAGATGTACACACCTTCAATTTGGACTTCCATGGGACCAGAGCTGTTTAGTAGGATGCCTTTTGATATCATTATGGTTCAGCGAGTACAGGGTTTACTTGTAGAATCCTTTGAATTGAAATGTGTTTTTCGGGAGTGCTGTTGGGATGCTGTCTTTCTATTGGTCTCGCTCCCTGTTTGCAATAGGAGTTGATAATTCTGATTCTTGAAAACCCCAAAAGAGTACAAACTACTTTTTGCCTCAAGCCTTAGGACATGTCCAAATTGGCTACGGCTGGAGCATCGCTTCATTATGTGTTGATACAGGACATCCTTAGCAACAGCCGTAGCTGTAGCCACCAATTCAGATACGGCCTTAGTTTGGGAAAAAATCGTTTTGAATTGAAAAAAGAAAGATATGTGTTCCATCCTACAGTAGGTTCATTTTAATGCATTGACTGTATGTAAGTGCATTTCAACGAGTGATTTTCTTTGTAAAGCTCTCCAAAATACCCAATAAATTAGCATGGAGTGTGCACAAAACATGTAAAAGTATAAATATTTGTTTAAGGCATTTCTACCAAAGCACACATTGAAGAAGAAAATGCATGATATTTAATTATGAGGCCAGTATGGACATAAAATTATTTGCTGGTCGAGGCCTAGTTATTCTGTTTTTATGGGTAAAACACAAAATTATTATTGAAGGTTTTCAGTAAATACATGTTTACATTGTCTTTTATACTATGAATATTTGCTTGAGTAATATAATTTTATTTTATTTTGTTAGTTGACCCATGGTTATATTTTGTCCTGATTTTAGTTTTTACAAATTGTTATTTGCGTAAATTGATGAGACACAGCTCTTCTTCCCCTGTGGCTGTTTGCTTCCAATAAAGTAATAATATTAATAAATCAAAGTATTTTTTTTTACTCTTGTACTTCTTAAATTTTTGAATACTTTTTCCCGGAGTACATTTTCAACAGACATAGCTTTCAGGAAGTTTATGTCATTCTTGCGTAAAATTGAAAAGCATAAACTTTGTATGCAAGTTGCAAAATGTGGGTCTACATGTACAAACTCTTCAAAGTTGACTATACTTTTATAATTGATCACTTCATAGTCACTCCTACCATGGAAGAATTTACCAGTCAGTTGCTGAATGGGTTTTTTTCCCCAGGGGTGTGCAACTTCATGGTCAGGAGGTGGTGTTGGGGAAAGGATTACTCCAGTTTGGTATTGTGGATATGAAATTCATTCCTTCCTCTGTTTATGATGGACAAGCATCGCTGCTCAGAGTGAATTTCTATTTTCAATCTGATAAAGCCAGGAATTTGTGTGGGGGTATTTCATTGTTTGCAAGATTGGTAGATTGGATGGTGTTTGGGGATGGTGTTGCAAAGGGCAAGGAATTACATATATAACTGTGTACTTTACTCTAATCTATTCAAGCAAAGGCCAAATTATCCAATTTGAAAAAGATGAAGAGATGAATTATTCATGCTGCTTATAATAAATGCATAATTCATATATTTGATCAAAGTCTGCTACATTGCTTGAACATAAAATTATATAGTTAAAGACAAATAAGAAGTTTTTATGCAAAATTGTAGGCCTATAGAACTACATGTAGTCGGACTGGTTGAACATCAAACTTCCCTTCAACTTTTCCCACTTCCTTTGTCATTGCCTAACTCATGGATATTTAAGGCCAAGTAAAATAAATAACATGTTGCTCGTCCCCGCCCGCTCCGATTTTGGAGGCCGCACCAAATTTTTTGTTATTTGTTATTTAAAAAAAAAAATGAAAGATTAGGCCTACAAAAAATGCTATTTCCACAACGCAATCATTTCTTTGAAACGTTTTGCCCTTGACGTTTGCATGCCACAGTTCTTTTTTGAACGAGCTCTTTGCACCAGGACGTGATGCCACACACACAGAATAATTTTTGAGCAAAAGCAAGAAGAACTCTTGGAAAGAATAACAATATCTATCAAAATGGACACAGAAACACACATGGCAACCTTAAACAGAATTTGAGGACATACAGAACATGCTCATAAAACCATAAAAACATCTTCAAATACGATATGGCGGCCATCTTAGACATGGTGGCCATCTTGAAAAAAATAACAAAAATTTAGAAAATAACAAATAACAAGGACCTCCCTCACCAACTTTTTAAAAAGTCCGGACGAGCAACATGTTATTTATTTTACTTGGTCTAATAGTGCTAGGGTTAAATCAGAAATAATATCCCGCCACATCATTTAATCTTGGTAAAGGGCAGCAAATTATGGTGTAGTGTATCATCCAAGGACACTAATTACATAAATGACACAGCTTGGATGTGAACCTACATTCTAATGACTTGGCTGCCAGAATACGATTATGATGTACTCTGTGCCTCAACTGTGAAACTAAATACAGAATTTAGTACAACTTAAAAATCTTACGATTTGTTTTCCTCTGTGAACTTTCGCTTTCAGAACTGTCTGGAGATGGAGCGGTACTTAAAAGCCGAGCCTTGCCAAACACAAGACAAGAAGATCAAAGAACCGGAGAATCCATGGAACAAATTCATCCTCTCGTGTCAACAGGTCATCAGAGAAAAGGAGGTCGAGACGCTACTAAGTCTATCGGACAGTGAGAGCAACGACAGCCGCTTCGACATAGACACAATGAGTCTCTCTAGCTCCAGTGGTGCATCATGGGACAGCTCAGGTGAACTTTCACCGTCACCGACTGCCACAGTAACCTGTGATCCGTTCAGGGCCGAATTTAAAGCAAAAGTCAGTACCGTTACATTAACTCCGCCCTCGTCCCCTGAGATTACGAGAATGATGCCAGTGACTGTACCTATGAACCAGTTAGTTGCCGTCAGCATGGTGCACAGCAATGGTACTATTGTGGACAGGACAACTGTGCGCGTTCGGAGTGTGAACCCAGCCCGCTCCATAGGTAAACGAGCGGAGTCACCCGACAGCAAGCGTCGAATCCATAAGTGTCAATTCACTGGTTGTAGGAAAGTGTATACAAAGAGTTCACACTTGAAAGCCCATCAGAGAACGCATACAGGTCAGTATTGAATTTGTTAGTGTGTTTTCATTGTTAATTAATGCTTGTCTGAACTTTATAGAAATATTTTTAATAATGGACTGAACCTTATGGTTTTAGGGAAACAAATAAGTTTTCCTCCTCATTGTAGCCTTCTCCAAATCTGCGTTAACTTTATTCTGTGTTTCCTTTTTTTCTTTAAGTGGTTGTTTTATCATTCTTGTGCATTTTAGTGTGTAATAATATTTTGTGGAGAAGATAAACTGTTTAATCGCATTTCATTTAAGGGGTGGTTAAAAGCAACGATTTGAATAATTTAACAAATGATAAATCCATGAAAATTTAAATTTCCTAACAATCATTATAAAATTTATATAATAACCCAGTCAATCTATATTTCATAAATATTGAAATGATATACCCATTACAGTCTTCTGTACAATACATACACATGTATGAATGCTTCAGTGCAATGTAATATGCAAATCATGCCAATGGCATTTGTCTGCAGCGGGACAGTCCACTACTTGGCACTAGCATGCATTAAAATAACAGCTTGACTTAATGCTGCATACGTTTACATGCAATGATTGAGTTCATACTCCATTGCTATAAATATCTATTCAAACATAACTACACTTATTAGAATACCACCTCAAGTGGTAGATGTTTGTTAATCCTGTGAGCAAACCACTCCAGCCCAGGCATACCTGACTGGATTTAAAGCCTGCTTGCCTCATAATGGAGACCTTAGAGTTGATGCATGTTGATTTGCATACATCATAGTGAATGAAGTGCAATATAATGAGGTGCAATAAACTATTGTGCCTTGGGGTTTTTAGTATCAGACTTCCTGAACTATCTTTGATTAAGTTGAAGGAAACACTTTTTTTAAAGAAAGGAAGGTCTTCTGATTTTTTCCTTGGTGTGTTATTTTTTATATCAGCTCTACAGTTAAATGTGTCACACATAAATGTGTCACACATCACCACACATTGGTTAGAAAAAAAATCATCCCGGAAAAATTGTTTTGTTATAAGGTTTTTAATATGCATTTAATTAAGTTTTGAGTACACAATTTAATATCTTAATGCAACATTAATGCATAATCCTGAAGGTCCACAAGGGGCTTGGCAAGCTTAATCGCACCGGCGATATTTTTTATTGAGGAATGTTTTTAAAATAATTCTGTCGAATGTTTATTGACACTATTTCGCTGTAGAACTAAAGCCTCAGCGAACCGAAGCTTCATTGAACCGAAGCTGTGATGTTGAACCAATGCCTCACTGCCTTCTTTTGTTGAGACCAGTAATTTCTTCATTTGATTTGTTGTAAAAAAAAAAACTTTACCTCACCAGCAAATTGTTCTGCCTGATTTGCTCAAACCAACCCTTCTTTTCAGATTAGCCCAACCATTTCTGTACATCCTGTATGCCTCTATGGGTGCTTTCAGTAGACAGTACATATACGTATACAATTCCATCCAATAACTTAAAGGCTTGCAATTGGAAACCCTTATAAATAATTTTGCTAGTGTAGTTTCCTTACTCCTCCTCATCCTCTTCTATGTCACTCCACACCAACTTGTTGGGACTGAGATAAGGTTGGGCACACCTGACCTTGTGATTATCACTTGTTGTTTTACTGGCCCCAGTCTGAATCCTTCACTTTGGCAATTAGATCTGGGACTGTATCTGGGGCTATTATTAGCAACGGAAGCCGGATACCTCATGGAGGCAATCACCTTCATGACTCTGGTCATTGCCTTGGTGCCCTTTGGAAGTCTTACAATAGAATTCTACAGTTTCGTTATTATTGAAGTGCCATTTACCAAGAACAAAAACACTGTCTTGCCCTTTCAAGACTGAAGAATCAGGCCTTGTGATTTAGTCTGGTGCAGGTTGAACCTTCTGTTGTGTACTGTGAAGATGTTGTTGGAATGTGTTCTGTTTAACTCCTTTGGGTATTTGATTTCAACCATTGTACGGTAGTTGGAAATCCTGCCTTGATCCATTGCATTGATTTTGTCTCTAACTTTGAAACTGTAGGTGGGCTTCTTTGTCCCAGTGCATGATATGTGTATTCTTAGTGGAGCCAATTTATTTGCTAATATTTTAATTGGCAATTTGATTGTCAGGAGGAGCTACAAAACAGACAGTGTTGGGTGTGGATTAGTGAGGGGATTGATGAGCGGAGGCGTTCCTGGGCTTTGTAGGTAGATTGAGCCATGCCATTAAAGATCCAAGCCATGGGAGGAACACTGGAGCCAATGGGTTGTTTTGATTTACCTAGCTGAGAGGAGAGTACAAAGAATGGATACTCTTAGATTTACCATTGATTTTATCTAGGGTGAAGGATTAAGGGGGCAGGGGGATTAACCCCTGGCGCCTCCTTGAAATAGATGTACTTCAGTAGGTCAAATACAGCTATTGATTTTACGAGGGGGGGGAGGTTGTTTTGAAGCTTAAATAGGCCACATGGTAAAGTGGGGGGAGCATCATGAACAAACAAGACTGATGCTAAGAATAACATTCAACATTAGATGGAAGGAGTGAAGGGTTTACGTGTCATTGAGGTAGATTGTGGTTGGTGTGACTAGCCTTGGAAATGTGCTTGATCAGGATGATTTGGAGAGTTCAAGCTCAGTCTGCAGTTAACTTGGGTGAAATCTTTTCTCAAAGCCACTGATGAGCCTAAACGAACAATTCTATACATTTAACAAAAATTATATTTTTGAATTGATATTCCATAGAACATTTATTGTTAATGATACATCCTGTTAAAATTTACTAGGTTTTTGATCTGGGCTATATGCTTCCCTCACGATGCATCTCAATGAGATCTACTCAACCATGTTGATCATGACCCCTCTCATTTGCATATCAGTAAGCTGGGTCATCCCAATGGTCCAATCAATTCCCTCCCAAGGCAATCATCGTCGGCACGACTACCTTCGCACGCCATGGCTTTGAAGAAAAAAGAAAAAAACCTGATTTAATTAAAGACGGTGATGACTAGATGTACAAGGTTTATTGAAAGATGTGTCATTGATGAGTAAAGCGGGCAGAATGGGTAAACCATCTCAGACATGTCTGAGCAATGATGTAGCAGATGGAGCAAGGGATCATCTCAAACTTAAAGAAACATTCCAAATGATTTCCCAATTCCAAATTGAGACCTTGTAAAGCTGAATTCCAAATTGAGACCTTGTAAAGCTGAAAGCAGGAAGCTGATGTTGCTTCATAATTCAATTTATTGTACTGTCAATGAATTACATGTACATGAAGTTTGTTTTTTTTTCGCTGGGTCTTTTTCAGTTCTCAATCACAAAACCTTAAATAAAGACAAATGTATAGCCAACAGGATTGGTAGTTATTGAATACAAATTAATTAGTTTCAATCTGCATACGTATAAAAAGCTCACTGATAACAAATTTGAACCCTACCAATCTCATATTACTGTTTTGAAGACTCTGAATTTCAGTCAATAATGTGACCCTTCAAAACAATTTTGATTGCTGCATTCAAATTTTAAAAAGCATGTATGAATTCGCAGAAGCTGGTTCCACTGTGTGTTTTTTTCTTACTTGAATATCAGAGGATGGGTTAGATCAAAGCAGACAACCAACCAGTGTACACTACAAGTTGTTTTATAGCATGTTGAAGTTGAACTTGAAGTGGCTGTAAAACACGTATGGGTGTGTAACATAAAGAGGCCTACTGCAGTTACAGTGTAATACAACTATGTCAAGAATGCAGAGTCCTATTTACAGCAGATAACTTCATCATTGACAGAAACATGTGCAGCATCCATGGTACATGTACATCACATAGGCCTCAAGACGCGATCCCTGATGAAGAATTCCCCACTTTTACTGATTGATAACTACTTTGTGTGAGGCTTGAACAGCTTTCCTTAAAGGAGTACGAACATGGCTTTCTCATTGAATGCTGATCCATCAGTCTACATCTTACATTAAGTTCATAATTCTGTACTTGATCATTTCCTTCCTCTAAAACTCTATTCTGTACACACTGCATGCAACTGTGTACTATGTAAAGTATACACATAGATACATAAAGCACACGAATGACGCAAGTATTAGTGACAAAACAATTTGTTTGTAAATGTACAGTATCTGACAGTTAGCATTTTGTTTACAATAGTAGGGCCTATTTGTCTAATTCAATAGTCATGAAAAACACCATAATCCTTTTTACGATTCTTTAGAAAAATCTACTTAAAATGTTACTTTTACAAAAGCAGTACATGTATACAAATTAATAAATAAAACACAATTCAAAATAAATCACAAATCAAATAAACCTGAATAATACATTTTATTGTTAATCCACACACAAAAAGGCCACTTAAGCAACATTGGTCAGCGAGATAAAAAATACATTTTGTTAATTGCATCTCGTGCTAGCCTCTATCGTCATTTCAATAAATCTCAATAAGATTGGCCTACTTCTCCCGGGTGTTAATTCTGACTCCTTGCCCTTTCGGCAACCTCCCTAAGATGGTAGATTTCAAGCAAGAGGATGCAGAAGACGACACCGTACCCGAGACCCTCTCGTCTAGACATCACGTCACAGTAGAATAGTGCGTTCGGTAGTTGTAGTAGATATTGAATGAGCTCTCGCATTATAAAACCTGGAGGAGCTCTCCATTGCTGGCCGGTTTATGGGCTAGCCTGCTAGCTGGCTCAGCGGGGTACATTACATTACCTTTACATCTCTGCTTGGATTGCTGCCAAGTGCTGAAATTAACTCATGTTCTATATTTGGTCAAGTGGAAGTAATAGGCCTACTGCTGAAGTTATGTTAAGTGTTGTAGGAAGGGAAGCTTGTGGCAAACTTTCAAAATTGCTTTTTTTTTTCTATTATAATAATTATGAGCTGGAATAGTAATAATGGATGCGATAAATCATTTGTTTTTATAAGGCCTATTTATTGTATGCAATCATTTCATTACTAACACAAGTTTTTATACATGAGTTTTCAAACATTTTTTTTTTTTTTTCGTTTAACATACTATGAAAAATCCTTTAAATGCCTAGCCAAAATCAAAAATTCAAAAGACTTGTAGTGCTACAGTTTACAAAACATTAAAATCTGTGTAGGCCTAAATGTTATTGCTTTTTTATTGACTGAGCTAGGCTGGCCAGCTTTGCTGTACGGAGTCTTGAAATTTTACAAATTCATACCATTTGATAAGTACTCGCATGTAAATCCCATGATATTTTTACGACATGGCATGATGATCAGTCAACTGAATCAACTGTAGAATGAAGACATTACCAGCCTTTAAATTGCGTTTCTAAGCCGGTATTCAAACTGCTTCTCGTTGCACATCCCAATAGACTACTGTGAGCCAGGTGTATTGCATATTTGGTGCTTTGCGTGTGACTGATATGCATGCGTTGTATTTGTTATTGGTAGTTAGTACCAATTAATAATGTATATATGCTGCTTTGTATATTTCTAAATTCATGTACCTGAAAAATATGGAACAGCAGGATCTGTATTTTGATCAGTAAATTACGTTTTTAACTAGCTATTTGGAGCTATTTTCAGTTTGGCAGTTCATTGAACCAAATACCAGCATATTTATGCGTGACTTGTATCCCACAGTCAGGCTTCACATTGAATAATAACATGAAGACTGAATTTAAGCAAACAAATGTTTTCACTATTTATTTATAAATATTTTGTGAAAACTGAAAAATAGCTGTTGCAACTTCCGTGTGATGGAAACTACAAAATATTCTTGCATTGTTTAAAAAGATTTTTTATGTAGCATTACTAAACAGCCAATAGAAAAAGGCTTGATTGTTTCCAAAATCTTTTTGTACATTGTCTAATTATTTTTCAGGAATATTATTTCTTCAAATATATTCCCTCAAAAAGTAAATGAATATTTCTGAAATTTTGATATTTTTTGTCTAATACATTTTAATTAGATTTTCTTTTCGTACGGTAATCAAAGGTTGACTAAAAACATTTTTCAATGTGATCTTTCCCTCTGATATATTTTATTGTGTCAAGGTTCTAAAGGTCAAGTCATTTTGCAAATGTACTTCCTATTTTCAGACAAATATTTGCCTTATTACTCATTCTGATGCCTTCAAGATTACAGCCAGTTTAATCCTTTAAATCTTTCTAAATAAGGGATCTATGTTTGTCGAGCACAAAAAGGTTGAGCGTTGATAGAATGAGTAGAACATGTAGCAGAGGTTATTGCATAATGAATTAGAAGATAGTGGCGGGTAGCCAGGTACTTGATATCAATATAGAATTTATTACGACTCATTTGCTGTGAATTTTGATTAGAGTGGGAAGCACGTCACTTAAAACCCCTGAAAGTGAAATGTCCAGGCCTACAAGATGGATGAAGCGTCAATTTTTTTCTTCGCCGAAGCGTCATCCCTTTTCGATCCTCTTTGCTCATTGTAAAATACTTAGGTATTGAGTTTTAGTGACACCGTGACTAAAGGGGCACGTTGCCTTCGGATTGGGCGCTTCGGGCTATAAAAAGCATCTTTTTCAAATGAATCAGGTTGGAAAGATATTTTAAAATTAGATTACCGGTATAATGATTCACGTACAAATCCATTGAAAGTGAAATTGTGAGGCTTTAGTGTATTTTCATGACAGAAACAAGGCCCGCCATTTTGTAGAACCAAATGTTCGACTCTACAAAATGGCAGACCGTATGTTCCGCTCAAGAGTCAATTTTTTATTTTTATTCTTTTTCTTAAATCAGATACTGTACACATAAGGCAATATGCCCCTTTATTAAAAGACTACAGAGTCCAAAATTATAACTTTTGAATATTATAATAATACCAATTTTACACTTACATGTACCAGTACTATTCCTCAATGAGAAACAATTCTGTCTTGGGACTACTCTTAAAGTCAAGGAAGACCCCCACAAATCACCAGCGTTTATTATCGGTTGGTACAATTGAAATAATCACATTACATGAACACACACAAAAACATTATCAAAAAATAAACAAATGTCATTACTATAAATAATGCCTTCTGTATATGTATTTTAAATGAATGGTAAGTTTATTGAATGTTCTCTTCCCAAAAAGCAATGTTGATATTCCATTATATAAAGTGGATTTTTAAATTATGATAGTAGGAGACTGACTGCATGTCCATGTTCAATCATCTGTAATAAACGTGTCTGGGCCTTTTTTTTTCACCAGTCAAAATTATAAACCTTAAAAAAATCTGAAACCCTGGGGAAACACACACACCTTTGATATCATGTTAATTTGCATATGAAGAGGTTGTTCCAGGTGAAGAGATAGCCTAATGCTAACAGATGGTGTCTATCAGTATCATTGAGCTCTGTGTAGCATGGTGGTCTGGCCTGTAAAGACAGGTTGTGGGACAATATTCAACGTTTACGTTTTAATATGATTTCAGATTTTCACATGAGCAGTGTCCCTAAACACTGCAGTATCAATGTCTACAGTTCCACTGTACATTGGCTGCAGCATAAATGGACTGAATGAGATCACATGACTCAAGTGCTTAGCAACCAGACGACTGTAGACATGGAGGTTGTTTGAGAGATGACCTTTCCATTTGTTGCGAGAATAAACAGCCCTCTTGAGTCATGCTAATAAAGCCACTTTGCTTTGAGATTGTATTCTGCAGTACTGAATGTATTTTAGTTGAAAAGATTCCTGTCATTTATTTGTATGAATGCATATTTAAAAATGAGTATCAAGTAATAAACCACAAAATGGGAGTAAACATATTGGGAGAGTATTTTTTTAGCAATAGCAATGTTCACCTAATTCTTCAAGACAGAATTGGGTCGGGTTGTTCTCTGTTCAATGCTGCCAATGTGTTTGATTCATTAATGTTCACATGTACACTGTAATAGTGTAAGACTATCAGATGGCATGCTTGGGTAACAATGGAAAGTTGATTATCAACAATCAATGGTGCATTGTATGCAGCTGCAGTCTGCAACTTGTAATTCTATTTCCCCCATTCATAACGGCCGAGGCATACTATTCACACTTCTACACATGCTCAGACTTTTTTGTCCAGAAATATTGCAAAGCAGAATAATTAGTTTTATATTATTACAATGCAGACATGCAGTCTATAGATTAGAATTATTATAAAAAATTTAGAATTTCTCCTTGATATTTTTCTTAATGAGATGTAAATTGCATGTGATTGATTCTCAGTCCTTCCACAGTGTCTTTTCGTCTCATTAGAGCAAACGTGAATCATCATGCACTCAAAAATCATAGACTTGTTTAATCCTTTGATCAACACTGACCCATTTTAACGCTACAATTTGTGTCGGCCCATGTTGTCGGCATCCTTGATGTACATTCATGCAGATCATGTGATTTCCTCTTTCCTGTCTTCTTTAAACCGAGTGACTGGAAAATTACAAACACTGTACAAAGGTTTTTGCTAAGGAGGATTCTGTCACTGAATTTTGAGTGAAATTTTTGGAGCGCAAATTTCCATGTTAACTGCACATTGTGTAGTTAAATGAGCCCTTTGAGAATTGAGTTAAAAAAACACACACAAAAAACACAATTTTTCACTGTTTGTAGAACCCAAATATATATCATTTTGTGCATTTACTGTTTGAAAACTGTGAGATTTATAATACTCATAACAAAAACACAAACGAATGATCATCAACTACAATTGTTTTACATGTAAGCTGTATTCCATTCTTGATATTATTGATTCAATTTTATGTATGCACGGCTCGTTAGCATTATTCATGAGATCAGAGGGATGAATCACAGGGCCTCGTGGCCCCGCTGCAAGGTCCCAGACAGCGTGCACACCGGCTGCTGGAATGATGCCAGGATATTGATTTGCATATATGGCAAGTCTTGTTGGTCCCCTGTGAATGCGACCTGACAGGCTTATTCTATGTGAACATGTGTAATCGCCGGACCATGCAAACACCGTATTGAAATATGCATATCATTTACAATACAAATAATGCACAGAGAATAGGAGAAAATGTATCGGCAAACATGTTATCAATAGAAATACATAATCGCAAAGGGTTTGAAAATGAGCTTGTTATGAGGAAGTCCAAACACGGTTGAATTTTGCTTCACAGGGTTGATGTACATGTACATGTATATTACATGTGTTTTCTGATAGGGATACTTGAATTTCAACTGCAATTTTTGTACACGTACTTGATGACCAGAGTCGTAAAAGAAAGCTGTAGGCCTATTCAGTACATCCTGCATGTACATCATGTTGTACAATATTGAATAGCAATGCACAGCATCCTATTATGTATTGTTGAGGTTGCGGCCTATGTGCATAAGTTTGTATGCATATAAAAAACAACAGAATGTTAATATTAAGCATGAACATTACTTAATCCAAGAAGCATCCTATAATAGAACAATTGTGGGAAAACATGCCCACTTTCTACCCTGAGAAGTCAAACTCTTGAAATTCCAGAAATGTAGCATCAGAGAGTTCTTCCGGATGTTGCTTGATGGAACTGTGTGACGTAATGTAGGAGGAAGAGACTTCGGTAAAAATAGCGGGAAATAGATATTTGCAAAGTTTAATCATACATGGGTGATAAGTTGCTCTGCTGTATTAAAACATCCGATATCCAAAGCAGTATGAGACTTGACAGTAAAGCTTTTTTTTGCTCGTGTTTGTTTTTGTTTTTGTTGCTGACAGGATTGTAGTCTAGATGATATGTAAATCCATGGAGGAAGGAATACAAAAAAAATACAAACAGTTTCAAGTGTAAGGGCTATGCCCATTTTTGAAGGCAACTTGGACAAAAACCAACTCCACTGTATGCAAACAAACACTTATAGTAGCACAAGAAGCCTCCCCCCCTTTTTTTTGTCTTACCTTTTCAAAGAATTGTTTTGTAGAAAATTGTAAAAGGTGACTGCTGCCTGGAACTGGTTGCATGTAAATTGCAGTGTGATAAGGCCTTAAAAATGCTATAGAATTTATGGCATAAATATCACTAGAATATTCATGCACACAAAAACAACAAAACTGTAAATGTTATACACACGGTGACTGTGTGTATAAAATATTTGCTTATAAATTTTAATCCAGTGTAGTTTTTAATATTAGTAACCCTTGAAAGAGTTTGTCTTCTTTACTTTAATCTCAGTAATGTTTCACTCTGACTTCGAAAGACCATTTTCCTTCAGAAGTGAGTCGCCTGTCTCCATGCTGGCGAGGCCAAACAATATTACACTATATGCTCATACAGTAGCAGGTAGCTAGGGGTCCAAGATGAAGTTCCTAGATCAGTTCTTGATCTCTTAGGACCCCCTCAATTCCAGGCGCTGTTTCATCTGATCATGGTTCAAACTAAGTGACAGTTCTATTTAGCTTCACCCACACACCAAACAAACAATATCTCCCAAGGCCAAGTCTCGGGCATACATGTAGGTTGAAACAAGTAGTAAATAATGTCCAGAAGGTTCACAAGAACCATTTATCATAGTCCATTAGTGTCTCTAATTTGGGGAACCCAGATGGGTGGCCTTTGAACCCCCTGAAGCAGTCACACCCAACCCAGCTATGCAAGGCATTAATATCTGGGCGGATTGTTTGGGTCAGTGGACCTCCAACATGTTGCAATAACATTTTAATCATTGTATGGCATCAGATACAAACAACCAAGCTTCCTAACTGACACAGGACCACCAAACTACATGTATGATGAAATCCAATTGGCATAGTGTACAAGTTTAGATGGTTGTGACTACAAATAAATAACAAAACATTGACGATCTTTTACAGCTTGTGTTTTACTTCTTCTGGTTTTGAGTTTACTTCAAGAATCCATAGCTTATCTTCCCATCCTTTAAGTTTCTTCGAAGTGTGCACTTTCTATCCCTGGTCAACCAAACTCGAGAAAATCTCTGTAGTGTTAACATGATATTTAGTTTTGATAAGAATTCATTTCAAAGAAGGGAATTTGTGAAAAATTTAAATGGAAATTTGTACTTCTTGATATTTGCATGGATGTTAAAACGTTTGCCCCAGAAGATTATGAGGCCATACTGACAGTGAGTTTCAGCTATCCAGTCTGCTCAGCATCAATTGTAACCATCTATATGGAGGTCAACACTAAGTGTCTCTCAAATCTGTTGTTATTATTCCTGGATGCATCTAGAAGTTGCCATTAAGTCTAAATCACCAGCAGTTGCAATTAGAGCGGAATAGTTGGGTTTCTTCAGTCAGGAATCCAACTGTGTGTAAAAGGAAACCTACAAGGATACTCAACTTGATGAAGTCATACTTGCACAGTCTTAAAGAAACAATCTGTTCTATAATCCAGATGATTTGTGGCTTCAAATTGAAAGGAGATGTTGTACTGAAGATATTTTACCTCATCAAGTCAGGATTTGGTGTTAAAATAATCCTGTAAAATATAAAGGGATTGAAAATGTTCACTAAAAATCCTCACAGGGAGATATCAGTAGCTTCATTTTGCTAGTCTGAAGACTGAAAATAAGGAGACCGTTGCCCCCCCTACCCATTTGTCAGGTTTTGTAAATATTGGTCAACAAACACAACCCAGACAGTTACAATATGAGAATGGCAGTTCTGTTGGGGAAAACATACACTTAGGCCATGTATGGTCTGCCATCTTCTTAGTCTGGTCCCCTGTGTTCAAACGCAATCACAAATACTGTTCTGTAGGAATGTATCGCCAGACTAGTTTTCCCACAAGCAATGTTGTTTTGAATATAAGCAAATCGTAACATACATGATGGCGAAATCAAGATGATCACCAGTACACATTGGCATTATAGTCTTTTTTGAAAAGGGTGGCCATACCCTGCCGCTGCCTGAACATGGGATGCCCTGCCAGAGGAGGGAATAATATCATCTCTCTGCAGCCATCACAGATCTATGATGATAATAAGACCCATTTATGTTGACCTGGTCCAGCCCTAGCTCAGGTTACCAACAAACAGTAGGGTTCTAATTCCTGTGACAGGTAATGTGTGGGAAGTCTTCCCAGTCCTCAAGGTTATCCTGTAGAGAATAGAGGCAAGGTCAGGATGCCAAATACAACCCCTTTCCTTTCTGATGGACCACAAGTTGAATGAACTTGGACATTGATAGGGATAGATCTGGGTAGATTTATTGATATGCTTTCTGACTGAAAAATGCTCTACTTGTGTCAAACTTATTCAGCGACCTGTGTTGTTGTGTTTGGCTTATGGGTTAGCTGAACATCATTTGTGTAAATGTAATATGTTCCTTTTTTTGCCGACTTGCTTATCCATTACATTCATAGGTCTTGTTTGTTTAAATGCATCACACTGGGGGTATAAGCTATTTACTTGATGAATAGGAAGTGTGCGTCACTGTTTAACCATGGGGGTAAAGAGAACAAACACCTCCATGGTAAATTGTACATGTGACGTGCTTGTGAAACAGATCAAGTAAATGATGATCATGGTGTACACTTTGCAGGAATATTTTAATGCAAACATTATTGACAAATATTGGCGTTGCTAGTGAGGGAGCTTGTTTGCAAGAACCATAGAGCAAGGCTAGAACTGTGCTTGGTTCCATAGCATAATGCCTGCAAAAAGCTCATTTGGCCTATTTCATTTAAATAATTCTTAACACTAACTGTTCCATAGAACTTTACCTTGAACTCTCTTGAGTGATTTACTAGGATCCTTCCAACAAAATCCAACACCATATGGCAACTTAAGTTAAAGGTTGAGAATGTTAGAGCTCAGGTTTCAATAATAATGGTGTGGTGTGTGGGATCAGAGCAGTTTGCAGACCACCGGACTCCAGCTCTAGTGTTTCTGATCAGCTGAGTGTGTGTTCGAGTCTTGGTCTAAGCAAGATACTTAACTATTATTGCTTCGTCCTTCGAATGGGACATTAAGCAGAAGGGGTTTGCCCTGGTGTTTTTAGCATTTGCTGCTGAATGGGCCGCAGCACCAAGTAAACCCTTGGTCTCATAATTTAAAACAATTCAAAACCTATCTTGAAATGTTTCTGTTTCTTCAAGCGCCTTGAATACCTTATTGGTAGATATGTGCGCAATATAAGACTACAGTCGACTCCCGTTATTACGAGCTCGCATGTTACGAGGTACCGGTTAATACGAGGTTTTTTGCCGGTCCCGAACTGCCCCGTGTGTGTTTCAATGCATTTAAATACGGCTTATACGAGCACGGCAGTAACGAGAACACGGTTACAACAAGGTACTTTTGTCGGCCCGGGACGAGCAAAACATTGTTTTCAACCCTTTTGAAACGAGAATAATAAAAACCCCAACAAAGGAAATACCTTTAACAGCCTGAAAATCGTTATTTATGGCTTGTAAGACAATCAATAGAGGTGCAAACTGGAAGCTATCACAAGCATGCAATGACTCATGACTGCAGTCGCGAGTCAGGGAGCAGGTTGTTAATTAATTCCAAACTCTGGACAATGGTGGCCATTTGGTGGGATTAGGAGGCTTGCATGTTTCAAACAACAGAGCAGATTCCATACTAAGTCAGCATTCATCAATTCATGTGAAATCTTCACAAAACATACTGATCCATTGAGTTTTACAAGTGCTTGATGTGCATTTCTAGCAGAAAAAGCCCCACCGCAACTGAAAACTAAAATATTTGCGCGATCAATATTTAATGCAACAAGATTTCCCTGGTATCCCGCGTTAGCAATGAACCATCTAGCATTACAATGGTGGTTACCAATCAAAATCAAGATTCTATTTGTTGACTGCTACGACCGAAGTTTTGCATGGAAACTTCGCTAAACAAGAACAGCAAGTTAAAATCTCAGACATTTGTTCAAGCATGCAAAATGTAAATTTATTTTATTAATTAACTTTCAAGCTAAACTAACTAAATTAAAACAGTTTTATTCGCCCAATTTTGTGCTTGTTTGTGCAGTACATGCACACAGTTATCCACTGTATTGCATGCAGCAGCCATGTGTACACGTGCGGCCATTATGTCATGCACTTTGTGCATAGTGCATTGATGTTACCGCGATCGGATATTGCGAGCTTCGGATATTACGAGGAAAACAGGCTAGTCCGGCGGACCTCGTATTAACGAGAGTCAACTGTATATGTTATATGTACAAGCACATGTAGGCCTACATGTACATCAGTAGATATTGATAATCATGTACATTGACTAGATACAAATTTCACTGTAACCTTAACTACAGAGCCGAGGAAGGAAATGTCTTTACATGTACAAGGTTAACATATAAAATGGGGCTCACTTAACTTCCCTTTTTGACACCTGCACAAAAATCCATTATAATTTTTGACTGATTTGTATTTTTGCTTCAGGTGAGAAACCATACAAATGTACTTGGGAAGGCTGTGAATGGAGATTTGCCCGTTCAGATGAGCTGACCCGCCACTACCGCAAACACACCGGTGCCAAGCCTTTTAAGTGCAATAGCTGTGATCGTTGCTTCTCAAGATCCGACCACCTGGCACTCCATATGAAAAGGCATCTTTGACATCCAAGATGCTCCCGGGGCCGGAGGTACCTGGCCAGCCAAAGCATCGCCACCCTGTTGCATCACAGATGATCTTGCCCTATCAAATGTTTCCTTGGAAGTCGCTGGGATCCTTCAGTAAAATAGAATCAACAGAGTGTCACTGAACGCCATTCGTCAAGCTCTCGGCAAGTACACAGTGGAATCATGAGGTGAATGCTAAGCCCAGAATGCCAACAGCCTTGGCAGGCAAAATCCCATGAAATGGCAGGCAAAATCACATGAAAGTTGTTCTTCTTTAAAGAAGAAGTGTTCTGAGGTTGAAAATAAACCCTTGGATTGTCAATATGTACATTGTGTAAGTCAGCGGCCTCTAACTCTGCAAAGTTAACTGTACTGTGATATGAAATCATTTATACCATGTGTCTGATGTTTGTGTACGTATGTTATCGGGAAAACCTAAAAAATATAACAATTAATTAAATATACAGTATATATCAAATATATGAAGAAGAAAAAAACAAAAAACCTTTGGTGGAGGTACAATGAAAGGCACTTAAAAAAAAAAATAGCTGTTTCAATCTGTCTTAAAAGTCAAACTATTGGTGAATATAAAATGTACAAATTGTAAAAAAAGATTTAGTTTTCTTTTACTATGAAATATGCGTCTATTATATTTTTGTTTTTTGAACATACTTGTTTATTCCTTTTGTAAAAAATGTTTGTTCTTTATCATGAAAACTATCTTGAAATTCTTCTTAAAGAAAAAAAATGAACACTTGGAATGTTATTTGACTGTGGTACGTGGCCCCGATGTCGCCTAACATGCAGGGAACTCATTGTCAGTTGAGAGGCAGTTGTACAGCCCCATGAATTACAGGAGTTAAAACTAATATCATTCCGTCTCGTAAGCCCATCTTGAAACCCGTCTTGAAACCCATGGAGGAAACATCTCATCAGAGTTATCCTGGAAACGGAGCAGTTGCCTAGCAACACTCAAAATGTGTAATACATATTGTGACAACTGTTGCCGGGGCTTGCAGTGTCTCGGGGTGCCCGTAGGTTCGGAAAAGAGAAGTGGAGGAGAGGGGGGGGGGGAATTATTCATGTTCCTTGCACATTGAAGACATTATCATCAGGGGGGTATTCAAGCGGAAGGCACTTTAAACCCCTGTATTTGGTGCACCGTGTTTACTGAATATTCATCATAAGGACTGTGCCCGATTGATCGATCCCGTTGTGTGGTCGGTCTGTAGTTTCCATGTGTGGGTCCCAGCCCTTGACTGCAAGTTGATGTACTGTACATGTAGGTATTTGTGTGTAACACTTCCTGTTCACCTGCCTTGTTTCTATGGCAATGATAAAGATCCCCCATAGTCAACAACTACCCCAAAGTCTGCTGCATTTTTGGGTTAAACCAAGGATCTTCTGAACTGCCTTATTCTCTGTGACTCTTTAGACCTAGATCTTTGGATGTATGTAGCTCAGATTTTGCTCAAGTAAGCTTTTGGATGCAGTTGGTAACTTTATACCCACAAAGAAAACGTTACTTGTTTTTTTGATACTGAACTCTGTAAAAGTTATCTGCAAGACGGCTCTTGAAGAAAGTACAAAATAATGTAACACCTTTTAATAGTCTGTAGGTGATGAGTTGTTTGTCAGGTTTTTGTCAGGATTTGAGAATAGGGTGTCCAATTCTTTCATTTGTACATCCTCGACATGTAAATGAAAAACAGACTAAGTATAATGTCCACTTTCAATTTAAGCAGTGTGACTAAAAGACATGCGGACATCCCCCTGGTTGTTACCCTTCCACCTGGGCTCAATTTCATAGAGCTGCTTAAGCACAAAAAGTAGCTAAGCACAGCAAAATTATGCTTACCAGAATAAGGTTACCAGCCAAACTACTATGTGACATGTACAATTTGTGACTGGTATCCTGCTCATTTCTGCTTAGCAGACAATTGTTAAGCAATATTTTCTGCTTAAGCAGCTCAATGAAATTGGGCATAGGGTGTGATTTTGATAATGTTAACACTGTATGGGCGGTTTCACTGATGCAAGGAAACCACTGTCAGTTTGCCAAAAGTGTATACTGCTTTTTTAAAATGTCATAAATGTTCACGCTTGTAAAAGTGCTCTTGCTTAACTCAAGATGATGTTCATGGTGTTTGGGATGAGACCAGCATCATCTACTCTTCCAAATCATTGAAAATGTTAGATTGGGCTTTGATAATGTGAGTTTTACGTGAGGTAAAAGTACAAACTTGTAATTGAGCGTGCATGTAAAAAAAAAAGCAACTTGTCAGCATGGAGCATGAAGCATGTACTAAAGTCAGCGATAGGTATGGAGGCGAACATGGGTGAGGAATTCTGAACAGCAACTCGGACAGCACCCCCACCCCTTTTTGAAATGAAACTTCAATCTGAGTGTAAAATGCATTGTACACAAAATATGCATCATGTACATAGCATATGAAGCAACTAATCTCAAGCGATTGGTATTTAAGCCGCTGTACAGTTTACCTTTTAAACAAAATGTCGTTCAATAGTTTGGGTGTTTTAAGTTTCTCCCACCCACATCTCACCATTCAAGTTATTTTTTATTCAAATGGATCAAGACTATAGATTATTTTTATTCCAAGTGGCCTTATGTTTATTGTTGATGTACATGGTGCTGTGTAGCTTAGATTTGGTGGATATTTACCAGGGTGGGAGTCTCTTTCAGTTAATTTTGTACTTGTCCATAAATTTACAGAAACTGAAGACATGTACTGGTTATTCAATTGACAAGCAGCTGGTGTGTGTACTGGAGTGGGTATGTTAATTGGTGTTTAGCATTTAAACTAGAAATTGATCTGTACAAAAAAAAGTGTTTTGTCTTGGCTGCTTATGATGGATTATCCCCAATGGTCTCCAGTAATTTCCCAAGAAGAAAGGAGTTATTTTGCATGATTGCTTGTACAACTTGGAGGGTCCTTGGTGCACTGTGACTGAAAGCTGGCCGAGGTCAAACCAAAAGAGAATTTCACTTCTTTGCAAGTTTCTCTGAAGTGTGGGAAAATTGTTTCTAACATGGAGGGTTGTAGAATAGCAGGGGTTTTTTGTTAAGAGGCAGCCATGCATGCAAGTTGAAACTGTGTGCTTGGGAAACCTTGAAGTGCACTATAGGGTTGGTGCAGTCATTATTAGAGAAGGTCCACTATCTCTATGGTGTAGTAGTGCATGTCCTTCCTTTTGGCTGTGGGAATTGCCCCAGAGGCAAGGTCAGTCCTAGTCTAGGTATAAACCCCAAGCTCCCAGGGTTTACTTTTTCCATGAGAGAGAGAGACACCTACTAGAAACATTGTATTGTAGACCACCAACTATGCATGGAATGCAAGAGGCAGGGTTAGTGGTATTCATTCATTGTACACTGTGAGCTGATTGGACTTTTGAAAATGTGGGTGTGGCTAAGGGCCTGAGGTCAATAAGGTCAACGGAATTTTCTCTTTCGCTTTTGGTATTGACATCCTCCTGGAAGCAAACTTTGAAACTAACTCATATGCAAACAAAATACACTGCAATCATTGTTGGTTTATTGCAAAGATCAGTGGGGATATAAAACCATGGACCCTTTGGTACAGAATGGTTTTATAAGGACCTCAACTTTATGTGCACCATGGCATAACCATTGAGCACTGGTCACACTCACACTGTAGCCCTAAATGTATAGACCAAAATTTATCACAAACTTTGGGATTTTTTTTAAGGGCACAGAACAAACACTTGTCTCTTTTGCAGTCTCTCACTGGTTGCTGAGCATTAACTTCCTTTTATATGGCAAGTTTGTGGTTTTGCAGTTTTCAATTCACAGAAATGCAGAAAGAATCTTGGCTTCAACGCATTGTAACAGACCTTTATCGGCGGCCATCTTGATTTGCTAAGCACGGAGTTATTTGGCTAAGCACAAATAGGTTAACATCAAAATGGCAATGTAATGCACATTGCTTGTGATTGTGTCTTCGCGATTACTTGCAATATCCAACAAAACTGTAAGCAAAATTTGGCTGCTTTAGTGGAGCCAAATCATCTTTCTAAACTTCTCTGAATTGCATGTGTCATTGAATTTCATTAACTTAAAAAAACTGCACAACCAGATGTTTCCAGGAGACTGTTACTCATCTTGGCTGTATTCCTCTGTTTCCATGGGGAGGTGGGGGAATTTACAGCCAAGACCTTGGCTATGACTGACTCACAGGCTATGATATAATGACATTCTGCATTCAAAGAATGGCAATTCCCACAGGCTGTGTGCTGGATGAGCAAAGCATTGGGGGTCATGTCAGTGGGGAGAATGACCAATGCTGCAGTGTACTATAGTATGCTGCCGAATGGCTCTTAATCCATGGCTAGACTTTGCATGATTTTTTGGTTACTTAAGCAGTAGTTGTAGATTTGTAGAATAGATTCTGTCACTTGTATACACTATAATGCCAAACAGTGTTTGACTTGGTGTTTTAGAGTCAGTCGGAGTAATTTCAAATGAACTTGAATGGGAAACTGATTATTCTTTTTTACTCGCTCTCTAATGCACTGAAATTGATACTTAAAAGTATTTCATTTGAAATTGATGTTTAAAAAATCATGACGTCGTCGTCGCAAACTTCTCAAGAAGTCGCTGTTTGGTGTAAATTGTGTAATACTGTTATTTACTATGAACTTTGGAATTTACAAACTAGAGTTTGAGAAATAATTTTGACATGATTTTAGTAATAATTAAAATGATAGAAAGCTTAAAAATCATGATAAATAAAAAAATTAAAAATGTTGGGCTTGAGGATTTTTCAGAAGTGATCAATCTGATACGATTTGTATTTCTTGTCAATTGTTCTTTTCGGAGGCTTCAATAATGCCCAACAGCCAAAAAAAATGTAAACAAAAAAAAAACAAAAAGGAAATAAAAATGAAATGAAAGAAATATGTTAATATTTCTGATGTAAAAAGTCAAATGGTACTGAGTTATATAATTTATATTAAATATTTTGTCAGAGACATACAGTTAAATTAGAGAAGTTAACTAGCATTCTTTATTTTACACTATTTTCATTTTACATTGAATATCTTATGAGTTTTGATTTTTTTAAAGGAATAATTAAAGCATATTACATAATATTATATCAAATAATTTGAACATGGAATGATTAAGGTAGACTCTACGTCTGCATGTATGACTTCTATTGTTCACAATATTGTTATTAAAAATAACATTTACTAAACACAAATGTTTTTATTTTATGCAACCTACGGTGAATTTACCAGCTGCATAATTATGTTAACCAAAAAAACAATTTTTTAACAATTTGAAAAGACAAAACCGTACCACTGGAGAGAAAGAGTACAATATTGTATCCACTGTCTATCCTGTAAATATTTCACTTACTGTAAACGTTAAACACTTTTGGTGACAAGTAAAATGTATGTTAAAATCATGTTGACTGAAGTCATGCTAGTAATGTAAACGTATGTAGAACCTTTCCTATCCTAGTCGATGCTTGTAGAACAGTCATGGTAATTGTACGCTATAACCCTTGTAGGAAGTCCAAAGCCATTTGTCACCCGATGCTTGTATTTTCCCATGCCAAATCCTGGTTTGATCTTACAGTGTATTATTGATTACAAAGAAGGAAGGGTAATCATAACCTAACATAATATTTTGTCATTTTTATGTTGTTTTTGTGTCAACACTGAAATTATTTCATATTGTGTTTTTCCATATATGTTAACAAATTGTTGATATGTTTTTTAAATGTTACAATAATTGTTTTCCCAGAAAAACCACAGAAAACCCTGACAACTTTCATCATACAATGTTGTGTAACTAGGAAACACTTGTGTGTAATATGTGCCTCTGGCGTTTTTTGACTCCATACTATTTCTGACAACCCCTGTACCCAATTTTGTTCACCTTAGAAACCTCTGTATAGAAGTACATGTACATGTAACTGCAATATATACTATCACCCATACACTTGGTTAGATGAGAACTGCTTGCTCTCTTCCAGCTTCAGTTTTTCAATCACCAAGGATTATTTGAGAACAGGCAGATGCAGAAAAATGTGATAAAATGTCACCTTTTTAAGTGGAAAGCTCAGTTTTAACTTCCGTGAAGTATGAACTGTTGCAATGTCAGGAGTTGATCACTGTGCATTAATAATGTGACAACAGGCAATGGATTTCAGAATCCAGTGACTCACTTTGAATTCTGTCCAGCATTTTCTGAAATTTGGCCTACATTTCTTAAATTCTGCCAGCAGTACATGTCATGTATTTTTAATTCATGGGTTGGACTTGTACCAAACCCAAATTGGATAGATCCCTCCCTCAAATAACCCTGCGTCAGTGATTTTGAATTTGTAAAAGTCAAGCCTGTTCATATCATCTTTGCCATTGTCAAAAAATAAAAAGTACTGTCAATATGGGAGTGTGCAAAACGGATATACATGTAGTAATTATCAGGAAAAAATAATAATACTATTGTCAATTTGAAAGTTGGATGGTTAGTTGGTGTAGTTTTTATCATAATTAGCACCAACCGTCGTGAGAAAGATTTTCATCTTGTCTTTTAAAAAAATTCGTACAAAAAATAACTAACTGCACAAAACTAATGATGGTATTGGGAACAGTTAAAGACTAACTGATGCAATTAGTTGTTGATAAGATACCTTTTGCAAGTTTTTGTAATTACTTAGTCTTAAAGTGCTACCACTACCATTTATTACGAAAACAAAAGTTAACACTCATGGGCTGTTTTCTTGGTAAGAATTTTCCCAGGTTATTATATTCCAATGTATCATGAAATACCAAACAATAATTAAACTAATTGCACATGTACTCTTGTTACATGAACATATATGGCTCATGTTGGTGGTTGTAACAGCTTGCGAGATAAGTGAAATGCATTTATATTTGAATGCAGTCTTTTGACTGAGTATTATGTTTTGATTATTATGTTTTGATTATGAGTGGTAACATTTGTTGTTTAATGGCAAACAAATACAATATGACTTATATTAAGTCATACCATGTTTAATTTCATTAGAAAGGGGGAAAAAACAACTTAGTTTCTGTTCAATTCTGAGTTCAATGGTCCCAGTTTAGAAAACTGTCATTTTGACACTTACTTTTGGTGGGGGCATTATTAGACATACAATTATTTTGACTTGTTAAATGCGTAATTATTTCTCTATGCTACATGTAAGTCTATGTGCAAGCTACAATATTGCCAGTCTTGATTGGTGATGCAAGTTTTTGTATTAGTCACCGTTAGAAAGCGCAACATGGACTGGCTCGAAGAGACTGTGCAAGTCTACCAATCTGGATCAAGTTGTTCTGATCCAGATGTTTGTGTGATACAGATATCTCTTCTCCAGTAATTTGTGTTGCAATATCTGTGGTGACTATGTTAACAAAATGAACGTTGCCAATCAAGGCAACAGTATATTGCCTGTAAAAGCACGAGCACATTGCGAGCTCTGTCCTGAGAATTTGTACCAATGTCATTACTAAATATTCCATTAGTGGAAAGACCATGTATAACTCACTGTTTATAAAGCAATGGACTTCTGAGAAATACATGTAGGCCTATATTCTGAATTGAATTTCTGATTTATTAGTTCTAGCAGGTACTGTGTCTGGGGAAGTGATGTCCTTCATTCTAGATACAAAAAATAGTCCATCTTTCCCTTCCTCTTGATCAGATGTCTGTAGAATTCCTGAAGATCTGCCAAGCAACCCCCCAGGGGACAGGTCTAGTTTTCAAGGTCCTGTGTCTGTCTTGTCCTGTGGGTGCTCACACCATGGAGTAATCATTGCTCCATGCTCACACAATGGACCCCTAAGCACTGCGTTATTGCCAGTCTGGTAGGCTCCCAATACCTTTGTATTAATTTAGTAGCCATTAACTATTAGTCCAAAATTTACTTGATCAGAATTGTGTAACTGTTATACAGCTCAGAGTAAATGAGCAAAAACAAAAAGCATTGAATTGGAGATCATGTTTTCCCAGACAATGTGTTATATGCAAATACCTGTCTTAACTTGACCCAACGAAGACAATTATCACCAAATCTCAAATGTTAAGTCCCCTGGCAACATCAGCTTGTCTTTCCTGAATCCCACAATAAAAATAACAGCTGATAAAATAAAATAAATTAAAGAAAAAAGTAATTAAATAAATAAATAAATTGAAAAAAATAAAAAGTGGGTCCTATGTTTATTATTTATACAGAACCAAAGAGAATTGGTAATAAACATGTTTGACCTAAAGTGCTATACTTTACCCAGTAGCAGTGCATGGTAAATCAAATGTACTCCGGTTAACCTGAATACTGAACTAACAGTAAAGTGTATTTAATCTCCACCTTATTAATGATGTAATGCTCCCCTACCTTGGGCTACTGTATGTATAGTAAAGTATACCTATAATGTCCACTATAATGTATATCAATAGTATATCATGTGCAACAGCTATGCTTGCTTCTTTTATTTTGTTATTTTTTGCCTATTCGACTCAGGATCTGCATCTACTAGCTGGTAAATTAATAAAAACAACTTCAATTATGGAATTTCATAATTCTTTGTGTAATGACATGAATCACAATTATTTTGTGTGTGTGTGTGTGTCTTCGGATTGGCGCTTTGGGCTATAAACAAGTATTTGTTTAGATAATAATATGATCGGAAAGTTAATTTAAAATTGAAATTTTGTGGGTTTCGTGTCATTTTATGACAGACCACAGTCTGCTATTTTGTAGAACAAAAGTTTGGATTTCACAAAGTGGCGGACTCTATGTTCTTTTCAAGAGGTGTTTTGTGTACGAACAACTCTTGAAAGGGATGAGGAGCAATGTACCCCTTTAAGGATGTGTGGCTTATGAAGTATGAAATATTGTTTTATAATTTCCCTCCATAAAAATCCTACTTGATCAGAAAGTGAACACGAAAGAAGCTGTTTCACAAGAACAATTGTGGAGCACAACAGAGCATGAATATCTTGCGATAGATCTAAGAGCTTTAATCAATTTCATTTTTGATATAATCATCTAAATTAATTGTTTAAGATGTGCCATTTTACCAACGAGAAGTGCATTGCACCCGTTTAAACCGTCAATATAAAGAAAAACAGAACCGCGTTATAATTACGGTTCTAAGCTTGTGGCTTAAAGTAATTACTTACACGTATGGGTGCACATTACTCTGCTGTAATTATAATCATTATAAGAGTTTTAGTTTAGTGATCTTGTGGCCCATGGCCCATAAACACAGCAGTCTATTGCAAGTACCCGCCGTGGTTGAGTACTCGCCTTATAACGTGTTTAGATATTCTAATAAGTTGTGAGTTGGCTTTAAACAAAATGAAAACGGTATCGGGTAATGCATTCATAAACACATTGCAAATTAAAGAGTTCATGGTGTCACCACGTCAGTAGGCTGACCTTCGTATAGGATTATTTCCCAACACAGAGCATGGGTACACGAGGACGGTGTTTCTACCTCCATGGTTTAATCAGAAAGGGTGGTCCATTCCCGTTGGTTCAACCATGGGGGAGGAAGGTATTCCTTCCTCCATGGTCCAACCATGGAGGAAGGAATCTCCATGGTTCAACTCCATTGCTTTATGGCCGAAGCATGGAGGAAAGGAAAGGCTTCCTTTGTGATGCAATCAAGCATCAATACAATTGAGCACAACGTTACATGTTAAGTAGGGGGGGGGGGGGGGGCTGTCAACACGAACACTTTCCACATGGTCATCAATGATTTAAAAAATTGTAGAATAAAACATGAAATAAAACAGATTAACGCGAACACCCTGTTGTTCAGGAAAACATTCGGTTTGGATGCCTGTCAAAGCCGCAAACCACACTCACTGTGATGTCATCATGTACTTGTAATTCGATTATAGTTGTGCTCAGTCATTGTAGCTCTACGGTCGTACCTTCATGGGAACGATCGTTGCTCTCTAAAGTTGTGGGTGGACATGTTTTGTTTTTCTTTCTGCAAACCAATTTCCTCAAAGTGTTTCGGAAATCGTGTTCATATCAGTCGACAGAAAAACAACAATGAACCGTGCACGTTTGGCGTAGGCTAGTTGCTCGAGTTTTTGGGGACCTCGTTTCAAACATTGGGTATATTTTATGAAAAACTAAAACGCAAACTTCAACCTTTGTATAAGGTGCTGGGGACCTGACGCTTTATACGGTGATTATAATATTCTATTTTATACAAATGATTTTCTCCAATGAAGTATTTTTTTCTAAAACGGTTACTTAATTTTATAAATTGTAAAAGACTTGAAAGTGTAGTTTCTTTTATCCTGCAAAAAATGTTAATAATAATGGCCTGACGTACGTTTCGACCCTAGCAGAGTCATTCTCGAGGGCTTAACTTCAACACAACACAACAAAACACACATAAACAGGTAAACTGGTGCAACCGAAGCAGTCAAGTGGAAAGAAATCAACATTTCACTTTAATGGAAGCTTTTCATTGTAACATTGGTATTTTAATTGAAAATTTGCTTTGTGGTATGCGTATAGCAAAACTCCTGTTTATGGTATTTGACGTATGAGGAAATACAAAGCAAACGCATTTATTGTAAACTTTACTGAAATGAATTTTAACTTTAGTGAAACTTTCACAATTCCACGGCCCTACATCAATCAAGAAGCAGGTCAGGGGGTGCAGATGGGACCAAGACTGGGGGCATCTGTTGATTGTAACACCCACACTCTTGCACCTGCGTGCGTAGGCCGCTAACTTCCCCCAACTTGGCTCAAGATAAGTTTTTAACCCACACGGTTCCCATAGGAACGTGGCAATGTGTTATGACCGGGCTATAAAAGAATGACTAATAAGACGAGAAATTGGCATCGGGGTAGCACATTAAAGTCCACATAAAAAGGACTTATATAAATAAGCCGTGCTGCGCGTTATGACACTGACACCACTCCACAAATCATTTAGTTTTGTTTCAGTTGAATGCAGGGTTGGTGTGTGGAGTTCAAAGGGTAAAGAGCACCTACACATTTGACCTGATAATGCTATATGACCTCATCCCAGTTTGACAATGCTTCAAGCCGGCACCCAACCTCCACCCACTCACTCACAATACATTTTGGTCCATACAAATTAATGTGATAAAAGCAGAAATTTGTGCCACTGCACTATAAGACCTCCCAGGTCAAAACCGACCTGGGTCCAGGTCAAAGGGGGCCTGATCCTTAGGTCAGTGTGACCAGGAATCTAACTATGTCAAAATGATCCAGATATGGGGGCAAACTGAAGCAGAATCTGAGCTAAAATCTCATTTGTAACCAGTTTCCGGGTCAGCCTGACCCATAGAAGGTCACTCGGATCAGGTATCCTGGTCATTGACCCGGGAGTTTTGATGAGAGTGTGGTCCACTTATACTGTACGTCGCGTTTCAAGTTCTTATACGAAGTTTGGATACACTTTTGGTTTACACTTCACATACATTTGTATGATAAAGGATGGCTGTGAAGTGAAAGACCCAAGTTGTGTGGATTTTTGTTATATTCAGTCTATCAGTGTCGTTCATGCATGTTTAGCTTTTAACACGTGAAGGACGACTGGGCTTTAAAAATAATCCTTTAAAAAAGAAGAGTACACCTTTTACTTCTTTGGTTTTCTATATCGACAACAGGCACCTTTTATGGACGTTCCAAAGAAAGTTTAAAATGGGAAACGAAACCCCTGGGAAATAAAAGTGCCGCTGACCCTCTTAACACCGCATCGACTGCTATTTTATGATGAACAATACCAAGGCCTTTGGAATTCCATTACACACTTTATGCACGGATGACTTCTGTCTTGAAACCTTTGTTGCGCGATGGTGTTGAATTCAACACGTACCAGCAACACCGCATGATGTGAAGAATTCGTTTGCGAAAATAATAATAATGTGCAACAATAATGTTTACAATCCTTCTGAACGCAAAAGTGAAAAAACGGGTGCTTAAAAAAACCTAAACTTACATAATAATGTTGGGGCAGTATTACTATTAAAATGGATCTGCTATGATTCGTCACTCATTTCTCGATTGACCAATTAGCAACACCCGCAAACGCCCTCATCGAGGCTTGGAGTTTGGATGGGAAGGGTTGGCCTGATATCGTATTTTGCGATTTCAAAAAGAATGATTGTCGATGACAAAATTGTTTATGCTCCTTACTGTTTGCAAATGGTTTCAATTTGCATTCGACGGGTCATTTAATACTTTGAAATTATGCACATAAACGACAAAATGTCTTCAAGCGTTTAAAGTTTCTATGATAATATTTGACATTGTGGTGACGTAACTGCACGTGATGATTTGTATGCGATTGCTGAGAGAAACTGACGCTGTTAATTCTAATAGATACTCCACGGTGGTTGAGACTGGCCTGGAATGTTTATTTACATCTGTCTGACATAAAAAATGACGGTGGGCTGCTTGCGTTTGGAACCCTGGTATTGTGCAGGGATGGTCCCTGGTTGGCGGTAGAGAATGGTAGCCAGGCCCCTGGGAAAGTCAAGCAATATAGAGAGGTTGCTGTTGTTAGTTGATGTGTAATGAGCGAGGTGTGTGTGTGTTTGGAATTAGGCGAGTGGCTAGGGTAGGCTCTCGGCGAACTTTCGCAATGATGTGACCCATGAACGCAAGCAATCTCCTTGCCCCTCACACCCTTCCCCTACTCCTCCCGGTCCTATTTGAGCAAGAACCAGAGTACACTGATGAATATTAAGTGGTGTAAGAATCTACCCTCATTCTTTGCTGTCAACCTCTTCACGGTTTGTCTCTCTTCCGACAAAAGGCCTGCAAAGAGTAGCGAAACATTTTTGTTCCCGGGGGTATCGTTCGAATTTGATTGCTTATACCATGTTTTTTCGATACGTTTCCCTGGATATTTCTAGCTCTACGTCCCTGATGTTGGACCATACAGTAGTTTGGGACCACCAATCATGAAGCAGAGGATCCGTGGTTGACCATGGAGGAAGGAAGAGACTTTCTTCCGTCTATACTCCCTGCGTGATGGTTGGACCAACAACCATGTGTCAACCTTGCCGATATTATTGTAATATTTTAAAGGCCCTGGTGAACTTGAAAATAAACCAACAATTTAACAGCTTTTATCTCGCTTGCCATCCATTCGGTATAGTTTGGTACCTTTGGTACCACCACAGGGAGAGGACTTTTCCTTCTGTGGTGCGTGAAGTCTGAAGCTCGAGACCAACCACTGTGTTTATACCATGGGTGTTTGTGAACGTGATACTTGGGCAGTACAGGGTTTCCTTCCGACGCGGCTAACCCAGATAAAAGGGTGTTTTGTATACCGCAGATTATTTGTCACGTATCAATACTCCTTTAGAAAATCAGAGGATAATTTGGCTGAATTATGGAGCAATTTCTTCACTTATTGTGCCACAGGAAGCGTAGGATAAATATTTTTACAACTTTCAAGAAGAAAGTCTTGCATTTCCTCCTAGAACGTCAGTTTCTGAAAAGAACAGATTGACCCGTTTCTGTGTGTGTGTGGACCGTCATTTGGCCAGGGTTAAATTAACACCTTCCTCGAGCAGTCGATTGATACCGACTCTCATGAACTTTTTAATTCAGGTCAGTTTCAATTTTGTTCTGTTAATACGACTAATACGGCACACGGGGTCGCCGCTTGATGAAAGGGCGCCCTCAACTAGGACGATTCGGGGAATCCATGAGCATCTATTAAAGTAAAACATATTCATGCGAATAATTATGTATATCGTGAAATTAGGGTAACACAGGTGTTCTAAGCAAATAATCTGGTTTAAAACAAGTTTGAACTGCGCTGTATCATACATAACTGTTGTAGTCAACGAAACGCGTTGTTCTCACACCTCAAGATTAACTATGAAGTAACCGAAGTGACCTATACGAGAATTAGTTCACCTCTTACAGCATCAGTGAGGTTCTTGGGGTCAACCACATGCCATCAAAGAGTCTTCGCCGAGCCGTGGGAGCCGCGGGAATCGTTTAGTGCCCTTCAGCATGATATACGAAATATAAACAGTGGTTGCAGTCATAGCAAGCAGGTTGTTTTGATGGGTCAGTCAATTCCTATCTGTGCAGGGGCAGGAAATTTAATCGAATGACAAGAAGGTTGGTGTACATGTGACCCGATCAATAACTAGGGGGTGATGCAACGATTATGGGATATAAAAACCTACTCAGATTGAGCCCCACCTCCACCTCTTTCTCCCTCGGCATCCCAATCCATCCTTCCTATATAGTCAACGTCACTTTGTTATAAAACAACATGACCTTGTGCATTCCAGGGCATTATCTGGTAGGCAAGATTCGAAACCGTGTATACAAGAAGTTTTACATTTTGTATTGTGATTTCAACATGAATTCAATTGACATGTATTGTAGAAACAAGGTACAGAAGCTAAAATGGTTAAATAAATAGAATATACAAATTGTTTTCTAAATATAAAGTTTTGGGGTGTACTAACTTTCTTCACATCATTATTTGTATAATATCAAACGCTGCAAAGTGCAGACCGTGCCTACCAGCGTAAATTGATTCCAGTAACTCAGTTCTGTCCTTGCTCTATGGTGACACTAAACGAGGAATTGAATTATTCATGTAGTTAAGGGATTTATTCATCAACTACTGACTAATTATTCCCCACATGCGAGAATTGTACAGACCATGTAGGTCTACAGACTAGTTTTCTGTGGTCAGCATAAAATCATTTTATGATGACAGGATCTCCACAATCCAGTTGACTCTCTTCGCCTTCGATGAAATCATGGACAGCCACTCAGCGAATTATGGGGTATTATCTTTCCGGTGTTCAGTTTGACACTTCAGTTTTACGTATCCGGGTATACAGTGCACACTTTCTGTAATAATAGGTCTGTAGCCAGCCTATTATTTTCCTGGTAAAGTGTGCCAGCAGTGTGTCCGACCTGGTTCCTCCTATCAGGATGTTTGAGTGTAAAACCAGGCTTTCTGCTTCTTCTCACCCATACTACCCATGCTTTGCCTGGGATCAAAGAGCCATTCCAACACTCCTTCTTTCCATGTACTGCATCTCTTTGGAACTCCTTGTTTGGTGTATGCTTCCCTCCATCTTACAGTTACAATCTAGACTGAGGAATATTAATTCCCACCTTTAGTTCCCTTGAGTCATTTTCATCTTTAATATTTTTCTTCTTGTAGCCCCTTAACAAGAGTGGCATTCAGTCTTGTTTAAATAAATAGTTAGAATAAACAAAATAAATAACACAAAAAACATTGATTTGGTCTTTTGATTTAATACTAATTAATAGACACCTAAAATTTGTACAATTTTCATGACTTGGGAACAGTCGTATATTTCCTCTTTCGCCCCCACCCCCTTTCCCTGACATTGTTTTTTTTTTTTTCTGTGAGTTTGCCGTGAACGGTTTGAACTGTGAAATGCCCATCAAATCAAATGCCCATCAATTCACATAAATCAACGCTGAACCCTTTAAAGTTTGTCACCCAACAACATTACAACCTTTGGAGCTCAGGAGCCGTCATATGCCCTCAATCACCACAGCCGACCACGCACGATATGGGTCACATGAGAACAGGGATTGAAAATAAACGTCTCTGCTGGAAGCCCCTGAAGCCTTGGTCGACCTTGGGAAAACTCACAGTCAAGTGCAAGGTTCTTCAAAGGGGGGAAATCGTGGATCCAACCCCAATTCTCAAACTGAGCAACGTTGTTTCTTTCTGTCTGTCTGGGTTTATTTGCTATTGTTTAGTATTCCCTGTTTTCTCGTAGAAGACTTATTCGCCCACTTGAAGGATGAGCGTGACGTTGTGTAGGAAAATAATGGTTTCTGTCAGAGACTAGAGAAGGATGCGTGTTGATTCAGTGATGCTTCTGATAAGTAGGCCTGCTATGATTTATCTAGCATCTTATGCCGTGCCAAACATTACATCAGAATACAACACCTTATCGCCCATCAACCACGGAGAGGGGGTAGTGAAACCATTGAGGCAAAACTATGATTATTTATTATTCCTATCACGGCAGTATGTCTCTGTTTCAAAATGGCCATAACAGTCAATACCTCAACCCGCATCAGGAGCAGCTATCTTTCTAATTTTCTTCTTACCAGTTATTCTTCTGTACCTAACTGAGGCTGGAGATACGTGAGACAAAATAGTCTGGCCCCATACTGAAGACATTATTCAGCACTCGTGGCTGTTATTTTGTCTCAGATGGTCTCAGGGAGTACGACTAAGATTATGGTGTACATGAAAGTCAGCAATGGTGTACGTAACATGAGGCTTGCCCATGTACATGTACTATAAAGCTGACGCTATGAGCCAAGCATTCCGTGCATGACATGGGACTCCTTTACGATGCCCATTTGCGGATTCCTAATTCGTCAAGGAACTCCAATAACTTTAATACTGATTAAGACATCTAGTTTGCAGTGTTGTAGTCAAGACCTCAAAGTCCGAGACCGAGACCGAGACCGAGACATGATCTTCCGAGACCGAGGGGGAGACCGAGACCTCGGCCGAGACCTCCAACACTGCTAGTTTGCATGCAAAAAGGGTAATATGCCTAATGCATAAGTGCAAATTATCACCCGTGTGTTTTAGAAAAAGTATAGTCCAGTTGTACAAGTTTAGTGAATATTTTATTCTCATCTGGGCGCCATTTACTACAATTTGCGACTGTGACGTCATGGATGGAATGTCTTAGCTGCTGGTGTAGCTTCATGACGATAGATGGAGTGTCTGTCCTCAAGAATGGCCTGCGGATCTAGGAGGTCAAATTGCAAAATCCCTTCATGAATTCACCCGTTCCAATCACGCACGCACAAGCGGACTGGTGAGAGCTCAGGACTCTCTCGCTGGGTTTTATAGTGATACAGATATTGAATGAAATCGAGAGGATGAAGACGAGGTAGACCTTAAATTCCAATTTTATGACGATCGCTTTTCACAAACAAAACTGATGCTGAAAAGTTGATCCATTTTGTCAACTCCTGCTCAAGACGAGGTGTGACGTTTGAACGCCGTGCGCAACCCGGGCAATCCGATGGGTTCTAGATGTCAAATTCGTTATAAAAAGATGGTGGATATAAACCATAGAGCTGTGGGATAATTCCCAGTTGATGGTATCTAGTTTCTCGCGCCAGACTGTTATGATAATGTGCCAACCTGTTGAAGGTGTCGCCAAGTAACGTAACACTCCTTTTGCAAAACCTTGTAGCTGAAAAGATCCCAACACTCGGAAACAGTATCATGTGACTATAATGAATTCTTTAAAATCTGAATATTTATCAAACAATTAAAGGAGTTTGTGATTGTTCTCCTTTTTCTTTCTTGTTTTTTTAATTTCTACTTAGAGACTTTTCTTTAGTTTGTTATTCCAGGATCGTTGTGATATGCATGGTTCCAGTCAGATTTTGTTGTTGTTGATGTAAAAAAAAAAGAGAAAAAAAAGCTTGTTTGTTTGTGTGTTTTGGGTTTTTGTTTGTTTTGTTGTTTTCCTCTTTTGTTTTTGTTTTTTCTCTCTTTCCTCTCTCTCTCTCTCTCTTTTCAAAGGGTACGGCTTTGCAATTGATTGGGCGGCTGACATTTGTCTCTTTCAAAAACAGGTATATTTTTGTTTCCGAGACAGTTGAATTTCGACTTCGCACCTGCTCATTAATGCCTGTCTTGTTTAGGGGATGTACCACACTAGGTGACAAATTCATGCGCCAAGCCTCACCAATAAATTTTGGGAGGCCCTAAAATGTTTCTGTAATTCGAAGATTTGAAGGTCGTGGTATTAAAGTATTTGATTTTCGAAGAATGGTCCGATATTGTTGAGTTTCAACTCAGGAATTTGGGGTATACTTAGCCCCCCCCAAAAAAAATAAATAAAAATAAAAAATATTAAAAATAATAATAACCCATAGACCATGGGCCGTCCAGTCGTATCTTGCAGTCTTGTTCTCTTCAACAGGGGGTTTACTCAAAAACCACTCAAAAACGAAGATAATAGTACCAACTTGCAATTTTTGCTTGTTCCCACGCTCAAATGTTGCACATTATTTCTAAATTTGGCGACAAAAATGGCCCTAATTTGTGTAACGATATACGGTAACTGAGTCAGGCGTGAGTAGGTTGTCCAATGAAATTTGGGTTCTCATCGGGCAGCTGACCAATCAAAATTGGTCTTATGGATACGTGCGGATGTACGAAGGGACGCGTTGCGACGCGACATGTCGAAGTGTAGCGCATTTTAGTTATTTGCACAGTTTGAAGATTGTGCTGCTCATTCTGCATTCACAGAGTGGGCGGTCAATCAGAAGATTGAGCAAAATTCTGCGCAATCTCGATATTGTGCAAATCCATAAAATGCGCTGTACATAAACAAAGCTTCACACATATTGTCCCACAGCTGATCGTCATGTTGGCAACATGACGGAAAAAGACAGAGAGAAGCACTCTAATTTACGGTGTTATGCCCATTTGTCTGGTGTTCTTGAATCATTGACACCTATAACTGAAACATCGTGGACAAAATTCAGACAGTGTGTACAGATTTGGAAGGATCTTGATGGGAAATCGGCTGAAATAGCGAGGTGTTTCTTGCAAGAAAATGGCGGTGATGCACCCATACATGTACCTAACGATGGTGGTTTTCATCGGAAGTGCTACCAGTATTTTACAGATTCTTCCAAACAAAGACGGGCTGTACTTGCCAAGCAGAAGCGAGATAATGAACCTGTGCCTGCTGCTGAAGGTTAGATAATTGTTTCAAGTTATATATTATTATTAATATTGAACATTCATTTGTAACGGAGCAGCTTAAAAATCACTTTTCAATTTTTAACTCGGAGAAGGCTAAACATTTCCAACTTGTAAAAACTCCCGAGAATCTTCCAGACTTCTAAATTTATTTACTTTCAAAAATATCTAACCAAACTGCCGTCCGATTTCAACATTTGTTTAATATCGAAACGGCCATCCTTTCACACAAATTTACATTTTTAACAGAGGAGAATTTCCATATGAAAAAACATAAATGTTAAATAGGTTCTACCTCCTATCAGATTTCATTTTATACTGGCATCAAAGCGGTGAAACATTTTCCCTATGTGAACACGTAGTGAATTACTCTTGCGTATGAGTTAGTGGGTGTACGAGTTGGTGTGCATTCGAGTTTGTGTGGGTTTGAGTTGGTTACGAGGTTGCATCATTACGAGTTGACCTGTACTTGTTTGAATACATAATCTTATCATCATGATGGAACAAATTTGGTCCTAGCTTTATCTTTTATTATTTTTAATGTAAAATTACCAAAAGAGCAAAAAACATTACAGGCATTCAGACACATTTTTTAACACACTACTGACACTGTTTGTAGCTCTGATGTATAAGAGACATGATCAAGAGATATGTTTACCCCAGTGCAGTGGTCTTTGCACAAAGGGTGTATCTCGTATTGGGTACATTTTCTGTTCTCCTACTACTTTAGGTAGTATTAAGTACTACAGACGGGCTATATGACTAATGAGCCATTTCTGTCGGGGTGGTTTCTACATTTGTATCATTTACATTTTAGAAAAACATTTTGCTATAAATTTATATTTATATTTCTTGCTTTTCCCTACCAGATCTCAGTGAGAAGGACATCAGAGAGGAGGACGCGGAGCCTGCTGAAAAAAGGACTCGAATGCTGCGGTCAAGTTCTGCTTTAAAGAAAGAGGGAACCCTATCACTAGCGCATATTTTACCGAGAGTTTGCATAGTTTGTCGTGGAACTCGGTATAAGAAAAACCACACAACTGCAAGGCATATTTGTGTGGATTATTATATTCTGCTTGTGAAACATCTTTCCAACCTTATTCATAACGAACGCTTTCAAACACTTTTTTAGATACTTATTTTAACTTTTTTCATTATCTTTTTCATAACCACTAGAGCATATAATTTTGTTTTGACGCTACACAATGTGTGTCTTGCACTTAAGTACTTTCCTGAGTTCTGTGAAAAAATTCACATGCAAATCACTCGGGTTGGATTCGACCTCTCAACATTTGCTTTGCTTGATGTCTCTCTCATCTTAGAACACTGAGCTAGCCCGATGGCTAGAGGCAGTTCGAATCATTGGCATTTAATAGAAGTTATTTTTTGCAAAGGGAATAATGGATATTATTTTGTTTTTACCCTACACAATGTGTGTTAAGCACCGTATACTCAGACCTTTCCAGAGTTTTGTGAAATAAACCTCAGGCAAATCACTCGGGTGGGTAAAAACAAAATTATATTCAATATCCTCCATGCAAAAACTTAATATCCACTACAGAGTATGTATATATTATTTTGAAAAGAAAAATATTGAAAAGAACAAGAACTTTGCATTTACATTTCAAATCTTTATTTTATCACACTTCATTAGTATTGGATACACACAGTTTGTACTGTTGTTGACATGAAAGGTTAACATTTGTTGAGCATTCCTTTGTCTTAATGCACACAAATCATGACCATTATGAAATGATAGTATGTGGTTCTTTTTGTAAGTTATTAATTTGTTATTCATAAAGTGGACTGTTTTTAAACTCATACAGAGCTGTGGTAATTTAATTGAATGTTTTTTAAACAGATGATAACAACATTTGTATGACATAACTTGTACAGAAAATCATTTCTCAGGACATGAAAATTCAAGTACAAAACACATAATTTATTTAACTTGTCATTTCTACATGTATTTTTGATTATGCAAGTTGAACTGACCTTCAATAAATTCAAAGAAGGAAATATCTGAGGTTTGTAAGTTTTTCTAAGGGCAGTTTTTCTTTGACAAACTTTTTGGATTAGAAAGTGTATCAAAAACTCTAGTTAGTTTACAATCAGAATGAAATAACATGTTATTTATTTGCTAAGACAGAAGACAGACCCCCTCCCTCCCCCAATCAGAATGAAATAGCATGCTTATTTATTTGCCAAGACAGAAGACAGACCCCCCCCTCCCTCCCCCAATTAGAATGAAATAGCATTATTTGCCAAGACAGAAGACAGACCCTCCCTCCCTCCCCCAATCAGAATGAAATAGCATGCTTATTTATTTGCCAAGACAGAAGACAGACCCCCCCCTCCCTCCCCCAATTAGAATGAAATAGCATTATTTGCCAAGACAGAAGACAGACCCTCCCTCCCTCCCCCAATCAGAATGAAATAGCATGCTTATTTATTTGCCAAGACAGAAGACAGACCCCCCCCTCCCTCCCCCAATTAGAATGAAATAGCATTATTTGCCAAGACAGAAGACAGACCCTCCCTCCCTCCCCCAATCAGAATGAAATAGCATGCTTATTTATTTGCCAAGACAGAAGACAGCCCCCCCACCCACCCCTCCCTCCCCAGTCAGATTATTTACACATGATGTAGGGCCTACCCATATCGGAATTGTTGATTGTCTGGAAAAAAGTATATAGTGTTCAACAATTTCAGCCTACTCCCCACCACAAATATAAACGCCAAGTACAGTTGAAAAGTAGTGTTCCATTAGTGATATAAACTTACAAAGGTTTAGAAATGCTTTTAGCATACATGATCTTAAAATTATAAGGGTTTCCACATCATAATGTGAATTTTTTGGGGGGTAAACTGTGCCTAGCTGGAGAAAGCCTCTCTTTTTTTGGTCAATTGAGGGCGCTGTTTTTCTTATGTTTTTCTTTATGTTGAAAAATGTGACATTTTGTCCGTAAATTACACATTAATGTGCAACATTTGAGCGTGGGAACAATTTGATTCTTGCTTAGACACATATTATGTACAACTTGGGCTATATTTTATTCAAACCCCCTCCAGAGAGAACAAGAATCGTTTTCTGGACGGATTTCAGAGCCACGGCCCATAGTCTACCAGGAAATAGTACTTATCCAATCCATTGATGGCAATGTCGAACGTTGATGGCGCTATTCACGGTGTAAGTTGCATGTAAACTCTGCGATTTTGGCATGAAGCTATCACACATTATGATTATTCTTATCACAATTTATATTCTTCATCACAATTCTTGATGTACAAGAAGTCAACAGAGCGATCAAGACACAGCAGACACGCCGGCTGCCATCTTCATATAGACATTATATCGTATTTCCAATTCCCTACAACCCAGGCTGAGTTGTGAGGAACCGTTCGGGCTCTTAAACTCAATGAACAGCTGCTGATGACCGGGAAGCGGTCTGGTCTTACTGGGGCAGCGATATTAATATCTGCTCACTCGTGGCGTCATCCATTATTTCAAAAATGTGATGCAAAAGAAAATGCGACTGGGAGACGCAGTGAGGTGCCTTACAGACAGTGAAACTGTTTGTAGCATCATTAACTAGACTCGGTGTAAGTTGCATGTAAACTCTGCATTAGTTACTGCAAATACCAAATTAATGGTCTCTTGTTGTGTCACACCATGGTCACACTCATACGTCCTGGGAAGATTTGATCAGATTGGGCCTTGTTCGAGTTCGTCCCAAGGCTCAATAATACTGCCTCGTGTTGTCTGTCCACACTGTTTGAAATAGGGCGGTCAATGTTTACCTTAAACTGGATGAGCCAACCGAACGCGATGCTTGGTAGTAAATCACAGAGTTGTTTGATCTAGAAAAGTTCCCTTTGTATTTTACCAAATAAAATACGGCGTCAAAGAACCTGTTTTTTCCTCCAGAAGAATGAGATTGAATCTTGACTTATTTTTTAATAAGTAATTGTTTGCATGGATGTGTTATTTACTGTAAATTGGTATTTCCACGGACACACAATTTCTTAGTAATCGTTCGTTTTCTCGAATCGTAAGTTTTGCAATGTCTCCCCCCCCCCCCTAAAACAAAACAAAAAACAAAACAAAAACCCAAGGGTAAGCCTGGTTAGAACGGTTCGATTCTTGTTAACCATAGAGTGTAGATGCTTGCGCTCGTAAAACTTTTTTATAAAAATTAAGAAAATAAATAACTGAGTAAAATAATCTGATGCACCACCCCTCTAAAGATACAGGTACAAAACATCGATAATCTGTATCATCTTCCGGAAAAACGTTCATAACCAACGAATCTTTGTTTTGAATAATTCCCTGTAAGATATAACACCCGGTTTTAGGCGACTGCCTCAATTAGCGTGTGTCACCTTTTCTTAAAGTGACAAAATAAATATTCATGAATAAAGATAGAGTCATGTAATGAAAATCCTGGTATCTCGCCCGATACCGTCATGAATGCATGATTATACATTTATAGTGGCGCATCAGGTGGCTCGGTGATGAGTTAAGGTTGTAAACATGCTTGAGTTATCCACATGATCATTGTAAAAGCAAAATAATGGGGGAATTATCAGTGTCTTTAAAGCACATTGTGTCACAAATTGGTAATTGTCAAAGACCAGTATCCACATTTGATGTGACCCAACGTATACATGACATAACAAACCTGTGAAAGTTTAAGCTCAATCGGTCATTTGAGTCACGAGAAAAATTAGAAAATAAACCTTAAATGTTTTCACTGTTTCTAACCATTGAGTTGTTGACTCAAGAGATCAACATTAATTGTTTTACTCATTTCTATAAAACTATTGCATTTCAAGCAAACATATTTCAAAGGGACTTTTCCACACATGTAAGTTGCGCCTGAATCTGTGGAGATTTTACCAATGGTATAGACACCCTTTAACTATATTACGTCATTTCTTTTCTTACTTATTTTACCCGCTACTACCCCTTCCAGCAAAGTTGATAAGGTCGTGGTCTTTAATTACATTTAATTCGACATTCTGCAGACGAAAGAGAGTTATCAGATAGCATGAACAAAACACGAGTATATAGGCCTAAAGATAGTAAACCAGAGCTTCCAATGACTGCCTATAAGAGTACGTTTATAACCGTCAACATTTATAGTCAGAATACTTCGATGAAAACAACAATAAGATATTATATTTTATTAAAAAGAAAGCTCATGAACGTATGGCTTCCCAAACACAACAATGACTCAGACATAAACAGATAGCAATATCTGCACACAAACGGTGACATTCTGGATTTGATATTTCAGCTTCGTTTCCCAAAGCAATTCCACAATTCAAGTAAATAACGATTTTATAAATGTTATCACCATAAATGTATTACTGGTTGGGTATATCGCTTTTGCAATACCTCTCCCCCCCCCCCCCTGCTCCCTCTCCCCAACACCGCCACCATCAAGAGCTCCCCAGTGGGTTCAGTACACAGCTTACGAGCCCCCCCCCCCCCCTCCCTTGACAGCCGCATCACTTTATGAAGCAGTGCTTGTGAAGGTCGATGAGCAAGGAGCATGGTATCCCTTTCAGCTTAAGTGTTGTTCGGGTTGCTCTGGCAGAAATGAGTCAAACATCAACGGCTTATGGAAAAGATGACACACAATGTCTCAATGACTCCATGCACATGACTGTTCCGTTAATAACTTATAATGTACTGTATTTATAGTCCATGAGCCAGGTACTTAAATTTCACATATTATTGGTACCAACTCGAGGGACTAATTCTAATATCACTTTTCTTGTTGCAAATAATCCATACCTTACCAGATAGCCTTTCCAAAAGTTGTGGGATTATTTACAACAAGAAAAGTGATATTAGAATTAGTCCGTCGAGTTGGTACCGGCTAGTGGGGCTGGCTCATGGACTATTTTATTACTTATTTGTTTTACTGTACAATGTATGTATTATAGTGATTTGTTGAGTCAGTATGGAGTTTAATGTTCATATTAAAATCAAAAGAGAACCCGTGCAAGCGAATAGTTATAGACATATGCCGATTAAACATCCTCTGATGGTCGTCGGTGTGTCTTCATCTGTCGATGATTTTGCCGCCTAGGACCCAGAAAGCAGCTTACTCAGTACACTAGGCCAAAACACAAATCATATCAGTGTAAAACTATTATTGCGAAACCTGTAGCGTGGCAAGTTGTTTTCTTTAAAACTTGAATGACTTCCACGAGTTTGGTTATCATAATTTAAATTCCCTTCTGAACCAGAACTACTACTGTGTCTAGGCCTATTATACATAACCTGTGTTTTCCCATGATTGTGAAACTGTAGAAATTCAAAAAATTATGGAGAGATTTCCGTAAGACTTGTAAACAAGCTCCCTCTTGCATTCCTCCAACCACGTGCCATGTGGTTTGTCAAACACTCCGGTCCAACCGACGTTGTGGGATGGTTCAAGATCATCTTGTGACTTAAAGGGTGTGTACAACATTGGTAAGATTGAAAATATAAATATTTACAGATTTGCACATAACTTACATGGTATAAAGATGGTCATGGTGGAAAACTTCCCTTGAAATAGTTTTGCATGAAATGCTATAGTTTTTAGGAAATGAGTAAAACAATAGTCTTTATATCCTGCAGGATAAAATCCGATGTTTGAAAAAAAGTTAAAACATATAATGGGGTTTTTCACTGTTTTTTCATGACTCTGAAGACCGATTGAGCTTAAACTTTCACAAGTTTGTTATTTCATGTATATGTTGGGTCACATCAAGTGTGAATACTGGTCTTTGGTAATTACCAATGTTGTACACAACCTTTAAAGGCAAGGCATACATTTGGTATAATCACTCTTTAAATAATGGCAATAAAAAAGCAGCTTTCGACAATATAACGAATTTTGAGAAACATTTCACTTCGAAGTAATGAACTTATGTAAAAATTATATCAGTTTTTATGCCCCCAAATTTGAATTTGAGAAACATTCATGTCAGAAAAGCTTCTAAAATTGTGTATTCCTGTTTAGGGGTTATTCTTCCTGCATGGGTATAATATTCCCTGCGGATTGTCGGCGATGTCTCAAAAACGCGACCACCTTTTGAAATGGAATTTTCACAGGTTAGCTGTATTGTATATATCGTTATTTATATAGGATTAAAACAATCAAACGGTTCCAAAAACCAAAGGATATACTTTGCCTTTAAGCGCGTCCCGTACCTCATGCAGTATACGTCGGTCCAATCCACTAGACTAATTAACACGATTTTATACAATATTCGTCACCTCTAGTCCGCTGATGAAAGAAAAATGAGTCATAAATTATTACTTAAATCAAGCCAATCCTATACTCATACTTTTGTTAATACACACTCTCCTGTGTCTCCCCTCTGTGACTAACTATTGCGAACGATGTGTCATCGGCTTTTAAATTGTTATGACATTATATTAATTAGTTCATATCATTTCTTGTTTTCAGCACACAAATGATACGGTGACACTGAATTTTACATAAATGAGCGCGGAAATAGGGGGTGTGGTGGTAAAGTGTTTTACTTGAGTTAATTAAATCATATGATTTATAACGTGTTCACGATTCACGATTTAATGTAGAGTGTCACAATAAAGCTGATATTCATCTGGTGATGGCTGACTTGTCATTAGCTTAAGCGACCCTTATTACAAAGTGGTTCCTGACAGTACAGCTCATTATCCCACAGCCCCCCTGTCTCGGCACTTGAACGTACATGATAAACAACATGTGAAATGTTCATTAAGAGGTACCATGTAAGTAAATAAAATGAAGGGGGGACAAAATGACTTATGTTCTGACAGAGATTTCGTGCGTGAAAAAAAATGAAAAAAAGTGACAGTTCACGGACGGAAGAATTCTTCGGAGGAGATTAAACATTGTGGGAGGTTTCTGATTAATAAGGTTTTATATTTGTAGCCAACCGAATTGTGTTTAAGGTATGGTCCTGTTTGTTTCTGATGTCGCCTTTTTGCTTTAAAAAAAGGAAGATAGATCTTAGAAATTTCCAACTTTTCTTGAAGATAGGATATAAGAAAAAATACTTTCCCCTTCAGACGATTGTATTCAAGCTTTCGTACAGGAAGTGAGCTTTTAGATTAAAAATTCCTTCTTTTTCTCTCCGCTCACTTACCAAAACTTCACTACCATAAAAACCATAAAAAACGTTAACAATTTATTGATAGCTCGATCGGCCGGCCCAAGTGGGGGAAAACGTCTGGGAAATTAACATGGACGGCCACAATATTAAAAGCAAAAACCAATTCTGGAGTGATAATAGTGCAAATGAACAAGGCTGAGTCATTGGGCAAAGTGACTGGGTCCTTGGGGGTAAAAACATCCAAGTCCCAAAATACCTTCACCGGTCATTCGCTTTATGTCCAATGTCATTTGTTGTTGCTGGTCATTTTCTGCATTCACCGGGAACAAGTAGATCTGCACAAAAGATAGTTTCTGTATTGTGAGAATGAATGCAAAAATCAAACGCGTGAGATGAAAGCAGATTATGAAAGTGCGATTAACAATTCATGTAAGTCACGTTTTCACTTTGGAGTTGTGGCTCTGTCTAAACCAGGCTGAATTCTTAAAGCTAGGGTCATATAGTTTGGTAAATACTCCAAAAATGAACGACCATAACAATTACTACGCCGTGAGAAGCATTGTTGATGTTGATAAACTATAGCTTGAGAAATGATTCCCTTCGAAGTAAAACTGGTTTTAATAAACAGGTTCATATTAACTACACTTTTTCACATTTCACTTTTTAAAATAAATATATTGAATTTTTTCTTGAAGTTGTCTCTAAAATCATGCTGTTTTTCTTCATAAAATATTGCTGGAGGAACAAAGTTAGAACCTGGTGCAATATTTTTAACAGTCTATTGAATTATTCATTTTTTTTAGCAAAACAATTTGCCAAATTACGTACTCATAACTATTGTTGCATCATAACATCAAAGAAAAATACGCACACCTTTTTATTTACAATATGTACTTCACTATTGGGAAAGCTGACAAAAATAAAAGTTTAATTGTGGTTCGAGTGGTTATAATTTAGGTCATGGGATAGATTTTTTTATCCCTTGTTCCTCAAACCTAGCCGAAAAGGGGAAGGATAGATTTTTGTACCCTTTGCTGCTCAAACCAAGCGAAAAAAGAGGAGGGGATAGATTTTTTTATCCCTTGGACCCCAAACATGACACAATGTGCGTTATATTGCTAACAAATAACTGGAACTTATCCATTTTTAAATTGTTAGCTTAAATTAGATTGATTTCTAAAATTTGGAGCATGTTTTTCATAATTTAGAGGAAAAAATGGCAAAAGAAAAATTTGTTGCTTTAAAATCCTGTTTCGATTGAAATTTTCGGACTAAATGACAATTTTAAGCTGTAAATTTGAAAAATAACCAAATGTGAAAAAATGCAGTTAAATGTGAACCTGTTAATAATGTTTTACTCCGAAAGCAGTTGAATCTGTGTGACGATTCATGCATCTTTTGGTGTCCGTTCGCGAATGGTGCGGTTAGAGATGAGGTTGGTACCCGCTGTCACCTCGCTCAACGACGTTCATGTGAAAATACCGTGTTAATTCTTTGCTTTTTTCTCAGCAAGTAGAATACTGTACTCAGCTGAAACTTTCACTTGTGACTTTTGCTGAATTTGTCTTTAAATCTTGCCAATGGATCAGCTTTACAGGGTCTATACATGTTTGGTAATGACTCGAAAAATTAATGGCAATAAAAACTTACTTGGTTAGAAGTACAGTAGCTTTCGGTATAGTATATCAATCATTTTGCGAGTCATTTCACTTCGAAGTAATGTGGTTATTATGGGAAAATATATCAGGTTTTATATCCCAAAATTTGAATCTGAGAAACGTTTCTGTCAGAAACGTTCCTCAGATAGTGTATTCCTATAGGAATTATTCTTCCTGCGTGTGGACATTATTCGCTCCAGTTTGTCAGCGATATCTCAAAAACGCACCCACCTTTTGAAGTGGAAATATGACAGGTTAGATTTATTGTATATATCTACGGTTATATAGGATTAACACAACCGAACGATTCCAAAAACCAGAGGTACACTTTGCCTTTAAATTGACAACAACCAATAATTATGGCCCTACCTTTTCATTGGATGCGAAGGCAAGTTTCAGGCCGGATGGCGGGAACGAGGGAATGATACGTGCCTGTGTTTCTTACTCAACCAATCGGTCGGTAATTTACATCCAGATTATTAATCAATTAAGGGAATTATCACGGACATTTGATTTTAGCGAATTTCAAAGTTTGGCGCCCTCGTTTCTTTTTATGGAATGCTGTTTACAATAGTCCTACTTGTGCTCTTTAGTTTAGAAATGATAGGTTGTTCGTGTAAATATCTATAGGACAGTAGACATCGATTCAATCTCACATCTTCAATAATCATACAGCCAGCCTGGGGGGAAAATCATAAAATTTTTCCTTTTTTATGGTTTTTTGTTTTATAGGCTAATCGTACCAACGAAAGCGTTTTAGGTCTGGTTAGAGGGATGTTGTGAAACGTTTCTCCCGAGTTATTTTGATTGCCTATAATCAAAATACAACTTCGATTTGCGGGGACCGATAAAATAAAGTTTCAACAGGGATGCATTTCTGTGGTTGATTGACATTAGCGAGAACGTTTTAACGAGCTTTGTTTCAAACTAATTATTGTTATTTTGTTTAAAATTACCAATCCCGTATATGGGTCTTTAGTGATGCTGCTGACAGATCTGGGTTCTTCAACCAGGTCAAATTAAACCGTGCCGTTCTTAGTATCATAATAAAGAATGTATATTTATTACCTGAAGGAAAACAAATTGTTACAGAATGAATACATTTAAATGCAGACATTTCCTGGCGTTGCCCTTATTATGAGACAACAAAGATAAAGACAAATCAAAATGATTACTATACACTTGTTTTATATAGGCCTACTCTACCGAGCGTCACTATCACGTTAAGTTATTTCCCACGACTCGAACTGGATAAGTATAAACGCGACAATCTGTAAACAAGAGAGGGCGACATTTACAAACGCGTAGGGCACTCCACTGAAAAAAAAAAAACTCCCATTGCAAATAGTGCAAAAAATACAACAGCTGAAGTCTCACAGTATTTAACAGGAGTAATGAGATGAAATTATCCATTGACTCATGAACCTTCCTCCTCTGCTCAATTTGATATGGGGAGTACCAAGACCCGGCAAGTTATTCTTCCTCCAAATAAAATCACCCCTGCACTGGCGTAATTTCCCAAAGCATCAATCTTGAAAAATGTCCCTACACGTCTCGGCAAAAAGGAACATTTATTTCAGGGCCTATGCCATCAAAAATACCTCAACCTGGACGTCGAAAAACCCCATCCAGGTCACAACTGTGTAAACTTTTTACACTGTTACCCTTTGGGCTCTCGAATCTGTCTAATATAGAATATTGTTAGGGTCTACAAAGAGGCCGACGCTCTGTTTTCTTCCTATTAGTGGAGTGCACCATTAGCTCTTCAGGATGTATTTCACTACAAGCAGCTTCCCATATCAAACAACATTTAAAAATACTTTAAAAAAAAGAAAAACAAAACAAATTGAAAGTCTCTTAGCCGTAACTGAAAACAAATTTAAATCAAATATTTTCTGACAACTAAACTAGTTCTTCATTTTAATTTGTATAAGGTTAGCCGATGACATTTTGAGCTAGACTAATCCATTCACACCCCAGACTCCATTTTGACAAATATAATCTCTTTTTTTAGAGCTAGTAGTGTACCCAAAAGCGATCTAGGTTGAATCGGAAGTCAATAACCCAAGGGGCACAATATTGCACCATTTTTAAACAATCCATAAAAGCCATGACCTTGAAAAACTTGTATTAAAAATTGCAGAAAAAGTTGTGGTTTAATTTTTATAAATGAGTCTCCGCGCATGACTTTCTCTCAATAATAATTATTATTCATTAGTTGATAGTCAGGTCTTGTTTGAGTGTAGTAGGCGCAGCTGCAGTGCCCCCCCCACCCCCTCCCCCACCCCCGCCAAAAAGAAAAGAAAAAGCAATAATGACAACCACTCCAAAGAAGATAATGAACCAATTTCTAATTTTTAATATTCAAAAAATCTTTAAAGGAAGCTTATACATTATAGTACTAACGGGAAAGCAAAATGATCCGCAAAGTGTCAAATCATGACGGTGCATGATGATTTTCACTTGATTAATTCATGTAAAAAGCATTGTTTGCCACAATTTCATTGGCCTTGAACTTTCACATAAGCAGGCAAGGAACTTAATGGTCTCTGGTGCTTTTCAGTCGTACAAAATTGTACAAAATGAAGGAATTAAGTTAGGAAATTCAGACCGAAATTGTTATGGGCATCCGATAGTGGCAAACGTAAAGAGCGCCCTCTAGTGGTGAGATCTTTGAGGTTGCCCGACTCAACGAATCACGCGGATTAATCTTTGATAATTCACGTCCTCCCATAGTGAAAAGGCCGAGTTATGAGCGAAGCGGCACGGAATGCTAAAAAGATAAACGAAAATTATGGCTCAGGTGTACAATGAGCAAACTGTTTGGTTCTTCATTAAAACTACTGTCCTTCTTGAACACGCTAAGTGGAACATTTCTCTACACTTAATTTTACACCATGTTTTAAAACAATCTCAGCAGGCTTAAAAATAGTACAATATTAGTTTAAGAGTCTTACCCATCCAACCCTTCGATGGCCTACCGGTCTGCAGCCAGTAGACCGAAAACACATTTTAGTTAATTACTATCCTCAGACAGGCCTGATTGACATGGCCTATGATTCTTTAGGCAGTATGACCCATGGACTCAGAAATCTCCAGTTAAGAAAACAAATAATAAAAATTGTATCGGTTTGTGTACAAAAATCTTACCCCCATTGCTTTGTGCATAGAACCAGGTCCGCTTTTTTTTTGCTTTTTTTTGTTACAATTAAAAACATAACTTTTGTTCAATTATTTTTGCCAAACTATCACTACAACGTCTAGAAAGGTTATTAGCTTTGAAAAAAGTATGAAATCAACATTGTTATTGAGGTATACACGTTTTCCCAACGTACTGCACGCTGCAGTAACCAATGGCATTCGTGTATATCTGACAGGGGCGGGGCATCGCAGGGTTAAAACCCCCACCCAAAACACAACAGCTGACTCGTAAAGCTTGTTTCTTAACCCCACACGCTCCCAAACCTTTACACTATTACCGTATTTTGTCAATAAACAAATTCAAACTTACTTTATTTTTATTTTTTAAATTGGAATATTGTCCCACATTAGATAGGCCTACGCATTCCATATCAGAACATAGTACCGGTGTCCTTTGCAAATCTGTACCCCGGAGATTATGTTCCCCACGGGAAATTAACATGGGCTGAAGGAGGTTGATTCAGAAGAGGGCGCTTTCAGAATAAATTTTTGCATAGTTCGCCTTATTGAGGGTACATAATATCCCTCCGCACCGGAATCAAGTTCAGCTCCTGATTATAAATTCACCCGGAAATTAAAGTATGAATAAGCCTGAGGTTTCACAAGCCACTGACTATAAAATCCTAGGCTTGATTTGAAATAAACCAAAAGGACAACTGTTACAAATAAATATCTCAGACAACTCAAACATTTTATCCGATGGGTGCTTCTCAATGGTTTTATTTCTTGGAAAAAAAGGTGTAAAAACTATTAATATTTCAAAATAGATTTTCTCACTCTTAAAAAAATATCTTTATTGTTCAATAATTGAACGAAGTATTCAGTTACACTTTACTAGTAGCATTACAACACTACTCTCAAATTGAAACAACACTTTTATTAAATTTTGCTTTGTGTCAATTTAAAAAGAGAGCTTAAAGCAGTGAATGCATTCTCAAAATGACAAACTTTTAACAAAACAGGACCCTTTAAAATTGTCTGGGTGAATACCTTTTGCATAACGAGAAAATTTTAATGAGGATTACCCACAACTTACAGGCCACGGGACACCCAAACCCAAAACACATTGGAGTTGCACCGGGTCGGACCCCGTCGGGCCACGGGTGTATCGCGTCTCCGGGCCGGTTGACCCGAAGCGGGACGCAGCCGGTCAGAACCTTGGGGGCAAGTTTCCTCAGCTCATGCTTTGTTTACTTTCAATAAAAAATTATTCCCTTGTAACTGTTCTCTTTTTCTAAAACTTGTTCTGTATGACGGTGTAATCTTTCATTCTCTGTTGCAAAACTAACAAACAAATTAGCGACTGCTAAAAATTATTATTAATTAATTGAAAAACCAAACCAAATTGTTAGTAAACCCATCAATTAATCTGTCAAATTTTCCACACAACAAAATGCAGATTATTGAAAAGACCATTGTTTACGCTAGGCGTCTACATTCTACTTGCCTACACTTTAAAAAGATGGCTGCCCTGCAACAGGTTTGTATCAAACGATGTCACAATTATTTCTTACCAAGCCTCTCATCTCGCATGGCTGGGATGATTCCTTTACGGAACGCTACATCAAGCAACTCACGACTATTCTTAATATTGGGATACTCATGAATTGCCCACTTGAGGTAAACCAAGAATTCATTCCAATCCACCTGACCATCGGCGTCCATATCAATTGCCTGCATAGCCCTCTTTGTGTCGGAGCATCTATAGCAGGCAAAGTATGGAGCCATGAAGCCATTGTAGAAGGAATCAAACTCCAGCATGCCGTCATTCTGCGATTCTTCCTGGATGTCCCATTCATGCCAAGTAGCTTTAATCTCTTCAATGAGGTTGTTTGCGTGTGGGGTGTTGATCTCCATCTTTTCGATGGCATCTCTCATGGCCTCTGTGAGAGCACCACCCGCTCGGTCGAAGAGTAGAGCCAGTCCAACCAAGCTCATATACTCTTCCTTTCTGTTGAGTCAAAAACAAACACTGAGGAGTAAGCCATGTCATATGTCTAATCTGCTACTATAATGGTACTGGTGTTTTCATAGCTTTAGTGCTCATTATTACCACGGACGGCACATTATACACCCGAGAGTGTCATGGTAGAAAAATTACCTGTTGTTTCGAAGATCTGTCAGCATAACTTGCTTCATTTTGCGAGCACGCACAATTGTGAACTGTGGGTCGTCACCATAGAGATCTACCAATCTGGTGCGGATCATCTCCTCGGAAGCCAGGGTTGTGATACGTACAGGCGCCTCCTCACCGAAGAACTCGGCCAGATCAAACTCTTCCGGATTCATGTCGAACACGAAGTCCAGAGCTCTTCCACCGTAGATTGGCTGCTTGATGTGCGGGTCCTGTCCAGTAGTGATTCTTGTCACGTTGATGGCGGCCTGTCTCAGGTAGTTACAGTTGAACTTGCTAAGCACCTTCTTGTTGCCCAATCGGATGAGGTTCATCAGGGTGACACATGATGCTGCGTTGCCCATGGAGGATCCTTCGATGCAGACACTCGCCCAGATTCCGTTTGCACCACTCATCAACACCTAAAGGCATTAAAACAGATACAAGTCATGACATGGTAACTCTGCTTTCAGATAGTTGTTTGCATTGCGTGAACAGTTCTCTGGAACTTTGGATTTCATAGAATGTAACAACCGGCTTACATGGAGTGCCGTAGCATCACAGTAGCCATACTTCTCGTGGACATGAACCAGAAGGTTTCCCTTCCAGTCGTTGGCATCCATCACCTTGCGGATGTACTTGGCAAAGGTACCGCACTCCTCCGGAACGGACTTGCCCCTTGGCTCTTCAAACATCAGGCACACAAAAACAGTAGCAAAACCCGATACTCCACATTTCTGGGAGACGAGGTAGTAATCTGTGTTGGTAAGCGCTGTCACTCGTTGACCCTTTTTTGTCGTTAACTACTAACAGAAATGTAACCCAGGTTGGAAAGTATAGAAAGCCATAACTGCAAATCAAAAACAGATTGCCATAGTTTGAAGCAGTGTTACACAAATATTCATAAATAGTTAGGGTTAGGGTTAGGGTTAGGGTTAGGGTTAGGGTTAGGGTTAGGGTTAGGGTTTCCGTTCATGAATATTTACAGAAAATGTTGAATTCGGCCGACCATGCCATCCGGCGCACTTTGTTTATCAACAAAAGAAAGGCCCCATATACAGATTACATTCCTTCCTGTTACCTGCCAACAGAGGTAGTAACCTGGGAGACGAGGTAGTAATCTGTGTTGGTAAGTGCTGTCACTCGTTGACCCTTTTTTGTCGTTAACTACTAACAGAAATGTGGAGTATCGGCTGGTTAGATGAACCATAGAGCAAGGATGAACAAACACAGTACTTCTACAAGATCAATGAGATCAACAGGATTAAATCCAGGGGATCCAGAACAAAGGACAAAGGACCTTTTTCTTCCAGGAAGGTTTATTTTAATCTTGGTGATATTGTTACGTGGTTTTGTGCGATCTGTCCTTGCTCTTGTTTATTTACCTCCCTCTGGCTATGGGGCGCCGTTTGTCAATTAAATGTTTAGCGCGTTTTTGACAAGTTTTTACGATGGTTTATAACAATTAGTTGTAATTACATACCAGGAAAGTAATGTTTTGTGCTTTAAATCTAAAAACTGTTTATCCATGAACACACAATCAATTTTTAATAATAGTTTCTAAAAATAGAATAGCACAAAAAGGGTTTATAAATCATGGTAATTTATAAACCATGTAATTAAGATAATTCAATTTTCATATCTTTTTCTTAGTTTGTAAACCACGGATTTATAACCCATTTTTTTAGATGATTCGATTTTCGTGGTTTAAAAAGCGTGATTTGCAAACCATGTTTTTGATGATTATATTTTCATGGTTTATAAACCATGATTTATTAATGTTGATTGTATGTTCATGATTTACAAACAATATATAAAAAGCACGAGGCATTACTTTCCTGTTATGAAAACCAAACAAATAATTTGGACAAAACTTTAATTCTTTGGATTACATCTTAGGCCTATTATAATAGGCCTAAGATGTAATCCAAAGAATTAAAGTTTTGTCCAAAGTTTTGTCCAAACCATGATAAAAACGTGTCCAAAGTGTGCTAAACAAAAACAGCGCCCCATAGGTCTATGTTTCCCCCTCTTACTATTGTCTTTAAAGAAGGTAAATAGTTGAGGATTGTTTTTAAATGTTCAGATAAAATTACTTTTCAAGTTAACACTAAGTATAGGGATGGCTGCACGATTAAAACAATCCTACCCACTGATGATCGAGTAAAAGGAAAAAGACTGGAAAATAATATAATATTGTTTGCTAAAAGGAGCTTTATAAAGTGGCTCAAGGCTACCTCTCGAACAATCTTCCCAAGAATAATACTTGCTATACTGACCTAACTCAATCACCTGACGTCATCATGACAATTATCTTGGTTGCAAGATTTTTGGAGTCAATAATGTCCCCGTGTGTTATACAAAAAAGTACGCATTTAAGGCCACGCTGCGTTTACACGCGAACCATAATTTTAAGAGCAATGTGTGGCAACCAAGTTTGTTTGACTTTGGTGCAAGAAAAGGGGGTCAGTAGATAACAACGCCAGGAAACCAACCGCAAAATGTTTTCCAGTAGAATTTACTTAGATGAGATAGGGCCCCAGCTAATGTTGACTCGGCAAACAAGACTTCAACTGGGTTTAATAAACCATTACTCCAACAATAAATGACCATAAAAACTTACTTGGTATAAAGCACTGCATCTGTTGATAAATGTAATTTATTTTGAGAAACAATTACCTTCAAAGGAATTTGGTTTAAGAGGGAGGGATTCCAAAGCATTTCAATCTGAGAAACGTTTCTTGATGAAAACTTTTTTCAGAATGATTGTGTATTCGAATTACGGATTGTTCTTTCCTGCGCGGACACAATCGCTCTAGCTTTTGCGATATCTCACAAACCTTTTGAAATGACATTTTCACAGGTTAGTTTTATTGTATTATAATGTACATTTATGTGGGATTAAAACAATCGCTTGGATCCAAAAACCAAAGGTATACTTTGCATTTAAAATATTGAAGTTACACAGACCTACCTTCTGTGATCTCGGAGAAGGCAAAAAGGCCATTACGGTCCTCTCCTCTTTCGCACAGCTGCTTGATGAACAAATCATCTACCCGGGTCATGTGAGAGAAGGAGGCGACGATGGTGTACTTGTAGCCAAGTTTCTTCACCTCATTGTAGATCTTCCACTTATTCTCGATGGTGTGGCCGCGGAGCTGCCCGACGGTGCTCTCCCTGATGGAGTTATCGAGGACGAAGAGGTCCAGGTCCTTTAGGACGTCGTATTTCTTCGTCTCCTTGGCAATCTCCTCGTTGAAACTGACGACCAGCCCGTCGAAGCTTGCGGCAGGAGCGGGACCTGTCCTTGCTCTCTTATTGGGACTAGCCATTCTTCAAGCTGGACAGACGGATGAGAGGAGAGACAACCGTGCGGCAACAAAAACACATGCAGTAGGCCTACTAATCGAGAAGTGGGGTGACTTTAAACACAACCAGATATATTTACAAAGAAAGCATTAAAACCGCATTACTACTCCTATGTTTGTTATCACTACGCGAGGTCGATGCTTGTGCCATGCATGGGGCATCACACCAAAGTCATACGATGGGGCTGTATGTAGTCCTTCATACCCTGCTGGGTTTGGAAGCCATTCGCAGCGTACTTTGTTGTCAGGGACGCGTACTCACGGTCCCTTCCTCCATGGTCACACTGAACAAGAGAAAATGTCAAAATCACAAAAGTAGTGCGCTATTCGCAACAAACTTAAGTGTCACCAAACTTAAGAAGACCACAATTGATTCTATATAGGGCATCAACCCCTACGAGGATACAAAGGACAGAGAAAATAACCAGTACATTTCACCATTGAAGATTTCCGATATGCATTTCCTTTAGCACTGCCAACCAAAGTAAATGACACACCAGTGGCTTGACAGTGACAAAATAAACATTCCACGATATCATAAAGTAAAATAGCAATAATGTATTCGATATGTTGGAGAATTTGCAAGGGCAAAACTTCTAAAGCGTTCAAGACTTCATTCCAATTCTTTGAACTCGGATCAAAACAACGCCGAATGATTTAAACATTTTAATCCAATGCGAGAACACCAAATCCACCATAGTTTTCAAGGAAAAAACAATCAAACAAATTTGCAGTCACAAAATAAACTAACATGAGTTTTACCCTTGTTGTTTTTCAATACCTCGGAATTCTGAGCTTAAAGGGACACGTTGCCTTGGATCGGGCGAGTTGGTCTATGAAAAACGTTTTAACCGTTTGTTATAAAAATATGTATATGATTAGAAAGATGTTTTAAAAGTAGAATATAATGATCCACACAAATATGCCTCGAAATTGCGTGGTTTTCCTTTTACATCGTGAACTAACACGGTTTGCCATTTTGTGGGGTCAAAAATTTGGCTCCACAAAATGGCGTGCAGTGTTAGTTCACGATGTAAAAGGAAAACCACGCATTTTCGAGGCATATTTGTGTGGATCATTATATTCTACTTTTAAAACATCTTTCTAACCATATGCATTTTATAACAAACGGTTACAAACGCTTTTCATAGCCCAAATCGCCCAATCCAAGGCAACGTGTCCCTTTAATGCACATAGAATGTGCTTCACAGGGCGCCGTAAGTACATTATTTCCGCAGTAAGCAGAACCATGAAATTGGAAACAGACGCTTTCGTTAATAAGGAATATGATCTGAAAAGTACACAATGTGAAATTGCCATTGTTCAGCATAGACCTTGTGCACATCTGAATAGGCTAGAGTTAAAAGAACATAGACTGGTCCCCTGTTTTTACAGCCCCATTTATTTCATTGGATTCAATGGTTTTATTGGATAAACGTAGTGACGTAAGCAGGCTTTCCATATCTGTATTATGATTGGTCCGAGGTGAGGTTGTTTGTCAGCTTGCACTTTCTATCATTTGCATGCAGCGTGTGCATAATGTCTGTAAATGCAGTATAATGCTGTTTTATTAACTACTAGCGGGATGCCGCGCTTCGCGCGGCACCCGCTAGGTGGGCGCGATTCTTGCACATAAAATGCGACCACGGTGCATGGGGTGGGGGGAGGGGGGGGTAATTGGAGAGGATATCAGAGTTTATAACTTTCAGAATATTGGTTTGGTAAAGATATTTAAAATCTGTACGCAATGTAGTCATGTCCTAATGATAAAATGTTGAGCATGCAAAAGGTGTTGAGTGTGGTCGAAGGCGAAGTGTCGCCATCCCTCACCCTTTTCGCCCCCTTTTCTCGACTACGAAGCATAAGTTGGGGTGTGTTTTAATATTTGGGAAGGATATAAAAATGCAATGATGCATGCTTGGCATGATATGTAGGTTTTTAGATAATCAAGACTTTTTGAATATCCAACAAAGGCCTGAGTAATCCATGAAATATTTGCTTCTGTGCTCCTAAAATTTGTCAAATGTTTGAATTCATGTATAATACTTGATTTCCTTTTTTCTTTATTTCTGGATTTCTTTGTGTCTCTATCTCTTTATTTCTTAAATGTGTCTTTGTTTCTATATTTTCTCTTTCTGAATATCCGTGTTTGCCGGTGGTGAACTATGTATTTTCTCAGTATTCTATTTCATTGTTTCTGTAATTAGGCCTATTATGTGTTTTTCTGACTCAGTGGTCTGTTTGTCTTTTTATTTGTTTATTTTGTTTATGTGTTAGTTTCGTTATTTCCTTAGTTGCAGGGGGCCTATTATTTATCTCTGATATGTTTCTTGATATCTATTGACGTTTATTTTGTAATGTTTTTATGTCACTATGTTACAGTTGATTTCGATGTTTCTATGTCACTATTTCTGTGTTTTTTTAATTATTTCGGCATGCGTTTGTTTCCGTATTTCGTTCTTCTAGATTTTGTAAATGGTTGATAATACAATAATAATGTTAAGTGTTACAGGGGTGTGATTTTGCACATTTTGTTGATGACAGTTTTGTAAACTTGTTTTTGTCTTGACAGATCCTGTTGTTCAAATTTTATTCATCGTACGTCTAAAGATTTAAATAGGAAACGAAAATTTAAAAAAATGATTTGTGTGTTTTCGTTTTCCTTTATTCGTTCCTTTCTGTCTCTCTTTGATTTCTTGATTGATATGCTTGTTTGGAGGAGGCTTTATTTTTGTCCATTTTCCCTTTCATTGTGTCGTTATTTCTTGCTTTCTTTATGCCTTGTTTCTTTATTTCTTTATTGCTCGGAAATTATTGGTTGTATTTAGGCCTACATACCACTAAATGCAGGTAACGACTAATATTCGACAATGCTTGTCTTTGTGAATATTATGTTGTTATTCAGTCAATGAGTAGGCCTAACGTAAGCAATCAATTTATGAAAGAAGTAGGGCCTATAAGGAAAATTTATAAAGGGGACATAGGAGGTCACATCTGCCCAATAAAATGAAATGAGATGGAAGAAGACAAAGCATCATTAACAGAAAATATGCAGTATCTGTAGAAATTAGGATTACCCCCCCCCCCCCCCCCCCCCCCTTGAGCTGCATTTTAAATCAGTCATCTCGCTATATTAGTATAATAGGCGCGGGGAGACATTGGAACACCAGTGCCAACCCAGTAAGCGGTGTCCGGCAAGCGAAACTTCCCAGAATGCACAAATGCAATAGCGAACGCAAATTTTAAGACTGGCAAAACCCCCAATTTATGTTTTGAATATGCCAAATTTTTCCGAAAATCAACACCCACAAACCCTCACGCAAGCTCCGCTACAGACTAACCCCGGCGCAAAAAACAAACAAACAAACAAACATGCCTGACGGGTATGAAACATGCAAGGGCCGACCAACGCGGGTATCCAGCTGCCGTTGCACACAATCGCGGGTAGTAGAAACATAGCGTTGTTCGATCGAAAATAAGGCACCAGTTATCCCAACATGCAAATTGTTTATTGCGTGCATCCTTGAGAAATTACGTTAGTCATGCAGCGCTACTTCTGATTGTTCACTGAAAAGACTCATGGGTCGTTAAAACCGTGGACTTTCGGTGACACAAAATGCAGTAGATATTAATTGATAAATTATTTAATACCATTTAACTCACAAAACTTGCAACAAATATCTTCTGAAGACAAACAACATTAAAACAATCTTTTCGAGAGAGCTGGGAAATTGTGGCGAACACCCAAGACCGAGGTAATAACGGACCAATCAAATGTGAGAAATAATCACACGTGAGAAAATCGTCGGTGGTACACACTCTCTTTCTAAAGCGTTGTTCGATGGAAAATGAGGGCACCAGTTATCCCAACATGCAAATTGTTTATTGCGTGCATCCTTGAGAAATTACCTTAGTTATGCAGCCCTACTTCTGATTGTTCACTGAAAAGACTCACGGGTCGTTAAAACCGTGGACTTTTGGTGACACAAAATGCAGTAGATATTTTTTTTTTTTTTTTTTTTATTAACTTTTTTGAATCCCAGGGATTCTTATTTATTGTTCACTGGCTGTTCTTCATGGTTTGCATACACATATTTTACAATAGCCAATACGCATTAAATCCATTACACTTAAAAAAAATATATATATATAAAATTAACCTTGGCCTAATGCCAAGAAAATGTCCCATTTCTGATAAAATTTGAAGCTAACTCCGTTTATGTAAAACATCAATTTTTCCTTCAAATAATAGTTCATCACATCTTTTTTTAAAACTTCAAGCGATGGGCATTTCCCGTTCATTTTCATTTTATACACATGAAATCTACAGATCAACAAGATCAAATTAACAATATTACTCCTAGCATTAGTACATAGACTACCGAATAAGAAGATGTCATTGTCCATTGCAATTGAGAGATTAGTCTTCTCCTTAATCCAGGAAAATACCGAGGACCAAAACGACATTGTGTGGGTACAGGAGCAAAAAAGGTGAAATAGTGTCTCTTCTTCATTATTACAAAATGTACACTTCTTCGTGTCCATCTTATTTATTTTAAACAAAAATGAATTAGTGCCCAGGATCCGATGAATTAATCTAAACTGAAACCATCTCAATTTGGTATCCACAGTACATGAAAAAGAAATGCCAAAAATTAAAGACCATTTTGAAAAGTCGAAGTGAATATTCAATCTGGCGTTCCACTTATCGATAAACTTCGTTTTAACATGTTTAGAAGATACTATAACCTGATACAATCTTTGCGACCCCTTTTGGTCCCTTAGAAGGGTGTCAATGTTAAACGGTAAGAAAGGGAAATCAATACGTGTATGTTCCAACATAACGTCTCGAAAGGACGACTTAATTGCTCTCAACACCCCGCCATATTCTAAAAAGTTAGTATGGACGTTAAATTTATTCTTAAAGTCATCAAGTAAAATAAAATTACCGTTCTCGTCTATAAGATCACATACAAAATGGACTCCTGTATCATCCCAATGTTTATAGTAAATACACTTCCCACCAACCTTGATTTTATCGTTAAACCAAAGAGAACTCTTAAGTACTTCCACATTGGTGGAGGGTGTGTGGATCCGGGTAAAATTAGACCACGAAGTAAACACGTCCAACCAAAAAGCATTGTGAATTATCTGTGTACCCACGAGTTTAACCGAACCGCCCTCTATTAAGGACAAACGGGAAATATTAAAAACATGATTGAACAAAGTGAACCAACTCGAGGACTGTGCCTTTAAGAGTCTACGTAACCAGGTGATTTTTAAAGCATCTATATAGGCCCGGAGGTCAACCATTCGCAATCCTCCCTGACGATAATCTTGGAACATTTGATTTCTAGCAACACGATCATTACCTTTCCAAATAAATTTAAAAAGCATCGTATTTAATTCTTTGATCATATTACCCGGAGGATCAGGAATGGTTAACACCAGGTAAGTAAGCTTAGACAAAAGCAATGATTTAACTACAGCAATTCTGCCCAAAACAGTCAAGTGTCTCTTTGACCAGTTAAATATTTGACTACGTAAAGACTGGATAATCCTATTGTAATTTAACAAAACCATGGAATTTAGGTCAGTGGAGAACTCAATACCAAGAATTCTCAAAGTTTGCTTGTCCCTAACCCAGTTCACATTAATCCCTTCGCAAAGCTTCTCAGTACTGCCCTTCTTAGAACCAATCCAAATAGCATTCGTTTTCTCAACGTTAACTTTTAATCCAGACATACTTACAAATAGGTCGAGAATTTTAAAAGCTGCATGCATTGACTTATCAGTACCATTCAAAAACAAAACCGTATCATCAGCATACTGAGATAGTCGAAATTCCGAGCCCTCAACCTTTATACCCTCAAGATCTTTGTCATTGCATACCATCATGGATAAGACTTCAGCACACAAAAGGAACAAATATGGGCTTAACCCATCTCCCTGCCTACAACCTCTCCCTATGTGGAAAGATTCTGAAAGAAATCCGTTAACTAAAACTGAGGAAGAGGCTTGGTTATAAAGAACCTGGATCCATTTTGTTACTGAAGGACCAAAATTAAAACTATCTAGAACTTTAAAAATAAACTCGTGTGAAATGGAATCAAATGCTTTTTCAAAATCAATAGAGAGAAATAAACCAGGGATGTTATTACAATCAGCAACGTTCAATAAATCGTACATCAACCGAATATTTTCTCCGATAAAACGATCTGCCATAAATCCTTTTTGTCTTTCATGAATAATATGTGGTAGACATGATTTAACTCTTTCTGCAATACAGGCAGAAGCAATCTTATACGAAGTATTTAGAAGCGAAATAGGACGCCAGTTTTTCAAATACTGACGAGGCTTGTCCCCTTTAGGCAGGAGTGTGATTATCCCATATCTCTGAGTAACCGAGAGTTGTCCTGAAACGTAAGCACCATTTAAAGAACGTAAAAGGAACCATGAGAGATCCGAAGCAAAAAAATTATAAAATTCATAACTAAAACCATCAGAACCAGGAGACTTTCCGTTCTTTGCCTTTTTTAGCACATTCATAAGTTCTACATGGGATAAAGGGCCCTCTATATGATCTCGCCTATTGTCTGAGAGAATATTCTTATCGGCTGCAACAAAAATGGAATTAAGATCGGGATTGTTATCAACTTCCCGGGCTGAATAAAGCTTCTGATAGAAACTCCTAGCTTCTTTCAAGATATCATTGGAACTTGTACACCTGCAGTTAGCATCATTAATGACACATTTAATCGATTTATTAACATAGTTACGCTTTTCCAGGTTTAAAAAATACTTGGAAGGTTTTTCACCATCCTCCATCCAACGGGTCTTGGATCTAATTAAAACCCCCTCCATTTTAGACTTACGAAGGTCAACCAAATCGGCCTGCTTGGCGTTTAAAAGATCAGCTGAGTTAAGATCGCCCTCTGAAACCTTATTCAACAAAGTACATATCTCTTTCTCGAGCTTAAATTCCGTTATTCCAGCTGCTTTCTTCTTCCAGGCAGAAAAAGAAATAGTCTTCGATCTTATTTTCATTAACAACAATTCAAAAAAGACTTGGTCGCTAATGATAAAATGAATATCACGTGGATGCAAGTTCCTCAGGTTAGAGCGTGAATACGGGGAAACAGCATATTCTTCTACCAACTCCCAAATTGTGTCAATAACTAAAGCAGGATACATTTTATCTGTCAACAACGAATTGTTAAATTTCCAGTAACCTTTCCCACGTTCCATTTCGCTAAAATCAAATTTGATATCAATAAGAGAGTGATCGGTTCTGTAACCTGGCTTAATGTCTGAGCTAATAATTTTAGAGTTTAATTCCGAAGAAATTAAAAAGTAATCCAATCTAGATTGTTTTAAAGTTTGATGTTGTCTCCAAGTGTATCTTCGGGAATCTGGATGGTGTATTCGCCAAACATCTATTAAATCCAAATCGTTACAAATATTAAGCACTCTATTTCTTGCCAAAGGATTGTTTAAATTAATATAGTTAGCACAATCAAGAAACTCATTTAAAATCAAATTCCAATCACCACATATAATAGAATGAGTGTTATCCAAATCATTCAAAGTAGTACAAATGTCATCATAGAAACCAGGGTCATCATTATTTGGCCCATACAGATTGATCAGAGTAATTCTGTACTCGCCAATTTCAAAATCCACAATTAGCAAGTTACCGTTATCATCATGCTTAACAGACCTAACTTTAAATTCAAAGTTATTATTAAAAAGAATTGCAACTCCCCTGGAATTGCTCCTAAAAGAGCTGAAATAACACTCCAAACCCCATTCACTCCGAACAAGATGTTCCATGTCCTTATCAAAATGGACATCTTGTAAGCAATAAATAGAATATTTTTTGTTTCTAAGAAAATGAAAAACATCTCTTCTTTTGGCTGAATTACCCAACCCTCGGCAATTCATCGAAGCTATCGAAAACTGACTATTTTCCATTACCATGACGTTTACATAAAAGCAAAAGGAAAATCGTCATTACATCTATCACAGACTTTTCTTTTGGCATGCACCCTTGACATGTATTTAAGCATAAATGAAAGGGCGAATGCAGAATCAATAAAATGCAAATTACACAGTGAACCACAAAGTTGAGTAGAAAACTCAGTGAATAGACTACCCCGGGTTTTAACATTAAACCCACCCTCAAAGAGACCCCACACCAAATCATCCCACAAAAAACCTCCCCACAAAAAAAACCCCAATTTAAATTCCCCCAAAGGTCTTTTAGATCGACAAATAGCCCGCAAAAGAAAGGGTTAGTGGAAGAGAACATGTTCCAACGCACAAGAGCTCCTTCCTAAAAGGAGGAAGAGACTTAAACCTCGACACCCTCACCCCAACCTACCGTAAACCAACAGAAATTACTGAATTATAATGTTACGCCATTAACAAACACATCCAAACAAACGGCCGCCCTCCCAGACCCGCCGGTCCCGGGCATGCCGTGGTGAAGGAGGCATCGAGGCAAAACACTTCATCCCTCAAAAAAATTGGTGTACGTACACTCGTGCAAGTATACCTATTATATCGAAATCACCCATAAATATCTATGAAAAATCACACTCAATAAAACTTAATAAAACTTAATAGTCACAGTTTCTGGTGGGAAATTGTCCCACACCAAAGGAGAACATATAGTTCAGTTTATATTCTTGAAAAATTAAGCACCTCCCCGCTGCCCGTTCTCCACCTGCCAGCAAAAAATCTCATCTTAGTGCCTTTTTCATATAGCGATTTTACCTCGTTCTTCCAGCGTTTCTTTTCTTGCCAGTCCTGCAGGGTGAGATCGTCCACGATGAAGAACTGTGACCCCTTCAAAGCTTGTCTCCGTTCTTTCATAACTTTCACTTTATCTTGGTGGGACAAAAACTTGACCAGGATGTGTGCTGGTTGATCGTTCTTGTCCCGTCCGTCCCGATGGGCACGCTCGATTCGCGGGGAGCTTGCGTCCCAACCAAAATTGGTGGTTAAGATCTTCGCTATCTTCTCGGCACAATTTTCGTTGTCGGATCTGGCCACTCCCACCACACGAAGATTGTTTCGTCTTCCAAACCTCTCCTGTTTGTTGATTTCCTCTCCCTGTTTGGACAGTAAAACCTTAACATCTGCAAGCTCCTTTTCGAGGGAACCCACGGACTTCACTAGACCCGCTTTGGCTTGTTCTAACTCAGTAATTCTATCGCTGTTGAACTCTATGGAGGCAGCCAGTCTCACCTCAAGTTGCTTCTGGCCCTCCACTAGCTTGGAGAGGGTAGACCGGACGAAGGTCTCAAACTCCGAAGGGTGGTCGCTGTTTTTGTCACCAGCGGTGTCACTCTCCTCGTCTTCCGAGGTTGCTGGGTGCGGGGTGCAGGGCGCAGGGCCCGCTACACGGCCGATCTTCTTGCCTCCTCGCTGCTTCGGCGGCATGGTTTGGGCGTAGGTGCACAGTTACACAGTTGGGCGAATCTGAACAATAGACGCGGAGCTCTGTTGAGGCACGTCCTTCCTCTACGGTGCCATAGCCTAAAGCAGTAGATATTTATTGATAAATTATTTAATACCATTTAAACCCACAAAACGTGCAACAAATATCTTCTGAAGACAAACAACATTAACACAATCTTGTCGAGAGAGCTGGGAAATTACGGCGAACACCCAAGACCGAGGAAATAACGAACCAATCACTCGTGAGAAGTTATCACACGTGAGAAAAAAAAGATGGCAACCCAATAAAAAAGATGGCAGCCCAGCGCAACCTCGTCCTCGAGGGGGCGAGATCACCGTGCGCAAGCTGACGGTCGGATCTCGCAGCGCCGCGGGGTGGAACTTGGCACCGATTTTAATTATATAGAAGAAGAAGAAGATGTAATAGTGAAAATGGATGCTAGGTCAATGGTCAAAGTGTACGTTTCCTGGCGCTCAAGGCAGGTATCTGGCGTTATGCGCAGGTCTCGAAGTGTGACATCATAATCAGGCTAGATGCTTATTTGCCCTTCCTGTTCGCTGCGCAAATATAGAAGTGCGTTTTCCATCTTTTCAACGTCATTTTACCTCTAAGATGGGGGCGTAATGACGTCATTGCACACTGTCCATATAGAGCAGATGACACCGCGTAGGGTTGCTATAAATGTTCATGTAGCCTTGGTTACAAATAGACTGACCTTGCATATTCCAGGGCACTTGTTTATCGATAAGAGCAATTATACATGCGTCATTTGAATTTCATACACGATCGACAGGTTAAGTTGTAGAGTCACATCTATAGTACGAAGAGTAACATCCCTTATACATAGAGTGATATCCCTAGTACGTAAAGTGACATCCCTAGTACATATAGGGTGCGTTCGATTAGCTTCCCCGGGTCGACCCCGGTCTGCTCATCCGGGTGAGCCCCTAACCATGAGCTAATCGAACGCCAACTTCCCCCAGCATTCACACCGATGCATCTTGGGACAGCCGACCGGAACTACTTCCATTTTGTGCCGTATGTCCGATACTTTCCGTGGATTCACGAAAACATCGTAAAATAATTATTCTCAAGGTAAAACTGCAACATTAAACAATTTGTACAACCCCACAGTGATACAAAGGTACCCGGCTTCGAATAAAAAATACTTATTGCTTCAGTTTCATCCCATTTGTTTAGAAAATGCAAGGCTTACCCCTTGAGATTTTTCCTGAATTTCAGCCTATATTTGATAAAAATGTAAGCTAACCCTTTGTGATTGTCTTCATTTCAGCCTATTTTTGAGAAAAAATGCAAGGCTTACAGCTTGTGATTTTCTTCAATTTCAGCCTTTTTTAGAGAAAATGCAAGGCCTTTCCCTTCCGATTTTTCTTGAATTCCAGCTTATTTTTGAAATTTGTTAAGGCTTACTTCTCATGATTTTCTTCAATTTGAGAAAATTGTAAGGCAAACCCCTAGTGATTTTCTTCAATTTCAGCCTACGTTTGAAAAAATGCTATAGGCTTACCTCTTCTGATTTCAGTCTATTTCTGATAAAAATTTAAGGCTTAACCCTTGTGATTGTCTTCATTTTCAGGTTACTTTTGGGAAAAACGTAAGGCTTACTCCTAATAGTTTTCTTTAATTTCAGCCCAGTTTTTCAGAATAATGTTATTTTCATCAATTTCAGCCTATTTTTTTAAGAAAAAACGTAAGGCTTACCCCCTAGTAATTGTATTCACCGTTATCCCCATTTTAAGAATAATGCGTGGCTTACCTCTTGAAAAATAAATGTAAGGCTTAGATGGGTTTATGTTTTTCATTTAATTCAACAATATCATTATAATGTATGTTTTGTTAATCATATCTATTTTCAAATAGTACAGTAAAATGAGTAGCTATTCAATTCCTTTACATATTTTACATTGAATTATTTTACAATATTACCCTAAAGGGAACCATGTACAGGAAGTGGGGTTAAAACTTAGTTAATTTTTCCTATTAATTATTATGCTGAAAGGCATTATTTTCAAAGGAACAAACAGACAGACAAACAAAGATTAGAACAGGCAAGCAGGTCGATTAACCGCGACACACGTCAATTACCAACTCATCTATACGTAACATCGGCACTTAGTAAATAGATACGGGTAAAATCGTAAGCAATTAATAATTCTTGTTTTGAATATTAATGTTAAACTTACTTGGTGTCTGTATTTACGGCATTATCACTCATTTTCTACACACTTTGTCTTGAAAACAACTCGAAAACCATGGCTTGTCAATTATTTCTCTCTAAATCCCATCCTTTAGAAATCCATTTCTTAACAAAATGAACATGAGTCGAATTATATTTTTTGTAGTGAATTTTACCACGTAATGTTAGAGAAACTATAAGTAAATATCAACATAATAAAATGCAGGGCCCAAATGGAAATCGGTTTGTGTATAAATTGGGCAAAACAAATAAAATAATAACAATAAAGGATGTAAAGATTACACATATTTTGGATCGTCTTACCTGCATAATACAACTGAAAGTACAGCACTTCTGTTTTATTCTTATTGTTTGCCTTGCCATAATGGCTTCACAAATATTAAATACACCATTGTAGTTGAGTTCACAAGTGATTTCGGGAGATTTGCTTATAGACGCGTGATTTAATTCCTGGAGCCCATCATTTTAATTGAAAACAAATAATGGTTTTTATAGAGGACTTTCCAAGTTCACACAGAACTAACACAGTTGCCACTATATAGCTGTCTACAACACGTGTTTTCATGTTTCAAATACTAATTTAAAAATGTCCACGATGCCAATATCGGCGAGCAAGAAAGCAAAAAAAAACTAAAAAACAAGAGATTCGCTTTGAAAATGTCACAATTTATAGGCCTATTTCTAAAGAAATATGCTATATATTTGGAACTGTTTTAAAGGAGGTCTTGGCGATACAATTTAATTAATTGTGGCATGAAGTCGCCACATCTGGGCCCAAGTCTTTGGCAATTCGTCTGTTTAATTTGCGTCTAGAGAAAACATATTAATTTTAACAAAATTAAAAGTAAATAAATAAAAACAAAATTAGTTTATTCAGACCTCTTTAAGGGTAAATAAACATCACCCATATTGTCAATAAAAGAGCGGTTTCGATTATTTACAAGAAAAGAACAAAGTATTATGATAATAATAATAATAACTTTATGGTCAATGTCTGCAATGAAACGTCAAGCTTTAAAACTTAACCATGTTTAGTTACTAGAGTAATCATGATAACATTTCCCATAGGTGGTCCAAAACACAGCTTTGGCCCAAAGAAAGCTAATTACGGAACCAGTTCTCTGTTTACACAGTAATGTTATGAAAAATTGTAATTAGAAGAATGACAAATGCCAGAGTGAAAACAAAAAAACTAAAAAAACAAAAAGTAACTGTACTAAATATTGGGGGAAAATTCTGTTAGCACATTTTCTTTCGAGGTGCTCTAAGAATATCTGAATAGAATCTCGATTTCATTGTTTCAAAATCAGCAAAAAACTGTTTTAAAACCAAAAGTCGAATGTCAAGTTCGTGCCGAAATTTAACTATTAATAGTTATAAATAGAAAATACAACGATTCGGCTTTTCTTTTCGAGTCCAGACGTTTTACACGTGACCTCTGACGCCCCAATTCTGCATATTCAAAATTTGAGAAATACAATGCCTTACAATCTAACACTAAATAAAAATGTCTTCAACAGGATAAACACTAGACATTCAGAAAACATTAGTACGGGCTAAAAGTAATGTTATAACTTCTCCTTATTATTGTGATTTGTTTCTGTACATAATGATATCTGAATAACTATGACTCTATTTATGATTGCATATTTCTTGTGAATACTAACTCGTCCTTTCTTATAACGGTAGTTCGATCATCACAATATCTATTTTCAATAGGTGGACAAAAAATGGATTGAAATTAGGTACAATAATCAACCGATGCTGAGAGTTTATACTTGAATTATACAACCATTGAAATATTCTGACGGATAGGCCTATGTCGTCCTTTTCAGTATTAAAGAAAACCTCACCCCTCTCCCCCTCTCACATCGCTCTCTCCCCCTCTCATCCTCCACCCTCCCACTCTTTCTCTCACTCTCTCTCTTTTTTCCCTCTCAACTATAATTATTAGCTTCTAATTAACACTCGCTTGTCTTCGTTACAGCCCCTAAAAGAACCGTCGGTTCCCACGTACATTTCTTTAGCATGTACAGTAAACAATTTCACACCAGACTTGCCCACATTAACTTATTTCCAGCATCACGATTTTCACTCAAACTCGTTAAACAATCACACTTATTAACTAAATTATCCTTCTTCAAGTCGAATAAGTTTCAATTGAGAGGTAAACAGTTAGTAAATGTAGATATAAAGTCATACAACCATCTAGTTCTCCGAAGTATAAAGCTAACCTATAACAAACTCCATCACAGCAGGTATCTCGCGGGGTGGACAGCGTTAAAACCATAACGTGTTTTGGTTGATTCTAGTCACCTCTTTCTCAGGTGAGTATTTTAAGTGATCGGGTTATTTGGTGAGACTAAGTAGTAAGAACTGCTTCTACTTAGCGTCTCTGATTAGCCAGTGTGAACTGTCCTTTTGATTACTACTTGCTGTCTGCAATGTTTCAAAGTGAGGCTAGTATCAATGCTAGGATCATCTCTTCACAATGTCCCACAACATGATTTTTTTTTACATAAGTGGTATTGTCAATAATTTCTAAACCCTTCATGTCTCCTGCTTTATAAGAATATTATAATCCAACTATGAAAAAATCCTGAATCCAACAGAAAAAAAGAAAAAAATAAATGACCAAAAATAATAATATTAATAATAATTATTTATAACAATCGATCTTTCCGACCGTGGCCGACTGAGGCACCTATGTTCTATTACTCTACTTTCATGCATATCTTGTTCACAAAATCTGACATCCAATTTTATGATTTTTGTCAAGTTTAATAATTTCAGCAGTACCAGTCTTCAATATAAGAGCTGTCTTCAACACTGTGAAGCTCTGTACCTATGTACCACTCCATTCAGCAGATGACGAGATTTGACGAGGATTGACACCAATCATTAACCCAGCAACACCAGCCATCAATCCACCTGCTCCATATCAATACGATTTGACGGTAAAACATCGTCGAAAGATGACATTAATAATGAGGATAACTCCATACAAAGATTTATTTACAATAGTCTGGTCCTCCTTGATTTCAATCCATAGGTGGGTGGTTCTCATACCCAGGTGTCACGCTGTGGGTTGTTTGGAGGGAGAGGAGTCCCCCTGCCTCAGTCGCCGCACACCCTCATTACTCGGCACCCGCCTCGGTATACCTTTTGAAGAGCGACCCCTAGAGGCAGAATTGTTAGAGTCTGATGCTCCTGCAGAGGAGGCTCGTGATTGATGTGAACCATCCTCTGTTGACCTTTGACCTTCTATTGACCTCTGACCTGAGCTGTGCCTCGGTGACGAGGCGTCACAACTGTCCTTTAAAGGTGATGCTGTGGGACTATTCATGATATTGGTGTCCCTGTCGTCATCGTTTGGGAAGACATCGTTAATGCTCATGTCACTTGTGTGCTCCTCTGACATACTTGACAGTCTTGACTGACCCTTGACCTCTGTAAAGAGAGAGTGAATGAGTTCATATGTCAAATTCGGGACAAGGGTAGGCTGCAGATTTGTAATGCAAGTTTGAGCTTTATGAACATATTATAGAATCTTGATGTGATCGGTGGCAGGGTATTAAAAGTGGATGATGTGCACTTGGCTGGTAATTAGGCTGCCATTGGACGGCACATGGAATGTGCTTTAGATGGCACATGTAATGTGGACGGCACATGGGCTCTGTCTTGGCAACAAACATACTGATCTTGGACATCACTTATTTCACTTTGACTCCACATTGGCTGTACTAGGACGATACATGGAATAGTGCTTGCTGCTTGGATGGCATTTGGGCTGCTTGGACAGCACCTGGCCGGCGCTTTTGAATGCCACGTGGCTGGGCTTTGACAGCACATTGGCTGTGCCAGCATGATTCATGAGTTGTGCATGGACTGCACATGGACTGTGCTTGGACGGCACATGGACTGTGCTTGGACGGCATATGGACTGTACTTAGATGGCACATATACTGTGCTTGGACAGCACTTGGACTGTGCTTGGACGGCACATGGACTGTGTTCAGATAGCACATGGGCTGTGCCTGGATAGCACATGGGCTGTGCTTGGACGGCACATGGGCTGTGCTTCGAAAGTACATGGGCTTTGCTTGGACGGCATTTGGACTGTGCTTAGATGGCACATGGACTGTGTTCGGATGGCACATGGGCTGTGCTTGGATGGCACATGGGCTGTGCTTGGACGGCACATGGGCTGTGCTTGGACGGCACATTTGCTTGGACGGCACAGGGCCTGTGCAAAGATGACATGTGGACTCTGTTTGAATGGCACAACGGTTGTGCTTGGACGCACATGGCCTGTGTTTAGACGGCACATGGCCTGTGCATAGACGGCACATAAAGGGTTCTTGGATGGCACATGGCCTGTGTTTAGATGGCATAGGTCTGTGTTTATAGATGGCACATGGCCTGTGTTTTAGATGACAAATGGACTGGGCTTGCACGACACATGGACTGTTTTTGCACGACAGCACATGGGCTGTGCTTGGACAGCACATGGGCTGTGCTTGGACAGCACATGGACTTTTCTTAAACGGCACATGGACTGTTCTTGGATAGCATGGCCTGTGTTTAGATGGCACTTGGACTGTTTTTTTCGGTGGCACATGGCCTGTGTTGGTGACACATGGACTGTGCCTGCACGACACATGGACTGCTTTTGCACACTTGGGTCTGTGCTTGGATGGCACATCAACGGTTTTTAGACAACACATGGCCTGTGTTTAGACGGCACATGGCATGTGCTTAGACGGCACATGGACTGTGCTCGGAAAGCACATTGACATTTTTTAGACGGCACATGGTCTGTGCTTGAGCAACACATGGACTGTTCTTAGATGGCACATGGCTTGTGTTTAGATGGCACATGGCATGTGCTCGGACAGCACATGGCCCGCTCTTAGGAAGCATATGGGCTGTGCTTGGAAGGCATTGACTGTTCTTGGATGGCACATGGCCTGTGTTTAGATGACACATGGACTGTTTTTTGCACGACACATGGACTCTGCTTGGATGGCACATTTGCTTGGACGGCACGGGGCCTGTGTTTAGACGGCACATGGCATGTGCTCGGACAGCACATGGACTGTTCTAGGATGGCACATGGCCTGTGTTTATATGACACATGGACTGTGCTTGCACGACACATGGACTGTGTTTCGATGGCACATGGACTGTGTTTAGATGGCACATGGCCTGTATTTAGGTGACACATTGCCTGTGTTTATATGACACATTGACTGCTTTTGCACGACACGTGGACTGTGCTTATTAAGGGCACATGGCCAGTGCTTATTAAGGGCACATGGACTGGCATGGAAGGCACATGGACTTTGTTTGGATGGTATCGTCTGTGCTTGGATGGCACATAGCTTTTGCTTGGACGGCACACTGGATGTGCTATTGGATGTTTGTTATGATAACAAAACTGTTAAACTCAAATACCTGTGGCTGCATATTCTTTCCACCTGTTCTTATTAAACATAAGTGGCTCTGCCCAACTCCTGACTGCCTTGATTGGTATTGATGACCTTCTACTCAGGCTAATCCTACCAGGACTTGATGGTGGCCGATTCTGCTGACCCTAAGATAAGGTAAAAGAAATATGCATTAATATGAAATCTAATTAGAGTCAGATATTCGATTTGTTGTGTACACGATGTAAAGTTATTTTCTGCCAGTTTAAGAGAAAGGTGATGGCAGTGAAAAGATTAAAATACATCACTGAGAGAACTATAAACCATGCCTATACAAAAGAAAAGTTAACATAAATTTCAAAAGTCAACATGCTATAGTGCCGTAAAAGCACATACTACATGTATACTAAAATAAAAACTATGCAAGGAACAAAGGTCTACATCATCTAGAACCGCATCTATGCGTGCATAGCTGACTAGAGCCCCGTGAGACTAGAGGTTTGTGACCTGACTGACGAAGCGGTATTACCAAGGGATAATTCCCAATTAGCCACAAATTAGATTCGTGCAAATGTTGTCAAACTCTATGAGCACAATAGTAACCCACTGTTGTTGCCTAACGCAGCTTTGGACAAACACATGCCACTGAAAACTGGGTGATCTACTGAATTGAAGAAAAAGTATGACACCAATAATGATAAAGGAATAACTCCCAACACAAATAAAATTCGTGCAGATGTTGTCAACCCAGCCTGATCAATCCATGACCACAATAGTAACCCACTGTTGTTGCCTAATACTGCTTTAGACAAACACATGCCAACGAAGAAAAAAGAAGGAAAAGACCTTCTGAGTGATCTACTGAACTGAAGAAAAAAGTAAGACACCAATAATGATAAAACAGGCACCTCTAAACCCCCCTCCCCGGTGACGCTTATGGTTCTGCTTCTGACCTGGTAACCCGGGACACTACTAGTCCTAGGTGTGCTGGTGGGGCGAGCCAGTGGAATAGAGTTGCGCTTAGTCCTTAGACTGCTCTCGTCCGGAGCGTTGGGAGGCAACTCCTGTAAAACTCTATCGATCATATCACAGCAAACGACCAGACTCGGTTCAACGATGAATTCGATGAAACCTGAATTAAAATAAAATCATAATTTCATGAGCATCAGTTATTTAAATCAGCATCCGGTAAAAGTCTTGTTGACAATTTGAAGAACTAACTTTGAAAGGATGAAGCTGAATCAGAATCTTTCGTACATTTCGTACATTCGAGTATAAATGTTTCAATATAAACCTCGATTATTTCTTTTCGGCAAGTAAGGATTGAAGCATTATGGTGTTGGAGGTAAGAAAGAGTAAACTTGTCCTAATTTGAGTCCTATCTCACCCAAGGTACTTATCTGAACAGCAACTTCTTACTAGAGCCAATCAAGGGTTGGCATCATAGGTTTAATCTTGACTAAACTTGTCTTCTCAGTGATGCACTAGTTGTTGCAAAATGAATCTGGCATTTGGGAGTTATATGGCTTATTTAGATTCCAAGGAACCAACCTATTTGAGATTCTGCCACCATGGTTGTTTTTCGATCACAGAGCGGGGAAAACGCAACACCAAGCTCCTTTTCTCTGTCACCCTAAAATCGACATTGCAAAGGGGAAAGACTGTCAGTGAGTTTCTGAGCTTTGGGGAAAGTTTGATTGAATCAAGCAAGGTTTTAATGTGAAACCACAATCCCTCATTACTCCAGGAAATACGTCAAAAAGGAAAAACTAATTTTAGTTTTACTTTAATTTTCATCGATGATTAGCAAAAGACTCGTATAAGCTGTAAAGTCAACTCTTGTGGAACTTTTAAATAAATTATGTACCCTGGTTGGAATTAAACCTACGACATTTGATACAAGATTTCCAGTCTTTTATACTGATTTTCGACAGAGAATTCTACAAAAAGAACTAAATTTTTCATAATTACTGGCTTACTTAATTACACAAAGGACTTATTTTGCACTGACCTGTCTGAAGAATTCGTGCATGAGTAATGTAGTCCATTTATGATGTAGGGCCCAATCCTTGGCAGGGTGGCTGATATCTGCACAGTGTAAGGCTAAAGCCATTGCTTTGGGTTTGTCAAGGGCACTGCTGTTTTAGGACAAAATAACATCAGTTATTATTATCATTAATTACAGTTTTAAAGGGTAGGCTATGGCTAATAACAACTGCTTGCAAATATAACGACCTGTGGTACGAATGGCCTCACTTTTCAATCCTAGCAAAGTCGTTCTCAAAGGTATTTCATATTAAGTTTTATACTTTTATAAAAATGTTCCTTCACCTGAGGGCATGGACCTAAAAGAATATAATAAATACCAAGTAGGGAACAATAAGGAAATCAATGAGTATTAATATTAAAAAATATTCAGTCATCGAAAAACATTATTGTATAAGCATGACAACGAAACAGAACTTTTGGGAGTAAACTGTCCCTCAATAACATGGCTGTCAGTGGATTTATAAACACTTTGTCATTGAAAAAAGTACACAACATGAAGGTTTGTTTGTTGGGGTGTTGGTGTGCACGTTTGTTTATTTATTTAAAATTTTCTTTAGGAGGGATCGGTTTATTTGTTTTCCTCCAGTTGACAATGCTGTTTATCAGTGATAGTTATCCCTTTAATTTTTTTAAGACCATTTAACCCTTGTTTACAAAAAGAGTGGCCTTGTATAATCCAGGGCAGTTTCAAGACAGGCAAGATACTACAATGTTACATTTTTGTTATATTTTCCACATAGATTCAGAGCAACAGAATTAACAGCTTTCTTTGTATCAAAAGTTGAAGAAAATCAGACAGTGTAATCTCCATAAAATAACAAGAATTTATATTTTCTTCTATTGGGCTGTGTACAAATTGTGTTCCTGTAGGAAGTCCAGGCTCTGTTGCTCTTTTGTAAACAAGATGTCACAGGTTACATGGTCTATCAATGTCAAAATGCTCTAAGAATAGGCCGAAAAAATGATAATAACGTAGAATCAACGGAAGTTGACCAACCTGTCTGCCATACCAATCATGGTCTTAACTTGTTTCAGCTGTTGGAAGTGGTAGGACATGTCAGTAGCTAGGACCATATCGATTACCAGGTTACGAAGTTCTCTGCAACAACAAAACATAAATTTTTTAATTAAGTAGAAGGAAGAGACATTCAAGTACATTTTGATCACGGACGGCATCTTTTGGAATTCCTTTTCATCTTACAAGTTTTGCTTCTTGAAGCCCCTTACGAAGAATGATTTTCTTAAAGCCTCGTTTGAGGAAAAATCTTGTAATATAAAAAAATAGCAGGTAAATAATATAATACTAATTGTTTATCTGTTTTTTGATTATTTTAAGTTTAATCATCTTTTAACATAATAGTTAAGGCATCATTTCAATTTTGCCAAAAAATACAGACTTCAATGATCGATGTCAATCTAATAGTTGAGCCAAATGACTACTTCGCGTCAGCATTCAATTATTTTTAGAACACATGGCATTTTCAACCAGGTAAACAATACCTTTTTATACACGTGCACTATAATAATAATAATAATTTACATTTATATAGCGCATTATATGAATGAACATCTCTATGCGCTTTACATTACAACAAATTACAATTACAACAGTATTATAAACATAAGTTTCAAAGTTTGCCAATATAAATCATGTATGAGTTTGTGATTAATAATAGCTGTATAAAGAGATTATTGTTTTCGTACGTGTAGTCGTCTCTGTTGACATTAACTAAGAAGTTCTTATCGTCTTCCTTCATCAGTCGAAAGGAACTGCTGATGTGGTGGTTTTCTAGAACGGCTCTGTCATTGTACAGTAAAGCCATGTCAGACCTGCATGTTAATACAAGACAGTAAATGTTAATGTGGCGATGAAACCAATGATGCATCAAAAGTGATTACAGAATACAATGGTGTGGTTTGGTCGTTGTACTTTGTTGTGTGAGATTGCTTGAGAGGTAAACAAGACTCAGAAAATCAGCAGGCAAGACCTCAGTCTTCTATTATTAGTTGTGTCCAGGAAAATCCTTTAGTAAACATAAATAGTTCAAGGTTGATATCATAACTTGTTAAGTTAAAAACATTGGTTTGACATGATAGTTGACAAGTTTTGCCACAAATAACATTCACCAAAATGTGATTTTAGGTTGAGCATTAAATATCATACACGAGAGACTGATACCATCATGATGGTTTCCTGCACAACCAGGGGCCTTCTGCACAGCATCTGAATGATCAAGTACATGTTGATCTAAATCAAGTACACAAACTCCAATGAAGCCCAGAATGCAGGATATCAAGCCCTCATGATTGCGTCTTCCATGTTTTGAAAATGCAAAATAATTATTTGCTTTTTCCTTTTTTTACAAAACAGTTTCCACCCCGTCAAAATAAGTGCGGTTTTTGTTTTCTCATAAAATAAAACACAACTATATTTTTCCTGTCTAAAGTCTGTTTGATATTTTATTAGAAAGAAAAGCCTTTTAAAGTTAAGTAAAATTAAAATACAACTTATACTGAACTAATGTTACTTATAAAAAGTTGGCAAAATTGTGTAAACGTAGGGGTCACCAAGCAGAGACAAAAAAGTCTGACAAACTATTTAAAACCCACCCGAGAAAAAAACAAATAAATAAATTAAAAAATGGGGAGAGGTAACGTTTCACGAAAGCTATCGCTTCATACATTTAATTTATACTTTTCCTTCGGAATAACAAGTGTTGTCCAAAGTATGTGATCGAGCGTCCAAGAAAAACATATGAAATAATAGTAATCATCATCATTATCGGCGTTTCTACATTTTCTCTAAACTCTAAAAGCCAGTAAAAGTTCTGACTTATTTAACAAATCTCTCTTTTAAAATCAAACTTTTAAAAATTATATACAGAGTTAAAAATACATCTGTTTTCTGCTGAAAGAGACACGGAATAAAATCGTCAGGTCACGATGAATAATGGTTATCATCTCTATATGGAAGAAAATAACTAACCAATGTGATTGTTAATAGACCAAACTGTAGCAAGACAATTTAAATTCATGTTGGATTACTTGTCGAGTATATTAAATCCATTTGTTTCCATCGAACTATTTAAGGACATTCCAGCCTTGAATTCGAACTGAGTTTGATAAATTGTAATAGGCTTGTCAGATAAATTCCCACTGCGTTTTATTCATATGAAATAATATACCAGGGGATCTTGTGTAATAGAGAATCTGAATAATTATGAAGGCTTTGCAACAAGAAAAATATATATCATGTTTTGGCCATCTTCCATTCAGATCGAGGTAACGAAAATGAGGCTGAAATGTAAAGTAGTTTGGCTCTACTTTAGAGAACGAACACTGTTATTCGTGTGTGTCGTTGCACAAGGGATGTTTTCAATAAGGTTGTCACAATAAGGTTAAACACCTTTCAATTGTTGAAAAATAAACCGCACTGGCATGAATGCTATGAACGGCCAATTGTTAGCAAAACATTCAATCGTGTTAATAGATGATGTGTCCACATTTTACATTCTGCAAACTTTCTATTAAAAACAACACGTCTATTAAAAACGTCCAACACTATATTTATGAGTACTTACGTAACATTGTTACATACTGTGTGGCTATCTGTTTTTGCTTTGATTTTATGGCTTCCCATAGTTTTCCAACCTTGGTTGGCAAAAACGCGGGCTGTGACCTTTCAATAGAAAGGTACATGCAATAGAACTAGATGGAACACTCTACACACACGTAGGTGATTTGTCCCACCAAGGGTTCGAATTCCTATCGGTAAATTACGTACAAATTTCCCCTTACAAAAGTTGGCTGTGTGATTTGGTGCGTGACCTGTGCTATACGATGGGTCAGCACAATTTTCTCAATGGCAAAAAAGTGCTTCTTGTCTGGCCGTGTAACACGGTTTTGTACGCCCTCTATAGTTATACAACTGTTTGGTTTTCACATGTCTACATGTTCAAATGTACGAGGTTATGAACTGATGGAGATCAACATACCCTGTGTTCACGTGGAAAGCGTTGGTCGTACCCGTGTGTTCAAAATCGTGAATTATTGCCGCCAAAAGTGCTGCAATGATCTCAATATCAGTCAACCAGTGCTGTTCGAAACAAAAAGAGAGGTCAAACAATAAAAACACTTGTCATATTATGGGAAAAACATATCAACTTTTAGCACAACTGGAACATGTTCTTGCTTGGTTTAGAGAGAAAATGCCAGAATGGATTTTGAAGATCATATTTCGTTCCATATTTTCTAGATTTCAAACCATTCCATCATTTCTCAATGTGTTGAAATGTAGTTTGTGAATATAAAAGGCAAAGTTGTCCTTTTAAGAATCAATCTTTCTTATCCCCGCGTTAAAAACACATGTCTCAGGGAGTTACTTGTTTCGAAACTCAACACGCAAGAATAAAACTCCAACAAGTGTAAACAGGCACCTTTAAATCTGACATGAAAGAGGTATGTGTGCTAACAAAGGCAAGCAACCTGTGCGTGGTTGCCATACTGCCAATGGGTATCTCGCCAAACTCAATTAGTCGCAAGCGATATCGATTGGCAGATAGTAATGTCATTCGTCTTAACGTAGAAGCTTCTGTTCTTTTTTTTTCTTTTTTTCTTTCAGCCGAATGCTAGAGTCAGTGTAGATACTTTACCGGTATGAACCGTTCTATGAGCCCTTTTTTCGCAACAAAATATATCGTGCGGAAATTGTTGCAGATAAATCCATGTTGCTTTGTTCAACACACGAACTGTGTGTAAAATAGCCAACTATAGTTTTAGAGAAGAAGCTAATTTCAAACGTCGTTTCGGGCTCAGAATAGAAGTCAGAACGTTTTTGTTAAAAAAAATTAAATAAAGAATTAAACACTTTCTGGGTTGTGTGATTCACAAAAGCCTCACCCATGTGTAAAACAGAAGAAGTAGAGTTTATGAAAATATTTGTTATAGGCCCTAATAATTGTTATCATTATTGCCACAGCAACAGTTTTGTTTGTGCATAATCTAGATTTTCAAAGGGGTAAGTATACGAAATGAAGATGGCTTGCGTAATGTATCTTTTCTTGATTCAAAGAGAATAAGCAATTACTCCAATAAAATCATTCAAAAAAAACAAAAAAACAAAAACACTAGCCGTGGATAATATGAGATGTTACAATGAAGTTGTATATGTAGCCTAGTGGTAGACCACTATGTATTTCTGCTCACCATTAGACCCATCTTGACCAGCATATGGTGAAGAGTTTGCGTGACGTCAGCAGCATGCAGCAGGTTGTGATACGGGTTGCCATGCTTACTGTAGCCATTTTCCATGGCCTCAAGAAAACTGTTGAGGTTCTGAACAGGAATCTAGTGACAACAAAGAAAGAGAACCATCTTCAACAAACTAGAACAAGTATTCACACTTGCTGTCCAATATCCGGACGCAAAAGTTCAACCACGTATAACCTTACATGAATGCGGGAAAACCCTTATAAAACGACCGGGTTCTGACTGCATAATGTAATGAAGCTCTGATTATTTGCAGGAAAAATAAAATGGCAAGAGGCGTTTCTGAACAAGGTCAATGATTGAGTCTCCAGTGACGGAGTAAATGTCATGTTTTCTTTTAATTTTTATCGATCGCACTGCGTTTCCAACAACGACGGCAAGATCCGCGGCGAAGCTATAGTGTTTCCCTTTACACATAATAATGAAAAAGTAGGTTAATGTTCGGACACCTTTATCTCCGCGTTAAAATGCAGACTTTATAACAAGCCATGAAAAATGTCAAACTCTGACTAATAACGAACCAATCACATTCACGTTCATGATTATGTGAGAAAGTGTTTGTTTATATAGACTACTAACTTTGTCACCGTTTGCTTTGTTTTAAAGTTCCCGTTGCAAGCATGATTGAGTTAAATGTATTTGCAACGGTTAAACCCCAAAACATGTAAAGATAGTGTTTTCCAAAACAATATTTCCAAAATACTGAAAAGGACGTCTAGTTTAGCCACTATCATCATTGCTCCTCTTATTTTTTTTACTTATTTGAATTAAGGCAAGAAAAACACAAACACGACGCATTTACTGTGCCTATACCAATACATCACATTTGCCTTCTGGTTGCTGATTACACAAACGTGTTTTATAGTCTGTTCAGTATATTTGCTTGTTTTATTTATTGTTTGCTTGCCGTTTTTCTTGCCTGATTGCTGGCTTGCCCACCGCGAGAAGAGGACAGTGTAGTACCCTGAAGTACTCGCGTCACCGGGGATTTGATTACGGCCGTAACGGTCACGACGTCCTCGTGCTTCAAAGCGTCAGATCCGAACATAGTCTGGTTCTCTCATTGATTGAACGTGGCCGTGCATAAATCGCGGGTGTTTGTGCGTCTCCCTCTGTGATCCTCTACGTGCACGGGATGCGAGGGCACATCGTCTCGATTACATAGCATCCCTCAATGGTGTCTCCCTTTAAAGTGGATTGGCATCTTCTCTTACACCCACCATTATTTCAAGGCGAACAACGTTTCAACACTCTGAATTGTTCTGCCGAGTTGTACACAACAATCACATTCACAATGTTCGTATGTTCCTTTTCATTTTCGATTATGGGTTCAATTTGTATTTTGCTTAACCTTGCTTAACATTTCAGAACATTGCTTAACAGATAAAGACCAGCCGAAATAGTGTTTGACTTTCATTGCTGCGACTGGTATCCTTGTACTGATTTTGCTAAGCAAATACATTTCCTAAATGCATTTTACCTTTGCGGAGTTGGTTGCAGTGACTTTTTGTTGAGAGTGGCACCAGTTGTCATCCTGGACCCCTTTTCAGACTAGAAAGCTATCCATATTATTTTCTCGCGGAAGCAATCTTAATTTTCGACCTTTCGGGAAGCGAAAACACGTGAACTTAAATTGCCTTTGAGGACATCATTCAAGTTCTGTGGTGCGTGATTTATTCATTCCAGCAAATTTGTTTCATCTAAAATGTTCAATCTATAAAGAAACAACACTCTGTGCCTAATATCGATCAATTTTAAACAACATCGGCGCCTCATAATAGCAATATCATGATGTTAGTTATTAGAACATATCTTAACGGCGTCATGGATACAAACAATATTATGAAAACTTCATATTTGGCATATATAGTAATAGTTTCTTCCCTATCTTTCACCTCAGTAGACCCCGGTTCGAATCCCGGACCGAAGCTTTGAGTGTGGATTGGGTTTTCAGTCCAAACACGACTGCGTGGGTTTCCTCTTCTTATGGTTTCCTCCAACGTCTACAACAATTTTTTTTATCGACTTCTCTACATAATACATCTTCAGGTCTACGGGTCACAGCGCACTTTGAGGGTCCCTTGGTTTCAACAGCACTAATACGCTATAATGAGCACATTTTTCCATATCTATGTGACTAATGTGCTGAATATGGGAATCGGTACATACAGTGCAGAAAACGGAAATCGGTGAAGTGCTGAATAGGGAAATCGGTACAGTATGGCGCACAACAAAAAAGACATTTTGTCAAATGAAACTATATTTGTTGTGAATGGACATAACATCGACAACAGTCCCACAATAAACATTGCATCTAAGAAATATTCCGAAATAATAATGCTCTTTAATTTCAGAATTGAAGGTTGTTGTAATTAGCGTATATATGCAGGTCTCTTTCCAGTTTCTGAAATAACCCTTCCGAAAATACTGTCTTGTGAATTTGTTTGTTTCCGTTAATGCCCCTTATTCACTTTCGGTCATCGATGTGGAGATAATTAACAGTTGCATTGAATTGAATTGGATTTTTCTGTACGGAATTAGATGTCATTGAGATGAGTGTATAATGTGAGGCTTCAATGTGGTCATCGACGTCTACGAGTCGTGCATGCTGTATTAAAGTATAGAACGTAGCATCAACTCAACTCAAAATAGAGAACATTTCATTTTAGAATTCGTCTTGCAGATTTTACCTGCAGCGGATATTAACCACTTTGATCAGATATCGCGTTTCTATGAGCATTAATGAGGCTGCAAGATTTTTTTTTTTTTTTTTTTTTTTTTCTTCTTCTGTGCTTGGGTGAAGATTTGTACACATACTGTATGGAAAAACAATCACTTGGGAATCATTTCCATGAAAATAAAAGTTGGTACGCAAATGTGTTAATGTCTGCAATCTGTTGTTTATCAATAGCAACATTTAACAAAAAGGTTATGGTCGACGTTATACGCAGCTACAAAATACTTTGTAAATGAATAAAATATTATCATGACTGTCAGTATATCTTAAATAATTTATTGACCATCAGTCTGTACGAGGTATAGGAGCAAGATATTCCGAGAAACAGGCAAAGATTCTCATTAAATATGTCCCCAAGACATGCATGGGTAATCAGTATAGTGTGCACTCATTAGGCCGATTGGACACCATCGTCAGCGGGCAGCACCTGATTAAGCCACGGGGACAGAGCCGCTTCTCCTCGGTGCAAGATGATGAATACTACCCCCCCCCCCACCCTCTCCCCGGTGCCTAGAGGGAAATGACGATGTCTATATTTAACTTGTGATTTAATTTTTCTACACCAAGGGTATAGCTGCCCTTCCTTAAGACGTCCCCCAAGACTTGCTTCGAGGATTGCGGTACTTGACATGTTCTAAGGAGCTTATCAGCAAATTCTAATTTGGAAAATTGAAAGAGTGATGGAGTCGACCGGTGACTTCACTTAGAAATCGTGGGCTCCGCCCTAAACGTCAAGAACACTCGTGTTTACGGGGCAATCAAAATGTAGTGTTATGGAAGACGGGTGCGCGGCGGACGCTAGACTTGCACTTGTAATACATCATGATACTGTTTAGGTGATCAATAAGTTTAATTGAAAACGTACATAACACACCCTGGCTACTTAAAATAAATCGTTAACCGTGCAACTGTTTCACACGATCGAGATACTCACTTTAAACTTGGCAATGAGGTCATATCTCGTGAATAATTCATAAGCTGTACATTTCAGCGCATGCCCATCACTCACTTCGTTCAGGGTGAAGATGTCAAATGACCACTCGTCGAGATTCTGTGAAAAGGAAGAAAATACATCTTTACATAAGTGTCGAAAAATTTCATAAAAGTTAGAGGTAACCCATGTTACTCAAAGAATTATATCCTATTCTTTGTATGTATGCGTCGTGTCCTTGCATAAAGAATCAGCAGTGCAAAATTGACTTGTAAAGCGAGGTTTTGAGAGCTGTGTGGAAAAGGCTTTAAGTCTCGCGCATACTTCAACATGGGCCCCGTTAAAGTACGCAATTTTGTTTTTCTTCACACGCAAAAGCAATTTACGTGGGAACCAATCTTCCAAAATGTCTGAAGAAGAGCAAGACGCACACGGTCTGCTAACGTCATTGGAGTTGGGCTGAAACCCAATCATGATCTCGTTCACCTATTCAGCCCATTCTGACGACCTATTTGTGGTACTTACTACGGTGAACATTTCTTCTCAATAATTATCTCGAGGTCACTTTATGAGGCTGATAAAATCAAAGTTCAAGTTTTTCTCAGATGATTCCGATTTAACCGATACGATGAAGACAGGGAGAAGACTAGATTGAGAGCCAATTGAGTAACCATGATTTATCTATAAGTAACTGGAAATGTCACAACCATAACTGACAAAATTTGAGTATAGCGTTCATGAAACGATTGGGACTATAGACCATGTGACCTGTGACATCACATGTTTACAATAGAGCCACAAAGCCTACTTCCTGCAGGCACATTTGTACACAGCTCAATGGAAGAATACAACAAATCTTATATTTTATGGACATTGCACTGTCTGATTTTTCTCAACTTTTGATACGAAGAAAGGGGGGACATCTCAAAAGCTGTATTTATGAAAATTATGACACAAAATGTAAATTTTCCCAATAGCCTGTGTAGTATCTTGCCCGTCGGGAAATGCATTATAATGTACAAGGTCACCACTCAGTAAACAAAGGTAACACGGTATATTATAGTCAATGTAATTAGCTGGTACTGAACGTACAGAAAGCTGGCATGGATTTACGGCACGAAGCGGCTAATCTACCCGCGTCCAATCATTATAAACACGGTTGCCACTTCCTCTAACGTACTGTTACACTTGGCTAATTACAGGGGGAAAAAAATTATGGACAGTACAATCCCGTTCCGAATCAATACATCCAAAGATAGTATGCTGGGGTACAAAATGAGCACCGCCGCAGGCAAATCACTCATAATGACCCTCTTAAGAGTCGGTACAAGGAAACTGACGTCAATGGGGTTTATGGTTACCGTGGCAACCAACCAGGGGTGAATGATGGTGAATTGTTCCCGCGTAAATCGGTCTAATTTGGACGGGATAACCCAGTAATGACATTCGGCTACTGCCCGCTTCAGAGTCATGACGCAGTCCCTCTGAGTCTGCATGCAAAAACATCTGTTCTGTTTGTCATATTATTCAGTATTTATCGGGCGGCTATTTGTAAATGTGTATTCCACCACGCAGGAGTTTTTCATTTGAAAAGGAATGGTACAATATGGACTCGTACAGTCAGGGCATTTAACGAACGCATAGCGATAGAGCAGACACATTTCTGCCATTAGTAAAAACAAAAGTGAAAATATTGACAATAACCTGCAAACATGTAACTACAAAATCGTATTCCAAGTGAAGTGCCTTCAAACGCCTTTGGATTTATTGAAGTGATGGCATATTTTTTAAAGGTCAATATACGCTAGTAACTATTTGCATTGAAATATCTCGTTCATAGGGTCGTGCAATTCTAACTATTTTTTTCTCTCTCCCTCTCTTTCTTTAGATAATCAAAACCCATTTTTTATAGTAAATTATGAATGCACATTATGACACTGCCTTAACCTAAGCAGCTGCATCAAGCTTAGACATTTTATCATCGCTAGAGTAAACTATAGTCTAGATGAGATCGGCGGACAGAAAATGTAAACCACTACATCCCATATCACGGTAAAGACTGAAAGACTCCGTCTAGCCACATCGAGGGACGCCTGGAAAGGGTGTCCAGCAACGTCACGCGGCAAGACGCCGCCCCTCGGACACTGTCTTCGCTTCGCGCTTGATGGACCAAATTTGTCCAGTACATTTAGGAGCGATTCTAAGATCTGTGTACTCATAGCTGGATACCTCGCCTTGGCGCCCACTTAGCTTTGTTTAATGAGGACCAAGGTTTGTGTAGTTAATTCAACTCTGCCTCATGTTGGGAGTAATGAGCCACGAAGGATATTGCACGATCTTCAAACACATCTTTTTAAGACTTATTCCCTGACGATTGTCACAACACGTTGTGTCCATTGACATTGTTGTCGGTGGAGGTGTTTTGGGTTTTGACTTTACTCGAAAGAGTTCACTCACAACATCTACCAGTGAAAATCTCATCAAATTAGGCAGTCACGTTCAAACCTAACAACGAATTAATACAAAATGACAATTAGGATTTGTTGGGGAAAAAATTGATTTTGTGCACTTTCACAATGCGTGTTAACTTCGGTTAGGAAAATCGTAGAAAGCATAAATCCAACTCACATGACGTCATATTATGAGTAGGGTCAGGACACCCTCGAATAAAGGTCAAAAACCGAAGGTTGCCATTGGCCCATCGTATGCGCCGCACGTACATAGATGTGCATTTCCATTGTATCATCATCATTTTACATCCAACATGGCGGCGTGATGATGACGTCAATGCATAAGTTCCCATTGAGAATTTAAGAACATTTTCCTCGCAATGGTATTGTTCAAATTCCTTCTCGGGTGAGAAAAAAACAATGAAGGTTTTGGATAAACATTGCAAAATCATTGGTAATAAACGGAATGTTCTACAGATGGATGCATGACTTTGTGCACGTCAAAATGATGGACTTGTTTGTATTACAAAAACTTTTCTTTAAGTCAGACAGATGACAGCGAGGCTATTTAAATAGACTTTGTGTTATTACCCGGGTTACGTAACATAGTGTCATGGGTATCATGGGAATAGCACTTAATGACTCGGCTTACATTTAGATCCAACGTGCATCGAGTCACGGGTTACATTTAGAACCAGGTACCATTACACCAAGGTTTACATTTTAGTACCCTGGTGGAAAGGTTGTGGTAATTAGAAAAAACGTTCGAAAAAAATGCCCGGAAAGCTCATGTCACTGTGACATTAACGTGTGGAGTACATTCAGAACCAGGTAATATCAAGAAGTGAGCACTGAGACCTGGATTACATTAAGAGCCAGGTAACAATACGAGCTAAGATAACATTATAAACTGCCGCGCATTATTTTCAGAAATTCAGCCTTGCATTACAGACAGGTTTACAACACCGGGGTTCCGGGTAAGAACGGTATCTTTATACACACACATTTTTTTTCTAAATATAATTATGTCCTTGATGTACGAGGCAAACTTCTTTAATTACAGACAGCTCACAGCACGACGATGTTAATGCACACAAATGTCAAAATAGCTTCGTGTCCATATCACTTAGAAACTATACGTCCTTGTTCAATTAACTTATGCCTATCATTATCCGTGCTAATATCGAATGCACTTGCACTGAGATAGCAGAGTTCGCTTAAAACGACATCCAATTAATGTAATGGCTTCCCCACGCTACGTACGTCAGTTTGCCGTACAGGGGGAAAAATATAAAGAAGCCGTGACTGAGTGACAAGAAGAATCCTTGGATTGGCCCATGAGTTCAAACTCACGATGTGTGCCGAAAGGCTACACAAATCTCACTCGCAAATACTGCTACATGTGTAGTGTCATTAAAGGGTAAAGTGCGCAAATATTTACGGGTTGTGCAATGTGCAAAAAACAGCAATTGCAGTATTTAACTCGTTTGGACAAAGATGCCAATATAGCGGTGTACTTCTAAAACCTCCAAGTGCGTATGCAATTTGTTTTATAACTTGTGTACAGTTGTTTCATCTTTTTTTTTTTTTTTTTTTCTTTCTTTCACAAGCTTGCTTCTGGTGATCCTGTTTATATCGCCTAATTTCTGCGTCTGTTTCGCAGAGTGTAATGACAAGTCAACGTTGTGCTGTTTAATGGGAAAATGGCCACCAGAGACTCCAGGGAACGTGTTTAGAGCTACAACTGCCACGCGATGAGTTGAACCTTGCCCGTCTGCAACTTATTTCCCGTCGCATACCACACATAACGCGTCATAACCTCCATCCCATCGGAATGCAACACTCGTCACAATTATTTATACAGCACTCTTGGAAAAGTTGTATTCTTTGGGGACGTTTTGTTTCATTTTGTAAAGTATTAGGAAACATAAGATTCTTAGCGTACAGACTGACAAGTCGAGTGAGAGGCATACAGTATGTCAGCCTACACACACAATCAAGGGTTAGTGTCCTTTGAGATACAAAAAAATTTCCACTTAAATCCCAAATGGCCGTCAGTTCAAATTTATTAGATTTCCTGGTATTCCCATGATGAGATTTTCTTTTATTAAGAGAGATGTACCGTACGTGGTAACGACAGGGCAACTTTACATGATTAAGCCCGACTTGTTATACGTTTGAATGTGATATACCTTCAGCTATGTCTCGGTTGTATAGCAATCAATTTTGTGGAATTGATTTGGGTCAGCTTACGTTCATTCAAAACGCCGGTTTTTAAAAACCGTTGAACTCCTCTTTTGAACAAAGCGACATCACACGTGGTTCAAACGGGAAAACGGGTCCGGCTGTTTATCAATTAACTAACACTGTCTTTCCATGATCGATAAGTAATAACAGTTGGACATGCAGCAGACCACTGTAATCTTACAATACTTTCATGGAACAAGCTTGTTTTTTTACCTTGAATATCTCCATGACTTTTGCAGGGAAAGTTGTTGCTAATAATCCAGACGTCCTTCTGAACATTCTGTAGATCGGAAAGGACAAATGTTGATAGCCGCAAGGCATTTATAAGTGGTTGATAATTTGCTAATTTAAAATGTTGGATTAGGTAGCCAGAGAGGCGATGTTTAACTACGAGGAAAGGGGAATCTGCCGCAAAGGGGATCGAATCAAATTATGTATCAAGAGGAGAACAAAACTCTACCTCTAATTTAAAAAAAATGTATACAATATTGCTGAACACGCATGAGATCAACTGCTAAATTCTACGACGACGGAACAACATTTGCTTTTAACCAGTGGAGTTCACAATTCCATCCCTCTAAAATAACCTACGACAAGTAATTTCACGAAGTGTGTTGCTGTTAAATGAACGCACATCAAATGTTCAGTTGTATAATTGCTTAGAAAAGTTGCTGTGCACCGTATGTATATTTATAAATTGGAAACATTATTCGGCAATTTTCTACCTCAATGATCAAGCAGATATATTCTCCAGGGTATACATGTACACATTCGAATATTGTTTTCTTCTTCTTAAGACTAAGTAGCTTATGGCACTAGTATTTGTTTTAATCTGACTCCTCTTACGTCATCATTTTGTTTCATGAATTAATTTGAATAAATTAATTTGACGATGATGTTTGTATAACTTGGTTATACCTGTCAATGAATAAACCTGTCCGCAACGCCTGCACGATGCTCCTGAACTTTGGCTTCTCATCTCCCAGACGAGATCTCGTGGACTGTCTGCTGAAAGTGGACGTCAGCCAATGCCGTACCTGCTCTGGAACGTCCTCGGTCGCCACCTCAGACAGATCATCCTCTTCACCTTGGTAATTAAATCTGCCAAAATGGAAGGAAGTTATAGTCACAAACAGTATACAAGTACCATTCTGGTTGAGAATTGCAGCACAAGTCTCCAACAGTTTGCAAGTTTGAGACAAAACATATTCAGGGTGCGTCTAACAGTTTCTACTGGAAAGGAGAAATGATATTAACTTGAAGATGATGAATATAAAGCCATTAGCAAACCAAATACAATACGAACAAGTCAACAACTCTTTTCTCATTACAAAAAACAAATGTTGGGATGATTGTTAAACTGCACTCGGGTGTTATGCTGAATTCAATCCCAAGCTGCTTCTGTTTTAAGAAATTAAAATGAACTTGCAACAATTCCTAGATTTATTCATGACCATTATGGGCTACCGTAGTTACCCGTTCAAGACTGTACCTATTGCTAGCCACACAGGAGTTACTCACTTCACGAATTTTAGTTAACAAAAGAGAATCGTAAGTTAGTACTCTAGTGGAATAAAGCTCATCGAGGAAAGAACAATCCCGATGAATCTATTTGGGTAAGTCTGATGAATTTGAATTGAAAATGCCCAAATCAAAAAGGGGGTCCAAGGTTAAACAGCGTTCTAACATGGGTTAAAGGAGCAAATGATTGGGTCAAGCCTAGAACACATTATTATCAACGACACACGACGTATAGGGGGCAGATTTAGACACAGGGTGGGGGAATGATGGCGTATATACGTAGCAATGTTTGGGAAAGGGATTTTGCATGAAAGTCACGGGGGGAAAACTGAAGCTCAGGCTTCCACGACAACAAGGGGGAAACTTCTTCACCAAAACCACACATTCAAAACGTGACCAGGAAACGTTAATACGTAACGCCGAGTAATCCGCCATATAACTGTTACATGAGTGATATAGCATGCTTCACATGTTGCATCCATTCAAATGCTAATGTTTTCATTATTGCCTAAAGGGTATGAGTCACATTGCGTTCATACAGTGAGTGTCTAAAAATGCCCAAACATGTAAATAACACGTGACTCACAATAATGTGAGCAACACGTAAGTCAAAATGCGGGAGAATCAACATAAACACATATTGAACATGCTCATCGTATACGTTTTTTTATACGGGATGTACATGTAAATCAATGTGCTATAATTATGGACATGGTGCTTCACCAGTGTAAGTTCAAAATGCAAGAAGCCCACATCATTTTTGAAAAAGAAAAAACAATATTAATAAAAAACAACTTTTCGATCAAAAATGCTCCGCATGCACATCACACTGTAAGAGATTCAGATAAGAATAGAAATAATGTGAGTGTTTGGTAAGGTTGGAGGGACAGTCACTTTAGAAAGCAAAGAGGCATCACACACTGTCAAAAAAGGCTATAAATGCAAACTTAAGCAAACACGGGCACTAACGGACAGGAGAAGCTGGAGTTTTAGGTTCACCAAAAACATCAACTTACGAACAATGCAAGGTAACAAGGACAGTTCTTATAAATATTCTCCCCTTAGTTTCTAGTTTTCCTTTCAAAACACTAACTACTAATTTTCGTTATGATTGCATTTTTTTTTTACAGCTGGGTCGTAACACTGGACATAGAAAGTCTAAAAATTGAATTCGTATGAGATTAATCCATATTATTGTTTTCTGATGATGTTGTTATTATTTGCTATGGTTTTTCGGTTATCCGCCCCCCACCCAACTCCACCATTAACGATTCACAGTCTATTGACGAAAGAGACAAAGAGAAACTTTCCAGGGTTTTGTATCAGATAATGATTTATTAGTTATTGGTTGGGGTGTTTGTTTGTTTGATTGGTTGGTTGTTAATGATGTTTGTTTGTTGTTTTTGTTTGGGGGGGGGGGTGGTTTCCAAATAAGTTTGAGTCGCTGGGAATAAATCTGTGACAAAATAGTTCAAACAATGTTTTCTGAACCAAAATCTAGACTAATTTCAGTGGATTAGGAAGGAACTGAATTAGGTTCAAGATAGGCATGACTTATTAAACAAAGTACATAAGATGCTTCTTTGTGGTTGGTTATAATGAGAAATGAAATCATTTGGAAAAGAGGATTATGGTCCTCATTCATTATCTAGGATAATCCGATCAGTGAATATTAATCCAAACACCTAAATGCAGCTAATGTTCTAAAGTTGTATAAGTATTTAAAGCATGGCCCTCGTGTCTAACTAGAGAAACGAGTTTGTATACCACGGGAGAAGTTCCTTGCAGAATAGTAAAAAGGTAGAAACACATTCTAAGAGAGAAAGGTGGCTTGATGCAACGTGTAGAGAGCTAAAGAGAAATCCGACTAAACATGTTTCACTCTGGGGGAGTTTTAGTAGTATTAAGTAACATCGGTGGCCTAAGCAGAGAAGGTGTGAGAATGAATCGGCAAGGGAAGAGGTGTTAAAAAACCCGCTATCCACAATCATGATGTTGAAAGCTTTAATGCTCCCCTAAAGCTTTTAATGCTCCCCTTTAGTGAGTTATCTCAAAGGCGGTGGGTTTGCTCCTGCCTCGGATAACCAAGATCTTGCAATGTTCCCTCAGAAGGCACCTTATTTAGCGGTTGCTTTTAAAATGTCTTAAATTCGTTCTATCGAGTTCGTGAGGGAGATAGATCGACTTTTACGATAACATAATTCAACATAATGTTTTTTGTGGTAACTTATTTGTACTTTTGTGTTAAAATGAATGTTTCAATTATTGTGCAAAATCAGTTGGTTATCCGCGGCCTATTGAAATGATACTAATAAACTCATAAAAGCTGGGGGTCCTCAGGGTGGCGTGGTTGTCATGTAGAATAGGGTAGGGGGCTGTGGAAAAACACACTCCGCGGGAAAGTTGAGGAGGATGGCCAATGATTGGCTGTTAAGAAAGTAAAAATGAGGAAGAGTAAAGGAGGAGGAGATGATGAAGTATGCGATGATGATTCTGAGCAACATTATTACTCCACCTGAGCCATGACTATACGGCGCTGTCGCCGTGATCGACCCCCACAATGGGTTTACACTCTCTGCTCACCTATATACATACGCTGGGGACGTCTTCTTTGGCTGACATGGTTGATTAGCCTTATGGCTTGGCGTTCTTCATGAAATGGGGAGTGAGAAAAATAGGCTGCTATTCAACCAACTGAATTTATCAAAGACATTACTGTATCAACAAAGCTTGACATTGTACAAACAATGCTGATTGATGAACAAACCACCAAAGATTAACTTACCATTTTTAAACCTTAGAGAGTCGGTTCTACTTCATAAAAACAGTGTAAAATAGAAGGAAATGTGTTTATCAGGGAATGAAATACTTCGATCATAAAGAGCTTGGAACGGATAAATCTAACCAAGTCACCACTGCTCCATTTTTGCATAACACTTTCGCAACCATTACTGTGCACACACTGTTTTTCACCTGATCACAACGAAGCAGTCTTATGCGCCACCACTGCTCCATTTTGCATAACTTGTTCGCAATCATAACAACAACTGTGAACATACTTTTGCCACCTCATCACAACGAAGCCAGTCTTATATTAAATGTCTTCCACAAAACTTCGCAGGAAGCGACATTTTTAGTCTGCCCCCTGTTCGTGCATAATAACCAGGACTCATACATGTTGATTTACAAAAGGAACCGCACAAAGCTTTCAACTGTGATATTGATCTACATGCCTTTCTTTTGCTTCTTTTATTGAAAGCCTTTTATGACTATCCTTTTTCAACAGTGGTGTTTAGTGAACAGTGCAATGGTCTAAGATTGCAACAACAATATTGAACATGAAAAATATGGTTCTCTTTGCAAAGACGTTTGATTGAAGTAGTTTGCCTGCCGCAGTGACAACAACCGGCTTCGTCATGTTTTAAACGTGATGAATCACAGTTACGTTCTGAAGACAGCTCCACCCAAGATCACTGTCACATTTTTCTACATTACCGTTGCGTGCGCCAACCATAACCCTGCCACGTCTAATGGATGCCAACACATGGTCTCTATCACAACCACACCCACGTCATTCAGTATAATTGAGTTAAACTTCAAGTTGAAGGATATGTTATCGAATAATATTAATAATGGTAAAACCACAAGCGCCCTTCTTTTACGCAAATATTCAGCGTGAACGCAAGAGGGCGCAAAAACAATGGAATTTGGGGGTTAATCTTTTTTAAATAAAACTGAATTAAAAACAGCTATTGAAAGAAAAATTACAACATCACGACTGCGTTTTCAGAAACCAAAACGGTAAAAACCACACATGACTGCTTTCTTGAATGTATGTATGACACCACATAAGTTTAATTCAAAATGGCTTTCTTTTGTTTTCAAGCGCAACGGTAATGCGTTGTATTGATGCTAGTAAAATATCTCGTAAACGTTGTCTTCCCCCTTTTTCCAGATTGCTTTGAAAGGATACATTTTTCATCGAATGTTGTGTCTAATCCTCAAGGATATATGACACTAATTTTAAGACTTGAAAGAATAATTTCAATAAAGTTGATCTATAGACCTTATGCATATGACGTCATTTGAGTAGGGCGCCCTCACCTAGAGGTCTAAAGGAAGATGCTCATTGGCCAGTCTTGTGCGCCGCGCGTACAAATCAGCGCGTTTCCATTGTTTCATCATCAGTTTACCTCTAAGATGGCGGCTTGGTGACGTCAATGCATAAGGTCTATAAACGAAGCATTTTCGAAGGATGAATATTTGTAATCAAACATCGATGTTTACCTGTTCTGGTCATCTTTTAAGACTTCGAGTACACCAGCAGCGTACTGTAGATTGCTCTTCAGATCCGTCTTAGAAATCTCCTCCTTCTCGAGTCTCAGTACCAGACTGCGCAGGCGCAACATGGCCTCCGCCACAGCCTCAGCCGAGCTGATGGCCGGAAGTTCATCCATCTTGGACAGGTCGAGACTCGAGAGGGACTCTTCGTCTAGCTCCTTGGAATCCTGCCTCTTGAGTTTTCTCTTCCCTTCGGCACGCTTGTAGATTTTATAATCTTGCCCTGATGGTCGAGAGAGGGTTTGGATTAATCATGGTATATTCTTTGGGACCTGGGTTGGTTTTCAGTGAGCTGGATAATCAGGATGTATTACTTTAAACTATTTATCTTTTTCCTATAGTGGGAGAAGTACAAAAAGTACAGAGGTCGTTGTAAGTTTATTGTAAAAATATATTTTCTTCCGATACATGAATATTGTAAGATAAGCACATTCGGGTGCCTGTGGTTAAGAATACATGAAACACGGAATGACATCAAACTAACCTGTGAAAGTAATCGAAAAAAGTTGATTGACTCTTCTTTTTAAAGGACGTTGAACTTATTACTGTTATTCCTTTGAATTTTGCAATTCTATTGTTAACGTACATTCTCTTGTGTGTGTTTTGATTTTTCAAAGACGAGTGTTTGTTCACTATTATGTTTATTATGGTATTGGTGCCATACCACTATTAATTTTAGAGGCAATACAACGATAGTGTAAATGTAAACACTGAGGGAGCCAGACTACTGTTTGAGTTCTTTACATGAAATGTTCGTCGGGACAAGGAGGATCTTCGCCTCTTTTGTTTCTTTTTCATTTTCACCATGCAATTTCACCATGTCATTCTGGCCTCAAGCGTCGTGAGTGTTTGTTTATCGTTTACCCGTATGCGGTCGAGTACCGGCCGAAGGAAATTTCCTCCCAACGACTTTCTTATTAGAATATTTCATCCCGATTTAAGGAGGCAGTACAGAGTGTTGTGTTGTCTTTATGTTAGTCACAATTTTTAAGTTGTTAACCATTTTCCAGTTTGACTGAGGTACAAACTGTCGGACGAAGCCTCAAAAGCCAGAGCTTGTGAGGAGGCTTAATATAAAAAGGACCCCGCTTGATACCCGATAGTTGTTAGTAGACTTACCCCCAATCCCTTTGGTTAACCTTTCATGTTTCTTATCAAAGATTATACTATGCCGTCAGCCGTTATAGATATTCACGGGGCTAATCTCCTTAGCATGCTAAAGCGACTATGGAGAGTTTAATGAAATGATGTGTAACGAGCCCCAAACCGCACAGGTTACCCCTAGAGGGTGAGTGCATTATTACTGTCAGTGTCGTCGCGCCTCCCAAGAGTAACCCGGCCGGCATATTATTTCCCTTCCACTACAACCTCGCATGTTTAAATTGAACATTAAAGTGTGGCAACAACTTACAGTGGAGCGTAAAATGCACACCAAAAGAGGCAAACAAAAAGAAATGAATAATTTGTGAGGTAGCATTATATTAGTGAACAGCGTTACTTAAAGGTGCAGTCGTGTTCATTTTTTTTATATAAAATCTAACATGATGGACTTTTCTTTGACCCGCTCGTCATTGTACACATACCTGGGTCAGGTACACGATCGTTTGCTGGGCTTATAACAATAGCCATACAGCAGGCAACTTAACATAAGATTTGATTTTCAGTAAACGTATGCGCTCAACAGCACATTGAAAATAGCACCTGGTAGGTCGAGGCCGTTCTACATGTACAAAGTTTGAAAACCCGTTTTAGAAAACGACTTATAAAATATTAGGAAGGGTTTGTGAGCGCCAGCATTACTGCTGAGTGACAGGTCTACCATAAAAAGAAAGACAGACAAATTAAAATGGGACCTTGAAAAACATTTGCAGGTAGCCTACGAATAATATTGTACTGGAAAAATGATAACAGCATTCCATCGATGAATGTGATTTCAGGCAAATGTGTTTTGCTCCTGTTGCTTGTCAAATTTTCATGTTTGTAAATGTATAAAGACTGTGATCATTCACTATGAAACCAAATAAATAAACTCGAATGAACAAAATGTGTTTTGCTCCTGTTGCTTGTCAAATTTTCATGTTTGTAAATGTATAAAGACTGTGATCATTCACTATGAAACCAAATAAATAAACTCGAATGAACAAACACCGCAAAACCCAATCACTCAAAATAAAACAAAAAACGTACTCGGAACACATCAGTCCGATCAGGGGGGCGGAAGGGGTAGCGCCACCAACGCGCCACCTACGTTGAAAATAATCTCATTCGACCATCGCGACGTGGACTGGTCGAAGCTCCCCACGTACAAACGGATGTGTGTGAATGCACAGTACACTACGGAAGCGTATTATGACCATCATGTTACTGCGTTACCAAGATAATTTATCATTGAAACACAGAATCATACACTATTTATTACGTTTTTCAGAGTTAAATTTGTCAAAAACACAGAATTCAAAGATAACATATCTTTTAAAAACATAAATCGTAATTTTTCTGTTTTGTATTTTATCATTAAGTGTAAGTTTAACCTTATTCATTGTGATGTGGCTGGCATCATTTCTGTCAACCATAGATATCCTGACGTTCTCACCTTCAAACACCTGTATGCTAGAACCGATGCTTTGCATTTGTCTGCTCCTCATCTTTTCCCCAGACTTTGGTCTAGTTTACCAAAAAACATTCGTAATTCCCTACTGCTATTGCCCTTCCACAGTTTCCTCAAATCACTTAGATATTCTGTCTGCCAATCTCATGAATCAACTTGAATAGTTTTTATTATTTTTCTTCAGTGTGGGCAGGGCTTTCTGTCCGTATTTTTGTGTTACTCTTTCTTACTTGTAAATTTTGTACTATTTTATTTGTTCTCATTTTTATTTATTTATACATGTATAATTCTCCGGGGAGGGGAGTGTGGCTCTAGTGTTGGGACTTGTTTGGGGTTTAGTCCACCCTTTTAATAGCCTGCTATAGCCCATTCACTTGTGCAATATTTTAAATCGTTTTTATTTAAATCGTTTTTATTTATTAACAAGTTTATTTATTTATTTATTTACAAGTTTATTTATTTATTTATTTATATACATACTTCTTTATTTGTTTATCTTTACTTTTACTGTTATTTTACTCATTTATTTTCGTTTTATAAATTAGTTATTTATTATTTATTTATTATTGGTTTTGTATTATTATCTGCTTTTATTATTGCGTGTACTATATTATATGTTTAAATCTATATTTATTTCATTGTGTACCCCAGATGTGGGGCAACAGATCTACGGATCATAGTATGTATTTGCTTTTGTTGTCCCTTGCCCATCTCGGGGTATATTGTCTTGTATTTTGTTTTGTACTGTTATGGCAAATAAAATAATAATAATAATAATAATAATAATAATAATAATAATAATAAGGTATCTTAGAAGTATTGAAATCAATGATGGCATATCTTGGAAATACGGAACTCTATAAAGGTTACATATCTTGGAAGTACGGAATTCAATGATAACATATTATCTTGGAAATACGGAAATCGAAGATAACATATTTTGGAAAGGGGTGGAAATAATGGGTCCAGTATTGAAATCGCCCGAAATACTCCTTAATGCTATTGGATTTTAAGAGATATGTACCAAGACATTACCTATTTATTATCATATACAGGCAAACTGACATCCCATGTTGGCTCAAGGGGGTATGGGGCGCCGTTTGACAATTAATTGTTTAGCGATTTTTTGACATGTTTCTACCATGGTTTGTTACAATTTGATGTAAACCATATAGAAATCGCTGTCAATTTATTTGTGGTTTACATACCATGAATATACAATCAAAGCTTATAAATTATGGTTAATAAACCATGAAAATTGAATTCATCATAAAACATGGTTTATAAACCATGGTTTGTAAACCATGAACATTTAAGCACTTTAAAAATATGGTTTATAAACAATTTATTGGACAAACGGCGCCCCATGGGGGGGGGGGCATCAAAATTTACAAGGCCTTGAATCAGTACAATTTCATGTATTTCCGTATTAGTTTCCCAGTATGTGTTATCATTGAATTCCGTATTTCCAGTGTATGTTATCATTTAATTCCGTATTTCCAAGATATGTTATCATTGTTTTCAATATTTCCAAATATACATTATCTTCGATTTCCATATTTCCAAGATATGTTATCATTGATTTCTGTATTTCTTAGATATGTTATCTTTGAATTTTGTGTTTCTGACAAATATAACTTTGAAAACCGTAATAACTAGTGTATGATTCTGTGTTTCAATGATAAATTATCTCGGTAACGCAGTAATAAGATGGTCATATACGCTTCCGTAGTACACACTATTTGAATTTACGGTTGCTCTCCGCTGCGTGCCGTTGAGACTGCCTGGACGAGTCCATTTTATCAGAGGGTATTGTTATCTTCAAATGTTGTAAATTCACAAAATCTTTACACCAGAAAACATTTGTAAATTTTGTTTTTGCCTTGCCAACTGCTTCAGTAAATTAACTATTTAATAAACAACATATATTTAACCTAAACGACATGTATAACATATCTGTTTTAGATGTGTATGTTGCCTCAGAATTACAATTACCTGCGGCAAATGTTCCCGTCCGTCAACAGAGATCGTTTGAACGCAAAATAAGTATTGGCGGGATCCATTCTCTCCAAAAACACTTTTACAAATCGTCAAATATCTAGAGGATGTACCGAGGAATTTTGATTAAACTTTCAGGAATGAAAGATCTATTCCTAAATATTACGTTAATGGAAAAAAATCAGAGGATGAACGATAATTTTGTTTCACATTATGTCGATATTTGTAGCCATTTTAGGGGAGACCATTTGTAACGAAATTCCCACCTGGACCCATTCATACACGTTAGCCGCTGCAATAAACCAACGGAAAATTTTCGATAATATTTTTACGCACTTTATTTAAAATTAAGCATCTCAACAATTGAAAATACTCTTACGATATACACTGTTATGTTTTCAGTGCTGATAAAGAGAGAATTTTAACGGTATACATGGATTTCTTTTTGTTTTTTAATGGTCATTACCTATTTTTAAAATGGAGTGTACCCAAACAGCGATCGCAAATGATTGCGCAACACCCCTTCCGCCCCCCCCCCCCCCCGAGTCCGATAGTCCAAGTTTAAGGTATTTCTTGTTATATCTCTAGAAACGAAACTCTTTCAAAGATGCCATGAAATTAACGTCATGGTATCCTAAATGTTGATATCGGGATTCAGTGCCGTCCATTGTTATTGTGTACACCTAGGGAAAAGAGAGATCCGCGATAAATGGTACACGTCGGTGGCTTCTCCCAAAAGATAAATCGTCGTTCAAATCGTAGGGTATTGGTGAGTCCTGTTGGTGAGTGTTGATGCCTCTTGTCAGGAGTGAGTATGGTGAGAATTGAAGAAAAGAACAGTTTAGTGGAACAGTGTTACGACGAGCAACCTTGGATTGTCCTGCTCCTATTTCATGACACCACATTCTCTTCTTCCTCCTCCCTCCTCACGACCCGCTGCTTGCGTTGGACGATTCCATTATGATGTAGCTTTAAATAACACGTGGTTATCGACCTCAACATTCTGTTCCACTCTCCCCTTTAGTTGGAAAAACACACCCTCTTCAATTTTCCCCTTTATTTTCATCGATCCCATTCGTACTGCATTGTATTATTTCATGTTTAGAATGGATTTCTGCTCTAAAATGTAATGTCCTGCTTATACGATTACAACTAAATTTATTTTCTTGACACGATACCACCTACATAGCCTACAATAGTATTACATGGTTTTCTTCTTGCATAATAATAACACCAATTGAAAACAAAACAAAACAACCTAAGCATTAAAAAAACAAAAAACAAAAAACAACAACAACAACAACAACAACAACAACAACATTTTAGTTACATAGGGTGTATAACTTCAACCCACCCCTCTTTAAACCATTATTTTCAAGAAGCTAGTTAATTTCAACAGTGCGTACATATATTCCACACTCGTGGCGTATGATCTCGAGTATGTCCTGATATAAAAAATATATAACAGCAAACAACAATAACAACTACGATTAGCTGTTGAAGATCTGAACTGCATGCGCACAGACATTCATCGTATAATAAAATAGCTTCCCCATCTTTGTTACGTCCCTTGTGTGTAATATCGAATGCTGGTTGTCATTACCTCAAAGTGGAACAGAGCATTTTACCCTCCAGCCGTTGACTAATACTATTGATTGTAACGGGAGAAAATAATAAAATGGCTGCTCGATGAAAAGAATAATGTCTGAAGACCTTTATCAGTCTGTCACGTTCGTTGTAACGTTCCTAGTAGTAATACCAACAATGTATATTATTGGGTCAATCATTATACCGATATGGGCTTATTTTAGTTCACTATTTTGGCCTCATTTTCTTATTTTTTATTTAGATATTTTTTTACCGATCAGAATGGTACAAAAAGTCATAGTGTTGTGCACACTTTAGCGAGTAAACAAGTAATGATGGTATACAGTTACTATGGTATAACCGTACAGATTAAATCTGGAAGGGAGAAAAAAGTGTTCTCGTCTACACTCAGCTTCTGTTATTAATCCGTGTATCTGTACAGCAAGATCATATTTCCCAATTCCTTTTTAGATAAGTATTGTTAAGCGAAAACTGAAATGCTATACTTTGAACGGTTTGCTGATAATCTTCTGTGAGATCAACGGCGAAGTTTCTCCCATTTTCGAACGGGAAATTAATATTGGTTTGTGTTTGTGTACGATAGAGAAGAGAAAAAGAATCGATGTCAATAAGCGACAAGCGAAACTGAAAAACAAATTGAGGGGATGCAAATGTTCAAGAGAGGGAGAGAGACAGTGGGGGGGGGGGGGGGGGGCAGAGACTGAATGAGGTATAGAGGGACTCATTTCAAGTCAATATTTGAGGTACGTGTTCGAAATTAATTTGTTTGGTGGATGAGATCTACAAAGTGCGTTGCAGTGTGTGAAACGATACCGTTTCCAGGGGGTTGTCGGTTAGCATTATGGGGGAGCCTAATGAGTTTAAATCACGCACAAAAAAGAAAGAAAAAAGAAAAGAAAGGGAAACTACTGAATTTGTTCCACTGCGAATGCTTAACTCGATTAAGTCGGCAAAGTATACACTGTCAAAATTGAAATTGCCAGCCAGTGTTTCGATGTGGGAGGAAGAAAAACAGGTACATCTTATGATCAGCAACCGTCCAGGGACTCCAATTAAAAGAACAACTCAATAGAAAGTAATTCTAGGAGAATTCTAATAAAAGTATATTATTGTAGGGGCCAGAGACAATCAAATTAATGAGTGGATTACTCTGTTTACCTACTTCTGATCTGTCAATTTGTTTTTGTGTTAATAGATCGATCGTGCTTAAACGCCTCACGAAACGTCATTAAAAATGACTTGTGGGAGCTAATAGTCTCGGTTGAACATGCATGAAGGCTTACGAGAGGACATCCCATAATAACTATGAGTTAAAGGGAAGTTGAGTCCAAGAAACACTGATTCAACAGCTCCACTTGTTTTTATGAATTGCATACAGTGGACAAGTGGAATAAAGCTACGGGACTTGTAAAAATTATAAATAAAACATGGGAAAGGTCCTTAATTAAAAAGTCCCTCGTTTTGAGGGATTCAAGCATGGATAATTTAAGCACAGCAAGACCTGTTGTGCAACATCATGAATTATTCAAGTGCATTCACTAAGTATACAGAATCAGTAATCTAAAAAAGAAAAAACTTCCGAATATTTTATCGAAATAATCTTAAAGCTCATTGTAATATGAAGTTCGCATAATATGTAGATACTTGCCGTCTGAATTTGCTGTCAAAATCGTGAAAACAGAATCAACAGACACCCTTCTTATTCTAATTGCAGCAATCGAAATAAGCACGCATGTAAACATATGGTTTCTTTAAAACTTGACCCCCTGAAGTTGCTGACATTTTCACATTTTAGTTGTGTGATGTGTTTGTTTCAAACTCAGGAAAGGGAATTAAATTAGTCTCCACATAAACACAATGTAAAGCACTTTTAACTCGGAACATAAGAATAGTCAACAACTTCTGGGTGGTTAGGCTTTTAAAATTTCCCGATCATATCCAGAGGCATACGAGCAGATATGCATCTATTTATAGATACATTTTCATGCAGCCATATCCCCAATGTCAGCTTGTTATTTCTACCAAATGGCAGTTATACAAAACGAGTGTTTTTCTGCGCCCTTTTGTTATGCACAAAATGTTAGTTGTTCCTGCGGGCAATTTGGCGATTTCCAACATAGTCCCGGATGAAGTAGATGATAATGGCACTCAAGTGCCTGTATCGTATAAATAGCTAGCACACAAAAATAGGAACAAACAGCACATGGAACCAATTCCGGTAATTTGTTTAAATAGGGAGAAGTAACAAATACTGCTATTTGTCTTCAGCTGCACTGACAGACAAAAGAGAAAACGTCAATAAAACCTGCTCAGTAGAAAACATTTTTATGGGCGTTTTCTGGAAATATAGTTATGTTGGTGAGACATTTATGCCATACTCGTTGGCCCTCATTTTTTTTTGCGATCAATTTCTCCCAGAATACCCGCCTTCCAGTGAACAATGGCATTCATAGAACTGCAGTTTTTAAAATGTTGCAATGTGTGGAAGAAAGGTTCAGATTACATCATTTCAACAGCTTTCTATTCGGCATTTGATAATTATTTGACTTATAGGTGAGTCAGTGTGAAATGGACGGGTTTTTTTTATGCAGTCAAATCAAAGTTAGTACAACGGGATATAACTTGCAATCGCCAATGTGCTGAAGAATCTCCCGTAGAACCTGGTTTAAAAGAATTGGGTTTTTAACTCAGGTTCTACTTCAGTTTGACTCATATCGGGGTCATTATTAAGGTTCCGGGTCATACGTTGCTCCAGCCGCAAGGGACCCGGAATCCCGGTCAATTCTGACCCGGGGGTTTATAGACCATGTGACCTGTGACATCACATGTTTACAAAAGAGCCACAGAGCGTGGACTTCCTGCAGGCACAGTTTGTACGCAGCTCAATGGAAAAAAATATACAATCAATCTTATGTTTTATTTCAACTTTTGATATGAAGAAAGGGGGGGACATCTCAAAAGCTGTACAGCTGTTGCTTTTGAAACTCTTGATTTTATGTGAAAATTATGACACAAAATGTAAATTTTCCCATATGGCCAGTTTAGTATCTTGACAGTCAGGAAATGCATTAGAATGTACAAGGTCACTATTTATGTAAACAAAGGTAACATGGTCTATAGCAACCGTAAAGAAACTTAAAAAATCACATGCAGAATGAAGGCTATTTTGTGCTTTTTGGCGAGGTAATCCCTTACATAATGTCCGCGGTGATTGCTGTAGGCCTTTTCGAAACCAAGACGTTATATTTAGCTTCGGCTTTACACTCCAGGGTGTAAGCCACTCTTAAAATACGCGCTTTCGGTATAGAGATTCAAAGAGGCTACTGTGAAGCCGAAATCAATGCCACAGTTTCGAAGAATTCCACAGTAGCATCAGACATGGAGTTTGCTACCTGCAATTTATATGTTGACACGGATCAAATAGGTTGATAAAACATTAAGCTTTATTCACATAATATTATACATAATATTATGCTATCGAGCGAAACGGTTTCCCAAAATCCGCAATATGCATCAACTATCCGCTGTATTCTGTCTAATGCGGGAAAGGGTGATCTAACTATAATTCTAACATCCAATATTTTCGAGATAATTAGCACCTCATCTCAAAACGACAATGAAGATAATGAAACAAACACCATCCTTACACCATAGGCCTAATTTGTTTTTTCCTTTTTCGTAACCGTGTGCGTGATTTTGCACACAATGCACGTAATTACAGCCGAACCGCCTTTCTAAAATTACCAACCAGTGCAAATTATGCACTGAAATCCCACCAAAAAGCTTAGCTATCATTATAATAATAGCAAGATGCCCTAAGGGATGGATGACAGCCGTAGAACACACACCGTTAATATACCGTCGTATTAATGTGTGCTCATCAAATACAAGGCCTTTGGTTTGTGACATTGTTGATCAAACGGGAAAACGAAGGAATTGCCCTGGTTATTTGTTGTGACAAAATCGGTGTGCGTCCACGGCTAGGCTAACGAGAAACGAGCAACCCACTTTTAGTCTCCTAACATTTCTCTGGCGATATTTTGAAACAGTCCATATACACGGGAAATTAAGCAAAATTATAATGACAGGATTAACATATCCTTTCTACATTTTGAAGATGTGCTGGTTGTGCTGTCTTTAGTGTTCAATCAAACCAGCATAACACGCTAGTGTAGGCTTATCATATGGTAGGTTGTAGTTGATATATCTGTATAGGCCTGATTTACATAATGCTGCGTAAAAAAATGACAATTGGCTGCAAAACAAAGGAGTAACAATACTAAAATCGAAACCACATCATCACCGAATCATAATTAAAATATATTATAGGCCTACATACTTTTTTTTTACAATGATGAAAAATACCCTTATAAAAATATACTGACGGAATGAGTTGAAGGTCGTTAGTTGGGTCACCATTCTTGGCTCTATTTCTGTTTTAAAGAATGTATAACATGGTAAGACGCAATGCATCTTAAAGGGAATGTATACGTTAGGTAATCACTTTTAAAATTAATGGTATTACAAACTTACTTGGTTAGAAGCATTATAGCAGCTTTTGATAGTATAAAGCATTTTGAGAAACATTTCACTTCGAAGTAATGTGGTTATGTAAAAAGATATAAGCTTTTATGCAAACAATTTGAATCTGAGAAATGTTACTGTCAGCTACGTTTCTCAGATTGTGTATTCCTATAGGGATTATTCTTCCTGCGTGGACATACTCTCTCCGGATTTTCGGCGATATCTCAAAAACACGACCACCTTTTGAATTTTCACAGGTTAGTTTTTTCGTATATTTTTATCTACATTTAAATAGGATTAAAACAATCGAACGGTTCCAAAAACCAAAGGTATACTGTGCCTTTAAAGGCAGGGTCTTCATTTGGTAAATGTCAAAAACCATGCAGTATCATCACTTGGTGTATCCAAACGTATATGCATCAAAACAGACTTGTAAACAAGTTTGGGTATAAATTGGTCATCGAAGTTGCAAGAAAACATTAAAAGAAAAAACAAAATTGTTGTTTGCTTTGAAATGCCCGATGAGAAAGGCTTCATGCCTGAAGCATTTTTTTCAGACTTAAATTTTGGAGTGAAAAATTACCTCTTTCTCTAAAAGTAAAACTACATTACATCAAAGGGGTCTATATATTCTAACAAGGTTTTATAATATCATCAGCTCTCCAGTGCTCTTTCCCCAGGAATGTTGTTGTGCCCGTTAATGGTTGGAGTAATACCCTCCCTTTAAGAGACTGTGAGAAACTTTAAGATTCTCCACATCCTTGGGGGTTGTCAGATAAATAAAACAGATGGGGTAACTTACTGGGAATATCCCCGTTCTTTGAGGCAGCGTTCCCGGTATCATCCTCCGTGAACGACGAGGAAGACGGATTTGCAACTGTAAAGGAAAAAAAAGAAAAAACAAAGACATACACGTTACTCAAGTTGAGATAAAACATTGTTGGAACCTCTCTTGTTTAAATAGAAAACTTTATATCTGTATGCTTGTAAGACAATCTGGGCATAGTAGAATCCTCAAACAAGAATCTTTCTGACCTCAAACAAGAATCTTTCTGATTGGCAAACCTTGCAATTCTGCAATTCTCAGAGCAGACTTAATTTCATTTTTTTTTTTTCAATTTGAAATTGCTATGATTTGAACAGATGCACGTTGTATTGACTCAGAGCTCGCCTGTATGGATTAAACAAATAGAACACCCCGAAGCAACCTGCCGGTTAGTCCCGGGTTATTAAAGAACATTTTATTATATTTCCTATGCGAGAGGTATGTATACCTCACCTGTCTCAAGTTCCAATGTTTGGAGTCATGCAGAGTGTGGGTTCGAATCCTGGTCATGACTTATTCGTCTTCGTTTAGCAAGACAACTGGGAATAAATACTGGTTAGTACCTCCGTTAGAGATGGTTTACTAACCTAACTTTGATTGATTAGCTTCATCTGCGCCTAATATGACTGTCGGGGTTGCATATTCCTGAGGAGTTGACATTGTTTCAGAAGTACTTTTGGCGCAGCAAACATTGGGGTATTGTCAAAGTGGAAGGCACTTCACAAAGGCTGATTGTTAAAATATTAACTTCAGAATGTCTTTAGATACTGAACTATTTACACATCAAACATTTACAACCACCAAATAAACCAAACACTTTCACGTTGGTCATACCAGAATCTATTAAAATATGGAATGAATTTGTCTAACATCAAGAAAGTGTCGACCGGCTGAAGCCATAAATCATAATTTATCCTTAACTGTGATATTATAAGTCATTAACAAGAACGGCATCTATGTGGAGTGTATACCTACGTGGAGTGTGTGTGTACGCAACGTCCAAGTCACCGACCAAAACACAAAGTATTAACCTATTATGAATTTAACTTCCAAACATAATGTAAATGCCAAGGCATGAATCTAACCTCCATTATTAAATGTCACTTTTAGTTTCCATTGGCTATCAAGAGTGTGCTCTTTTACAAAACAAGAAAAACAAAATGGCGGATGTCTGTGGTTTGCCCACAGAGAACTAGAAGGCGCACTAAGCATGTGACACGGTCCGACAAGAAGCATTATTTTTGTTTGCCATTGAGAAAATTGTGCTGACCCATCGTATAATATAAGTTATAACACAGGTCACGCGCCAGTTCATACAGCCAACTTTTTGTAAAGAGAAATTTGTATGTAATTTACACATACGGATGGGACAGCGCAGAACATACGTGTGTGGTAGTTTATGCCTTATTCGAGAACTCTATGTGTTTACCACCCTGTTCCCCGGACTTCAAATTTCAAATAATTATTTCATTTCACCAAAGCCACAGAAAGTTTTATCACGAAATGTTTTGACTGTCCATGGAACCACAAGTTAAACGAAATGTCGGAGCAAGTGCAACAAAAGTCTGTCCCTTAAAGGCCCTGTACACTATTGGTAAGATCGAAAAACACAAATGTTCACAGATTCACACATAACTTATCAATCAATCAATCAAACGTTATTTGTAAAGCGCCTATATCAAAAGTTTGCTCAAAGGCGCTGAGGCACAGAAGAAATAAAAAGTCATTGGTGGTAGGCCTCCTGAAACAAATGGGCTTTCAGAAGTGCCTTGAATGTGTTGATTGATGTTGTATCCCTGATGTGATTGGGAAGTTTATTCCAGAGTTTGGGTCCATATACCGAGAAGGCTCTATCGGCAAAAGTGATGTGACTTGTTCTTGGTACTACAAAGTATGGTGAACGTGAGCTGTTTGACCGAAGGAGTCTCCGTTCAGTACCAACTTGCAGAATGTCCATAATGTAATGAGGGGCTTGTTGATGTAAGGCCTTGAACATGAGAACGATGACCTTAAAGTTGATCCTTTGTGGGATTGGGAGCCAGTGTAGTTTGATGAGTTCCAGGGTGATAGAATCGAACTTGTGCTTCTTTGTGATGAGTCTGGCAGCTGTTCGTTGCACGTTATTTAGCCTCCCTTTGAGTTTTTGGCTGACTCCAATCAGGAGACTGTTGCAGTAGTCGAGTCTTGAAGTGACCAAAGTATGTACTGCAAGCTTGGTTGCGTCGACAGTCAGTAGTCTGCGGGCCCTGCCGATGTTAGTGAGATAGAAATTGGCAGTCTTGATGATGCTTGAAACTTGCGCGGACATGGTCATTGCAGGGTCAAACATGACTCCAAGATTTCTGACTGGCTTGGTTTCAACTAAGACATCAACTCCTGCAACTTTAACTGATTGAAGATTAAGCTTGGCGAGTTGTGCTCTAAAACCGATCGCTATTACCTCGGTCTTGTCAGCGTTGAGTTTGAGAAAATTAGTTGACATCCAGGCCTGTACCTCAGTTATGCAGTCTTCGACTTTTGACACATTTTGAAGGACCTCAGAAGACTTGACAGGGCAGATAGATGTGTAAATCTGAGTGTCATCTGCGTACATGTGTAGTTCCAAACCATGTTTACGAATGATCTGTCCAAGAGGAAGAGTATATATCAAAAACAACAGGGGGCCAAGGACTGAACCTTGTGGAACACCAGACAGCAGCTCACGAGGTTGCGAGAACTGGTTGTTGATATGGAGACGTTGCGTTCTTCCAGACAGGTATGATGTGAACCACTTCAGTGGAACATCCTGCACTCCCAGCAGTTCTTCCATCCGAGCTAGTAACACATTGTGGTCGATCGTGTCAAAAGCGGCACTGAGGTCAAGCAGAACTAAAATGGTGATACCTTGCTTTTCCATGGTCCACATGATGTCGTTATGAACCCGAAGGAGTGCTGTTTCGGTGCTATGAAAGCGCTTATATGCAGACTGCATGGGCTCATGAAGATGGTGATCACTCATGTAGTTAGTCAGCTGTCTGGCGACAACTCGTTCAAGTACTTTGGATACATAGGTCAGGTTGCTGACAGGGCGGAAGTTCTTTAGAGTATTGGGATCCAAACTTGGTTTCTTCAGCAACGGTGTGATAACTGCAGATTTAAGACAAGATGGAACTACTCCAGATTTGAGGGATGCGTTGACAATACTACTGATGGTAGATAGAAGAGTGTCCAGAAACTGCTTAACCAGCCAAGATGGTATTGGGTCTAGAACACAAGATGGGCTAGGTGACTTTGAGATAATCTCACCCACTTCTTCGTCGCAAGTTGTTGTGAAGGAATCCAAGGACGAGCCTAATCTGGATCGTGGAACTGCAACAGATGTGGCAGAAGAGAGGCCGTCTCTGATAGACTGAATTTTGTCACTGAAGAATGATGAGAATCGTTCTGCCAATTCCTCAGGACAGACATGATCTGGGAGCTTAGATGGCTTCTTCTTATGAAGGATGTCATTGATGATGCCAAATAGCTGCTTAGAGTCGTTACCACATGATTTAAAGTAAGTAATGGTAGAAAGGGTTCCTTAAAAAGTTTCTGCCTAAAATGCTATCGTTTCTGAGAAATGAGTAAAACAATAGTTTTTATCGCGCGCGATAATAAACTCGATGTTTGAAAAACAGAAAACACATAAGGTCTCTTTTCACTATTTTCTCGTGACCTCGATGACCAATTGAGCTCAAATTTTCACAGGTTTGTTATTTCATGTATGTGGTTGATTACACAAAACATGAACACTGTGTGCGACTATAATGTCAGCTCTACCAATCCTGTATAATACCTTTAATAGGTAAATTGGGAAGATTTTAAAGTATTAATTACTGCCGAAAGAACAGTGAGGACCCAACTATGAATGTTGAATCATGATTGATGTCTGGAGCTGCAAATACAACATTATGATTGAAGGTATGAATATGTTGCAAGCGTATGTTCATTCAAATCGACCGCATTGCAAACAGAAGTTCTTACAAAATAGCTACGAAAAAATACATCGCCGTTTGAAAAATACAAACATGGTTTCATACTGAACACGTGACTATGAATGCTCATAAAAAGGTCGTAGACCTCGAGTTACTCATATATCTTGTCCCCAAAACTGTGAGTGTTCCAACCAGCAGATATTATAATTGCAAGCCACTGGAAACTTAATTGGGGATTTGAGTTGAATGTTTATACCACTCATCAGTATGTAAAAAGGAAGGTTAACAAAGTTGCATAAATCTTACAACCTACTGTGTATTATTTTATGAGGGCCTAGAGGTTAAAGCACACACAAGTGTGCTAAACGCGTGTGATGTGATGCATGACTTACGGCAACTGGTCTACACGGAACTTTGTGTTTGTTGAAGGCAAAAATAATATGCACTGGCCATGATCTACATTATGGTGAAGCCATTTTGTTTCTACCCTCATTCAAATCAATGACCAAACCAAGGCTTGGATGTCAAAACTATCTGACCCTCTTATATAATTATTGAGAATACGTTTGCATGAAGCATTTTCATGTTTGAAGTATTATAATTTAAGCATCATCAAAACCTCAATCTGAGAATCCCTCTAAACTTTGGGTCCTTTGAATCTAGCATTTAATGCATTATCTTTACCTGTTAACGAATGACTGTCGCAAAGGGAACGTCAGTCTCGGACCCACCTCATGGGTCTGCTTAGTGACCCACTCTGACAAGGCGCCGTATGGTATAGTATCTGATCATGCAGCGTAAAGCCTCGCGTCATCCAACTAATAATTAATCCATTAATCAAGCCGATGACAACAATTTCAACATAGTATCATCTCAACATTATTTAATTGATGTTATGGTACAGTATTTCTTGTGTTCTTTTTAGAAGATCGATTGACGAATTTGTAAGGCTTCATTAACCTTCGCGGTCTAGTCTGAAATTATGTTCATTTGTTTTAGAAAGGTGACGAGTGTGAAAAATAAATAAAATGATGCTCAATGTTGTCTCGTAGACGAATCAATATTATAATGCTGACCCTGAATGGAATACGGACACTCGAAATGGATATAACTACACCGATGTAGAACTTGGATCATGCTGCTTTCATATTTGAAAAATTCCATACTTCAGAAGTCATGACTACTTCCACAAAGAGAATTAGGTGAGGTCGTTTTTTTTATTTTTAATCTGTTGTTTTCGCTTTCCACCTTGGTACGATTAAAATTGTTCTGATGAGAAGATTTGTAACTTCTTTAATCCGCGTGAAACCCACTTTTTAAATGAATGATGATATACAGTTTTATTAAAAATATAATTCAAATCAACACACACACACACAAATATTTCAGTCAGGTTAACTCTATATCTGATTCAATATAATATTTTTGGATCTCGGTTCTTGCTATTACTGCACCATCCCTTCAACTCAACGTGGATATCATCAATGTTATACCTTTTTTCTAACGTGAAATAACCTGTTGGGTATATAAAACTGAATTGGTTTTATCAAACACAATGAATGATCACACCCGTGCGTGACATGTAATAACCACATGTATATCTGCATTAGTTCATTACAAATATCCACATAGCATTGAGTGGGTGGTTTCGCTACACGACAATACACGAAACCTGCCCTTGTTATAAACGAAGCGACACATGTTGGATTCAACTGAGTTGATTTGACGTGTTACTGACATTCGGATAAAGGTGACGTTTCAATTAATTATGTGCGACACACACCACAAACGCCCTGCATTCGAACGGGTTGTATTACAAGATATCATTGATACTACTGAGTGCGAAATTGTCCCGAGACAAACACTCCTTCTCATCAATATTCAGGACAAGCTGCCGTGTCCCTCTTTGCATAACTATTGCAAGATAGAGGATTCCATTTTCGTTTCATTTTTATTTGGATGAGAATTAAAAAAATTGTCAACATTTACTTTAGTTTCTACAACAGCTTGTCACAACAATGAAAGGTCAAAAGAGATGAAATAAACTCTTTTTATCTGACCCTTTATTTTGATCACTCAACTAAATTACACAAACAAATAAGGTTATGCTTTATTGAGACATTCAGAATAATTTTAATTAGGCCTATCGTGTCATTAAAATGCTTTATAAAAAATGAAGCAAACGTATTAGTTCATACGTAGGCAACGTATTCGCATCAATATATGTTAGTAGGTTCAAATGATAAAGTTTGTTAGGTTGTGGACTAAACATACATTGTGCAAACAACAATAAAAACAACAACCATTGCAATTAACTATAATTTCGTTAAAGTAAAGATTTGTAGAACTCGTAAAAGATAAAAAGTCTCCATCGTCACAGACCAAGACGTATACACGTCTATAGTGTACAGTCTCTAAACGAAGAACCTTCATATAATAACTGCTCTACTGACAACCGAGGTCAATATTTCCCGCATAATCTCAAATTTATATACCAGCAAATTGCGCGCCAGCGTAATATTAAAAAACTACTCGGAGAGTTCATCATAAGCCATTGTACAGAATTTACGGTTTTCTGGTTTCTCGTCAGTGTTGAAGGTGGGCTCCCATGACCAAATGCTTCTAACATGTGTTACAAGCTCTCCCGTTTCCTTTCCATAACAACTGTGTAGAAAAAACACTTAGCAGCGGGACAAAGTGCCGTGGAAACAGCACTTTACATAAGGCGAGCCCCCAGTGCGTCCATTCCAATGCTGAAACTACAAAATCTCCGTATCTTTGGCGATAAGTCATAGGCCCTTGACGGCTGTGCATCAACCCTTGGGACTGAAGGAATGATAACCGGCAAACAGAATATTCAAAATGCTTTAGACGAGATCACTAGGTGTAGGAAAGCCTTGCCTTGAGGTAAATGTTGCATTCCTAATTTGGCGTTATCGTTAGAACAAACAAATATTTAATACTGCAAGGGATCTGATAATCATCTATTGCAATTATGTATTTGAAGTTATTGATTGATATCAACAGGTGGGTCTAATGTACTATTAAAACAGTAAGCTTTATCGATTAAAAACAATTGCTTTCAACGGAATGATTATGTAGGCAAGCAGCCTTTTAGAATACCGATAGCAGCGGTAAAATAATGTACGGTCGTTATAAACATTATGCACAAAAATAAAATCCAAATAAATTAGTTAGACAATGTATCATAGGTTTTACAGTGGCTGTGAAATTGCATCATTCAATGCAATGGTAAAACATAATGATGATGATGTTGATAACAAACACAATGATTGTGCATGAATTACGTTACCATCCACGCATTGGTCGATGCAGCTAAGCGATCTAACGTAACAGGAAAACCAAACGAACAGCACTCGTTTACTGGTCAGGCTTAAAATGACCCGTAAACCTCTGACGACCGAGAAATTGTGTATCACAAAATGGTCATAGCAATAATTAGACTGACTGGAAGCAGAATAAAATTCCTCACTTGGTATCTTGGAAGTTGAAGACTGCGACTGACAACCCCCTCTTCCCGGGGGGTTCCTTCCCGATCGACCCCGCTTCATCATCCTCCGTAGTTGGCGTGGATACATCCTTCTTTTGTGTCTAACAAGTCCCACTCCAAATTCTACAGACAATACCTCTGTTTTCCAATGCTGCGTCAGAATGGCTTCGACCTCAACAATTATAAGCGTACTCAAATGTAACTCCGCAATATATGTTGTCTCATTGATACCAAACACATGTGTGTTTATGTGGAGTGCATTATTATTATTATTCCCGGATAACTCACAGATCGCGTATGCGTGTATCGTGGCAGTGGCATGCAACACACATGCAGCAGCAGGACATGATGTCAATACGTAATCCCGCCAAAACGAGTATCGTCTGCAACCTTACCCATAATGCCTAGGGGGAAATTGTACGAAATATTACGCGGGTTTGTGCGACAATTTTGTATTTCCCTTGGCGGTTTATCGACGGGGCATTTTTCCAGCAAGTGTGCGTACGGCTCATACATACGTGGCGGTTTCGTCGGGAAGCATTATGTAGGCCAAATAATAACAAGGTGTTAGTATGCAATGATGTCTTGATGCTTGAGTTAATCGTTGTTCAATCATCAGTCACAATAATGCCTGCAATAATGTTAACATTCCCATGTTTGACAAAGACTCTATACCCACCAAGCACTTTCTGCCAAAAGAGGGCAATTAATTACAAAATCTCACCCTTTGAAGAAACTTAGCAACACACGCTTGTGTTTTCCCGCCATGATTGATGATGGTAATTCGTGCGGAAGAGGACTCATTTTGATCGCCAGGCGAATATTGGACACTATCTCACAATCACTGTTTGAACGATAAAACTGTTTATTATAATATATGCTCGGTGCCGATTTGTAGGAACATTTTGGAGAAGGTGTCCCAAGCAAAATGATAAATTGGATTCTTGTAGATGATGGGAAATAACTTGCTCCTTCAAAAGAATGGCGTAGTTTCCCTCCATTACAACAAACAGTTTTATTTGTTCCGAATTGTCTGTTACCTACTTTGATGTCTTCAAATGAATCGACAGTTAGGCCTAAGTCAGATTTGAAACCAAGCCAGCAATCTAATAGATGTAAATTTTTGCATCGGGGATAATGAATATAATACAATGCCAGCAATCGCCCGCGTGGAGCTGATTTTGTAACAGTTATAAAACTTAATCTGACGAAGTGACGTCGGTGTACGTGTTTGAATTCTAGTTCTTTAGATGATAATAAACTAATTCCAAATGGAAATAATATTTATAACATAATGACAAAGCAAACTCTAGGCTTTAACACCCCAGCTCATGTATTGTAATAAGAAGCATAGTTATGACTGTTGAGCATTAACACACAAACATAAAGACATTCTTGTTTTCAAGATGTAATTACAGCATTTTGTAGATAACATCATTATGGTCTTGAGAAAATCACCACAGATTTAATGTGAGTATTTCGAGACGTTTCGGAATCCCGTCGTTGGCTCCCTTGTTGAGAAGGTTATTTGAATTTGAAAGTCGGCAGTTTTCGTGGGTTACCACTTTATGCCTATTATGTAAATGTTAATTGTTTTTTCTTAAAGTCAAAGGAGATAATCCCCATTTCTTAAACACAGGTGATGCACGTCTTTAAAAGCCTCAGACTAAAAAAGAGGTGCCCAAGTGACTATGACTTGACGTCATCTTCTGAGACAAATTTAAAATTTATTAAAATAATTGTGAATTTGGGACAACATGCCGATTACACTGTTGTTGCTGTAGGGCCTTGCTGTTTGTGAGAATTTATTGTCTGTTGGGAATTTTAGATATGTATAAGACAAAAGAACCCAGCCATCGAAATCAAATCTCATTTCGGTTGATTTATGTTAATACATTATTCATCTATAGTGTAAATAGTTGTTTATTCGACCGTTAAGGTTCCAGCTTTTAATTATTATTATTTTTTTTTTTTTTATGACAAATTTTGTTTAAACGTGAAATAAGTGACTGTGAAAAAAACATTGTTTATTATTATTTTTCTTTGTTTTCACCCTGAACTTTTTCTCTTTCTCTCTCTCTACCAACGGAATGTTAAAAGCAACATCCTGCTGCTGTGAGGCACGGTTTGGTAATCAAGTCTGCAAAAAGAAACGCGATACAATTCTTATTTCTTGCATTTCGAAGTCTCCTCTTACAATGCACAGCTATGAAAATACTCAGAGCTAGGTTAGGATCATCTCCCGAATGTGAAAACGAGGAGTCCACTCAAGCTGCAGTCGACATTGTTTTCTCACAGCCTGCTGGCAGTTTCGTGCATTTTTGTTTTGAAATGTCCCCGACATCGACGTATACCATGTTGAAACAAGATGTTCTAGAACTGGGAGCTGATTTTTAAAAGGAAATATATTTGAGGCAAGAAGAGCCGGATACATTTCATTAAGAATTCGCTTCATGGCTGAAGAGGATAATGTTCGGGTTAAGCAGAAAATAGTCTTCGGATAATTATACAGGGTAAGCTCACTTCACTTTTAGGTCAAATGAATAAAATCCTGCGCATAATGTTGCAGATCGAGATGGGTCAAATTACTTTCAAAACCCTCTTTATTAAAATGAGAGTACTTTCAACGCGTACAACCGCTTGTGTGGAATCAGTGACGAAGTGACGATCAAATAAACTGTTTATGTATAGCGCCAAAATTATGGGTTTTGTTCCTTTTCTTTTCTTCTTTTTTTATGGGGGGGGGGGGGCAAAAGGGAAAGCACCGTTTTGTTTTTCTAGGGGCCAAATTAAAACTGTAATTTCTGGTTGCATTTCTCATAATAAAGAAACCCATTTTCAGCGCTCTTGTTATATCATTTACTTTTTATTTTATTTTAGATAATTTGACATAGGTGTAGAAAATACATTTAACATTGTCTGCGTTTAAATGGAAAACTTGTTTTTAAAAGCATTGAAATAATTACCCCATTAAAGCTTATAAAATTTAACATTATACTCTGACTTGAATGTTTTTGTCCGAAAAGTCCAGATATCAATATTGTGCCCCCCCCCCCCCCCCCCCCCCCGTTACACCACTGATGGGTATATCTACGAAAATACTAATAACAACAGACCTATAGTAAGGACATATAGACGAAGAGTGTGTATATTCACAAGTCACGGTTTCCTTGACGACTTTACTTGAGCATTCTAATGAAGGATCTACGGATGACGATCGTTTCAAATTTAATCATTTCAGGTCTCCGGGATACCTATATTCAGGACATGAGTTCCTATTCGTCTTGTTTCATCCGATACCCCCCGTCGTCTGTTCCTGCGGGACACCGTCTCATCAAGATGTCGACAGTCAGACGGATGGGGCAGGGAGGCTGGAAATATTAAACCCCATCACTCATTGATTCTAGTAATGTTTTGGATGCTGTAGTGCATGCAGGGATTGAAGTAAGACGATAAAGAGTCACTACACTCGACCACCGCGGGTTCAGAAACCGCTGCCAGACAACATCACTGAATACTGTCTTTTAGAAGTTTGACTACCAAGTTTCTGTCGAGACGACCGTACAAACTGGCGAACCAATGTGGTTCAAAGTAACAACAGTATCATTGTGAATTTTGAGAACTGTGTGTAATTAAAAATGTGTTTCAACGAAATGGCAATTACTATGACCGACTGAATTCCATGTTATAATAAATTTAACACTATCCTTTTCAAAACATTGATTGACTGGACAGATTGGGACAGATTGGCCAAAGTGATAAAAACCGCCAAATGTTGACATTGAACGTTGTACGAAGTTCGCTGATACAAAAACATTGTTTTTAAAACCACTTGCACGTACAGAAGCAGTGTCACGTTTATTGTGGTCATGATCATTTTCATCGTCCTTGCCAAATTAAACACAAACTCTGCCCTAACACAGGTGTAACGTCAAGTTTCACTTACGCCACGAAACCCACACCTGTCCTTCTTGCCTCAAGTGCAGGGGCATTGAGCAGTGACGTGTGCACTTTGGCGTTGCTGGCGCGCTTTACAGGGCGCCCTCTTTTGAAACAGTTCCGCTCAACCGTAATGGTAATGACAAGAAGGTGTTTCTTTACCGAGGTGCCTCCTTCTGTGAGATTCTGACTAAGTGGGATTTTCACGCGTTCTGTAGAAGGCGTTAAGTCCATTGATTTGACCTATATTATGAATTATTTTTGCAACGTACAAATAAAAAGTAAGGAAACAAAACTGGAAACTTGCCAAGCTCTTAAAATAATAATAATATGTATCCAAGCCACCTTTTGCTGGTGCCCAGTCAGTATGTAATAGCAATATTTTGAATGCTAATATTCACATCAAAACTACCCAAAACGAGATTCGACTATTTTGTTGATGTGAGTGAAATAAATTATTACGGTTGCCCAAAGCCAAGGTTGTCTAGATATTATTTCAGTTTGGGTTGTTCTTTGAGGATGAGAAAAAAACTGTTTGGTTTTCGACATGTGCGATGTTAAAGACAGAATTGTCGTCTAGTGTGTTGCGTATCTATAGGGGCGCTTCTGGAAAAAAACAACCCTGCCCTCTGGGGGCTTGCAGAATACTGTGTAGCATATAAACACAGTCAGCCGACATTTCTTGTAAACTGTGAATTACTCAGATTTACATGAATCCTGTTCATTTTGGAATTTGCATAATTGTATCGATAGAGCGTCAAGAATAAAAAATGTACACATTTTATAGTTGATGCTTGAATTTACAGATACGAAGGTGAGAAAAACATAGAATTCACATAAAGAAACAATCTTCCCAGAATATTAGCATCTACGACCGGCACATTTGTGAAAGCAATGGCTAATCATATTAATTACTTAAAATGGCAATAATTCAACAAAATCAGTCTCCAAACACCGGACGTAAAGCACTTTAATCAATCGATCTGTCCTTTACGTGCACTCTCTTAAAGAGGACAAAAGCCAAACGATGGTTTTGTTTTGGGGTTTGTTTTTTTCTCAGAGGAAGTTCGCATAAATTTATAGAGCTCACAAATCATCCCAGCCCTTTGAGCCGGCTGATTTGCCGTTCTGACCCCTTCTCTTCCTCCCCTTATTGTGAATGTCAAAGAGATCACAGCATAAAGCGACATTGGAGGTTGTCGTTGCAATGCCATGCTGCCGTAAAGCCTACAGGCTGCCTACAGGCTACAGATGACTGCTATTCATCATCATTAGGAGCTGTCTCTTGATGAACATAATAGATCGATCCATTAAGCCCCGCCTCCTTACGAGTTGACCAATAACAACCGCGAAACCCGATCACCATTAGTGCAAAGATCACCAAACGGCTCAAATGGTGATCAGATTTCGCGGTTGTGATTGGTCAATGAGAAAATGGGCGTGGCTTAATGGATCGGTGTATTAGATACCATCATTATAGAAGTCTGTTCAATTCTACACACTTATACCCTCCGTTTTGTCAACGTAGAAGAAATGCATGTCCACATGTTACGCTGTGTTGTTGTTAATAATTGAATTTAAAATATCATTTGAATTTTCTCCCTTTGCAAGCCACGTAACATGGCCGTTTCACCTATTTACTTGAACGTTGATTGTAGATTTATCTTTGAAAATACATATACGCCCAAGACCAACACAAATCTCTTTGCAAGAAAACTAACCTTGAACTGCAAGCTCAATTGATCTGTAACTTCATTTGTCAAACCGAATGACAATTAAAACCATCAAAGTTAACGATGTCCGAAATGTACATACGTTATAAGAACAGCTGGTGTTACAGAGCACGAAATGGCGAGCCAAGTGGATCCACGGAATACAAAGCAACAACAAAAACATCTATGTAAAAACAGACAAATCGATCGGTTCAGCACGAAAAAACGTTGGCAATTTTAAAGCTTTGTTCAGAGTGAAAAATAAGGTGTGAGCTTCTGTTCAACTGCATCAAAAGGTGATAGTTAAAATATTAAACATTGGAAATTTACAGAGAAATGGATCATCATTATATCAAGAGTATTGTTACACCTTGACGTCGGGGCAAATGAAGAAAAAAGTATAATAAATTGGTCACTCAAATATATTCAATTTCATACTGCGCGTTGACTTATATAAAGTTGAAAACACACAAAGTTTCCAAGGATTTCGACACTACCATGAGCTTGGTTATAACTTTCTGCTCGCCTAACATTGGGAACCCAAACAAAAACAAAAAAATCGGAGAGGCTTTCTGTTTTGTATGAACAAGGGAATTGGCGTTAGCCAATCAATAATTTCGATTAAAACGTCGGCGTTGAATCTGCTATTTTGCTATATATAGCCATGAACCAAATCCGTCATGTCGCCAATGCTAACACTTGTGAATTCGCGACAGGAAAACTGGGTGCGCCCATGCAAGTGAAAAAACTAAGTGATTCGGTTCAAGGCTGCCTTTTATCCACTATGGGTGTCATCAATATTGTTGTAAACTGAACAATATTTCATAAAATAATTCATTTCCAATATTTCCATATTTTTTGAAAACAGGGTTTTCAAATTTGTCTAAATTTTAAACAGGTCGTCCTTGGACGTCCTCTGTGTTTACACCATTCTGTGCATGTCGATTACAACCTCAAACATATATTTCATTTGAGTATTACTCGCTTATTATAATACATAATTATTCTCTATTATAGATTCAACATAGCCACAGCAGCTGTACATCTAATATTATAACAAATGCAATCCGTCCAGATGACGAGATTATGTCTGCTTTCTGAATTGCACTCATGTCTCCCAACCTCCATGTGTTTAATTCGTTGCACAAAGCCTGGATTTATTTTCAAACTACTGAAATTAGATATTACAGAGTAACAAGTTGTACTTCCTATCGCAGTATCCCAATGTCATAAGAGATGGAAGTGCGCCACTGCAGATTATCATAATCAAACCACCTCTTGTCCTCGGACATCTAAACAAAATGGTTTTAATGAGCATTTGCAGAGCTCATGTAACAAGCCGTTGTGTTGGGCGCAAAACTAGCCCTTAACAGCTATTAGTGCAGTTAATGCCTGCGGTATCTTCACTTGGATGGTGCGATGGTAAAGGGCTCGAAGTGCGCCACCAGCGATAGAAAATATCCCCACCCACTTTAGCAGGTGTACACATGGCAATAGTCCATCTCTCTGTGCTGTTAGGTCCGTGTGTTGAATCATCTCAAGCAACTATTTCCACGACTCTCTGCATGTCCTTGCAGCTGTGCACGCTGGTGGGGTTTATAATATCCACCCTGTGAAAAGGCGTCACACTCGCACCCAATCATAATATAGCTCTATCTGGCCGTGTTTACTGGAGCATGTAATGAAGGGGGACCCAACTTCGTTATCTTGACGAAGATTTTGAATTTTTATCGACAGTGAATGTTGTCTCATGGGAATGGAAGTTATTAGGCCTTGTGGGTCCAAAGTTAAAGATAATCCCAACCATGATGTTTTCTTTGCACAAATATGAAGCGCCGCAACTCAGAGATTTTCCACTTGGTTGAAATAATATTCAACCACACATCAGCTTCAGCCTCAATATCTTTTCCTCTGGCTATATTTGGTAAATACACAGAGCAATTTTGACAACTGTACATGTGTTTTTACTTTTTAATGTGAGAGGGCTGGTGTGATGATCGCCTTACCGCATTGCATAAAAGAGAATTAATATATATATATTTTTTGATACGGGTAATGGAAAAATAGCTCGATGAATCGTGGATGCTGTAACAGAAAAACGTCACTTGCTGCATGCAACGGGAAGTCCGTGCCACTTCAGTTGACAGCGGCGACAGAATTCAGTTGAGACCGGGCATTCACAAATCTAACACTATTTGACAGACCATTCCTCGAGCCCACCGAAATTAATTGCAACTTAATCTGATCGTTACGGTTCCCCCAAAGCAATCATAAATGTTCATCAATTTATTCTGTCGCCAAGTTTCTTAAAGTCCTAAAAGGGGACCTCTCTGTTTCCACGGACAACAGATGAAGACATTGTTAAGATCTACCGGGGAACTGTGTCCGTTGGATTTTGATTTTGTGACGAACTCCCGGGGGCGCCCCATATGAAGCAGAAAGAGAACATACATTGAACAGGAGGTTTGTAATGAGTCTTATTTTTGGGATGCTCGTTTATATGTGGACAGCATCCCCCCGTGAACTACCGCCTGTTATGTTCTCGCGCAACGTGATGTTATCACGTTCCAATACAGTAGAGCAGTCACGTCGCCTTCGTAAACAGCTTCGGACTTATTATAGTCTTCGTTCGTGTCGTCGTTATGTTCCTATATGATTATCCTGCGACGTCTGAAGAAACATGCTAAGACAAAGCTCGTGACCATAGAAATAATGAATGAAAAGTTTTTGCTTGATCCCGAGATGAAACTCGAAATACCTCTCGAAAAAGACAGCTGTCATGCATGTTGAAACATGACCCTTTGAGTTGATGCTTTAGACTTAAGATATTAACTGATAGTAAAGTATAGAGAGTTATGGACGCAATTATGATATAATGTACGAGTCCTATGCATCAGTGCTTCAGCCTACGTGCATTCAATATTATCAGTAACAATTACTGCGTCTATTATGCGTCTATAACATAAACTTGCATGGTATTACAGCTATGCATTCATATCCTGACGATCTCTTTTAGCGAAAATGTACAATTCGTCTTTGTCTTCATTCTACGAGCATTCAATATTATCAGTAATAACTACCGTAAATGATGCGTCTATAACATAAACTTACATGGAATTACAGCTATGCATTCATATCCTGACGATATCTTTTAGCGAAATGAACAATTCGTCTAACTATTCCCTACCGAGCTTAAAACACAAAAAGGAGTGTACGGGGGGGGGGGGGGGGGAAATGAACATAATGCAGCAGATTTCGCTTACAATTATTCCAAAATAGTATCTATGGCAACGTACTAGGTGAATAGAATATATTGCTGGTGTAGATGGCATTTCACAATAAATTGTCAATAAAAAACCACTCGGAGGAACTGTGCGTGGATAATACTAATAGCAGGGTTATCCAGCGACAAAGATACCTTTTTCTTCATTGTGTTCCACTGGATGTAATCTTACCAATAAAACTTTGCGTGTTTCGCCGCGAAAAACAAAAGGATGCCAGACAACATCACTGAATACTGTCTTTTAGAAGTTTGACTACAAAGTTTCTGTCGAAAACTGTAGGATGTGAGGCCTATCGTTAAATATGAAGATGATTATGCAGAGTAGAGATGTAGATTTATAGCTCCAGGTGCAATCCAAAGCCATGAGAATGAATAAGAGAAAATACTTTTACATGATTCTTTGGCTGACGTAAGAAAGCTGAATTGAAGACGATTCACTGATCGCTCTGCGGTTAAACGAACAGCTATTCATAGAAACCTGTATACAGTGTGATTATGATCAATAAAGTCAAGCATCGATGGAAATCATCCAAGCTTTGACAGATTCTTAAAAGCTGTGAAGTTCAGTCGCCAATCGTAATCCGTTCTTATTATATTGGGATGAATTTTGGGGTTCGTGTCGATTCCCTCAAGGGCTCAAGTTTAAAACATTGATTAGAAAAAACGGGGGGAAAATTGTGATTTAAAATGCCATAAGTCTGGAAATCATCCCAACAGTGTTTGCATGGACGATCAATAATATAAGATACAAGGCAAGACCCTTTTTGTTATCGGCAAATAAACCTCCATACTTTTTCCACATAGTTCTGTCTTTGAAAATTCGATAAAAAAATCGAAACAAAACAAAAGCAAACAAACAGCAACACTCTGCAAGGTGACTTCATTGACAAGTTCACAACAGATATGAGCCCGATATGAACGCGCACCCAAAAGCCCTGTCCAAAGATGAAGCATTTATCATTGTGAAATGCTTACAGGCGGGTTGGTTGCATTGTGTTGTTGTTGAAAACAAAATGATAATTAACAATTAAGTCTACCGAAAAGCACTGATGCATTTCTCGGGTAGAGGTATGTCATCGGTTGGTTTTGTCAACGTAATGCTGATTTAAAGGAACACGACAGTATTAATACAGATGCGATAAAAGTCTCATGTGAAAGTTTCAGTTGAAGACAGTGTCTACAAATAGAGAAAACAAACATCGGAAACCGTCATGAACGTCGATTCCACACACGTTAGCGACAGCAGTATAGGGCTTTCGGATAAATAGTACACATTTATTTTACCGGCACGTTAGCAAAATATGACCCCCACCTTTAAGTGCATCGTGTGTCATGTGTAGATTTCTAGACAACTACGGAAAGTCCTGTCTTCCGCAGCAATACACCAAGATCAATGCACCCTAATGAACGTGCAAGTATTATACTAAGCGTCCAATTTGTATGAAATATTGATACGATGATGATCGATTTGTACCTGAGCAAAGCGCTTGACTATAACAGTGCGTTACACATTTAAAACACACACGTGTAGTCCTTATCCTAGACTTGTTGACAAGTCGTTAATGATGGTCGCGGTGAGTCGAGTCGCATCTGGTGCTGTCGCGTAAAAGAATGCTCTCGCGAGATCACTGCTCTCGCGCGAAGTTGCTGGCTGCCAACTCTTCTTCGTCATTAACGACTTGTGAAACCCGCCGGCGGTTCATATTCATTTATTCATGTACGAACGCAGTGTACATTACGGTTGCTGTAGCGACGATCATGAAGACGAGTCCATTTTATCTAAGGGTAGTAGTAATTTTAGTTACTGTAAATGTACTGAATGCTTGCGCTTGAGACATCTGTGGGTGTGTTTTGTGGGTGTTAACTCCTTCATTAATTTAGTAACTAAAGAAATAAAGTAAACTTATCTTAAAATTCATTATTATAATAATTGTTTAAGATGTGTGTTTTGCCTCATAAAAATAAATAATGCCTTCCGTGAATAGTTACTGATCGCTCCAATCATTTAACCCGATGTGTTCTACAGTGATTGTGTGTATTAAGTGTGTATAAACAACAGACACGGAAACCAGTCAACTCGCCCCCCTAGCAAAGTCGCCAATTTCAAAAAACACATGTACAAAGTCACCAACTACAAAGTCGCCCCTAGCAAAGTCGCCCCCTGACAACAAACTCGTCCCCTCTCATAGTCGCCCCTCACAAGGGAATTTAACAAATTTGTGTGATTGGACTACAGGGCTTCGAAAGCTATCTTAAGGGAACAAAAGCTAGCTATCTTAAGGGAACGAAAGAGGAATTTTGGGGAACAAAATCTCATTGCGAAGGAACGAGAGCGTATATTAAGGGAACGAAAGCATATTTCGGACGAATGAACGTATATTTCTGGCAACTAATTCAAAGTCGTATTTTGATGAAACAAACGCTTGTTTTTAGGGAAAGAAATCTCCTTTCGGTGGAAAAAATTCATATTTTTATAGAACGAAAGCATATTTCGGACGAATGAAAGTATGTTTCGGGCAACTAATTCAAAGTCGTATTTTGATGAATCGAAAGCTTGTTTTCAGGGAAAGAAATCTCCTTTCGGTGGAAAAAATTATTTTTATTGAACGAAAGCATATTTAGAGCGAACAAAATTATATTTTGTGCGAACAAAATCATATTTCGAGGAAACGAATGCGTATCTTTCAGGGAACAAACGCGTATTTCTGGGTAACAAAATCGTATTTCGGGTGGAGAAGGCGTGTTCGAGGGAACAAAAACGTATTTTCTAGGAAAAATCTATTTTGCTACCTAGAAAAACACAACTTTGTTTACAAATTTAAAAAAATATAATTTTATGTGACAAAATTATATTTTGATTGAATTATATAATATTTTGAGGAAACGAAATGACTTTGTTGGAATTTTGTGTGTCGAGAGTGGAAAAAGAAATTCAGAGTGAGAATTTTTTTTTCACATTTTAATTTGTAATTTATTTTTCACCTGTTCCTTCAGGGGCTCTGGTTTTGTGTGTTGTTGTTTTTTTTTTGGGGGGGGCTCGTTTTTGTCTCACAAATTGTTTAACTTAATTACACCGTCAATATAAGAGTGGTTTTCCTATTTATTGACATAAATCTTATTTAATTTCCAAATCGGGGGAAAGGAACGTACACCGAACATTGAAACGTAACGATTTTAAAACAGCGGATTCGATCAGCGAGGTTTACCGACTAACAAACCCGCAATGACAAGGTAGTTGGTGGTCTGGCTCCCTAACCCCTCCCACATGTTCATGAGCTTCCAGGTACAGCTATCTCTTGGCATGCTAGGGTAGGGGTTTCCGTCATGCTGAGCCCCACCGAGAGAAACTCTGCGCGCCATGGCATGCAGCTACACGATTTGCCCGTGTGTTTTACGTCATGTCCCCACACGCTGTGCACTGTCAAACACTGAAATAAAATCTTACGTTCGATTTGAATACGTATTTTCTTGTGTCAAAATATTCATGAACACAATCACTCTCACCACTCAGTGTTTGGTTTTGATCGTGCATGATCAAAGCAACATAAAACTCCATCCAGTACAGGATTTGATGTTTAATATTCATCTACAGTTTGAATATTCATAGATATAACGAAATTGACCAATCAGATGCGTCCGTACGAATTCGGCTGAAGTGGCCATAGGCCGTGCACAAACCGCCAGCGGGTTTCACAAGTCGGTAAATGCGACCAGTCGTGAGAGCAATAATCTCGCACAGAGCAGCCCTCTCGCGGGATATTGCGAGAAAGCCGTTCCGCTATCACCGCGACAGACATTTAACGACTTGTCCACAAGTCTATCCTTATCCAGGTATAGCTTGTTATAACTCAAACGCTAAGCAGTAAGCCCTGGTTAAAATCAAGTTACCCACCAAAACATCATGTAATCTGTAGTGTTTGCGAACGGTTCCCAGCGAAGGCTTAAAGCAGAGACAGGCCGTGAAATTTCACCGGTTCCTGGATTGCGAAGACCTCAAAATGCTTGCCATCAGGTACTGAGCAAAACCCACCCACGAACCTGTGTTAACTGTCGATACTGTAGTAATAAAACATTTACGGAATCTAATTACCGTTGGTAATTGATTAGAAAGTGCATTATTTGATAAAATGTTAAACACCCTTAGAATAATAAATTATGAGCTGTTACGGGGTGTATATTAAATTAACCATACTGTTATTGTATGCGTGAGTGGTTTGGTCTTTCACTATGATCTGTTCTTTACAAGGAAAACACAGCGCTAACGGTGAGACTATTATATTAAAGACTCTAATCATTGCCCTTAAATACACAGGTAAATTAAGCATCCTGTATAGATGTATAGAATTTCACAGGAAAATTTATCACACAAAAAAGCAGTTGGAGCAGTTTTCGAAGCAATACACTGTAAAACAAACACTGCAACTTCAAAAAGTGTCACCTCTTAATACGTAAAACAACTCCTTTCTTCGGTACCCAAAGACCACGTTGTGACGCGCCATGCTGTATATATTAAAGGGACACACCGGTTACCTGTTTACGTAATTTAGTCATGTAGAATCAAAGACAATTATTTCTAGATGGTTTTTATAATTTGTTTATACAAAAATATCACGTAATTAACGAGAAATGACCGAAAAAAACAAAAGCGGTCAAAGGTCACCGTATACGCTTTTCCAGCCGTTGCAAGTGTCAAATTTACAGGACACATGATATGCAATGTTGCAAGTAGACTGGTGCTCTGTTTATGTAAGTGTTTTACTACGACAAGGCATGAGGATCCAGTCCACGTTATCCATCTGAAAGTGTGTATAAACAACGGACACGGAAACCAGTCAACTCGCCCCCTGCAAACTCGCCAATTACAAAGTCCCCAACTACAAAGTCCCCAACTACAAAGTCGCCCCCTAGCAAAGTCTCCCCCTCACATACAAACTCGTCCCCTCTCAAAGTCGCCCCTCACATCACAAAGGAATGTAACAAATTGGTGTGATTGGACTTCAGGGGAACGAAAGCTATCTTGGGGGAACACAATTAGCTATCTTGAGGGAACGAAAGAGGAATTATGGGGAACAAAATCTCATTGCGAGAGAACGAAAGCGTATTTTTAGGGAGCGAAAGCATATTTCGGATTAAATAATATTTTGAGGAAACGAAATGATTTTGTTGGAATTTTGTGTGTCGAGGGATGCAATATAAATTTCGAGTGAGGTTTTTTGTTCCCACCTTTTGATTTTTAATTTCTTTTTCACTTGTCCCTTCATCAGATCATCATGGCTCCGTTTTTGTGGGTTTTTTTTGAGGGGGCTCGTTTTTTTAGAATTGTTTGTCACAAATTTTGTTTAAACTAATTATACCGTCAATATAAAAGTGGTATTCCTATGTATTGACATAAATCTTATTTAATTACCAAGAAACTCGGTACAAATCGGGTCAAGGAACGTACACAGAGCATTGAAAAGTTGCGATTTTGAAACAACGGATTCGATCAGCGAGGTGTACCGACTAGCAAACTACAACCCGCGATAACTACAACGTAGTTGGTGGTCTGGCTCCCTACCCCTCGCATATGTTCATGAGCTTCCAGGTACAGCTATCTCTTGGCTAGTGGGTTTCCGTCGCGCCAGCAATGCCGAGATACTCTGCTCGCAAGCGACACGACTGCCCCGTGTTACGTGTATTTAGCCCCCATGCTGTGCACTGTAAGACACGCTTCCGTTGCTCGGACTCTCTGAAATAAAATCTTACGTTCGACTTTTTGTATTATTTACAACTTGTATCCATAATTTGAATACGTATTTTTGTTTGTCAAATACTCATGAATTCTTATTAAAAAACAGAGTTGAATCCGGTGTAGTAATTAATTTTTATACGGCTGGAAGTAAAACTAACTCCGAAGATCACGAGGGTTATCCGAACCAAAAAAGTGACCTTCGTTTTTTGAAAAATGCTCAAAAACTACCAAAATTGATGGTTTCTTTTAGGAACCGTTCTTCTCCATTCCTGGAAGACATTTGGAGTCATGTTTTAGTCTATTTTGTAGCCAAAATAGCCCAACGAAGCCGGTGTGTCCCTTTAAGAATGTATGGTGTGCATCATACCGGCACTTCAATGCCAAATTCAAGAGTTCAAGCAAAACCAAGAAATGGGTTTTGTAGGATTTGAGGTGCTTCGAGTTAAAGGGACACGTTGCCTTCGGATTGGGCGCTTTGGGCTATAAAAGCGTTTGTAATGATATTATTATGGTTGGAAAGATGTTTTAAAAGGAGAATACAATTATTCACACAACTATCCTTCGAAAGTATTTGAGTTTTTTTACTTCGTGAACTCACACGGTCCGCCATTTTGTAGAGACCACATTTTTGACTCCTCAAAATGGCGGACTGTGTTAGTTCATGAGGTGAAACGAAAACCGCACATGTTCGAGGCATTTGTGTGTGAATCATTGTATTCTACTTTTAAAACATCTTTCTAGCCATATGCATTTCATAACAAACGGTTTCAAACGCTTTTCATAGACCAAATCGCCCAATCTGAGGCAACGTGTCCCTTTAAAGCTATACACATTTTGTTTTATGTGGACACAGAACAATGTACTTTCCCCCTGTGTTGACACTTTTGAGTTTTCTTATCTTAGAATCAGCAGCCTTTTCGAAACAATGTTTTGAGTCTTAGGCTGTTTTAAGCCATGAGAAAGCATGCTTTTGCATAACAGCTGACATAGCTCAAGCCTAAGCCGAAGCCAGGGTTTCAACAACGGCCATACAACAAACGAATACAAGTCTACAGACCATTCAACCTGTACTTACGGCAGATGTCCTCTATCATGAACTTCTTATAAATATATTGATAACATTATTATAAGCAATTCCATAAAGTTCTCATCCGAGAAGCCTCGCGTAACGCTCATTAGTGCGTTAATTTGTTTAACACACCACTGGAGTCATTATCCATTTAGAATACTCCCTCCTAAGAAGTCTCAATTCCAACCTAAATCACATTCTGGTTATTCATTCGTGGCAATTTTACAACGATATCTTCACTTTTTTCAACATCAATGAGCTTCATTTTTTCACCCAGTAATATGAATGTTCACTTATCCGCATACGATTGGGCCTCATGGTGGATTTAGGGTTCCCGTTCATGTAAAAAAACATGAAATAATGTTAAATTCGAGGAACCCACCGTTGATTATATCGAGTGCAATAAGTCCTGAATAAAATTATCAAAATGTTAAAGTAAGACTATGATTTGAAGAGAGAAATAACTGTTGCAAACTGCGGTACACCGAAAAGCTCCCGGTGATAATTGACCCGGACCTTGGCACCCAGGGGCCTGAGGCTGACCCAGAAACTGGTTTTAAAAATACATCAATTGTGTTGGCGCTATACACTCTGTATATGTGTCTTGTGCAAATCAGTAGGAATAACTATAACTATTGTGTTTTGTATATAGGGTCAGATCATACCAATTGTTACTTTCGGATTGGAGAATACGACGTGGCTGAAAATGTTTATACATGGAACTTTAAACCACTCTTTGGTCCTTTCTATATGCTCCAACCGATCGATGTTTCAGTGTGCCTTGATTCGTTGTAATAGGCGCAAATTTATCGGTATTTATGTTTTTCTACTGAAGACAATATGAGCAAACGCATGGAAACGTAAAATATTTACACTCTAGTTCTTTTTAGAACCGTCGCAGGTCATCAGAGATAAACGGTGTCACATCAAATCTTAGTTTCTAGAAGAGTGATTATATCAAGTTAACATTTGAACATTAAAATGTTGGTTTCTTTGCCCGACTTGTCTCGTTCAGAAACGACATCAATGCTAACTTACTGTAATGTTCAAACAGAAAGTTCCCGCACTGTGTTTACCCAACGCCTCATTGAAAATGGGCGAGAATTAACTCAGTTTATTTGTCTACCTCTCATCCTAATTCAAGAGTATGTGGAGACCTGTTGAGGCAGGTTTGGGTAAATATTACTCTTGCTAAAACCGAATCTCTTTAACTTAACGCCGCAATGTCAAAACAAAACACTTGAATTAGAAAAGACAGAGAGAGCGAGAGACAAAGCAAAACAACATCTATAAACGTCGGCGACAGTCGGGGCGATTTTTTGTTTCCAGCCAGAGGGAGTATTCTGATATTTTAATACGGTTTGTATTAAAAGTTTCACATGTGAAAAACATGAGGGATGGGTGTATAATGAAGTCTTCTGGGTCGAGTACACAAATTTGTGTAGTCATGGCTCGCATGAGCTACTCATGATAATAATCTATATAACCGCAAAAATTCACATCATTATTGTGTCTAAAAACATACTTTGTTATCCATCCAATATTTAATAATGTGCTGGTAAGTACGGGTGGCGACAACCAACCCCTTCTTCCCCCGTCTTGACTGGATTGCGTGTCGGTTTAGCTCACCATGATTCATAACTGATAACGCGTTGAGTGAAACCACGGAGTAAAACGTTCACACTCCGGGCTACACTATGGATCATGTTGTATGGCAATATGGTAATTTACTATGGGTTTTAACACCATGACCAGTTTTGTAAACCATGGAGATATGAAGTCAAATACTGCATCAGGTAAGCATCGGCATTACAAATTACACTCTTAAAACTTTCTGGGTAAAAAAAAAACACCCGGATTATGGGTCCAAGTGGGGCCTGACCCATTGCTGGGCCAGGCTGACCCGACAACTTTTTTTTTTAATGGAATCTTTGCTCGGATTCTGCGTCAATTTGACCCAATTCTTTGTCATTTTTACACAGATTCCAGGTCATACCTGATGAACTTGTAGTTTTTAGTGTGTGAAACTTTGGGTGGACTGTGGTATTAGACAACTGTTTTATTCAATGTGCTCTTATTTCTTTCTAAGCTACGTAATTTGTAATCTTTTTGGTTACTCTCTCTGTTTTTTGTTTTTGTTTGGTTTTTATGCGCCTCGGAATAAGTTTAGTCTTAGATAGATGGCGCTTTACAAGTTTTAATTATTATTATTATTATTATTATTAACTGATCTGGAATGAGTTGGGTCGTAGGTTCAAATCCCACCTGAGTGTGTAAAAGATAATCGACCTTACAAGTTGGGTCATGATCGTCATTACACCACGCGTGTCGAAATAATTGCGAAACTAATCTCACTTAGAACTTGTGTTCTGCACAACTTCATTAAAAAGAGCCACAACAAAGCCAACTTCCATATTTTGTTTTACATTATGGTCCATGTAATAATCTACAGGGAGAGTAACACAATACGGGTTTGACAAGAACTTTGTTACAACATCACACATTACGGTATCTGTTTCAAAAGTCACTAAACGCAAGATGAAGTACCGGTGCCCGACTCAAGTATGAAGTGCGTCCTTGAGGGTGGGACGTTCTTGAAACGTGAGTCTAGACCGATAGGACTCGGCCTCACAGTCTATGATTCTCAACCAGTCTGTTTGTGACACCACGGGGGAAGTAACTTCCCAATTAGTAATGAAATATACTTAAGTGATGCCATATCTCTTTGATTGTCAATTGAAACCGACAACTGCAAGGTTATGGTTAAGTTTTAATGCCCTGTGTGACGATGCGTGACTTTACTTTAGTGTCATCATGCGGGGACAACATCATCAGACACCTCGGGTGGGATTCGAGCCCGCAACCCAAGAACGTCTACATGTAATACACTCTAAAAACTCGGGCAGAGACTTGACCAGGGGCCATTCTCAAACCTCGGCTTGGGTTCCGTCTCCGGCTTGAGTTCCGTTAAATTATTTTGCTACAGCGTATATTTGCACGCGGTGGTTCGAACATCAGACGGAGCCTGGAGCCGAGCCTGGAGCCGGAGCCGGAGCCGGAGCCCAAGCCGAGGTTTGAGAAAGGCCCCTAGACTCCGTGTCTCAGGGGCCCTGACCTATTGCCGGGTCATTTTGACACAGACATCGGGTCATACTGACCAGGAAATGGGTCAGGCCCCAAGGGATACGGAATCCGGTTAAGTTCTCGACTGGGAGTTTTTTTAGTACACATCTGTAAACACCCAAGATCAGTCGGGAAATGGTTCTTTCGTCTATGAGGAAAACAAAACGAACATAAACTGCAATAATAATAATTATAATAAATAAAAAATAATAAAAAAAATAAAAAATAAAAATAAAAAAAAATTAAAAAAATAAACAAATAAGTATTCCCCCAAATATCATAATTTTTACCATAGTTGCACACAGGATAAGTCACATCTTATTGACGTTATTGTTTATTGGTTATTCTGTACGTGTTGATGGAGTCGAATATTGAGTACTTTTAGTATAGATAGAGCTGGCTCCGCGAGTTTAATACAAACCATCTTAATGCACTTTATCATTAGTTTATGCAAACAGTTCCAACCCAGACGGCCCTGGGATTTTTCACTGGGCATTATTTACCATGTAACGGCATATTTTATGACACATGTTTTTGTAATCAGACATAAATGAAAAGGCCGAACGTATCTGCTTAATGAGGCATCCAAATAACGTTGACCTGCCATTACGCCAAGCATTGGAATAAATGTGGAATTTTGTTCATGTAAAGATTAAATGTACGAGGACAAATTAAGGGCAAGTCTTTTGCAAATATCGCCGATGGTTTCACCCCTTGCACTGATGATATTTTCGTAACATTTTCGTGATGACAAGAACTCTCTTGGAACATGGTTTCACGGGATGACAACAAACAAATAATCAACTGGCATTGTTTCTTTTGAAACTATTTTGTACAATAAGGTAAAATCGATTTCTGCGTTGAAAGGTGAACTATTTTGTTATAATTTATGATCACGAGTAATAGTTCCAATCTGGCATGTATTATCTGACACTCTTTCAGTATACAAACAACACAAATATTTCTATCACGACCAAAAGTAGAAAAGCAAACCAACTAACCTTAAACCAAAAAACCCAACCATTTCCATTCAGTCAATAAAGTATAATTGTTTAAAACTTTGTAGTTCGACAGCTGCCAGAAATGATAAATAAAAAAACAAAATCCAAAACATCGTCATGCTTGAAAATCAAAATCTCCATTTCTATGGAAACACCGTGGAGAAATCAATGCTGGTTCAGACCACAGTCGACCTACATTTATTTTTCAATTATGTACCGAGGGCTTGGGAAGGATCGTTAAACCCGTCCCGATAAGAGTGGGGGATGACTCGGTATAGGAACTGTCAATAACGGAGAATTGCATTTTGAAGCATTTCCAATCAGGTGCACTGAGTTTGCTCTCACTGACGTATAAAGATGAAGTCATAAAACTTGTAATTGCTTGTTTTATTTAACCATAGTTATATGTTGTATACCGTTGACATTCAATAATAATAATATGTGTGATGACTCCTAGACTAGAGTTTGTGCTTTTCCAAAACTGTTTCTTTATGGCTTCGTAAAATATGAGAACAGTTCAAATCGCCCACTTGGAAAATCAGTCTCTTGGGCGCGTGAAATCGAACAGAGACCCTGCATGCTGACATGATTAACCCATACTCGACACACACACGGGGAATACAGATTGAAGCTTTTAGAAAAAAAGGAGACACCACTGGTGAAGAAAGAGGCAAACTGACTGCCTCCCAGCTTCTGCTGCTGAGAGAATGTACCCACTGAGTGGTTGTTGAAGGTACTGAAGATAAAACACGTCATTATATCTAAGCAAGTACACATATCTGTCATGACGTATCCATCATCGATGCCTGGAATTTTTCTCTGTCTGCAGTCGCTAATGCAGGATTCGAGCCAGCGAAGTGGTTTTATTAATTTCGCTTTTATCTCTGTGATACTTACAGACATTTGTCGTGCTGCCATAAATTTTGTGTGATGTTTCCTGCATGCTATATTAATAAACAGTGACTTTCTTCATACTAAAATTGGGTCAGACTATACATTTGCCATGCCGGCTTCTTAAAGTTAAGTGTCTGTGAGTACAAGAAGAAGAAAAACCAAGATGGCGGGCCCAATGAAATGGTGTGCCTTTAATGCTCACTGTCTGGATTTCAACACAAAAGAGAAAGATAAGAACAGAATCAGAAATGGAATTCATACAATTACGAAAGTAGTCTCACAATTAAACATGTGCTACTGAGATCATGTTTCCGATTCGCCACAGAGGACGAAAAAGACTAGAAGTACAAGCTGAACAAAGCTTTATGCCAGGCTATTGAGCTACACATCGAGGGTTCATACCTTAGGCTCATCCATGCAACTGATATTGATTTCACCCTATGTTTCTTTCCCAGTGAAATCATTTACAATACGGATATACAGCAGCAATGCAACTGGCCTGGTGTGAATGCAAGTTCCTGATTTACTGCAGAGATTCGTTTTTCAACTGCGATGAGGAAATGAGCTAAAAACAATGACTAAATAGAGTTCCAAAATGAGGTTCCTTTCATCTTACTCACGGATTCCCATTAAAGGAAATGTACCCACTCTATCACAAAAACCTCCAGCTCATCCCAAAAACAATCCCCTGACTTGACATGATTTACTGGGCTTATCATGCTTGGCATCAGGCGTACCGAGCACCGGAATACGAACTCTACCCGATAGGTCACAGAATTGTATAGGGATCAAAAGACGGATAGAAAAACAAAACATATTCAATGTGGTGTCCTGCTTTATATACATTCACAGGCTGGTTATAAATCAGCTCGGTGAATGAAGCTATATATCGTCAATACCAATAAATTATGGTGATTTTGTTCGTTAGTTATGTACACTACAAGAGATTTAACATGGTTTGAGAGTTCCATTCAAATAATAAATTGCTTGTTTCAAGACAGCGACCCGTGCGGGCATTGTAATCAGCCATTTTAGTTTTTCCTGACGTATGAAGACACATCGAACGTATGGATCCATGTGCGAACGGATGAACCAGTTTTGAATTGCACTTGTCATAAAGAACACAATACTCCCAAAGAGTGGCAGACAATGTCTCGACCTGACCAAGATTTATACCCGAGCCTGAAAACCCTGCCGGCATTCAGTTTAGTTACATTAATGCCTTCATATTTACCTCGAGTAATTCTTTTTGTTTTTCTTGAGTTTTTACGGGGGAGACATGTAGATTAATTAAATGCCTATACCCTTTAATATCGTGTAATATCCGAGTGTAATATCCGAGTTTAACCTCAATCTATTTTATGAATATTTCAATAGTTCAGGGAAAGGGCAGATCAAATTTATTATTAATTTCAAAACATATCAGAAATGGTTACGTTCAGCTTTTGAATAACTATAACTATAACCGCCATTCAATTTGTTTACGTGTTTATATTCAATAAAATTTGTATTATAATAGAAAACCGTGCATTAATGATATTTAAAATGGAAATGGAAATTTACAACCAATGGAAAGATGGATAAAAACATGATTCCCCCCCCCCCCCCCCGTTTGTTTTCAATTTTGCCTCAAAACAAAGTGCTATATCCATTTTGGTACTGTCTCTCGCTCAGAAAAAAAAATCTACTTTACCGGGCCAAGAATTAAAACAACTTGGTTGGTGTTGCTCAGATAGGAAACAATGGTGCAAAATTAAAGAGATATGCTCGTTAAAAAACATGGCTTTCGTAAAAATCTAAAGCTGTTTGTGTAAACACCCGTTATATGTAATAGGAGCGAAAGGATGAAGTTACTTCAGACGAGACCACTGACTGCGTTACTAATTACTTGGCTACATTGAGCGTCCTTGGTTTAGAGTAAGGTGACTGAAGCTATAGTGATATAATTCATGCTAATGCAGTTTCAAACATTCGCAAGAGTATGCGTCTGGCTGCCGTTATGGGGGGCCTTTTGTATGTTTGATTCAATCTCATTTTCAAACGAGTCTCGGCGTCTATAACTTAAAAGCATCGTCGGCACAGTTGAGATATTTGTTTTAAAAGAAACAGTAATTTAGTTTTGTCCAGTTGATAATTGATTATTAAGCCGATCCAGCTCTTGCAAAGCTCTTGGCTTTTTGCCATTTATTGTATAAACCCAGAGGGGGCTATAGAAGGGAAATTGGTTTAAACAAAACTCACTCTAGGACACTGTAAAGCTACACAGCCTCGAGGCTGGAGCACTGATGCAGACAGGGCACGAGATGGAATGGTACATGAAATGACTAAATTTACACAGTAAACAGAGCACAACAGAGCACAGTAAACAGAGTCAATTCCACGTAGGCCTATATGTCAGAAACCCGTCAGCCTATTTTGACGCGTCGGCTATTTGAGGGCATGCACTTCACAAAAATCGAAAGCAAAGTGAATGCAAAATTATTAGTAGGCAAGAAATATACCAATAAAAAAAATAGATATTTAATGTAATCACGATCACGAAAACCAATTTACATAAAGGCAGGTACCGATTATGAAAAGCCTACCTGCTTTTCATACTGTAAATTAAAGCAATGACAGAGTTGAAGTTAGTTGTATCGCTACCGGAACATGTATTAAACACAAGCCATTCCATTCACAATTACCTTTAGTCGCTGTGCAATTAATGACGTCATCAGTGCGCACAATTTTACGTGTTATGGTTACTACGCAGGTTAACGAGAGTACAACACTCCAACTTCAAGTGTTTGTTGTTGGCTCATTAAGACGTGTGTGTAAAACACATCAATGTTGTGCGGAGCATTACTCCTGCAAAGGGTAAGTACATTGCTGCGAATGAAACATAATACATCTTTGCTCCACGGTTATGCAAGATCATGCTTTTCACACGTCAGTTATTCATGTGACTTTTTAGTGTGATAACTTTCGCATATTTATTAACGCAGAATGGCTGAACAAAGCTCAACGTTATTGAGAAAAACACCAGCGATTTCATCCAGGTAATGGTTGAAGATGGAAGAACAAGAAGCAGCTGAAGGAAAAGAGAAGCCGGAGTTTTCTTTTTAGTTTCTGATTTATAATGTGACGCTGTTATCCAACAGCCAACTCCAAAGCAAAGACCTTTTAGCCGATCGCAAAGGAAACAGTTTCTCCATTTGTCATGCACTTTGCTTTATACCATGGACATCTCTAGTTGTTTACTAAACCCACGGTTGAAAAACAAGTCGAGAAGACAGAGGAGATTCTCTATAAGTTTTCATTGACATGCACGGGACATCCATTAATACAAAAAGAGAAAGTAAAGAACCCTGCCCTTACCAGACATTCTGCCGAGGGCTGACGCACACTATAAATTCAGTATCCACTTTGCCTCTTTCCTCCCCGTTTCAAAGACAGAAAATAGAATCCTCTTGAAGGTGGTGTTACTTGAAGACGAGCCCCTGATAATCAGACCAGCGCTTGATGGTGCACCCCTCCAGGTTAGTGCATCTGCAACGGAATGAGTGGGGTTCTCAGCACGAAGAAATCGTCCAACTGAGATTCGTCTAAATTGTAATGATGGTGCCTTGCCACGCTACATCAATTTCACCGTTTCAAGCCCCGGTGACTATGGCATGTCCGGAAGCCTTGGAGTGCGCGTGCGTGGAATAATACTCACAAGAAGAAGAGAGAATCCAGAGTAGATAAGGCGGGAACACTCTGGATATTTCTTTCACCTCATCTCTCGGACCAGTGGAGGAAGGCAAAGACTGATAATGATGAGCACTTCAGCTCATCCCACCGTGTAACCAGGCATGGATTAACGATGGAAGGTGGATTGGCTTTAAGAAGATTACTAGAAGTCGTACTCGGACGAACTAATTATTGTGTAAACTTTGCAGCACTCTCCCGCGGGATAAGAAATGTAAATGCATTTATTGTTTCATCCATAAGACTTACTTCATTTGGCTTGATTTCTGCACTTTTTATCAATATATCGCAAAGCGACTTCGCAGACAGTCGATATACGAAGTGCCAAAAGCAATTAGTTATACCCTTACATGCCCGTAACTGTCCTCCACTGCGAGTCCTTAAATCTTACCCTTTTGATTTTTCACTCTAAATACCCAACGGCTGGAGCACTCCGTGACCTTTTAGGGAGATAGTTCGACTATTGCTTGGTATTGGCATTGGTAAATTGTCTGTTTTGTTTCAATGAAACGTGAACTGAACTCTGCCGCTGGTGTTCCCTAGGCCTCATGTAGTCAAGGCATGGTAGCATTTCGATCAACCTTGGGAAATGAAGATGATTATATAGACAAAAAGTAGACATTGGCGATATCTAATTTATACAAGTTACAATGTCATTTAAGTTCGGGCAACAAAATATGATTTGTTTTAATTATTATTCCATGTGTGAAGAAACTGTGAGAGAATTAACATTTACTGAATTACGTTAGGTGAGGAACAACCGTAAACTGTATATTGCAACACTTTTAAATGTTGCAATGTTTTATGTCAGTGTCGCATATGTTTATCTTCCACACGTCATTAAAATACAACCAGTTCTGGTCCATAATAATACTTTAAACGCCTGTAAACAACCCTTTGTCATTCAAATTTTATGTTAGCAGCCGATTGTTGACCTCTTGAATCCATAGTTTTGTTTTTTGATCCATGGGTGATATTCAAAACTGCTGATAGGTCGTTTGCCTGCACTGTTTATAGAAGTGCATACAGCATTGTCATTGATTTTATACGCACCTGACATAAAATACCGAGCCATGGAACAGTACACAATCCGTTTATGTTGTAAGTCAAACATCCAATCTGTCTGTCATGGATACTAATAAAGCCAGTGCGGTCAAATCCAGAAGCTCTCACTCTATTTCCCGCCTATAATTAGATTGTCCTGAGTGATGAAGTGTACGGTCCTTGTCCGTATCACCATCAACGGTCATCTGATAACATATACACTGATGCTTTAAGAAGGAGGACATCCGGTAAAAAGCCTTGGTGCATCTGGAGTAATTTGATACCATTTAAGATGAGCTAAAGGCGGGGCTTTTTGTTTGCAGCCACATAACTAAACGGCATTGAAAATCTTGCGTTGAGTCTTTTGATTTTAGATATATCATTTTAAAAAAATCTCGTGTTTAATTTTGTGTTTATTTTGTTTCGTCCAAGGCTGGATTTCACGAACAGCTGTGTTAGAAGAAGAAGACAAAAGAGGGGGGAAAAAAAGAAGAAAGGAAACTACTGCAGAAAAACACTCTTCAGTTTGGCCTTTGGGAAATCTAACTTTGAGCACTTACAATGTAAGAGTCCCAACATCAGCGATTGATGCACACGGGCTATGGGTTGAATTAATAGGCATTGATGAAGGAGTATTTCCGTTTCCCTCTCCTCGGGTTTAGTTTCTTGAAAATACATGATATATTGTGGACTTACAGGAACTTGTGCCAGATGGTACATGCACTTTTTCATCATTTATGACCACAATAATAATCTAGACTTGAGGTCAAGGGGTCACGGCATGGAGTGTTAGAAACCCGATGGTGATAAATGCGTTTAACTGATCAGATCCACCCAGTCATAATACACACACCGTCGAAGTAATAATAATATTATTGTCGTTGCTGTACAGATATTGCATATTATTGCCTTGCACGGAATAGGTGCATGAATTTTTGTGTACAATCCCACCTGTATATAATATTCCCTTCACGAGGAACTGAATAAACACTACAAACTCATCCAGATCGGGGTGCGCTAACCGAACTGGCAAACAAAACAGTATTTCTTGTTACATATACCATTTGCTCACATCGATCTACAGTGACCCCCATCGGTGCTGTCTCAAGAGGATACTATATTTACCGTAAAACCATGAGCTCGAAATCATTTCGAGGTAGCCTATCATATCGGTGTCTGTTATTAATTTCAGTTGCGTTTGGGCAATATTCAAAATTAAATCATTGAAGATGGAGGATTCGCCAGCCCTATACCACAACAACTGGCTCTCGTTTATATTGCTGAACATTGATGCACACGTTCCTGTGTTATTAAATGTGATTACAAATTCAACAGTTTTTGTCCACAAAATGGTATGTTTAGATTCAAATTTAAACTCCGTTTTCTTTTATGAAACTTTCCTGATATTTCAAGCTTTGAAACAAAGACTTAATTCAGTATACTGACTGACAATGACATAGGTTTGCGACAGATTTTAGTATAGTGATTTGAATGGAATATTAGTGTTTTAAATGTTAACAGTACTTTTCTAAACGCTAACTGACAACGGAAATTGCTTTATTTCTGAGTAGAGCTCTCAAAAATATCAAGCTTACTAACTCACCAGTGTAACCAGAATAATTGTAATTTAGATTGTAATTCTCTTTAATTCCATTTCGAGATTATACGCCGTTAAATCAGTGTTAATATTCTTAACAGGGTTTTATTCTACGAAGAAGATTGAAAGACCGTATCAGTGGTGGATCAACTTGTTCAACACAGCTCTAAAGTTTATCAGAGTTCAAACTATTATAAATTGCTTAATTCCTGGTGAGTAAAGCTGTTAAATTACTAAGCAAAATAAACTTTAAGTTTACACAAACATTTAATAAAGACAAGATAAAATGAAGATGTTTTCACCAACCCATGAAATGAACATCCAAAGCTTTGCCATAAAGAACAATCGCGTAATAGCTATTCTTATTTGGTATTTGCGTTCAATTAAAACTAATGCTATTGTACGCTTCCCTCTAAAGAAGTACAGTGTATGCTTTTAAGTATTTACCCTTCAGTCGTTATGCATGACGTCAATAGCGAGACTGAATGGAGTCTTGTTGTTTTTGTTTTTGCGCTGCTATACAAATAAAGAAAAAACAAGATTTCACAAGATTGGTATCTGTCGTTGTCAGGACATCATCTTCCTAAACACAATGGTGGTCATCACATACAAACTTCCAGATGAACAGCACTTGTTTGTTCGATCATCACGAACAAAACGTCATAGCTGTGAGGCACCTTACGTTTTTAATTCATTAAAATGTTTAAGTAAACATTTTCTGAGCCTTATGTATAAGAAGACGCAAGCAGCACGCCCGCTTAGATTGGATCTGTTATAACACATTTCAATGATACGGATTTTGTGCACGTTCGATTACCAATAACACTCCGTGTCCAGGTTGACGTGACGCAGACGCATTTTTCGTAAAAGCTTTCATTGGCGGGAATAAGTTGATATAAATAAATAATTACAAGGGGAAATTTTGCATTACTTAAATGTGGTTGTTCATTTCACAATGGTAAGTTATTTAAAACAGGCTTGACTTTTCTTTTGAGCGTAAATTGTTGTCTATTGAGGCTCGTGAATCCCGAGGCAAATAACGTCGAAATGCTGCAAATACCACAAGTCAGAACATATTGTTTTACATTTCCAGACATCAAATGTTTATCCCATCATTTTCCGATATATGAAAAAAGGTTATGTTTCTTCCCGGGCTTTTCAAGCTGTTTAACTTCTCCCTATATTGTAAGAAGTTTCTATTCCGTGCAGGGACTTCAAAAATATTGTTATCTTCATATAGCTGGACCACGTGAAGGTGGTTCTTTCATTTACTTTGCATTTATTGATTTATTTCAAATTAATTATACATTTTTTTTTTCAAAGTTGGGCTCACTTTTTTGGAGGAATATCTCACAAATTTCAAATCACTAAACATTCTTTATATGCAATCACGTAGGCCTACACACTCCAGACACATACCAGGCAGTAAATATTATTGTTAAACCTAATGTTGAAAAGTTTGAGCTCATTTTTTGAAAGGTTATTTTACACATTTCAAATCAATACACATTCATATGAAAATCACATATACGCAGAAACATACCAAACGGTATACAAATGTTTAACCCTTCTTTATAACTGGTTTTCAAGGTTTAGATTTTCAAGGTTTAGAAAGCAATGTCACTCGATATAAGGAGACTAGTTTCATATCGCGGCTTGCAATACCACCAAAGTTAAAAACCTCGAATAAATATATATCATCAACCAGACATCAAATCTGAGATACGCCAGACTCCTGACATGTCGTTAAACCTACAGACGGAGGGATGCTCTAGTCTGAACTATTCCAATTTTTCACGGATTTATGTGATTGCAACGAGAAGACTAGAAAACCCGGGACTCCGTGTCATACATGATTGAAGCCAGGATTAGGCTGGTACCCGCTTGGGTTGTCCTGCCGGCTTTGCCATACATTTTCTGCTCCAGATGCTTCTCACGCACTTATCCATTGCATATCCCACTCATCAAGGTCTTAATCTAACTACTAGAACAGAAAAATCAATCAAATTTGTTGATGTATTTATAAGACACCCACATTCTGAATTTTACAGTTGGACAGTTGTAGATTTGTATTAATAATATTGATTTCAAGTGTAATAACAGTAGCCTAGACTTGTGTTAATTATGTATGTGCATGCATACTAAACTGCGTCATTGGCAGGACTGGAGACGAGTCTCTTTATTCCCATTCATGTTGATAGATCGACGATGTCCAAGTCTCAACCGACGCCTTTGAAATGTTCACCGTCTGATTAAGTGTGTCATTTTGAGCTGGTTTTTATTAATAATAAAATTAATCATTCATATACGGTGGGTCAATATACCAGCTATCTCGGCAGATAACAGCACTGGGTTTACCAGAACATTAAACAAATCAAATCTTCCTTTAAAAATGCATGAATCTTTGCAAAGAGGCAAACTTCCTGTGACTAAGATTTTAAGCAAACGGGGCTTTCGAGACCCGCGTAAGTCACTTATTTCTATACATCAGTTTGTCGCCCGTCGGGATTTAGGATTGTTGCATAATACTGCACACCGTGCTTCCTTGCTATACGTCTCAGATACCCCCTCCATTAGCCTCGGGGTTTAGCAAGCATAGGTAAGTGAGAAACCATTTAGACGTTGCTCCTTTAAATCCCGGATCTTGTGTAAAGTGGTTTGGGCCTGTGACTGGATATTAGTAAGAGCATGGAGCAATGGTAAAAGGAATGGTAGAGGTGTGTACTCACATCCTTGCTTCATTTCTCTTCTCATCCCGCTACTGAGCGGCGAAGTCGCTGCTCAAGCTCACTAGGTTTTAAAAACACTCTTTGGGTTATTTTGTTTAGCCGGAGGGCATTTCATAATATAACACCCTTTGCTATGATCTGCTTATAGGATACACACATGGTTAACTTTCTGTTCGAAGAAGAAGGAATTCATCGTTGGGTACCGACGGGAAAATATAAACAGGCTTAAAAACCTTGAAGTGATCGAACTTTTAAACCGTGTTGCTCATTCATCCTCCTCGACGGGCTAACCCCGGCAGGCAAATGAACAAAAAACACTCATCATTAAACGTTCTGTATAATTTTTGACAACTTGTTTTCTTGGATTTGCATTTTTGAACGGTTGCCAGAAGCACGCTGACGCTATGATAAGGTCAGACATGTTTTTGATAACAACCTCCAATGATTTACAAAGTCAGCCCTCAAACATTTTCTGTTCTCCTCTAATGACCAAGTGATATATGATCCGTTCGGGGCGGCTCAAACTAAAAGAGCCTAGACTCTATGGTCTGACTGCTGACAGAGGATAGTCACAGTTGAACCCCTCTCTCTCTAGCTCTCTCTCCCTCTCTCTCTCTCGCGAGAAACAGACAATATCTGATCAAGTCAAAGATCGAAATTGCAAGTCAGTCTCAAACGACAACACAAGAAATGATTTATACTCAGGTCTACGAATAACAAACCCGATTGTAAATTTTGTATGGGGGAGAAATTTAGTTACGGGTTTTTGGTTTTCGTTTATTTTTATTATTTTCAAGATTATGGAAGCTTCTATATGATCATTAAATGATCTAAAGTGCAAGAAGATTATAGTTATGAATTTATTGGCACACATAAAAAACAATCTCAGGGCAATAAACTACCCCTTTGACACACACATTTTACAATAATTATGAACTTTTAGAAGAAAAAAATGGGTGGGGCAGCAAAACACAGAGGTTTTGACAAATATGTTTTGTTCCATTATTTCGTACGATTGAATCGAAATTGGGATTCTTCATCATTCCCCTTCAGGCAGCTGATTTCCAGTGTGAGAATAGAACACCCTTCGAATTCTTGTTAACATTTACATATTGAAGGGTGCTCCAGCATTTGCCATTTAGTAGTAGCCTATAAGTGGATACAAGTGTATATGTCTATAGAGTGCATGATCACTTTAATACAGTACCTTTTTAGTCTAAATAAATTAATTGTTGTTGCGTTCCAGCATAAATATAGAAGTATACTAATTATGTCTGTGTATAAATATACAAGCATTTATACGTCTGTAAGTCCAAAAGTATATACGTAGAGAACATGTACGGTTATATGTCTGAATATAAGATTATACAAACATTATATCTATTAGTGCATGCAGTCACTTTATTAACTACTTGTTCGCTAAATTGGATCTTCGATTGGTTCATGAGGAGATTGGATTAATCTGATCGGATAATCTAATTATAAATTATATAATTATGACATACAAGTATGGGATTCATTAAGATTAAACAGATTACATCGTCATAGAACTTAACCTGTTGGGAAATTCGATTTAAATAATAATTCAGGTTTTTTTTGATCGGACGGAATGGTGAATTCTAGTCATGACCTGTGAGCAATGCGGTGTGATCTCTGCCAGCAGCGTTCTTCATGTTCCTTAGCTCGTAACACAAATTAATATCGATGCTCGTAACATTAAAAGCACCAGATTAATCTCGTTCAAATTTTTGCTTTGGTAATATCGGTTTTAATATAAATCAAAAGGAAGGCTGTACCGTGATACAGCCCCGTACTTGTACTGGATACGTAACTGCCAAACAGTCAGGGTGGCAAACTTGTTGGGCAAAAGGTTTTAGTGAAGGAGGAGACGCAGAGAAGTGGAGTTAGTATCACACGATCGGAGGGACTTGAGAACTGAGGCCCCATCCCCCACCACGCCCAACCCCCCCCCCCCCCCCCCCTGTCAAATAACTATGTCATTAACGTAAGGATGTTGGGAAGTTCTGTTGGTATCTTTTTCAGGTGTAGTTGAGAGAGTCGAGCTTACAGGAATGCTCCTAATTGGAAAGTCATAAGATTTCTAAGATACCGTGTACGATGGTTATCTTGAAAGAAGCAAAATGTGTTATCTTTGGAACATAAAACTGAAGTCCGAACATCTTAAAGGGAAATAGATCCATCCAGACCGGTTACCGCGGGCAGTGTTGCTTCACTGTAATTGAAAATAGGATATCTATCCCTGGGAACGTCCAAACTTCGTGTTGCACGCATGCGCTACGGAGTTGTTTTTACAACGTTCGTCTGACGTGGGTTACTCGTATGAAATTAATCACACAATAATTCTAAGTCATTTATCAATTCCTTTTGACATGGTCAATGACATTTTAACGGTTTTAAAACATTTATCATTACGGCTGCAAGACTTGGAAAAAACTGTATATGAAATTGAGTGCATGCATGAAGTTCTCAAACCGTAGGCCTACATGAGTTGGTTTTTTGTTATTTCTAGACTGTGGTGTTGACGTGATTGTTTGGCGTGTTTTAGTTTGTGTGCTTGCTTTTCAATTGAAATATGTTAGAATGTTATGATGACCTTTCTTGTGCTTGTGTAACTTTTCATTGTTTTTAATTCTTCTAATTTCTAAATTTATGTGTAGCTCCTTGGACACCAATCTTTTGATTAAGTAAAAAAAATTATTGTAGCTGATGAAAAGAATTATTTGATTTATTGTGTTTTGATTTTTTTTCTTTCGGTGTTTGTTCGAAGAGTTATATTAATATGTTAAACATTCGTGCGTAAAATAGTTATACTTAACGCGTTTTATTTATTTGATCTTGATACCAGGAGTATCAAGTGTGCATTTCAGCGTCTTCAGACATATCAACCTATATTTCTTCATAAACATAACTTCTCGGCCGGCATAAAAACAATAAATAAAGAGCGTACAATATTGATGGTTGACTCGCCCAATGACGTCGACAATATGACAGGCCAAACCGTAAATCAAACAAATGAAAACATTGAGCCTACATTCCGGCAAACGCATCCCCATTCTAGAAATTTAAATACTCTTCAACCTCTGACCACCGATAAGATGATGGAGAGTACAGCGGAGAAAGGGGCGGATCAGGACTTAGAAAGGAAACAAATACAATATTGTAGACTTTGCATCCACACGTCAAGATGAAAGTCATTTTGTTTTAAGTAAAATCAAACAAACCCCGTCGCCAATTTATCAAAAGACGAAATCTAATCGAGCCTCGTTCCGCAGTGTTGCAGACTCTACATTGCCCGGATGATTTCGACCATTACAGACGTCATAAAGCAATAACAGGTGACAGAGCTTAAGAGCTAAAGAGATTTGCTTTAAATGTTCTTTTAAAGTTTTCCTATGAATAACCATCTCACTGACAAAGGTTATCAGACCATGTTCGACTTCCTCTGTTAGTGGCTAAGGCTAGATCGGTGAAAAGGCCTATTCCTCCAACGCTGTTAATGCAGCCAACGGACACAGTCGAAGCGGAATTGGAAACGGCTTCATAATTATAATAATGGTAATAAGTATTATACGTGTGAAGCAACATGATTCTGAAACTTAAACGAGAATCATTACGTTAATAACACCAATAGACGAACTGACTCATTTATTGATTGATTTAAAATGCACTTTTTACCAATTCATTCGTTTCACGAAAGGTAAGTATTCATTCTATTAATAGGTTTTTGTTTACAATTTTTCCCCAAGCCTATACAAGTTAAAAATCAATGAACATAGCCTATACTTGATCATTCAATGGATACCAGAAACGATCATAATTAATTAAATGAAAAGAGTTATTTTTACAAACGATGAAATTACTGACCGCAAACAGGAATGAAAGTCAAAAATAATAATTACAATCCACTGGTACTTGTCAGTGCTCAGAGACCAGTGAAGTATTCTTCCTTTCATCAGCCTGTACGCGAAGAAAATAAACCACTAGTCTATTGACCCATTGCACAACGTGCACCGCACTTATACACGCGCCTATCCTGTCCGCCATTTTGGGACTCGTCAAAATGTACGCAGAGTAGTTTACTACCCTAAATTGTGGAAATGGTATAGACGCGCATTGTGCGGAGGTACGTTCCGCATTGTGCAAGGGGTAAGTTAAGGGATTCTCTCGGCGGGTGCGATCGCACCGCTGAGCTCCAGGTAGAAGCTAACCTGTTTGGTGTGAACTCAGCTGCGATTACTAGTAAGCTCATCGAACATCCACAATATGCAAGCATAGCAGGACTTTACATTCCTTCTCACTTCACAACCCCTCAAGAACCGCGTGAATCTTGTTCTCCCTCCGTGCTTTTAACCTCGTCCATCGTGGTATGTAGCAAATGAGGCAGTTAATATGTCAACACATTTTAATCAACCAGAGTGGACTGGCCCAGTTTTTAATTTGTTGGATCGAGTTCTCCTAATATTATATCTCACTTCTTATGCCCGTCTTTTAATTAAAGGATTTTGCTAGATGGCGTGGTGTGGCAATTTTTTTTTTTTTCCTGACTGATGAGCTGTGCTAGATACCGTGAGAACTCATGAGACATAAATACTTATGTGCAAAAGGTGTGAAAATTGGAAATGGTGCTAATCCCAAATGATAAGAAAGGATCGGAATGAATTAGGTGTGTCCTACGAACGATGACTTCAATATAAGACAGGAAATTCAGCACACAAGATTCTGTATTTCGTGACAGAAGAACTATAAATAAACGAATCGTTAGAGATACCAAAGGAAAATATAACCATACTGTACATTTTGAATAATCTGCTACTAATCTGTGAAGCAGGCTGGTCATCTATTGCCAATGTCAGATTGATGCATAGTCAATTTAAGTTGTACAGAAACATTGTTGAATGCAAAATTATGTTAACACTCCTTAGCAATGATTCGTACAATTAATACTCAATCCCCATACAACGGATTGGTTAGCATACAAACTGTACTTATTTAGTGAACAACATATTTCAAACGTTTGAATTACTGCACCTTGGTTGGTATATCTTTGGTTTATTATCTCCTTAGTGCCTGTTGAAGTAATACTGAGTAAAAGTTGTGTTATTATATAAATTGTGTGTACTGCAGCAGTATATAGCTAAGAAGGGAGGGCTTGGGGCACGTGCCATACCCTCTCCCCGATATCCCTGTGCCCCAAGGCGCCTCCACGAAACATTCCAGACACTCGTTGTGCCGTCAAAATGAGAAAAACATTAAACTGATTAACACAAAGATAAACGTTAAAAAGATGCTACAACGTTTTCCTAAAGGTTAGTTTTTCTTAACACTTCAGAGCCATGCGTTGCTGACGTGACATTGGACCACATTTTGAATCGTCAACCTACCACGTCAACCCAATTTAAAGGTGCCCTCATTCCTCTTTACGCAAGCTTTGGCTTTGTTTGAACAGTATTAGCATAGTGCCTCTAATTATACAAGAGAAGGGTTCGGTTAGTTTGGCACATTGGTGCATGATTGTAATTTTCACTTTTACAGATTGATCTCCCATGGGGCAGCTGGAGCATCGCTATAAGACTCACGCTGTTAATTAACAGTATTGATTGAATACTTCTTATCTTCAAAATGACAAGATTATTATAATAGTTTATGCTATCAAACCATGTCCATAACAACTTGAAGAGTAAATTGAAGGGCTGCGCGGTGGTGAAATGCCCAATTTGAAAGAAAACAAACCGCAGGCATGGGATGATGCTGGCACGGTCTCCACTAAGAAATACATGAATGTGTTAGATAGAAAATTGGGTAGAGGTTTGCATAAATCTGAATGACAGGTGGCATTATTGTCGGAGAATACGGTACATAGTTGTAAAACGTTTTCACAAACCTAAAACAAACCGTATTCTCCAGGTTCGGCCATACGACAAGAACAACGTCATTTTCTAAGCACCATCCTACAGGACTCTGTTGGTTGAAGGCAAGTAACGGAGAGGTTGCTGCGAAACAATGGTAGGTAAATAAAGATGGTACCTAAATATTTCTTACAAACGGCCCTATCCTGTCATAAATGGAGTCACTTCGCAACTTGTCTATTTAGCAATCTAACAATCTCCAAGTTCAAGCTAGCAACTAAACTGAAAACAACGATGCCCGAAAAAGGTTGGCGACATTTATCTCAGATGTCCAGTTCAGTGGATTGAAACAATTACGGTTAGAGACACACCTGCTGTGGTCTAAACCCACACCTGTCATGCAGATTAAGTATTGGTATCATCTGTGTGTAGAATTCTCACCCACACTGTAAAAGGATTTTACTATTAATAACAATCCTTTTCCCCATTTTGATGAAACACTTCAGGCGAAAGTGACCTTGCAATCCTTATTTATTGTTTAATATTAAAAACGAGTTGATACCGTCCCAACATAAACGATCACGTACGAAAGCACCTCGGGACAGTTTTTGTAATGGCGCCCTCTCTCGAATCAAACTGTCCAATGTGTCCATGATCATACCAATCGCCATTTCAGAAGTCAAAATTCTAAATTAATCACGTAAATTCCTCAAATAATCCCTAAATATCCAGGTCGATTTAATCTTCGAATCATTTCCCTTAATAATCAATGCCCCGTGCGTACTTCATAACAGTGAGTACTGTTTTAGTTATTTTGAAAGGTGATTTTTAGGAGATTTGTTATTCCATGTAATTCACGTTTGGATTTGTTTACATGTAAACATTGTTGCCAATACATAATCTATTATATTAAACCTGAGTTTATGTGGGACCCTATCATAGCATATAAAGATGATAATTGTTACATGCCCAATACATGTATGTATAATTGATTGGGGTTAATTTGTCTTTTCTCTGTGGAACCACGGGTATAATTATGATCAACCAAAATAAAACAGTCCAGAATTAAAGTTCAAAACCTGTGCACCTTCTTTTCAATCACAGCTCGTCGAATCGTCGCTAGAGAAAAACGTCAGAGAGTGGCTCGTTCTTTCGTCACCCGGGTACGTACGAAAGAGGGCGCTATTGATATATTTTGACGCAGACAGAGACAGCCTTATGATGTTGTGTGTATCTGATACAAATTTTTTGAATCGATTATTGATATTCTGAGTATATCCTATGAAGCCACAGCTGAATCCATTTTTATGGAGCTTTCTTTAGCAATGTTAATTATAAATTATAGCTGTGTAGTTTGTATCAGCGGTTGGTAAACCTTGGGCAGTCATCATTACAAAAGATAAGGGTTTGTTCAATAACTCATCCTTAATTATTAAAAACAATAATTACTCAAACGAGTCGAACGAAGCTATAAATTGGGACGCCTACCTTTTAATGCCGACTGCGTAAATTTAATTCTGACTTAAATAAATGTAGATAGAGCTAACATCAATGCTTCGCTATACATTATTGAAACCTAACTATCGTCTCAAGAGAGTTCTGCAAGGTCGCTCAACCGCCCAAACTCACAATACATTACGCGACAAAATGCAATCAAAGTGACGATGCAGAAAAAGAGGGCGCGCTTTTAATAGCGATGAAACCCTTTTATGTGCTACCATAATATTATGCAAGACGATTAAACAGATGCAGTTCATGATATTCCAAAAAGCTGCCAGTTAGATGTCCACATAAAGATTAGCCTACTGTGTTCTGTAGTTTTGTTGTGCATTTCCTTGCAAAGCAGAAGCCCGCCCTCTGTTGCTCCACACTGTATTTTTGTTGTTTTTGTTTATGTTTAAAATATTGAAGTGAACTCTCCTATACTTCATTACAACCCTTTCCTAAAAATCTTTTGGGAAAAATATGGCAAATAATAATTAGGGAATAATGTATTTGAAATCACCGTGTAAAAGATTATTGTAGCATGACTCTCATCAAAACAAAACTGTAAACATTTCAAAGTACCATTGTTGTAATTGCTGAAAGAAAGAAAAAAACTCTATTTCAGGTCGACCTTTCCTAATATTTTAATGATGTCTTAAATATGGAGTTCCAAGTTACAGTTGTCCTGAGATATTCCATGTACAGTAATGGCCAAACACTTACTTATTTCAAACCCCCACGGATCAGACTTACACTTCCGATTGCAAACAATCCACGGCCCCACTACTCGATTTCAACTTCCATTGTGCTCGACATTCGATATTTTACATTCAGCTTGTGGAAGTCTGCGGTGAACGAACCCCAAATAATGGCTAATCTTAGAAGTTTTTTTTACCATTCTTTGTGCACGTAAACTAGTATACCTGTCACGATTTAAAGGCTCAGATCTTACAGGGACTTACTGTAACATAATCTGGAGAATAAAATAAACGACGTCTACACATTGGCTGTAGCAATGTTGCAAGCCTAAACTAAATAGAGCGTTTACCCCCTCACCCCTACCCAACCCCACCCCACCCCACCCCACCCCTATTGTTTGGACTTCTTTTGTCTTTGTAGGTTTTGCTCAAGAAGAAAAAGCGAGGTTTGTCCTCGTCATGTCATATTTACCAGTCGAAAAGTCCCTTTTTTAAAAGTTCTCAGTTAAATGTGTAAACACGTACACACATCCATGCAGGTTCAGAACACCGATGAATATAAATTGATAGGCCTACTAATTTTCGATATCAGACAATGGAGCCGGCGGCAGGTTCCCAAATTCATGGTCACTTCTTCTAAGCGATCAGTAAATTAGAGTCATGCCCCGTGGCAAAATAAAAGACAGACAGACACTACTCTTTTCCCTGATTAGGTGCTAACACAAAGGCAAGATGGCGTCTATATATGGTTGCCACAGCAACGCCTGACGCAAAAAGGAAGTCATCTGATCTGCGACGAGGGACCTTGAAAGTGGCTCAATATTGTGTTTGGGATTTTCTTGCTAAAAGGGGGGGGGGGGGGGGGGTAAAATTGAAGTTAAACACATACAAAGAAATCTACGTGCAGACAATTTATGTGCATTAATTTTGGTACAGTACTTAGGCCTTACTGACCAGGAGGGAAACAGACGATAGCAAACCAACCTCATTTTTGAGTTGCGGTCAAATGTTGACTGTAATCAGTGTTCCTGGCAGGCAAAACAGACGACCAGCTGAGAATTTCGACCGTTACAAACTTTTAGATTTTTCTCAAATTTAAATCAGCGTAACCAAAGGGTGATTGTGGATATAGTCTGGACCTTCCTCAGCTATATTAAAAGCCAATCAGTACTCAGAATTACTACTGTAATGCAAACAGCGTACATTACAAAGACGGCCAGCCTGAAAAATCACCCTCATATAGTAAATTTAAAAGTTTGCAATCAATCCATTAATTATCAGAAAAATTTGTTAAAGACATTTCTGAAGTTTTGGTAAATTAAAAAACCATCAACACCCGAATATAGTTTTAGATCATTTCATTTGTGTTTGTTTGTTTGTTTGTTTGTTTGTTATTGTTCTTTGGCTTTTGTTTTGTTTGGTAGAAGCTATAAACGCAAACAGAACAAGAAAAGTGTAGGCCTACTGAAGATGAAATCGGTCACGATCAATTCCGCGTATATATTTGTCAAATTATTAGATGTCAGGTGGAACATAGATGTATAGGAATACACCATGGGTGGAAAAAATTCCCGTGTAGCTTGGTTATATTATGTCTTCCACATTTGTTTAGTGACAACATTGGATCTCTATCAATAATATAGGTGTGCTATCTCTTATACTAATATAAGTATATGTATATTATTTTCATAAAAAATACCAAAACACACGTTTTATGTGGTATAGGTATAATGCAGTGCTGATAGATCGTGCCGAAACTAAGGCGAGGTCCATTACTTGTTGAGAAAGAGGGCGAGGAAAAAAACAAAGGAGAAACTGACAACTCTATAATTCCAGCCAACGTTACGGGTATGCTAAGCAACGGCATAATAACTAACACATACACACACACATTCATATACTGTCGGCCGGGATAATGTCAATAATAACAAACATTTATATGGCGCCAACTCCATTAATAAAAATGCTCACAATGCGCTTTACATAAATAATAAATAAAAGGAAATCTTTAAAGGGATGTAAAATAATTATCAGTAGAGCAAACAAATACAAATGTACATGTAAAGTAAACAATAGGCCTACACATTGGTAAAACAATCCCACAAAAAAAGGAAAATAAAACGGAACCTGGAAAAGCCTCAAACTTAAAATAGGCAGCTAGCGTAAGCCAGTGATGAATAAATTACAAAGAAGTGCTGTCTACACGTGTACACGCTACCTATGTTTTATGTGTATGCCAGTATCCGCCAAGAACATTCAGAATTCCAAAAGGTGGAAAATGCAGACGACATTACAATGTAACGCCCGTTTGTTGTGCGATCCGTCGCATAATCACATGACCAATAAGATACCAATTTGCATCCATTGGGACACTATTTTTAAATCAGCTGGTGACCAATCATGTACCTTGTCTGTTTATTTATAGAATTGAAGGTTGTAAGTTCTTTAAATGATGAATGAGGAGGAAAAAGGGTATGAACTTGGAAACCACATGCAGGCATGAGGACGGAGCCTATCGTTTGACAATTCGCAATCATCCGGGGGGGAAACGGTCCGAGAAGAAAAATTACCAATATAGCTTCCGTTGAAATCGCACCTCATTCTGCGTGAAAGACCTTCAGGTTCAAATATTAGTGTTTACTATGACGCCTCTGACCACGGCCCGCGTCATCTATTGGGGAATACAAAAAATAAGCTCCATGGTACAGTTGAAGAGCGCCCGCAGATAAATTCACAACTACTGGTGTGATAGTCAACGGCTGTTTCGTACGCGGGTATCTTCATAATATATAATGATGCTACCCTTGCAAACTATTACTCACGATAGATTGGCGTAACTTTAGGATAAAAATACCAAACTCATAGATTATTTTCTTTGACCTCTAAGACTAAAATTACAACTTGAGACTTGTTTTTCTAATAATCACTCCGAGTTTTGGAACACAAACTATCGTTACCATCCATGATGTTTTGATTTTCGAGAATCTTTTCCACTCTAACAGTCAGTCAATGTTTTAATCGTGAATACAAATTAAATATTAAGTCTAAATAAAAACAACTGTTTTGTATTAGGTATTGTGCAACCGTCTTATTTGATATTTTTTTTTAAGGATATCGTTACCAATTGACGAGTTTCACTGACGAGGGGGGCATTGTTTAATTAAGCACAGAAAGTAGCTATATTATGCACAGCAAAATTATGTTTCACACATAGAAATAGAACCCGGAGAACGCTGAGCTGGACCGCCCTCTGTGTCGTCTGTGGACGCGGCGTATCGATACCACGCGACACGCGTGTATGGCAAAATGATCATCACGTGACACGCGTGTATAGCAAAATAGACCCTTCCCATGAAATATGCTAATTACATTCACGCATGCGTACAGACCCTGCTGGTTGGCAAACGCCATATAGTTGTGCACTAAGTAGACGCACAAGCGCGTCTGCGTCACGCCACCATCAGCCCCACACAAAAAGGGGCAATGTTCCATCATTTTGCCAACCAGCGGTGTAAGTGCGCACGCGTGATGTGCAATTTAAATATTTCATGGGAAGGGTCTATTGCAACGCACATAGACCGTATGCTAATTTTGCCATACACGCGTAAAAAAATGGCGTACGCGCGTCCATAAAAATGGACTCACAACAAAATCGCACGCACAATGACGCACTCAGCGTTCTCCGGGTTCTATTTCTATGGTTTCACATAATAAGGTTACCAGCTAAAATACAATGTCAGATACATGCATCTATGACTGGTATCTTGTTCGTTTTTGCTCAGCAGAAAGTTAAGTGATATTTTCTGCTTCAGTTGGGCCGGTTACCGCGCCATCTGTAAAGTGCAGTGATTCGATGGGCCGTAATGGAGTCCGCGGGAAATAGTGGCACTAAATCGGGCCCTGTTTTGCCAAGGAAGTTTCTCCTGCACTTTGCCTTGGACTCCCGGTTTTAGGAAGCTGATTAAATGATAATTAAGACACTTCGACTGCTAGCCCAAGAGTGGAGTAAGACGGCGGCGAGGAGGGAATGGTAGCAGCGGAGATTGGGTATACAAGCCAAAGGAATTTGGATTACTGTGAGTTGTTGAAAATTACAGTTTGTTATCAAACCAACAGGTTGGTCTTAAACAGCAATGTTTATGCGACTCATATCATCATTCAGTTGCAGTTTTTATATTCTAGAGGCAACAAAAGACTAATTACTCAACATTATCCAGGGTCCCCACTATATACACACTCCCTAGATCCAAGACTGAGTGGATCAAAGTTACTGTGATGCGTCACTGGAGCGCAGAGTGTTCTTTGTTGTGTGTACAACATTGGTAAGATTGAACATATAAATGTTGACAGATTTGCACATAACTTACATGGTATAAAGATGGTCATGGTGGAAAACTTCCCTTGAAATAGTGTTGCTTGAAATAGTGTTGCTTGAAATGCTATCGTTTTTAGGAAATGAATGAGTAAAACAATTAGTCTTCATCACTGGTGATAAAATCCGATGTTTGAAAACAGTGAAAACATATAATGGGGTTTTTCACTGTTTTCTCATGACTCCGAAGACCGGTTTTAGCTGAAACTTTCGAAGGTTTGTTATTTCATGTATATGTTGGGTCACAAGTGTGGATACTGGTCTTTGACAAAAATATCAATGTTGTATACACACTTTTTAAGCAGCTGTGCGCTCTAAATACTTCGGGGTCAGAATTGACCAGGACCCCGGGTCCCTTGGGGCTTTATCTGGGTCAGGCTGACCCGCACCGATTAAGAAAATTAGTTTTTAAGCTCCGATTGTGCGTCAGTTTGACCAATTTCCTGGTCATCTTGACACCGTTTTGGGGTCACACTGACTCGGAAAGGGGTCTTGTCCATTGGACTCGGAATGGTGTCAATGCTGATCCAGGAGGCCATTACTTAGCAGATCATTTTATTAAACGAAGCTCTCGGTTTAGACATACAAAAAAGATATACACTTTACTGTCGAAGGAATCATACATATAAACCCCGTAACTGTTTTATGTAAAAAACCTGTTTTTTAACCACCATGCCACATGAAATAGCAGCTTAAAATATAACTCTACTCTATACTGATGACAAGCTAATGACTTTCATGTTTTGTAGTCTGTTTCTATTTTTGGCAGAACAATGATGAAAAAGTTGCTTTAAAACTGACCTTTAAAATGCGGGAAAAAGGCAGTGTAAAAGAAAGCGTATTTTCCTTTTCTAATTCCCCTTACGGGATTAGGGAGACACAAACCTACTTTCTAACCGATCAATGCATAGAAAGCGCTATGGCGAAATAATAGTATCAAGTTAAAAGGTTATAAGACAAGATAGGTGGATGGGACGTCAACCCAGCCTAGTCATCATCGGCAAGATAGGGTGGGTATTAAGAGTGATCTATCGTCCAGAAGTGCCAGGCTACCTTATAAGATTCCACGTTTGTGTGTATACTTTACAATATTAATGTCACCACAGTCATTTTCAATGCTAACATATGCCGTTCGTTGGGCACAACAAGCCCATGTACCTCTATCCTTTCACCGTCACCTTTGATGAATTTATTATAGAGAACTATTGTATCACATCTTAAGGTTCTGTTGTATCATGATATTCTCTCATACAAACAAGAAGCACAGCGTCAACTGCCAAACAATGCTCTTATTGTAAACGTCAGCCCAGCTGGGTGGATTATGTCAGCTTATAATACGTTGCACCTATAGCATTGCTTGAATAATAGTGTCTAAAAATAATAGTGTACATTTATAATGGCTGTCATGAATAACACTCCTGGCGCCGAAATATCAAATATGGTGGAGAATTATTGCGCTGCTTTTGTGAACATGGTTTGATGCTACATTTAGGCAAGGTTTAAGCTATACATTTTGTGTATAAGCTATACATTGAGTGCAATTCAGGGTCGGGCTGGCATTAGGTTTAAGAATGGAAACACATTTAGGCTCCTGCTGCATTATGGTATCAGGCTGCATTTAAGCAGTCTCACAGCCGACCAAAACAAATAAAAACAACAAAGAGCCCCAGATTGTGACTTGTTGGTGTAGAACAGTTTCTTTTTCAACCATCCAAAATAAGATTTTCCATATTGTATATAGTCAGTTTTTAGAAAGTTAATTTGGTCAAATGCAGAACTGGCTCACAATTCCTTGTTACTAGTAATGGCTATCTGGGACGAGTCATTGACGTATACCTTTGGCTTTTGGAACCGTTTGATTGTTTTAATCCTACATTAATGTAGATATATACAAAAAAACTAACCTGTGAAAATTTCACTTCAAAGGGTAGTCGCGTTTTTGAGATATCGCCGAAAAAACAGAGCGAATAATGTCCAGGAAGAATATACCATAATGATATAGGAGAAACAAAATCTGAGAAACGTTTCTGACAGAAATGTTTCTCAGATTCAAATTTTGGGGCATACAATGATACAACTTGATATCTTTTTTCATAACCACATTACTTTGCAGTGAAATGATTCTCAAAATGCTTTATACTATCAAAAGCTGCTGAACTTCTAACCAAGTATATAGGTTTTTATTGCCATTAATTTTAAGAGTGATTACCAAACGTATATATACCTTCCCTTTAATAATTGTATTGAGTTAAAGTGATATAAAGACCCAGCAATCATCCGTCGCTCATTTGAAACCATACATGAATCGCTTGAGGAAGAATTAAAATATATAACAAAAAACTGAAATTTTCTAGTTGAACTAGTTGTTATTTTCCTGGAACCCGGGGTGTCCATTATAATTATTCACGACTAAAACAAAAGACTCAGTGAATGTAATATTTCCTTTGCCGAGTTAACGAAGATGACATGCTGACCGTGGAACGTGCATAATTCAGGATCTACTTTACGCACTGACAACTTTACCCAGACAGGTCGAGTGCGTGTCGCTCCATACCGTCAACTTGTTATACTTTCCCCCACAGAGTCAATCCAGCGCGCTTCAGCAAATCGCCACAAATCCTCTTGCTTCGTGAGATATGTGCTATACAATGTACAGTGTTGTTTTGAAGTCAACAAACCTGAGAAATGCAACTCAGAAAAGTTCTTTTAACTCAAGGTTCTGCATCCGGCCAGGGATTTTTTTTTAATGAATTTAGGAGATTTTTTTTACCGAGGGGGGAGAGAGCTTGTTTCACAGGCAACTAAACATCCCCGGCGCTTCTGTCAGTACAAAGGCATATGACGTACATGCCACCTGCTGATTTCTATACAATCATTTGTATTCGATATTATTTGTTTGGATCCGTATTTTTGTTGTTTCGTAGTAAACAGTAAGGCATCAAATGCGCTTCAAAAAGAATATTGCAATGGGAATTTGTAAGAGTAGTTGACCACTAGATAGCGACGACACGTCCATTGCTTCCTGTACAGAACCAGATGACGCACTAACTCACCTGCGGGTGTCTGACGATTCTATTAAACAACGCATATATTGTGTATTTTTTTTTTTTTTAGTACATGTATTTATTTGTTTGGATTCAACACCTTTCTATCCCGGGAGATTAGACAAACACATCTTGCTAAAGGGGGACAATTTCACTGAGGCACGCGGGGAACAAACGCGGCAGGACGTATACAAATCGCCATGAAAGAGTGTCGGTTACTGACCCCTGGTCCACCGCGGAGGGATATCGATTCCCCAGCACAGCGGTTCAGGAAAGGAGGATTGAATGTTTATCCTCGCTGGACTGGTTGCTGCCCATGAGAGAGTGACAGAAGCCAGGCTAAATTACACAGTTCATTATTCCCGACGATTAAAGCCTAAAAACTCCTCAGTGTAGTGTAGATTGATATCACAAATCATAGCCGGCTAGCAACTAGTGATGCGTTGGCGGGGATACCACTGCGGTGCATAGGTTTATACATGAACAGCAAGCAATACATATCCATATGGTTTTTACAGTGCGTTTCTCCACAGTACACGATGAATCATTAGCTGTTCCGACTTACTGTCGGAACAGCTATTGTTTTCGTCGAGATTTCTATTATTTTTATTATACATTTGTTTCCACCTAAATCCCATAGCATTTGCACACGTTTTTTTCTTGGCACCTAATATCCTAGAGCGTAAATATGAAAGAGTTAGATCATATATCTGTGACCGGTAGGAGAATATACCCTCCCCCCTCTAAATTTATATTCTTTAATTCATTGCGTAACTACCTATGAATATTCATTAAGCCAAATCTTCAGTCCACCTTCTTACCGTTGGTGGCGGACTCTCCCCTACTCATTCAAACTCTGGACGAAGACGTAGCAACAACCATTTATACTTTCGTCCGTCTTCTTGTCATTACAGGTAAACGATTTCTCATTTTATAATTCATACGATTATCTCACTCATTCATAGACGCAAATCATTTACTATAACTAAATGTATTTTATACTTCTTGATTTAATGTAATTTAATTGATCTTATGAGAAGAGACTTTCTCTGAGCAAGATGGCGACCGTCATTGAACTTTTGGCGGGAACCCTAGCGCCATCTTAGTTTTCTTGGTTTAGTATTATTGCTATTCCGAATAAGTTAATTTATCACTCATATAAGGTTTATGTTTTATTAATATTCTTCATTTGTAATTCATTGTTAATTGTTTTACTCATTCAAACTCTGGACGAAGACGTAGCAACAACCATTTATACTTTCGTCCGTCTTCTTGTCATTACAGAATAAAAGATTTACACCTAATACACTATAACTGTATTGACTGTGCCGACTTCCTCTTAAAGCCATTAATAATTGGCCCGACCAACATCATAAGGGTCACATATCAAATTGAAGCTTAGTACATAAACTTAACTCTAAATGTGATAAATATTAAAATTCTTAATTAATTAGCCACTTAACAGCAAGGTGAATATTTAATTAGCCAACCTTGTTAGCACCATATCTCAAAGAGTATACCACCGATTGTTAATTTTTTTAAAGTTTTTGACTTCTGTGATACTGTAGATGTGCCTTTCGGCCTAAAATGTGGAACGACGTCACCATGACGTCATTTATTGCGTATTTTATTGAGTCGTCGAATAAAGTAGCCATCCATGATGCACATCATATCTTGTCACCAACATTTAAAGTCTAAATAAGAGCATGTCACTGAGGTGAATTAATTAGAGTCTTCTATCTGAAAGTCAGACCAACTTTAAAAGTCTGGAGTGCTTAATCAAAACAATAATACCCGGAACAGCTTTGTGTTTGTTGACAAACACTTAATGTCTAGTTATATATTACTTTTCATACTTTTGTGGTACAGAGATAATAAAATATATACGCAGCTATCAGGGGCTCGATTTATAACAAAGAGCTAACTTAAAGGCACTGAACACATTTTGTAATTGTCAAAGACCAGTATTCTCACTTGGTGTATCCCAACATATGCATAAAATAACAAGCCTGTGAAAATTTGGGCTCAATTGGTCATTGAAGTTGCAAGAAAATGATGAAAGAAAAAACACCCTTGTTGTACAAATTAGTGTGCGTTCAGATAGGAATAAAAGGCTTCTGGTCAGAAGTCTGTTATTATTTTAGTGAGAAATGACCCCTTTCTCAAAAACTACGTTACTTCAGAGGAAGTCGTTTCTCACAATGTTTTATACTATCAACAGCTCTCCGTTCGTCGTTACCAAGTAAGTTTTTATGCCAATATATATTTTGAGTAATTACCAAACGTGTACAGTGCCTTTAACATTAATCATAACTGCGAAGAATTCGTTATTGCTATGCGAAGTGTGACGTCACAGTAGAAATCACTAATGGCGATTTTTAACAACTCATGAATCTTATTAGGGTGTTTGGATATCACTGCAGATATACCACAGTTGCTATCCGCTACCTTTAAACAGTGTCAAGCGTTGTGTATAAAGTGCGGTATTAATATTGTCGAATTCGTGTTTGTTCAAATAAACTACCTTCGAAAAAATAATAAACAGAAATTTCCTTTTTCCCAGGAGCGTTATTAGAATATGTTTAGAGGCCAAATTTACCCAACTGAAAAACAAATACCACAGCTGCTGTGTGGGTTGTCACATAAATCCATGTACGTTTATTTTGTATAAGCCCACGTTTCCCTCGTCCATAATTAGATGTCTGTTTAACACCATCACTTGTTGTACAGTATTAAGTAATACTTACCTGTCACTTGTTAAACGCAAGACGCGGTTGTCAGCACTAATTTAATACCGTATACAGGCCCTGGCGTGCGGCATGCCAGCCTATCCGAAAAACACATCAATTACAGTTCGTATTTAATATGAAAGGGACTAAACGCCTACGGGGCGGTTTCATTGCATTGCCCGGTAATCATTGCGTGTTTGGGTTTTTTTTTTTTTTTTTTCACAAAAGCCAGACGGAGCATTGCTTTCAAAACGAGAATCTGATTCAGTGTTGGAACTCGTGGTTGCAATCGATAGATTGAATAATTACCTGGATTTCTGCACATGTTTATTGGTTTACATGTAGTTAATTTATGGAGGTGTGTTCATTCATGGTTAGACTAGCTTGTTGTCAGAAATTTATACCTCCATTTTTCCTGTTTGAAAGCATCCCATGATATAAAATTGGTAATTTATACAATTAATCCTGCCGAACCATATCCCCATCTGAAACAAAGTCATCCTCGACACAATTGTTAAGTGTATCTTTTTTAAATAGAGAACATGAACACGATCTCATGAGACCGAACCAAAATATATCACGTATAAGCAGGTTACAATAATACATGTTTTGCCAAATGCTTCTTTTTGAGACCATGGGTAAAATTTTCAACTAGGCCTAGTATCTTCTTTTGCACAAAATATGCAGAAAGACAAACCTTTAAACAGTTGCATAACTACACATTTTCTCAAAATTGTTCAGTATTTATTTATTATTTGTTGATGTACCTAACCATTCATTTTTTTATCTTAAGTCCTTTTTATCTTTCCTTTTTGTATGGGGTGGGGTAGGGAGCGGGGCAATTGTTTTGACTGGGTGCCCCCCCCCCCCCCCCTCCAGTCCCCCTCCAGAATACGACACTGCTTTTAAAGTGAACATTTTAAAGACGTTCAGAGGTGATGATTCAGGTATAAACTGAATCGAAAAAGATATCATGCCCTGATAGCACTAAAACCTGGCTTACCAATGCTTATTATTTCGATCACAAGTTCCTTGTTAAGACACGTAAGTGCACCCTTATACGCAGTGCCCTAACATACGTGGTTTTTTTTTCTCTATTTCTGGCTTCAGGTCCAGACGAATTTGCAGTCCAAACGAACGCTCGCTGCTTCCCACTCACCCGAGACGTGATCTCGCCTCTCATCAGTCATCCGCTGTAGATTGAGGGCCACTTGTACAGGCCATTTGCATCAAATATGGATCATATATCCATAAAAATTATTGCTTATGCTATCATTCTTACGACGAATCTCAATGGAGATTACATTATGAGTTCAATTGCCCCCTTGTTGTAGGTAGACTGGACGTTATTGTAATCTCTAATGACTATTACTGTAATGCATGGGATTTTATTGATGCGATGAGTGGAGAGTTTGCCAGTAAAAAAAATACAACATTTAGAAGAAGAAAACAAAAGTTAGCTTAATAGTTCTAGAGAGGAAAACTGATGGAGGACAGGTCAGCGATACATCATACTTCTGTATCTTATCGTGGGTGGATAAGGGCAACATCTTGTTCTAGAAACATTCAAGATGAATGTATAGGGAAAGAACACTAGCAAAATTCCAATATAAATTGAGCGGGCTCCAGAGTCAAAGGGTGAACACACAGTGTGACTGAGATTGAGAATCAATTTGGCCCAGATCTCTTATATAATAGTGGAAATAAAAACTCCTGGTCATAAATTGGCCCAGCAAACGGGTCAAGCGACCGAGTGTGTAGTGTGATTTGAGTAATTAATTTACACGGCAAGCCAATGTAATGAAATGTCACTATAGTAAGTATAAATTGCAATCGTAAATACTGTTCAAACGCAGCGAAGTTATAAAAGAGTTATGTTGCTTTCAGTTTTAATATTTTTTTGAACCATTGACATTTCTTTTTTTTTTGGAGATCAAGGAGGGGAATGTTCTAATTATTAACCAATGTTTTAATAACCTTGAATTTACACACGCCCCAAAATCGGAGCAACATAATCACAACGGCAGCAATAACGTGACGACAAAACAACGCGGTTGACGACTTGACCTAGGATAAAAGTTAACAAGCTTCCACTCTAAGCAATGACAGGGAGCACTTTAAATCTATGATGTAAAGTGGACCAAGTGTACGCTGAAATGCACGGTGGAGACACTTTAATCATCGGAAATGGTGACCACTTTCCCGGCTAATCAGGACCACGACAAAACAACAACGTGCAAAGCCGCTGCAAAGCAAACACGCTTTGCACGAAGTTTGGCAATATATAGTTTGTCAATAATATTGGACGCATGTACATCGTCACAGATTTACGGTTTTACGGTTGACAAGTTGCACAGGCTTCTTTTTCTCGATCAGTGTATACAAATGAACGTGATGGTTTAATCTGGACATTTTACAAGTTCACGGCACGTTTAATTTAAGTATTATGTCCAGGCAAATTCAGTCGCCTACATTCCCAGTGGGTCTACATCATGCAGACATTATTAAAAGACAACAGCTGCCAACGATTCCATACGCATAGATTATTGCTTAACAAATTTATTCGCTAACGGCTACTTTCAACGGGAAACCAGCTCCACTTAACGACCACCAAATTGCTTTCTTTCGCTGGTAGCCTCTGTTAAGGCTCACAAAAACCAGCTCCACTTAACGACCACCAAATTGCTTTCTTTCGCTGGTAGCCTCTGTTAAGGCTCACAAAAACCAGCTCCACTTAACGACCACCAAATTGCTTTCTTTCGCTGGTAGCCTCTGTTAAGGCTCACAAAAACTTGTCTGCGCTCGGCAACCTAAGGTGCTTATCACATTCTCTATGAAACGGGTACAAGCATGGGGGAAAGGTGAGTGTTGTTCACAAAGGGGATGCGATGTTAAATCAACATGTCTCTAGGTTACAACCATAAGCTGAATATAGACTATTTGTGCTTTAATGGAACTCCATGGCCCTATTCTAGCATTGAGACATTCTGCTTATTGTCCACGCGGGGCCTTTTACTGCTGGATAAAAGCAAAAACGAGTAAAAATATAAAAATCAGCGCGTGACGTCAGCAAAGACACATCAATTAGGTCACCCTGATCCAGACACATCAATTAGGTCACCCTGATCCTGAACATCAGAAGGTCAAATGAGGTCATCATAATGTAAGGTCACGGAATAGCCGTAGAGAACTGCCATGACTCGGTTTATCAGGGACAGAGAGCGAAGAAAACGGACATCAGTCATAAATGTCACGCTCGAAAAACACTAAATAAGATATTCGATTTCTTACCTTAAGGGATTGCTTAAGCAATTGCTTCATTTGGAAATTGACATCCTGACAAACAACACGGTTACCTTTAAGCAGAAGGCATGTGGAGCCCGTTTTAAAATCAGTCCGCCGTACAGCACGGAATGTAGACTGGAGGCCCTTCTAGAAAAGGTTTTATTTTCGACTATGTTATCTTGATGACGTCATTAATTTCAAACGGTATGCTAACGCCATGTTTTACAGGGAATGTCTAACGTTCCCTCCAGTCAAGGATGTCCTTACCTTAACAAAATGAAACATCATAATTATGGTATACTAGGTTTCAAGCGGTTTGACTAATAATTGTAATGGTATCCCATGCCATATTTGGGGTAAGACTCAGCCAAACTGTGAACCTATGCAAAAGGATTTTGATGGTTACTGGTTTGAATTTCTGGTTGAATCGAAATGGAAAGAAAAACAACAACAACAACAACAACAACAACAACAACAACAACAACAACAACAACAACAACAACAACAACAACAATAACAACAACAACAATAACAACAACAACAATAACAACAACAACAATAACAACAACAACTACAACAACAACAACAACAACAATAACAACAATAACAACAATAACAACTACAATAACAACAATAACAACAACAACAACTACAATAACAACACCGAAATCTCATAAAAATTGCCTGTTTCCATGGCAATGGAAACAGTTAATTTTTAATTAAGTTTGAGGTAAATCAAAACTGTTGTTCTCGGTCTACTAAATAATTATCCATTCAAGTCAAAACTCAACGGCAGGGAACTAATCACAAGACATAGGCATGTCATCTGCCTGGAAACCTGCTTAGCTACTTTAAATGTTTCCCTGTTTAGAGACGTCTCCGTGGTACAGCAGATATCCAGGGTCAAAAACATTTATCACATGCTGCTGATATGTGTAATGTTACCCGTAAAGGCAATAATGAACGGTGTGGTTCTTTTGGGAACATTGATTTAACTTAGAAAAGCCAAAATGTATATAGACAACGATCTAAACCTTTGAAAAAAGGCAGGCCTAAATTGCGACTTGACAAAAACCTTCACACTAAGTTGCATCAAGTGAAGATAACAACAACCGACCTAAAATGATCTTCATTTAAGACGATTATTGTTCCATTTAGGCCTTTACTTCGATAACCTCTGCTTGTAATAAACGGTTTGAATGAACTCAGTCTCAGCCGCAAGGACACTCGGCTGGTAAGATTTGAGATTTATTAAAGATGAACTTGAGGTTTCAAGGATTTTCAAAATGTAAGACTTCCGGAGTGTCTTAAATCAGAGGCGTGTTTAAGAATGAAGAAAACAGCCTCGCGTGAAGTATTAACAATCTTAAGTGATTCTGAGATGGAATCATCTTTCCTCTTCTTGTCTCTTTAAATTCCGAGTGACAAAAAAATCAAAATCGGATGAGAGTGACAATCTACGAGTCGTCTATCCGCTCGACTGGGCCCGGCGCCCACTTTACCCTCCCAAATGAGTCGCACGACCCGAGCACATCATCCAATTCCAACCTGTTTGATTGTAGGCGACATCTTCAAACATTCAACCTACATTATCTTTCAATTCTTATGCTCGGTTAATTAGCTTACCATCAGCGGCCGGTACGGTGCTGCTTCGCGTCAACCTCAGCCGATTGTCTTGGATATTACTTGTCTGCGCCATTTCATATTGTCATGTGCAATAATGTGATGGGAAAGGCGGCACCAAGACAACCTCCGCAGCGGTCTCCTGATGTCCGAGTAATCCAAAACTCAATATTCACAACTCTCTTTCTAGTCTACCTCTTCCTTCTTCACGTCGGGGAAAGAAAAGAAGAGAATGAGAGGGAAGAGAGAGCGAGCGAGACACACACACACACACACGAAGAAAATCAAAATCTTTTGATAGGCCGGCTGCAGAGGCTTGGGGTATATCCCAGGAGACCGTCAAGCTACGGCGTGAATAGAAACGCTAGCTTGCCCAGCCTCATTATTGAGCCAAATCCCCCGCGCGCGCGCTCCTGATCAACTTTCTCGCCCGAGTACCAGAGTTGTATCGTTTTTCGCGCCATCGATTTATTTTGGCGCGCTGGTGAAAATTGGACACGTGCGTCACACCGGCGCCGAATGTATCAGGATGCATGTTGCATTTCATTTCGCGCCACTTGTGAAGAAGAAAAAAAGGGCAACGACTGCATTTAAAAATGGTGTCTTCATTAAAATGATGTTATTGTTGTTGTTGATTATAAGTGTAATTAAGTTTAATAAAGTCAGATTAACTGTCATTTGGTGCAATTATAACGTATAGCTGAACCATGCTACAGTCTCAGTAAAACATTCCAAAAGCAGTTTCTTTAATTTTTTTAGAACAAGAGACTGTGCAAGTCTCGCGCGTATTCGAGCATTGGGACCTGTTAAAGTGTGCGAGTTTGCTTTCCTTCAAGCATTAAAGTAATGTATACGGGTCGTGGGATCAAAGTGGTCCCCAAAAAGTTCGATTTACGCGCGAGACTTCCACGGTTTAGAGTCTTCAATACGCAACAACAAGGCTGAAAAGTATGATTTCTTATCAATATTAAAAACATAAATATCCTTTATATTTTTCTTCGGAAACCAAAAACAATTTACATGTAGTCTTTCACAGCTATACAATTTCTTTTTGCGCATAAATTTAAGCACTCCATAGCACCGTGACTCTGCATAATGCCTCCAAGGCATTTAACCAATCCTCATCACCGGTGACTGGCAAAACCAATGTTAGGGTTTGAACCGATGAAGTTGGTGATGACTTGGATTACATGGAGATCGCATATACAACAATACTCACATTATATACTATCATTAATAACATAAGAAGATCTTCGGTGGATATGGACTCAACCGAAAGGAATACTGCACGTGTAAAGAAAATGTGTTTAACACCTGCCCCGGGGGCACACCAGTAATAACTCCCTGATGAACTGATTGTCAAGAACAGCGAACGGGAAGAGAGATATCATGAAAAAGGGACTGCTACACTTGAGGCAAACGAACATGCTCCGACGAAAAGAAAACAAAATGTTTCACTGGCTCGCAGCTATACATGCTCTGTAACAGCAATACTCAATAGGAGCTATCGGCAGGGTTGTGCACAACCGATGGGCACGCCTAAAAGATATCGGTGCAAACGAATCAATTGACACAGTTAAAATGTATACCGTGTACGAGACATGGAGAGTAGAACAAGAAAGGACATCAACCCCCCGTGCACTAACAACGCAAGTTATTTTGACTGTGTAAAAAACAACTAAATACACGGTTCCTACTACACTGAAGTGAGATAATCTTGAATGATTAGTAGACACTTTCCTAAACTTTTGCGTCTAATACTAATGAAAATCTTGTAGTTAAAAATACCAGAAACTCAGTTCCAGGCAAGCCATTGGTAACAATACATCACCACAACGCAGTTTATCGATGTAACTAGTTACTGTACGGAATCCACAGGAAATTGAGTGAAGTCCATTTTCGGGCCGTCTGTGGAGCATCCAGGTTGGTTTAGCTGGACCAATGATTTGGAACAATCTTTGTGACGAGATCATAAAGTTTTACCACGTTGTTGCAATAAATTGACGAAGAAAGCTGCTTTAAACTATTCAACTGCTTTATTACTATTCAGCTCCTTTAAACTATTTGTATAAAATTCAACAACTGTGTGTGATTTCCTGAAACAAGAACAAAAAAGAAACCTTGTAAGTACAGGTACACACTGCAATTGCAAACTGAGGCAAATCTTCCTTATTCTAGCTAACTTACTCTGAAATTGTGCAAAAAATACAAGGAAACTTAGACTGCTCAAATCCTTGCTGGAAATAAACATAAGTGCAAAAACACAGCCTAACTATATTGGCCTAGCTAAAACTTATAGACGACTGACGGCGATACTAACTCTGGGCGGCGAATCACCAACTTACACAGACAACATATCAATCCGCGACACTGAACGAGCGTAGCCCTGCTATACTAACTTCCATCCAAAGGCAAAAAGTAGTGCGTTGTAAATCGGCTCGTATATCGAAGAACAGCAATATGAATCAACTAACATGGATATTAGTAAACACCTGAACATAACGTAGATAAATCCTAATCTCCTAACAATTAAAACCACCAGCGATAATGAGAACTGAAGAAGGTTAACTTTTTTTTCCCCTGGCATGTGTTGCTGGCTCTATTCTTTGTTCCCTTGTTTTGTTTTGTTTTATCATTGTCTCATCTGTTTTGTATTTTTATTGTCTCGTGAAATATGCCGAATAAATAATAATAATAATAATAATAATAATAATAAGGGAAAGTCCTACGCAAGACCCGCGCACCCCTAAAACAATGGCGCAGGCTTCCCGCACTGAATACATGCAACCATATCTAGGCAGTAACTGTACGGAGGATTAAACAACAAACGATCTAAAACGTCTGTAAAGAACATAATTACGGAGTATAGACCTTATGCATTGACGTCACCAAGCCGCCATCTTAGAGGTAAACTGATGATGAAACAATGGAAACGCGCTGATTTGTACGCGCGGCGCACAAGACTGGCCAATGAGCATCTTCCTTTTGACCTCTAGGTGAGGGCGCCCTACTCAAATGACGTCATATGCATAAGGTCTATTGCAAACCCACAGATCGAACCTGCCAAATCCTGACATAATCTTACAAAAGATGAATAAGGTCTACATACCTTAAAACGGCAATAAACTTGGTCAAAAGGGGAATCTGGAGAGTAAAACTTTAACGTTGAAACTTTACGAAACTCGTGTGTAGAAGTGCTTAGTCTTGAACTCAAGGCGCACAGTAACAATGAACTTCACGCGTCAAGGGAAACAGTAAACATGTCATGTCATGACAATCTTCCTCCTGTCAATAGGGAATTAGTTGGTTTATCTCTCTATTTCGTATATCTCCCTATAAGTCCCATCTCTATAGACGATGTGACCTCTGACGTCATTTGAAAATCATAACATGATGCGCGCGCATGTCGCCGGGCAAAACCTTTGTGTACTTGACAGCCAGCTAGAGAGTACACGCAATATTACCATGACTACGCGTCTTTTTGCCCGGCGGAACATGACTTGGACAACAGACTTGTCAACAGAGGGCGGTTTGAATGTAAACAGAGGTCACATCGTCTATACAGGTAGATTTTATATTATGTGTGGTATACTGATGGAATAGTGCCTTATAAATTGTAGTTGTTATGTTATACCATGTTAACAATAAATTCACAAGTATGGAGAGCCGATTTTATATATAAATTACCACTTCAAATCCGAGGGGATTTTCTTTAATCTCGTATCGGACACTAACAAACATTGTACAAGAGAGAAATAAACATAGACCACCGATGAGCCGGGGTTTTAGGTAAGTTGAGGTGGCTGTATCATATAGGAGGAAGATAAAGCTGGGAGCACTGACAACGAACGAGGGTCACCTTACCTGCTGCATGATCAGTCTGTGCAGATGGTTTGCGACTTGCCTGAAGGAGATGTTATCGGTAGACAAGTGCACCGAAGACGCATTACAGAGAAAAAAAATCAAGCAACCATCGCAACAACAGTAGTTAGCGCTGAAAATCCAAGCTCAAATTCAATACGAGCAGATTTAGTTGCATTTCGTTTCCTTAAATAGCATGGAACAAAATAAACACAACTGCAATTTTGTACCCTCGATGGGATTGCTCACTATGCCTTGCTGTATAATGTTTGCAGCCACATTAAAAGGTCAGCTCAGCTTTCAACAAAGCCCAGCTCAAGAAGAAATCTTTCTCAAATAAAAAAAGAGAATTAAAATCTGAGCGCGTTTTGTAAGCGTTTACTCCCAGGCGACAACGACAGGGGGGGATTATATTCGATGAGATTTTCCCTTTTGGTCGTTGTCAAACGACAGATGTAACAGTCGTCGTCTGACCCCATACCCGGGAAGGAGGTTGCCATCCTTACTGAGTCAAGAGAGTGAAGGCGTGCACACACTGCGATGCATGATTCAACGGCACTCAAGGGGAAAACATGGTTGGAATAAAAATAGCGTTCAAACATGAGGCCAAGGTAGCTCCTCAAATAAAGGTACTTTATCCAAACATTAAAAAAGAACGGTAAGCATTTCGACACATGACCTTGTGTTCTTCTTATCGACAATATCAGGCAGGTAGACAAGTTCAATAATGAATCCATTATTGCAGCTGGTCTGGTAACCGTTTGCATAGTATTACTATTAGAATCAACATAATCATAAATGCAGGAAAGGGGATTTGACCTTGATGACGTAAACACCAGCACTATCACAACACTATATGCACAAAGTCTGTCACTGGTTGAAAACCTGAGACTACCGTTGAAAAGACAATCGCCAAGCAACAAGCAAAATGACCTCATCACAGCATGGTAACGCGGCGTCTACTAAAAGTAAAGCAATACCTATATGGAGATAATCAACCTTGAACTCGATGCAGTTGTTGTTAAGGGTTTTTGTACAAGAAGAGCCACAAGTCGGTGACCGTCTTGCCAATGTATTTATCGTGATGCACAATCACGATCGCCTATCCACTTCGCCTTGAGGCCCACGAGGCTTACTGAGGCTGACTTGACAGATTTTGTTCACATTGCTGAAACCATGCAAGGGGTTCCGTATTCAGAACATATAACTTGTGGCAAAACTAATTATTTCCCTTTAATCCCACTTACGGAGCTATGGCAATAACGAGGTCAAATAGTACCAGCACAAACTAAAGCATCCCTTGAAAAAAAAAATTGCTTTGACCGCGGTGAATTGAAGCCATTTAAATTGATTGCCATCATCGGGTCAGTGCGGTTTTGAGACGGTCGGCACTGTCCACTGAAACCTTCAACTCCGTGAGTTCATGTTTGACTCGTAATGTTCAAGCGTCTCAGATGCCGTGTTGACTGAGAGCGTTTGATAAAGAGAAGAGGAGAGGCTGCTGATGGTTGATGATGAACGAATTCACTCGTTAGGCAAACAAAAGGAAGTCGCCATTACCCTATCAATATTTGCAGTTCTCTAATAAATCACGTCAAGTTACTTTTAGACCCGTGCACTGAGATGTTATCTGTCGTCAACAGCAAACCTGTGTCTTGTTGGTTTGTATTTTTTTCTGGAGATGAGCCGTCATTATTCAGTCAACTGATCTATGTTTTGTAGGCCTATTAAAAAACAACTGTCTCGTGAACAGAGGGTTTAAATAGAATGCTGTGACGGGGAATGTGTTCGGGGAATTGTCTGGTATCTCCAAGTATAAGGCACACCACACCACAACATATTTAGACGGTGGAATCGTTACTTTTAACAACCCCAATCTCGACTTTGCACTGTGTTTAAAGTAAATTAGAAAACAACGAGACGCTACAATCTGCTGCAATGTGCACCTGTATTAAACATTGTATAGGAGTCGAGAGACTACCAGTACAAAACTGTTTTCCAATTTAAAATAAAATGGATGACGTAGGAAACATTTCAGTTTAATGTCAAAAAGTACAGCTTATCATCTGTAACCAATTAGACTTTCATCAACGACAACAGTGTGCCGGTACCCTATACACTGCATTACACAACATAACGGTTACTTTACGCTAATTTTAGATGAAACAAAATCCTGTATTTTTCTATATTCATCCTAAAGAGTCAAAATGAACTTACTCCTTATTTGTTCCTCTGTTTCATTATTGTAATACAAAATGTCGAGGTGGCTTTCAAATATTCTCATGCATGTCAACTGCGTATAGACAACAAGCGCCTGCAGCCTTCGCCATTGAGAGTCACCGCTACAGTCCAAGCTACAGTCGCACAAAACACGTACAAACAAATCTACAACGCTTTCATAATATGGATCGATTACATTCCAATTCAGCAGGAACCATTAAGAAAGAACAACATGAAGTCTCGTCGAGTGCCGTGTACACACCAAAACGCGCTTTCTACACCCTTTGCTTTTAAGGGCTCGAAAATGCCATGCTTTAATGAAGTTGAAATATATGGCAGCCGGTCTTTTATGTGGGTCTAGTGTGGCTGCATCGTCTCCTGTAGGGGGGAAGTGTTGCCACCGAACACTTGATAATGAGCAAATTTGTCACAAATAACAATTTAGAAAGCAAATAAAGATGGCACCGATTGCCAGTGCTAGAGCAAACGCATCTATGCCGAAAGCGCATTGGGTGTAGTTAATGAACAGACATAAAAGATGCATCCTCCATTCGCACGGACAATTTTATCTTTAAATGTATTCAAGTTTTGCATTTGATATGTGCGTAAAATATCTCAAGCTATAAATGTTTTACTGGCTTGGACGAAGCAACGCGTACTGTCAAGCAAGAAGTAGGGCTACGTGTGTATAATGGTGCATTCGATCCTTTACATAATTATTGTTCTCCCACTACGCGGAAAATATCGTATCGCCATTAATAGTACGCGTTATCAGACGTTTAATACCTACATACTATAGCGCTTCCCTAACTTAATTAAATTGAACGTTGTCGCAGGTTAGTACGTACAGGAATCGCATGGAATGGTCGTAAGGCTGCGCCGGTTAGGGTTACAAAACCGCGGCTTACGAAACCTGGAATGTACCCAACGTCGGGGGAAATGGACTTCGGTTTGCATTTAAAAATACGTGATTAAAAACGTGGTATAAGGAGGCTGTTTCGCTCCGCCATTTTGTGTTACATAGGAAAATGCGACACTATAGCTACAGGTGGTTGGGAACCAATGCAAGGATGAAATAGTGATATACACAGCTGAGTATCAGCGAGGCATGTGTGCAGGTTCGGTGCCTAAATACCCGTGTATATCCACTTCATATTGAAACATTCCTGATATCTCGTTTATCAGAAAACTACTTGACACGGTAAAGTGCTTTCTATTTCTCCCGATCACCATATCATCCAAGCGAGGCAACATGGCCCCTTGGCTTCGATCCATCTATTAAAAGAAAATAGCTAAAAAACTTATTTTGCCAACTGCACTTGAGGAATGTTTTTCCCTCTCTCTCTCTCTCTGCCGGGACCATATGTTGAGAATTCATTGGTGATGTCAGGCTGTGGTTATAGGTAGACGACGCCACACAGCATCACAGTCTATCATAATCACGTACAATGACGGTGGTTCAGTGCGGAAATGAAGCTCGTATAGATGTTATCAGTTACTATACAGCCGATTGGATCAAGAAACGTGACCCGGTTTTCCCCCTTTCGTATCGGTCGGAGCGGGGAACTCGCTCACCGATCCGGCCATGCTAGCCCCGGTGGCTTGTGACATGATTCATCGGTTCACTACTGCCCCGGAAAATTTAAATAATCATAGCAAAATATATAATCAACGAGGAAAGTAAAGTGTTTTCAATATGCACATTGCTTCAATATAACAGATTCCATGTCAGCATTAACCATTTCCCCTTGAACGTGTCTTAATTACAAATGTAATTGGTCGATTCCACTAAAGTACAGACAGTACGTCACCAATTGTTAATACCTTATTGCACATACAGCAAACTAATTCAAAGACCTTCACTGGTCAGGTATTGTCTGCAATAGATAATAAGAAGACAATTCAGCATGTGCTTTTTCAAGCTTGACGCATCAAATCTGTTGCTTGTTCCTTGTGTTATAATCATTAACAACCATGCATACTGATCTTATTGAAGCCAACATGACGTAAGGCTAATATATGTCCACCATCGCAGCATTGTTGCGATAATTCGAATGGGATAAAACAAGACGGATGTTTCAGTACCAAAAACATTCCAAAATTTGAGTATTTTGGAAGACATACTTCTGGAGATTATTAAGACCAAGGTTAATCAAAGAATAAGTGGTTCAGGAAATTGAGATGAGATAATCATTAACCACACCCAACTGACAGCACCTGACAACATTGTGACAATTGAATCTTGTACAAAATGTAAATAAATTGCCATAAATCTGTTGAATTGGTTAGGCTTCTTTAATGGAAACAGTTTAAGAGAGATCGCATTGTAATAAGGGAATTAAGCTATTGCCAAACCTCTTGGGTTTATACCGGTAATCTGCTTTTTCCACTTTTGGGAATTAAATTGCTTTATCGTATTTAATTAAAACCCGGCGGTACTGGGCAAAATGACTACCTCTTGGGCAGAGAAACAGTCAAAACATTTGTGAAATTAACCGCACACATTCAATTTATTCACAGTCACACGTCTTTTCGCAGCAGATTTGAAGTCAAGTGGTGACAAACAGAAGATTATTAAATTAAAGATCGACGACTTGATGAAGTTAGCCAGAATTGTACCGTGGTTGACCTGTTCCTCGACCATTGAGAAGATACCCTGTGGGCTGGCGATAAAAAAAACCGGCATCTTCTGGCAATGCAAACAAGGCGATGAACAGCCTCCATATACGTGCGAGTGCACCTCGAAGCGGTTTTTAGCAACAGGCGAATGCGAAGCGGCGCGGCGTTTCGACCATTATTCACGCATCAGCAGGATTTTCATCCCTTCACCTTTTGCTTCTGTAAGTATATATTAAAATCCCCGAAGTGTCATTAAGGATGAAATAAATACCTGCTTACTTTTGCCTCGGGGCCGATGAGGACTGATTTGGTTTTCCCTGTTAGTGCCGTACTGTTTGCAGGTACCTTTTCAATTATTTTCATGGCATGCATATAGTAGATTTAAACTAGGATACGTGGAATAAATGCTCAGCACATTATTTTATAACAGATGCGTGCGGTTTCAATTATACCTGTACTAGAAAGAAGATGGTAAACTAGAATATGTAGAATTGATTTTGCACAATATATGATTTGCTCATTTACAAAGCTATAACAATAATAATTGTCTTAAGCTATTGTTCCATGTGAGCTCTTCACGCGATAACTCTATGGTATGAGCTTATCAATGTGCTGAAAATAGTGGGATATGTACATGTACGCGCCTCTATTTATGATTCTCAGGTGCAACAAACATTATCCATTTTCGGTTCATAAAACATGCAAGTCCTGTACAATTGAGTCTTAGATCACAATCAACTTGACCATGACATCACTTCTGTCTGGTAGTGAAAATCGTGTGATTCTTCTTTGAACAAAGCACGAATGGAAAATCTCACATGTCGTGAAGGTCAAATCTCGATGGAATTAAAAAATAAAACCACTTCAAACAATATTTATAATTCCACACAATACTGGGTCATCATCTGCGTCTCCGTTGCTTAAACCAAACTCAGTTTGCATCCCATGTACATTTTGTATAAATAAATCAATCGCAGTGGTTCCCATTTGGCGCCAAGGCCAATCATCGCAGATGAAAAGATACGATTTCATGTTGTTGACGTGTCTTTAAGGTGCGCCATGTGCAGCTTGGGTTGCCACTTCCTTAATTCGCAGACCTTCTAAATATTCCAGACTCTCCCGACGGTGCAGGCGATGGTACAGGCCAGGTGAAGAGGGCACATGAAATCAGTACCGACGTAAGAACTGAAATTATGCACCGCACAATTCCTGTTAAAATGATGTTGAGTGCAGCTTGATTAATTATTGTAAGTTGAGATGGTTTTTATGATCTATAACTTCTAGCCGGAGATCATCTTTAGACAAAGATAGATTTTTTACAATCCGCGCTATGTTTCTCGATGATTTAAAGGTATAATGAATAATTGTTTTTTTTACCGGACATAACAAGAAATGGCTACAATTTAACGGTGATTTACATGACAGTGCAAAATGCCAATCTATTACTATCAAGTTTACGTTCAACGTTTAAAAATGCACAGCATAAAACAGTATCCGATATGTCATATAGGCCTACTTCGTAAATTAAGAACCGGCCATATAGTTTATGTTAATTTATGTGAACGGTGCGTTGAAAAACATGAATGTTTACTGTAATTGTTCGGTAGAAAGTTTTTCCACCATGAGCTCTTCGTCCACATATGCATTTATCTTCAATTGTGCATTCGGTTCAAAGTGAATTGCCTCATTGGTGACGATGCCTAATGTCAAAATCACGATGTACACTACTACAGCATTGACCTTCATCATAATATAAAAAGATGGGTGTTTCACGTCGTTTAAGACGTTAACAACGATTCAGAAATAGAAGCTCTCAGCCGTTATAGAAAAACAATCTGTCAGAACGGCAACTCTTGATCAATTTAGCAGATGCGGGCGGCTTGGTTGATAACATGAAGTCATGCTTCACGTTGGGGTCATCCGGTAGGCCAGTTTACTAATGGCCTGCCTGTTTGCTGTGGCTAATGCACTTTTCAATTCAAACGAAGCTCGTATAACGTCGAAATCGGACGTAAGGGCACACACAAGGCTTTTCATATAATATTAATAATGTCAGATTGTGTGGCTTTGCGTGGTTCAGGATCGATAAGTTCATAAACTTGGTTTGCTAGTCTAGTACTATGTTAGAATAAACTCAGGAGCTGGCATTGATCGAGGTCATGGCTAATGCATCTGTCAGTAGGATTTATTTGTTCATATTTTTAAAGCCCATGGTTTTCAGTTACTATTAAACTCAATAATTTTTGAACGTTATACAACTTTTATAATTCTAACTTGTTACTATTGATGTCAATAATTTTTGAACATTGTACAACTTTCATATTTCTAACTGTATTTCATGTGAGAAAACACAATCAATTGAGACGCAATGGTATTTTTCTCATTAGATCTCACACGCGCCGAAAACTCTTTTATAATAGAACATAAGTCTTTCTTAACAGAAATCGTGAAAATACTGCTTCCATATGAAAAAATACATAATATTTTATAAAATTTAATTAAAATTACATTCTAACTATAAAGACAAAAATGTTATGACTACATAATAGAGATGTTCAGACGATGCCGGAAGTATTAACAAGGGTTCTCAAATGTACGTTAAAATACGGCATGAATCTAAAACCTCTGTGATTATTGACTAATTGCAATAATGTGTTTTAACAATACATTCTCGAAAGTCTGTTTTGATACATTGTTCTCTGCTTGACAGTCATTTGTTATTAATGTCTCATTTGGTTTACACACTTGGGCCAGGTGGGGGACTAATTTATTTATATTGATAGATTCCTCATAGACCTTATGCATTGACGTCATCCAGCCGCCATCTTAGAGGTAAACTGATGATGAAACAATGGAAACGCGCTGACTTGTACGCGCGGCGCACAGGACTGGCCAATGAACATCTTCCTTTTGACCTCTAGGCGAGGGCGCCCTACTCAAATGACGTCATATGCATAAGGTCTATTAGGGAATGTATACGTTTGGTTATCACTCTTAAAATTAATGGCAATAAAAACTTATTGGTTAGAAGCCAAGAACAGCTTTCGATAGTACAAAGCATGTTGAGACACATTTCACATCGAAGCAATGTGATTATGGAAAAAGTTGTTCTGCCACTTTGAAAATTTGAATCTGCTTCTCAGATTGTGTATTCCTATTGCGGATTGTTCCTCCTGCGTGGACATTCGCTTCGAATTTTCGGCGATATTTCAAAATCGCAACCACCTTTTGAAATGAAATTTTCATAGGTTAGTTTTTTTTAATGTACATTTATACAGTATTAAAACAATAGACCGGTTCCAAAAACTAAAGGTATACTTTGCCTTTAAAGAAGACGATACAAACAACAGATTTTTGAAGTCAGTTTGATCACGGTGTAGAGACAATTTGTCGAAAGCCAAAAACCTAAGTGGTAATTCTCCTTTGTTCTAACATGGGAGTGCACTAAAAGTCATACACTTGTTCATAAAATCACCTTTACTTTGTTCTTAAAGGGCTACGCATTTAGATTGTGAGTTGCTCGAGATGCTGGGGGAGAGATCTACGTCATACCGGCGCTACCCTGGAGACTCGTTAGCGATGTGTATATGGGTAACTGATAGCACCTTAATGAATGTAGTCACATCTACTAAGATATCACGCTGTTCCCGACATGGTGATTCTGCGTTCCAAATCATAATGAGACTGCAAGGCAGTAAGGGTTTGGATATCGTTCAAATCTAAAACCGTAACCCAGGACTGCGATGAGTTGGCCGAGTTTAAATGGAGTAGGTAATTGCCTGGGCGCCTCGCATGATGACAAACGTATATGTTATAAGAAGTCGAAACATGTCATTATCAATTCACATACGACAGTGGTTGGAAATATATTTTGTTTGAAAAAAAAAAGTAATACAAATAAGTTTTAAAAATGAATAAATAAATAATGTCAGAAAAGCTCTACGCTTGAATCTTACTTCGAGAGGCTTGTATTACTGCTTTTCTGTAATGGTGCAAAAAAAAATATTTAATTGAGCATATTGAATGGCTTATTGTGCTGGCACTTTGTTTCGATAAGACCTTCATTTACGTTTATTTCCAGTTTATGGTTTAGCTTACAGCTCTTCGCGGTGAAAGCGTATTCGGCTTAACTCCTATATAGACAATGTGTAAAACAAATTGTTGTGTTTTGGGGTGTGTTTTTTTTTTCTATATGTGACAGCACCCATGGTGTCACTTTATACACCCAGTGTGCAAATGTCATTCTTATAATAAACCACAAGTTTTTGTAAACATAAATTGAAACTAAGAAAGTTAGGGCTCTCATGGAAACACCAATAATCTAAGATAATATTACGTGTCCTTGTGTCCTTGGGGACATGTTGTACATGGGTAAATTCGGATGCATTACGTATTAGAGATCTAGACACCCCTTTCCAGGAAAGTGTATAGAATTCGATCTTTTGATTTGAATGAGAATGGCAAATCCAGAGGAATGAAATAAAGACGTTGAATCTTCTTACTTCTCCATTCTCTATAACATTAGACATCCCGTATTGGGAATATCACATGGTAACTTGGTCGCTGCGGTGTGGCGAGCCTTTGTTTCTCCTTGGTCATCACGGAGACTTTTAGCCGCGTGACGAATCCTGACGTTCTTGCTCGCCGTGAAGAGTTTCGAATAAAGCATATCATTCAGAACCCAGGGCAATGAGGCTTCATATTACACGGATTGTTATCACATTTTTTTGTTGTTGGATTGTTGCCCCGTTGTTCTGTTATAGTCAGGGGGTTCCGTCTTTGCTTTGATGGCTCGACAGAAGGATTGCGTATTCTCCAGCCCCAGTGTTATGTTGTCACGCAAACAAGGTTTTAGGTTTAGCCCAGTCTGACATCGAACCCTTTCAAGTTTCCATTAAATCACATCGTCTATCTGTTAAGGGGGTCCCCATTCATATCAAATTCATAATACGATATGCATGAAGATGAATTTCATGCCACGGTGTGCCGAACAATGGCCAGTAGCATATCTTCTTTAATTACGCATGCTTTATATAGATTTCGCCTCTTCTTCTGCATGCCGCAAAGACTCAAGTATATTGCATCATAACTCGCATTACGCAAACTTGGTTGATGGATATGTTTTGCTGTGAGCACCTTAGTCGTGTTTCTTTCTGTGGAATAGCAATAATAAATACCGATTCCCATCATAACAAAAGTGGTGTCTGACTATTTTTGACAATAAAGCAAGATGGCTACAACGCGGTAGTAGTAAACAGCTTCACGAGACTGCAGTTATATGAGTTGCGTTCCACATGCCTGTTTCAAGATGATGCGGGGGAAATATCTTCTCCTTTGCGTGACCAGAGGTTGTTTTGTCCGAATGCACAATGCAGCAACGCCAAAGTGGAGTTCGTCCGCGCAAGACCCATATTCATAAACTCTCATTCAGCTCACATGTGATGTGTGAAGGCAGGTCGAGCGCACATACAACACTTCCGCTCGAATGTTGTTCAAGGAATATACCCCATTTCTGTTTCAGTTGTCTTCAGTTTCGCGTATGGTATACCAGAGGGCTTGCCACTAGAACCAGATGGTTCTGAATAACCCTTCCAGCACATGCCCAATCTTACGTACAAACAGCACAGATTTTTTTTATGAACCTTGTTTATTTATGGGATGAGATTCCTTTAGTGTTCGACATCTTGTAAAAAAATTGGGTCAGCTATTCGTAGAAGTACTACATAATCAATCAATCAATCAAAGTTTCTCCCTGGTTATAAATATAGCTCAGAGAAACACCGTCAATATAATCATATTCGGGCATGGCACTGAAACCGGATTTGGAATGTTGAGAGACAGATTATCGATTTTACGGGAGAAGTGTTTGCCCATCAAAGAAAGGCTGCAGTAGTTTCTAATGAAGACGTGCCATCCGCGCACCGAATGATGTTTAATCGCTGCCGTGAATTAATTAAATAATACCGGCGGAGCCTTGCCTCTCTGATACGCGGTTCATACATGGTGCAGATGCGGCGTTTAGTTTTGTACAGCGACCAGTTGCGACGTTAATCATGCATGCATGCATGCATGACTTGCAATGGTAATATTCAACCATAAGCGAGAACGCTACTATTTCTATATACAAATTGTATTGTTCTGACCACTTTTCTCTCTTTGATAAATTTACCGCCATTACAACATGAGAAGCAGAAATGCAATTTTGTAAACATTTTGCAGAGCTAAAGGCAGGGATTACAATTTGGTAATTACTCTACACGTTAATGACCATAAAAACTTACCTGGTAATGGGCACTGAAGAGCTGTTGGTATTATAAAGCATTGTTAGGAACGACCCACTCAGTGTAGTTTTAGAGAAAGAGGTTATTTTTGCCACCGAAAAATCTGAATTTGAGAAAGGCTTCAGGCATGAAGCCTTTCTCAGGCATCTGAAAGCACACAATTCTATGCAACAAGGGTGTTTTTCTTTCATTATTTTCTTGCAACTTCCATGACCAATTGAGCTCAAATTTCCACAGGTTTGTTACTATATGGCAGTGCTATATGGGCATATGTTTGGATCCACCAAGTGAGGAATCTGATTTTTGACAATTACCAAAGTATACCCTGCCTTTTAAACGCAATAAAGAGGAACTCAACTATCAGCTTAAACCTGCATGCCTGTAATGATGGTCAGTCTGGTAAAAACTGTAAGTGACTGAGATAATAAAATGACACAAAAATAGAACCATATATGTTTTCTAAAGATAGGGAAGTGTGATGACACACCACGGTAGGAATAACACAACCGACAACGGGACAATCAGGACAGACAAAGGATAAACCGGGGCGGACAAACAAACAAGACAAACAAACGCTTTCAAGTCTCTTGAGATTCGAGTAACCATGAGAAACAAAAGACATTTCCATAACCGACGCGAATGCGTCAATACAGAGTAGAGTATCTTTAAGTGCTAGCCATGTGCCTTTTGTGATAACGATTATCAGCCACTGATTCTCGTCATACCAAAGGGACCAAAAGATAATTATTTACACTTCGAGTCTCGATTTGGTTTCACTGATTTGATTATGAGAAATAAAAGATGGCTGCCCCACGTTCAAAGTAAGAGTCACACTTAGTGGAACAGCAACCGTTTAACTGAAGAAAAAGGTACTTCGAGTGAGATCTGCCATCTTCAGTCTAACAGAATACCTCTTCGTTTCAAGTGAAGTGTTTTATTCAATCTGAGACTCTTTGTAAGAAGAATCTTCTCATGTGATCGCTTCTTGATTCCCAACTTGTCAATCAGTTGAGGGCGCGCTAACCCCGAATTAATCTGTCATTTGTATGGTGAAACAAAAGACTCTGGTTCGTTCCCGTCAATCAAATAAAAATTGAAAAATATGTGTCATTTAAAAATAAAATTAGCTATCGGAGCAAAAACAGTTCGGTACTATGGAGAGTTTAAACTAGTAAATTACAAAAGAAAGAAAAATATATTGACCTATTTGTGTTTAGTTACTATTAGTTTTTTCTTTCTAACTAGTCAACACTTCGGCGCCTCAACAGGAACACTCCAGAATTCGGCCAAACGTTGTTTCGCGGTCTTTTCAAAATGTCTTATCTATGACGGTGGTGACACGTTGGCATGGTTATTATCGATGCCAACCCCCAAACCCACCGGGTCAGAACTCGAGTTGTGTATAGATTAAGCATACAAGTAGGCCTAGGCTGTCAGGTACAAAGACTGATTGCTCATAAACTTGATCCTATCACCAATCAAAGAGAAATAATCAGTTTAAAACATAACACAAAATAATCACATGGTGCACAAAAACCCCGTAACACATTTTAATCGTTACTCCGGAACGACGCCGGTCCAACGTCACCAGGCGGACAATGTTTCACTGATTGCATGTCATTTGCATTTACCGAGCCTTTTATGTTGGCAATTGACTGTGTAACTCATCATCAAGGTATTACATCATGCAAAGTATACTGCTTGTTGTACTATTTATTACCCTCAGCTCTTTTGTCGTTTTGAATTTACATGTTCAGTAATAAATTAAACTGAGAGTTATAGTAAAGTCCGCCCGTTGGAAATCCGTTTGAACTGTTTCAGGGTATCCTAGACTACTATTTTCACATACTTCGTGTCTACTCAACTAAATCCATGAATTGTGTTAATTTTCAAGGTCCAAAGTACTAAAACTCCCTCATCAATCATCTCAAAAAATGTGAGAGTCTTTGTAAATACAAAAAAAAAAACTTTAAATGATGTTACTGGAACCTCAAGTCCTTAGTTTCCCTAGTATTGTCAGGTGTAGGCCCAATTTCTCACAATATTACTTTTGTCTCTTGCTTAATTATTTATTTGAAAGCCGTCGTGCGGTGGGCTTCTCCAGGTATTTGTAGTCCGATTGATGTTTGTCCTGTGTCCCCCTTTGTTTACTTAACCATCTGATGTCAAACTATACTTGTATGTACCTTACTCAGTACTTCATTTACCCAACAAGCTTGCTTTGAGGAGTTAAAGCAAACTGAGTGGAAAGAAACTGAATTGAAATTGAACTTAAGTGGTTGAAACCACCGGTAAAACATTAATCAAACGAACAATTTTTCTTTTTTTCTATTTTAGCTGTAAAAAAAGTAATGTTGTCTTGTGTCTTTCTTCCCTTTGTCTTTTTGTTTCTTACACGGCAGCACAGCATTGCAAACGGAAGATCGACATAGCGGTACTTTTACAATTACCGGATAAAATAATATAATTTATAAACCACTACCGGCATTGCATATACACAGGCACATGTCCTTCGTACTGCTCAATCCGATGTTCTAATTTCTACAGTGAAATAATACTTCACAATTTGGAAACCGGCTTTGATACCAGATAGTATATTACAAACCCAAAATGAAACATGCGGAGGAAATTAAAAAACTTACATCTGTATATTAAGCTTCGGATGAAGTATAAAATTAAAAAAACATCAAATGACGCACGACTGGTTAATGCATGTCGTTGGACGCACTACCCCCTGACGTAATTTCCATTGTCTAGGATTGAAGTAAATTGATTTGCAAAAGTACATATCTGCGAACATTATTGTGTTACTTCCACAGCTCTATAGTTATACTGAATGCCCTTAACCTATAGGCAAAGAATAGACTGACAGAGTGGATTCTTTTCTTGGGTGGATTCTTTTTTATAAAGGTTATCAGTGTGATACTCTTCTGTTTATAGATCCATTTGGGACTCTGCCCTGGTTTGTAATAAACGAATTATTTCAAAAATTATGCGTAGACGGTAAGTAAAATTATAACTAAAGGAAAAATCTTAGCCCAGGTAAAGACTTTTTTGGGAGATGAACTGGACTTATCACACGTCCAGATGATCGATCGCCGTATCCCTAGGGAAGACAACACCGACGGCAATTTGATATGATGCACGTTCTCCACATCACGGAAATTAACACAATACGTACTGAATCAAAGAAACGGAAATGTCAGACTCTACAGTGATACTTAACATTTTTTTTCCTTGTAAAGTAGCTGGAGATCTTTTGAGACGTGGACTCTTTAAAGATTTAAGACTCAAGATGTCCTGGCAACATGTATACGGTGTTGTTCAGTGTTCGTACACACAGATGGATGATGTCGGCCTATTGTTAACACAAACACCCATGGGCAAAGTCATCAAGCCGTCTGAGCAATCTTTCCAGACATCAATTCACGATTTTGAATACATCTGACTTCATGAATCTGAAAAGTGACACTACCTTGAAACTTTTAAATGCGAAGTTACATTGTACCTTGGCATAAAACACACATATCGAGTTCCGTATTACAGTTCTTTAATGCAAGTAGCAATGTTGTGTTTTATATGTTCTCTGTATGAGTAAGCAATGAGGCTTATGCACATAACCTGACTAATTTGCATTCCATAGCTTTAGTAGCACTCATTACATGAAAGGAAAGAAATATAAGAAAAAACAGAAAACAATGGGTGCTCATTGGATTGATGTAATAAATCAGACTATGTGTTAAGTACCCAGAATTACACTGCACTAATGAATACAGAATATCACACCATACGGAGGGACCCGTTTATATTATCCACCAAGCCTCGGTTTGACATCATTGATTTGCATGAAAGAGAACATTCAAATAAGATGGCTTGATTATGGCAGCGGTTTTTTTACCATCAGAATTGAGGAAGCAATGTCAATAGTTCCACAGTATCTCTAATTGTATATTACAACGATCTCGCGAGGCAGTGCCATTCTCATATCCTGTGAACATTGGTTGAAGGTCATGTTTTTAGTTACTAAGGGACATGTAAGGGATGCGTTGCTAAGCGCGGCTTTAATTGTCTCCAAAACATGTTAGTTCTGAGGATTACAACCACAAGACTTAGTCAAGTCATCCAATACAAAAACAAATCGAGAAGGGACTTAAGGCAAGATATACTGAGTATTCAGACCTATATGCACTGTATTCATTGCTGAAAGACCTCCGTAGACGTTTAACTGTGCCTTTCTTAATACTGTTTCCTGACGTTCAAATAAAAGGTATTGTCTAAGGGAAGCGACAAAGTTGAGGATTAAATATGAATTTGCTGTGATTTAGCCGTAGCCACAGAAAGCCAACTATTTGGGCGCAGATAAACCAAACGGAGCCGTTAAAAACAATAGTAGTCTGGTACCCGTTTGATATAGTGTTTATCAACACATACCACAGACGCGGGGTGTAATACAAGAAAGGTTTGCACCATGAGTCAACTCAGCTGTAAAAATCGAATGTATTTTCCAAACGTCGGCTTAAGCTCCATCTCCGGGCTTCGTTTGATGTTACAAACACCGTGCAAAATGTACACTGCTCTAAAATTGATGATGGATTCCCAGAGCCGGAGCGGCCAAGCCGAGGTTGGACAAGGCCCTTGGATCACCTTAGGTTGGGGTCAGTTGCGTATAGCTAATGATGGGAGGGGGACGGGAGGGGGACTCAGTCGCCCTCCCCCATTGATGCCCGTGCCCCCTCCTACAGTTGATGGAGGACTTTTTGAGATTACAAGTTACTGGTGTAAAATTTTACATTTAAATTTTTTATTTTTAATAACTTCAGTGTTTTTTTTACTTCTTTCAGTGTTTTTTAAACTACGTTTCCATTTACACGCAGACAATGTAGATATTTTTACACTTACGTCAGATTATCTTATAAAAAATAGTCAATGGCATAATAATAAGAGCGCTATAGCGAAAAGAGGCATGTTTGCAAACGGAAACTAAACATTTTTAATTGGTCAAATGTGCCCCCCCCCCACCCCACCCCCCTAGAAAACGTGCTCCCCTTGAGTCCCCCTAAAGTTTTACCCTAGTTTCGGCGCTGGTTGAGTGGTCAATACTGGCATCTTGATTAGTATGAGTGATATCACACTTTGATCAGCAATTAAGATGGAATCAATGACAAGCTCATCTTCGAAATTGTAGCATTTAGCACCTTGTGAATTCAAGCCCAGACTAATTATGTCTGTGTTTTCTTCCTGACAAAGTCGGTTTCATTGTCAGGAAAGCCTTTATAAGTAGGCCTACTATAAAACCCGGCAATCTCTTGCTCACACGATCTTCGTTTCTAAAAACGACTTTATCTATTGTTACCTCTTGTATTTTATTTTGTTGTTGTTGTTGTTGTTGTTGTTGTTTTATAGTCAACCGCAAACCAAAGCACATTATAACTGATTTTAGGCGTCGTATTAGTTGGGCTTTGGATAACATATTTAGTTTCAACTGTACACAGTTTTTGGCTGTTGTATCTATTTAGTTTCAACTGTACACAGTTTTTCAGATTCAGATTCAGATTCAGATTAATTTTATTGGTCCATAAGGAAATTCAGTATGTCGGCATTACAAAGAGCACATGAACATCTACTATAGAAAATAATATACACAGATAGATGTTGGCTGTTGTATCTATTTAGTTTCAACTGTACACAGTTTTTGGCTGTTGTATCTATTTTGTTTCAACTGTGCACAGTTTTTGGCTGTTGTATCTATTTTGTTTTTAATCTCAAGTTGATTTGAACGTGCTGGTATGTAAATTGCGATGTAATTCAGTCCCTGGACTGCCCTGTTCTTACAATCTTTGAACATTAACCCATTTATCTAACCTTTCAATCTGCTCACCTGTCTGTAATGCTTACACTTTGACAATAAATTCGATGTTTATTTCTGGTAAGAATTATGATGAGTTACCTCAAGATTGTCACAAACGTTTGACACAATCCAGGACTATACACCTGCCATACATCGATCGCATCGTACACTCATCCGTACATCAACCCAATTATAAATTTATTTACTCTTACCAATTCAGGTTTAGCTTTATTGATATAATTATAGTTTCAACCCTTCGCAAAACAAGCATGGTGCTGTTCCCATAAAGTGGACCACCGTTGAGAAATCAAGTTCAGCTGATGCCAAGTTGTCCTAACAAGGACGCGTTTTTTACGCATGCACAGACCCATGACTCCGCTACATTACTCTCACAGTTTGCAGGACTCAGTTTTAATTTGTGTTTCACGATCAGACCAGCGTGTGGGGGAATGTCACCATCAGCAGGGCACACGCGACTCGTACTATCAGTTAATAGTAATACTATATCACTATTCGGACTGTGAGCACAATACCATTACATCTTTAAATATTAACCCAGTTAGATAATAGCTGTTTTTAAACTTAAACCGTCATAGGGGGTTTGTAACCAGACACCACTGGAACGCAAAGAAAGATGAAACTGACTGTAGGCGAAACGACCCTACGAGTCTAATTTGGTTAACCAGGTCCCCGCCTCTCGTTTTAATTACGGCTAAAGATGAACGGGATGCTCTGGTGGCAGGGACGTAACATTGATTGGAAGCCTCGCTCACCTTGGAAAATGTAGAGTAATTGGTTAATTACCTTTAGTTGACGATAACTTGACTTTATTGCCGATGACAAACAACGTCAGACATGTTTTGTTTGACATCCTTCGTTTCAATGTTTCGGGATTTGAATAAAGTGTATTAAAATAAAAAGTGAAATTAAAAAGGTCAACCTTGACTGTCTGACGCACTCATTTAAAATAACAAATATAGATAGATTGAAACCTTGAAATGGATTCTTATTTCCTAGTTTTTTATGATTTTGATAAATATCGGCAGAGATATTGATCAGGGTAGTTCAGTACAGTTTACTATTTTAAGGCTCCCGTATTGTTTAAGACGGTGTATCCCCCTGGGTTTTATACCTTCCACTCATAGTAATTAAGTTAAACACGGCTGTGAATCAATCAAATGTGGTAGCAACTTGTTCCGATTCTGCGCACGTCTCTCAGCGTGTCACATTTACATATATTTATTTTTACTAAAAGTATATCTTAAAGTGAAATACGAAAATGATGAATTGAAACTGGAAATGCTATCTTGCCCTCTTATAGACCTGTGATTAAAAATTCAATAATAAAAACAGTCACGACACTGTCTTAAGCGTTTGTCTTCTGTTCATCATCTCCTCTTGGGAGAGGGGGGGGGGGGTTCTACCATCATCACTTTTATTTTGACAACTCAAGGTGGCAAAATTCCCACCAGCGAGTTTGCAATATTAATGAATTTATGCCAGAGCAAAAAGCTTGTTAATTTCGAGTGAAATAAAATCAATACAAATAGAGTAATGCGAGCTGAGAGTGTCAATACTCTGTGCTATATACAGTGGCTGAAGTGACAAGTTTGGACATCTTTAGAATAGTGAATGAAGTATTTCATAACTGTCGCTAAACTGAGACGGGAAAGGGCTTCGGTTATAGACAACATTGGCGGTGACTTTTACTACAGATCCGTGCACTGACACTAAAAATGCATTGCAGTTTTGTACAATGACCCACTTTACATAACAAAATATTCAGCGCATAAAATTGCTAAGCATGCAAAACTCCTGGTTAGCAGAAATGGTTACCAGCTTTTAAAAATAAATGATCGTTGTTTATGAGTGGTTCCCTTTTAACTTTAACTTAGCAGCACAATATTAAGCATTGTCTCGCTTGACAACGCTCTAAAATCGAGCCCTGGTTTTGCCAATTCGATTATAACATTACACAGTTCATGGGCGAGTTTGGAAGAAACAAGAGATACGCGCTCAGGATAAACAAAAGTACTTCACTGTAAATTAATTTGTTTCATGTATGAATTGTGATTTTGCTGCCAGGGGTATTAATCATTCTTTTGTGAGTGAGGATTTATCGAAAGATAGACTGGGAATTCAAAGGGGAGAAAATACCGCGAAGAGCTCTCGAGTCGAAACAGGATTGTCAAAAGAAAAACAGATTTTGAATAAATAATTTTAATGAGATTCTTACCACCGGGGGAAAATGGAGGATAGGACTTTGCGGAATGTGTCCTTCGAGGGATTTTCCACAAAAGAAAATGTAATTGCTTCTCCTCAGAGTCTTTGTCTCAGAAGAAAAGAAAATGTAACCCCCAAGAATGTCAAGGCACGAGCTATTTCCGTTTAGAGAGAAACGATGTTTATAATCCTAACACAATGACAATAATGTCTTGATCAGCCGAAGGTATGCTCTAATCAAATATCTCAAACAAAAGAAAATGCTTTTCACAATTTTTGTTTTCGAACCCAGTAAACAATAATAATTATTTAGATAAAAAATCTTTTGAAAGGCAATTTTGATTTACATTTGTGTACATTCTCTTTCAAGGCGAAAATGGTGTAATCAGAAAGGCAAGTTTCGTCGTTCCTTGGAATATAATTAACGTGCCGGATGAGCTCGATTGTCAAGTGGTTTAGGCAAATGCTCTGCTGACAAGTCGTGGGAATCCCCACCCAGCTGCCCGTGAATTCATTTCTCAGACGAAAACACTTTGTTGGTGTGATTGTTTAATTATTTTTTTTGGGGGGGGGGGGGTTATTGGTGCAGTTGTTGTTGTTGTTGTTGTTGTTGTTGTTGTTGTTGTTGTTGTTGGTTTTGTTGTTGTTACTGTGGTTGTTACTGTGGTTGTTGTGGCTACGGTTGAATTGTTGAGGTCGTCGAGGTTGTTGCTGCATGCTGGGAGTTGTATTTGTTGTTGGTTTTGTTGTCGGGTTTGTTGGTGTTTTTGTTGGTGTTTTTGTTGTTGCTGTAGTTGTGGTTGTTGTTATTGTTGTTGTTGTTGTTGTATAGTCAACTGTAAAGCAAAGCACATTATAACTGATTTTTAGGCGTCGTATTAGTTGGGCTTTGGATAACATATTCAGAATACAAAGACACAAAAAAACTTTCTTACTGTAAAATTCTGGTTTATTATATACTGAACAACAAACACGATTATGATCCCAACGTGCGGTCGATTTAATGTACACATTAATCATGAGACAGGAGTCGACTGTCAGACTAAAGTTACAAACTGAATGAGTAATCACGTCACCTTCCCCCTACATATTATTAATTCGATTGAGACGGATTCATGATGGATTTATCGACGCTCTCCTGGTATCACTATCAACGTTTAAAAGGGACAAACGGGTCGATTTCTTGGCTGTCATTCCTTCTGTTCCGTTTTCATTAATTAAGAGTTTGGATCTTGAAAACAAATATTCGAAAACAAAGTCATTGGATTCCAAACATCCTTTTTTCTTTACTTATTTTCTCAGCATGGATGCACGTTAGAGTTCTGGAAAGAGGGGGGGGCGGGGGGGGGGGGGCAAGGGTTTTTTCAAACCTGTACGATAGTTTTTAGACACAGTGTTAAGGTGTTGTTTGATTATTCCGATGTAAGTGCCTGTCATTATACAGAGGCAGTTACCTCTAGAGTACGGCTATTTACTGGGATACGACTGGTGCGTATTCTGAAAATCAACAGGACCAGTTTTCTGCGACGTTCATCCGTTTTATCCGCACCATCGGGAATAAACATTGTCGATGACGAAGAGCGTATCATTTTGCTAAAAGGCAATTGAAGCCGTCTACTTCAATTGCAATCATATACAGATTATGCCAAATGTGCGGGAACCCTATCATAATATTATAATGCATGCTGTAAATTTACGACCTGGTTCGTGGTTACGGGTTGTGTATCAATCTCGACAACCGTGACCCCTTTAAGTTACCCCCAAAGTAGGCAGTGGGGGTACCGTGAAGATTCCCTCGGGCAACATCGACACATATCATCAAAAGCAGCCCTAAATATATATTGCATTTATTGTATAACTGTTAAAAAGACTGTTTGTGTGTACGAAGCTATGGACGCTCTACGTGTTATCGTTATGGCTTGTATAGGATGGATGGGCAGTCGGCCCTTTACGGTTCACACTTAGTAATGATACTTATACTTAATTTATAGCAAAAAACAACGATCTATTACTGTTAAAAGTGTAATGACGTCAAACAAAAACAGCCCAAGAAGGAAAAACACATGCAATATGCATAAAACAACTGACCTATGGTGTAACTGTATCCATCCACGGTAAACGTAGCACTCTTGCACTTTCGTATCTGACGAAACTCCCGCGTTCTGCTCGCCGATGACATATCGTCCTCCGCCACAGAGCCACTATCGACTGGAAAAAGAGACCGTGGTAGCAGCTGGCGTTCTTCTGTTTTTTTCCCCGGCTGATATGTCTCTTCCCCCCTTGGCGTTCTCGGTGTCGCCGTCGGTGGTCCAGAGGGTACAGGAACATAACTTAAGTCCTGGTTAATCTTCTGCATCATAGCAAGTTAATACCATGCTCGCTCTACACGTGCCCCCGTGATCCCCTGACCTACGGTAAATCCACTAGCCGTTGGCTTGAAGAGGAAACGATAATAGCATTCCCGCGGGTGGCGCGATCGTATAGCGTACTGCGTGTACAGTACACTGAAGGGATAATCACAATCGCAGTATGAACACAGCAAGTTGGACCGCAGCACGTTATACTATAATAGTGTCCTTACGCCATAGCAGTATAGCGCTCCACTACGCGCGTGTGGCTTTACCAGAACCCATCCACACTAATTTGATAAAATCAGACGCCTGTTTCATGCTTCAATAATAGAAAGAATTTAATAGCGTGCGGAAAAGGTTTCGACTTGAGTTAGGATCGTAAAATAAAATATGGCTACTGAGATAATTCACTCTACCTGTACCAGCCACGGTATTTTATGAATATCAAATAAACCAACTGAAATGAAACAATATAATATTCAGTAGCAAGAATTTAAATTTTTACCCAATGCAATACCACAAAGCATTGGATCCATTTTGTAAAATGTAGGGCTATTATAACCACGGAGCCAGTTAAAGGCAGTATAGTACAAAACGTTCAATTCAATTCAATTCAACTGGACATTTATTGCAAAATTTACATACAATTAATATTAAGAAGGTCTATTGAACAAAGATGTATACAGAACTTATAGAATAATAGTTATAAGAGACTCAATGAAGCAGAGGCAAATATGGAGGCATATTCAGAAGACAAAGTCTTGTATAGAAATGCCTTATACAACAAAAGACTAGATTACTGAACGAAACTTAAATTACATGTACAACAAAACATACAGACAGGGACGAAACAAGACAAACAAACAAACAAAAAACGCTAACAAACGAGCTAGGACGGAACAAGAAGAGAAAACATAACTAGGAACTCATAGAGGAGAAGGATGTAAAGAGAAGAAGCTACTCAAGATAATTTGAGACAAGATGTTTTTTGTAACGGCTCGAATTGGAACCTTTTACCGTTGACCGAATCATATTTTCTACAAATGAGTGAGCTTACACAGTTCAATTAAAATAAGTTTCTGATCTCCTTTGTTCTTTAAAGCACTAATTACGATAACTGCAATTGCCATGACGTCAGTAAAGCAAGTAATTGTGTTTAGAGCGACGAGTGACTATAAATGCTTTGCAAAAAATACCTCAAAATAGATTGCAACGATTTTATCACCAGAGGTCACGTTAAGGTCAGATAGATGCAGGGTAGCTCATCTTAGCCTATAGGGAAAACGTACACACAATATCGGACACAATGAATAACCCCCGAGCCGTGAGGGCAAAGTGTAGATTCGGATACTATCATAGACACTGACACATCATAGACACTGACACAGTATTTATTGTGCTTGAGTTTACCTTTACTGAACAAGAGAGGGCCAATGTTTTGGACACGGCCGGATTTGTGCTTCATTTCCCGAGAGATCGATTGGTGGATCACAGAACATGTGATCAACCATGGGACGCGTGTCACCTGATAGCACCAGCTTCAATATTATGAGTCAACTACGGAGCCCGGGAGGTGACATGCCAAGAATTTTTTTTTTCGTTTTCTCGCGGAAATATTTTTCAGAATTTCGTTTTCCCGTGGAAATATATTTCAGAATTTCGTTTTCCCGTGGAAATATTTTTCAGAATTTCGTTTTCCCGTGGAAATATTTATCAGAATTTCGTTTTCCCGTGGAAATATTTTTCAGAATTTCGTTTTCCCGTGGAAATATATTTCAGAATTTCGTTTTCCCGTGGAAATATATTTCAGAATTTCGTTTTCCCGTGGAAATATTTTTCAGAATTACGTGCGTCCTTTTTTCCAAGCACGGAGTATTGACGTGGGCCGGCCCCCACGGGGAACGAGATTGTGGAAACGAGTTGATTTGCACATGGTGGACAGCACCGCTTGGTGGCGGCAGACTTATCGGGTAGTTTCACAGGGGGGCGCACCACTCTAAATAATCTCCCATAGGATCCAATGCTAAATGCTGTATTCAAAAATACTCAAAAATTGTGTAAGTCTCTCAGCCTCTTGAAAACCAATCAGACATATTTTCGGACAACTAAACTTCAGAATTCTTTCCCATTTTTGGCAGGTCAGTCGTTTTGAATTTTATCTAGCGACCCCAGAAAATGAACTTTTTCCCAAACAGACTTGCTGCCAGTTTTCGTGAAGCAATCCTCCATTTTGCCATGTAAAATAGGGCCAACTTAAACGCCTAAAAATAGTCACCCCAAAAGTTGAAACGCAAAACCCCCAGGTTGTGATAGATTCGTATAATTAAACTATCTATTAATTGGATGACCCCTAAAACGTTAATGAGCTTGGCGCACGAATATTTGTCCCTTTTAGTATGGTGCACCCACAGGGGTACATCCTGACGGTTGATCTCCATTGATCTCTCCATCATCGCGCGTCTGTGTTTAAACCTGCTTTTAGTGGTTGCATGTACTCAGGCGTGGATTTACAAAAGGGTTTCCTAAAAAGTTAAATAAGCATCCTTTGTCCCAGAGTTTTTAGTTTGTTTCAACAAAAACAATGATTTGTGTATTAATTATGAAAGCTAAAACTCATTGATTGTTTTTGTTGGTCAGATTTTTTCATCGCCTGACGTGTTTTCTCGATCCGATAGAAGCGAGACTTGCAAAGTCTATAGACCCATTGCATATGGCGTCATCATCTACACGCGCGTCATTTTGGGGGTCAAAACGTGCACAAAAGAATGGTACACGTGTTTACAAGCGCATTGTGCGTAAACACGTAATACCATCCTTTTGTGCACGTTTTTACAAAAAACAATGGACCATTGCACAACGCGCAGCGCGCATATGTGATGACGTCATTAAGTATTCTCAGAAAGTGTTTAATGTATTGACGCTATAAGGTATTCCAAGAATTGTTACTATTGTAAGATACTTCATTGTTCTTGGAATACAAGATATCCTTGTCCCTTGGGAATTGGAATGTAAACTATGTCAATTGTTATAGCGCCTATATATTGTGACCACCACACCATACTCGGTGTTCTCGTTCCGTTAGGTGGGGTGGTGCACTATTGTCAATCAGTACTTCCGGAGGCCGGCAAAGGTAGTGCTGTCTTACACTTTATAATGGTTGTGTACCTGCTGTCCGTACTGTTGTAAATAATAAAGTTAAGTTTGTTAGTTCTGAATCAACTTCTTGTTTGGACCTTCGTTTATTTGTGTTGAGTTTAATGTGATCTAAATTAAGACATCACACATACACGCGCGTCTCCTATCTGCCATTTTTGGAGTCAAAACGTGCACAAAAGGAATGGACTCAACCTCGTTCCCAGGGGTGTACGATCTCGCCGCACCATGTTGTTTTCCTTCCCAGAATGCATCGCTCGATCATATCCCCCTGGAAGTGTGACTTTGAAATATCCAAATATAAGGGATATTTTAATTAGTCCTGTGGTTGATCCATTCTGTGTAAGAGACTACGCAGAGCGCGCTGTCAAAGGACGCACAAGTCATAGAGCAACTGGCCCCCTCCCATTCTTTTTCAATCTTGTGATATGCAGTTTAGGGTGCCCAGTTTAGGGTGCCCATATAAAAACATGATTCATTTGAAATGTATTGCGTCGAAATACGTGCATTTTTACACGCGCGTACTAAGCGCCCGACAAGTGCCGCCTAGGGCCGATCGAAAGTTTTTAACAAGCGTACACGCATAACAGTCACTTTGGGTGAGTCAATCAGCGTTGATTTTTAGTGTTTCCCTTCCAGGGGTTAGAGACGTACGCGGAGTTAGCGGGCGTTACGGCGCGCTGCCCATGGTAGCGAGGCTGGGAATGGACTCCCCAAAAAGGCGGAAATGGTAGACGCGCATTGTTCATAGGTGCGTATGCACATGTACCATTCCTTTTGTGCACATTTTAACTCCCAAAATGGCGGACAGGAGAAAAGCAGGTAATTAGTGCGCTGTGCGTTGTGCGATGGGTATCTTAAGACAGTGAAAGTCTCGCGCGTAGTTGAACCTTTTGGACCCACGCACGTACTCATTGCTTTCACACGCGCTATAAACAAACTTGGGCACCTCCCAACGGGTCCCAAGTTCGAATAAGCGCGAGACTTACACAGCTTATTACTCTTAGAACAATTCTTTTTTTCATGGAATTATTCCTGCCCAATATAGAAGTTAATTAGGTGATTTGTATTGGTGCCATTTTCAATAAAGACTACGTAAACCGGTAGCTATGCGCTTGACTCAACTCGCCCCCCCCCCCCCTAAAGAAATTTTATCCCTTTATGTTAAAGACCAACTTCATTGACAAAAGCAACAATTAGTGATCTTTGCTGAAATTCAGTTAAAATGTTTCCAATCAATAATGAAATTGAGTTAACAAGGTAGAGATTAAACAGATTTTAATGTAAAAAACAAAAATGTGTTTACCCTCCGCTGCTTTTCAGAAAGATTTGCGAAAAGCCCTGTACGTCATTACTTATGTTTATAGGTTTCCAAAACCTTCAGGTTGTGGCCTAACTTTTTGATCGATAATGACGAACAATTCAGAAGTTTAGTTTCAAAAAGTTACATTGAAAAACAAACACATGAAAAACAAGTTTAAAATAATAGCATTCCTGTAAAACACAAAGTCGTTCAAGTACCTGTTCAAGATTGAATTAGAATTATTCTGTCCTCTAATTTGTCTAACTAGTCATTAATTAACATATAATTTACAAATAAATCCACAAATAAATCAAGAAATGTAGTAAACACAGAATGTTCCTTTTTTTTAAGGCACGCGTAGATAGAAAGCTTATAGTTTAGTTCACTTCAATAGCAAGCTGGTAAGATTGAACTAATTTACAAACAATCATATAAAAAAAATATGCAAAACCACAGCTGTTTTTTTGTAATGGATACCATTAACCATTTTTAATTTGCTATTTGTTTATATTCAATTTTTGGAAAAGGGTCGTCAGGCCCTCTACATTACAAGAAGGATAAACTATGTTTTTTTGTTCATTCGGCGTTATTTTTTATGTTAAAATCATAATTATAACAACAACAACAACAACAACAACAACAGTTTGATGGGCACCACACTTAATTTAGGTGCCAAACTTATTATAATTTTGGGGAAACCGACAGCTACTTTTGACTAATATTAATGTTTTGGGGTCATGCAATTAATATATTGTGTAATTCTGATAATTTATTACAATCTTTGGTTTTGCGATCATTGCCTAAACTTTGGAGGAGACTTCGATAAATGTATGCTTTAAAGTTGGTCCTATTTGGCTTGGGAAGTGGATAAGTTGGTCCTATTTGGCTTGGGAAGTGGAAAATTGATTCACGAAAACTGGCAGCAAATATATTTGGGAAAAAGCACATGTTTATTGTTTTTTTATAAGGGGGGGGGGGTGTTTTCCTCTGGGGTAATATGCAAACATTCCAAACGGCTTATCTGCCCAAAAAGATCTGGAGTTTAGTCGTACAAAAGTATGTTTGATTGGTTTTCAAGAGGTTAAAAGACTTTAAATATGTTTTGGGGTATTTTTGAATATTTAGCATTTAGCGTTGGTTGCTATGGGTGCACTACTCTAAATCGACCAAAAATTCATGCGCCAAGCTACTTATCATAATTTGTAAACCCACAACTTATTTTTAATTATAACGTTTTGGGGGTCATGCAACTAATAGAGTGTGTAATTATAAGAACTTATCACAACCTGGGGGTTCTGGGTTTCAAGTTTTGAGGAGATTTGATAAATTTGGGCTTTAAAGTTGGTCCTATTTAGCTTGGGAATTGGAGGAGTGCCTCATGAAAACTGGCGGCAAGTCGGTTTGGGAAAAAACACATTTTCGGGGGTGTTTTTTCTGGGGTAATTAGCAAAAATTCCAAACGGCTGACCTGCCAAAAATTGAAAAGAAATCTGAAGTTTAGTTTTTATAATTTTTGAATATTTAGCATTTATCATTGTTTGCTATGGGAGTCTATTTAGAGGGGTGAAACCCTATGGGAGATTATTTAGAGTGGTGCGCCCCCCTGTGAAACTACCCGATAAGTCTGCCGCCACCAAGCGGTGCTGTCCACCATGTGCAAATCAACTCGTTTCCACAATCTCGTTCCCCGTGGGGGCCGGCCCACGTCAATACTCCGTGCTTGGAAAAAAGGACGCACGTAATTCTGAAAAATATTTCCACGGGAAAACGAAATTCTGAAATATATTTCCACGGGAAAACGAAATTCTGAAATATATTTCCACGGGAAAACGAAATTCTGAAATATATTTCCACGGGAAAACGAAATTCTGAAATATATTTCCACGGGAAAACGAAATTCTGATAAATATTTCCACGGGAAAACGAAATTCTGAAATATATTTCCACGGGAAAACGAAATTCTGAAATATATTTCCACGGGAAAACGAAATTCTGAAATATATTTCCACGGGAAAACGAAATTCTGAAATATATTTCCACGGGAAAACGAAATTCTGAAAAATATTTCCACGGGAAAACGAAATTCTGAAAAATATTTCCACGGGAAAACGAAATTCTGAAATATATTTCCACGGGAAAACGAAATTCTGAAAATTATTTCCGCGAGAAAACGAAATTCTGAAATATATTTCCACGGGAAAACGAAATTCTGAAAAATATTTCCACGGGAAAACGAAATTCTGATAAATATTTCCACGGGAAAACGAAATTCTGAAATATATTTCCACGGGAAAACGAAATTCTGAAATATATTTCCACGGGAAAACGAAATTCTGAAAAATATTTCCACGGGAAAACGAAATTCTGAAATATATTTCCACGGGAAAACGAAATTCTGAAATATATTTCCACGGGAAAACGAAATTCTGAAAAATATTTCCACGGGAAAACGAAATTCTGAAAATTATTTCCACGGGAAAACGAAATTCTGAAAATTATTTCCACGAGAAAACGAATTTTGGAAAATTATTTCCGCGAGAAAACGAAAAAAAAATTATTGGCTTGTCACCTCCCGGGCTCCGTAGTCAACGGCGCGAATTCATGGGGAAGTATTTATCCTTCCCGCCTAAACGTGCATCCCTCAAGCCCCAAGCATCAGCTTCATCAGCAGGGCATTCTCCTGAAGACGAGCAGAGTATACTGTTCGAAACGTTGAGACGACAACGGCTGTTTCTATAGCAACACTCCTCCAAAAACTAGATTTATATACATGGTTGTATCCGTATTAGTTCACTAGTTGTATGTTACTTCCTAAATCACCATGGTGCGTACTTCATGTGAAAATTATACAAAACGAACAGCTTCTTGACCCAATGGTTGACCCGATAAGAAGTTGGTACCTTCAATACAAACTAGTGATAATGCACATGATTTCATCACCAGCGGGAACCAGCATGTGAGACTACGACATCAAAACAGTCGTAGTATGTTTTTGCTACGAGGGGACCAGGTTTCATACTGCTATCACAAAGTGGCCAATGACAATTTAAAAGCACAAAAGTGCGGTCTCTGTAATCCAAGAAACAATTTAAATATTCCCTGGTCGTTCTCTCCGGAACAGGTGAATGATTATCGCATCACATAATTGCTAGGAGACTAGGGCTCTAGGTATGCCGACCTCGGAACCCACAATCGCCATATCCATCCGCTAACCTTAATCACTAATACAGTTAACAAATAGATCTAAAGTCAACTATTCTTGAGAGCTAACAGTAGAACTTACCACTGAAAGTGATTATTTCCCCCTTTGCTGTACATATTAAACAAGTTTATGGCAAGCTGCTTTTTTTCAGTTCCTTTTTTTTTAAATGCCTATACTTGTTTTCCCATGAAATGTTAATAACTCTGATCGTGCATGAGAATAATGTCAGCTTTGTCATCATAAGACAGTCTTAAGACGCCTTGTGGCCCTTTTTCCGACGAACATTAATTTATGCCAACAGAAACTCATCGATGCAGAAACATCCCAGAGAGTTCCGGCAGCATCAAGTACGTTTCATTATCCTTACAGGTCATTGTTGTTTTTAACTCAAGCTATTTATTACAATATATTTTTTCCGTGTCTACTTCTCTTTGTTCTTCCTTTTCACCATGGATAGATAAAATGAGAGCTATGACGTCACGGTGACGTCATCTCAAGAATTGCTTTCATAAGTCAGTTCTATTAAGAGAAAACATTCCATTAATGAAATTTTAAAGGGGACCATTTTACAGGAGGATGAATCAGTATTGGAATACGACCAGGCTCTGGCAATAAACAAGTCCAGCCTTTCATTTTTCATTCGGAATGCCCCCAAACAATTGAAAACTATATCCTGTGGTAGGCCTACATCTTTATTTTTATCAACCATACACACAGGGATATACAACCATTATAGAGGAAGGTACATCCCATGGTTGCTGAAAGAGAATGTTCCTGCCCTTGATCGATAAGCACACTGTAAACCATATTAAAATCAACCTCTTGTATAGGACAAAATTAATTGAATACTAATCCACCCTTTCAGCATCCGTTAATTAATTTTGGCATAACATCCTTAACCGAACCCCAAAGAGACTATTCTCGACGTAGCGGCTCACAAAGGGGTCGGTACAAACGATTGACAAATAAAATAGTTCCTCTTTTAGAGGGAACATTTTTAAATCGCCCTCTTGTTATGCCAATTCAACTAAATTTATCTCAACCCACTTCGATTCAAAACAATTGTATTCATCATTAAGAAAATTAAACAAATGATGTTTGTTATCCATCGTGCATTAAAAAATATACATTAAAAAAACTTCAAAAAGGTACATTGCAACCCAATGTGTTGATGGGAGAATAAATTGTAATTATCCACGTGCTCAATAAGAGTTATTTTTTGTTTAATTAACTGTTTGTTTTGTTTTTGGTTTTGTTTTTGGCTTTGTTTTTTATTTGTTTGTTTGTTGGGTTGTTTGTTTGTTTGTTTGTTTGTTTTTGTTTGCTTGTTGTTTGTTGTTTGTTTGTTTGTTTGTTTGTTTGTTTGTTTGTTTGTTTTTCTTCAGTTTTCTTTACTGAATAAATGTTATGCAAATTAAGCAGTTAGTTAATGCCACCTTAAGTCATTCTTTCCTTTATTGCACTTTTTATCGGCTCGTTGGACGACTTGAACTGGTTCATCCCAGCGCGGCTTAAAACATTTCCATTTTGGTCGCTAGTTTCATAATAAATTCAGAAACTCACCAAGTCCACGTTCAACGTTTCATACTGGAAGAAATATACAAACATCATAATCAATATCATTGTATACAAGTAGTTGGCCGAATCTATAAACGATCTGCTAGATCAAACAAAAGTCAATCCGTGACCCAACAAGTGGCCAATCATCCCTTACTGGAGACATACATGTAACAGTCGTTGACAAATGTTCCCCCCATGAGGAGGAACGGCTTGAATAACCACTGTCATCATCTATTTACACCTTGCATGAAAATCTATATTAACGAACGGACCTGGTTTGTGGGCTTAAGTACCATCGTTCGTCGGGTTTATTTTAAAGCTGACATTAACACATAACCTACCATTAATTCATCGCTCATGCCTATACAATCACGGTGTTTTACGGGTAGTTGATATGTTTGGATAGGATGTAGCAGTGTGGTACGTTTCGGGAGGGTTTTTATCAAACATCATTGTTTTTTCCCCGTTTAACCCCGCGTTACCAAACCGAGGTTGGAAGTAAAGGAAACAGTCGGGTCCTTTTAATGAGATAAGACAACGAACTCGTTGTTTTCTGTTTGTAAACGGGGTACCAGTCAAAGATGTCAACACCATGATTCATTTATTTTGTTAATCAACGCATTTTTCTTACGTCTCCTTATGAAACAGAATAATATAGTATTACAATTGAAGCAATGCGTTATGCAAATGACGAAAATGACAAAAAATACACGTTTTGTAATATTGGAAAATCGAGCTTGCAACAGGACTTGTTTTTTGCATGTTTTATTGTAATGTTTAAGGAGGTGTATGTCTTTTGCAATCATAAAATGGCGCATACATGTTTTGGTGTGGTTTTTTGTTTTTTTGCAAAAGTTGGTAACTCGTAGTCGTAAAGTAAAAGGAAACACACTCAGACAGACACTGTTTTGCGTTAATAAACGTAATTGTGCTTAATGGCCGGTGTGTGATGAGGAAGGAGATACGAGTGCCATCCTTGACATTACCCTAAAACCCCAACCCGAAGGTAGCTGGCATTGTGGACCATGGGATATCATTATATTTATAGTCCACCATTTATCAATGGTGGGCTTTTAGTCGTAAATGTCATTCCGATTTATTTCAGGGGAATCCATTATAGCGCTTTAATGCATTGACGAAACACACACGTCACAATTTCTGATACATTTTGTTATTAAAAAGTAATTTCATCATCCAGAATTAAGTGATTTGCCACAAAATTTTCACCTTTTTGTAAACAAATAATATTATCAAATAAAGGTCTTTCTTTTAAAGGTTACATGAAGGTCGATAAGGGACAAACACAACTCGAAGACTTTGTGCCGCAGACATAAAAACACAAATGGTTGATTTCCTCGTGGATAGACATTTAAGATTGCAATCTTTCACGTGGATATCATGCGGGGTATCCATAAACACTGCCCGAGTATTAGGGAGATCCGCAATTGATACAAGGCGTAGGCGAAAAGCAGTTCGCGAAGCAGAATAGGAAGGAACTTCGTTAAAGACGAACACAGTTCAACTAAAAAAGAAATTGCTCTATACGTGCGTTGGCCAGTATTTGAACAAGGTGCACAGAATTGGTTAACAGGAATGGGGCTTATTCCGTTATTCGGTTTAACTCTTTATATAGGCCCCCTATAGCTCATAAATATCTCGCAGTGTAACGCTGTGGATGGTGGAAAATACGGGAATTTATTCGTTCTGTTACTCAGCTTGCTTTCTTTAGATTCAAAAGACTGGATTGATTTTAATATTTATGTGAATTATACAACAAACGATTATGAAAACACGTTTCAGAACGGTCCCTGTGTGTATTATTTGAAATTGACATTACTGCAGCGGCGGGAGCCACGTCGCACGGCCTTACCTACTGCAATTGGTGGTTATTATAGTGACATCATTCTTCACTTTATATAGGCCTACCACGGTATCCAACGTCTGACATTTTCAGGGTCTACTTCATCAAGATAATTAGCTGGCTTTCTCCATTAGTTTCGTCATCAGGGACGAATGCAAACCATAAACTGAGCAACCGAGGGCGCGATGTGAGCCAATCAAACAGAGGAGAGGGGGAGGCCGGGGTCTGCCTGGGGAGGCGGAGTCCTCTCGATGCCAGGGTCCAATATTTTTTTCTCTGAATCGGTTATTGATGAAATAAATCAATGAGAGTAGACAATGAAACTGACACGAGGCAAAGTTGGAATATTGAAGAGAAGGGCACGCGGTATATGAAGCAAACATTGCAGTACATTGAACAGGAGGCCTCATCGTCACATGAATTAGTATGTCCTCATCTTGTGTCGTAGTTATGAATAACAATAAAGTCTTGTTTCCTTTTCGAAACAGCCGTCTGGCTACAAGTAACTCCGACTTCATCTTCAGTCAATTCAATCCAATTCAAATCAACATTTATTTCCACATTGGTAAAAAAAAAAAAAAGGAGAATAATAAACAAATTTAGAACAATGGTTTAAATCAAAGATAATCAAGAACTGATTGAGAAAAATAATGAATGAAAACAAAAATAAGTAATGAAATGAACGTAACATATCTGCTCTTGGCCCCTTTGCTTCTTCCAGGTCGACTTCGTAAAATAGACTAAAAAATGATGAAAAGTGCAGTCTCTTGTCATCTTCCCTCTATGCATCTGCATACCCTGGATGGAGAGTTATTATACGGAAGAAACGGTTGACTCACTCAGTTAAGTACTTTAGGCCTTCAGCTTATTGGCTTTTGACAGTATCAAAGGCTTAGGGAAAGGCATACACCTGATGAAGCGTGGCGCAAAGGAATTTAGCGGAGCAACATTACCGCGAAGACTGTGTGAACTCACCTCATGCGAGACGGTCCAACGTAAACAAAAACAAACCATGACACAATATTTCTACATGAGGAGGGGTGTTTCCGTTAAAAGTTAAAAAAGTGAACCCCTCTTTCATGAAATTCAGTCTTTTCACAAATAGTATTTGGGTCAAATTTATTGCATCTTCCTTGCGTGTGCTATGTCGAGAAGAACTGCATTTCAAAGGCAAGGAAAGTTGGTAGATAACATCAAGTATATTGTTGAGAAAAGATAAATCCTGCGAATTTTTCGGAGACGCTGCCCCCAAAAATAGTATGCAGAAAGAAAAACTAATGCAACGAAGACTTTACGCGAATATATTATCTTGGTTGGAGAGAGAAAATGGACCAAAGAAGCCTACGGGTGTAATACTGAAGTTTGGATGTAGAAAGATGCCATGTGTTACACCAGGATTCCAATGCCCTGGTTGCATGACTATACGTATTATCTCTCTGTATTCGCTAGAGGGCGTGCTAGTAGCAATCTTATATGTGTTTCTCCCAATTAGAATACACTTTCCATTTATTCCGTGGTACATCGAAAGGGCCATCTGTAATACATGCAACTGGTTTGCGTCGATGGTGATCATTTAATCATAAAATAGCCGTAGGCTTTTTTGCAGTGGTTCTGGTGGCGCTAATGATGATTAAGCGCTTCAAGCGTCTAATGTGCCGGATTGGCTGAAGCTTCATTTACGTACAAACAGTACATGCGTGAAATGTGTTGAATTCAAACAGCGTGCTTTGCAGAAATAAAATTGTAAACTGTAAATGGAAAATGACGCTTCTTAATCATTTTGACCTATAAGAAGTTAACCGTACGTCATCTTCATTAATTTTGTTTCCGTTTTATTATGCGCATTTGTATTATGGGAGATAAGTTACAAGAACATTGGACAGCTATCATCTTCTTAATGATAATAACTGTAGTTATATAGCGATGTAAAACATTCAGGAAGAAGCATCTATAAGCGTTCAATAGAACGAAGAGGAAAAACTACGATGACTTGATCAAAAAACGTTTTAAGAAGAGTCTTGAAGTGTGTGACGGTGTTGCGATGTGAGGAGGGAAATGGTTCCATCTAGGCCTATACAATAAGGGTCCAGTAAACCAAGAACTACGTTCATCATGATTTGGTGGCAACATGACATAACGAGGATTTATTTTATTTTATTTTTTTTATGAGATATCGCCTAACTCACAAGGCCACGGACGGCCACTCAAGGTGAGGGCTACACATAACTGATTTGGGCTATCAACCCAAATCAATTGACACCAGGGGCACGTTGCCTCCTACTCCTGGGGCTGAAACAGGGTTACCCCCTTCACAGTCCTTAAGGATGTAGGCATGGGTATCATCCACTAGGAGCCTGTCTGGTAGAGCAGAATGCACTACCTTCCCAACTTTTTCGAAGCAATTATGGTTAAGTGCCTTGCTCAGGGGCACAAGTGTCATGACCGGGTATCGAACCCACACTCTGCTGCTGAAAACACCAGAGCTTAGGTCCGGTGACCTAGACCGCTCGGCCACGACACGCCACATGTCTTTGTTTGCAGAACGGAGGTTTCTTTAATGTATGACTCGGCGAGCAGGTCACTCATACACGTAAACATGGGAACCAATTCCACGACAACATTGAAACAGTTGAAGGAGAATCTTGAAGATAATGCAAGAATGAACAGGACGGACAATGACCTTCTCTGAAAAAGTTTTTTTTTCTAACGTCATCAAATCTTGTCTCAGTCAATCGTCATACTTAGGCCTCAAAGATGACCCCGTTTACGGTTTTTATAGACTCTTCCTAGGTCATTGTAGTATTTCGAGTCAAACTGACCCGGCATTTGACAGGCATTATGACGGTCGTCTGTCCCCACTCTTGACCATTGGGAAATGAGCCTGATCTGAGGTACGATTCAAGTTCAAGAGGTGTCCGTCCTGACGCTAGTTGTCGGCCCCTGACGGTAAATCTTGGGTTGCACCATTTTCCCATAATAAATCGCTTTCATCCATATCCCTGGTTAAAGCTGAAACAATACCGGGGAATAAGGCACGACGGATATGCACTAATATTTACCCTTGCCAATCAGATGTGTATCCCAGGTAAATTAACGGCGCGTCAAAAGAGTCTTTAAACACCTTCTATATCAGACAAACACAGATGAGGAGGCTTGGAAGACAATTCCATTATACCGTCAGCAAATATCATGTGTTTGCACTCCGATCAGGTACCAAATTAAAGCGGGGCTGCAAACGTCTTATCACAGGTATAACACCTTTTTACAATGTTTGTCCAATAACAGCGGCATCCTACAGAATTATCGTCAAAAGGAAAGGCACGGTACAATATTATGTTGATCAAATATCAGGAGTTCGTTTCAATTTGGCTCGGTCGTTTTGAGGGGAAGTTTCGTTGCGTTCGAGATATTAATTTTACAGTTCAATTAAAGTTTTCTATTTACCAATGTAATCGGCGAGATGTACCCCGAAGAATCAGTAACGATTAGTACCCCATCTCCTTATTTCGTTGACTGATTTGTTTATTTATTTTTCATAAATTTATTTTATTTTATTTTCAAATTTGCCGAGTAAATTAATCATTTGGGTTTGATAACTATTATTAAGGTCGTGGCCGCATGGAGGCATTTTGGCTGTAAACAGCCCTAGTGTTGAAGCAGCAAAGTTCAGGAAATGGGTGCGTCCAAACAATTGAGGTTTGCAGAGATGTAATTCACTCTATGAGCTGCATGTGGTGGTGTTGAGAAGAACCGGCTATTAACAACTTGACGTTTCCATCAGTGTGCTCCGATTGTTTTCAGGAGGAATGCTGGCCCTCTGTCGACATGGCCGGTGTGGCAGGAGATTATGTGTCCCCTATGGAATTCCATATCTGCTGCCGTGCATCGTGCGTCGTGCGTCGCCCGTCGCCCGTCGCCCGTCGCCCGTCGCCCGTCGCCCGTCGCCCGTCGCCCGTCGCCCGTCGCCCATCGCGCGTCGTCCGTCGTCCGTCGTGCGTCGTGCCTCCTCCAAATTATCCAACGTTGAATTTTATTTTTGGGGGCAAAAATAACACTTGGTTTGAAAATAATAACCTTGTCATATTAAATAAGTACTGTAAATAAATAAATAAAACTCAGCGGTAGATTGTATTTCTAGGCATAACTCATAATTATTGTGCACAACCATGACTTCAGGCCTTGTAAGTTGTATTGTAATATTTCTGTATGTTACATGTACACGATATCACAAATCAGACCCCCGGAAATACCATAGTAACGTTGAACTGATGCAGTAAATACTCATGTTAGATTCCCTAATAGTTTCCACGAGATGAACTTATTCAGCATTATTATGATGCCGGATACACATACAGTGAAATTTGTTGTATACTGAAGCTTCGACATGACTTGAATAGCAGGTAGGTGCACACAAGACTTAGAAAAGTGTTTTGTTAGCACAATAAATAGTGCTGATATGCTGGACTATCTGAAATCCTTGGCCCTATCCCCCTGGCACAAAATAAAAAATTAAAATAAAAAATAAAAAATCTGAAATTCAAACCTAGTGTTATTTTTGTACCAAAAAATAAAATTCAACGTGGGATAATTTGGTGGGAGGCACGACGCACGACGGGCGACGGGCGACGGGCGACGGACGACGCACGACGGGCGACGGGCGACGGACGACGCGCGACGGGCGACGGGCGACGCACGATGCATGACGGGCGACGGGCGACGGACGACGCACGGCGGGCGACGGGCGACGCACGACGGAAAATGGCATATATGGAACTGACAAATGGCAGAAATGGGATACAATAAAGAGCAAGAGGCGACGGACGACGGGCGACGGGCGACGGCAGATATGGAACACCATAGTCCCCACTAGACCTTTCTATTACAACGTCATAGACCGAGTTTTTGCCAACCGATGTTGAAAAAAATTATGGAAAGCCATAACTGCAAATCAAAAACAGATAGCCAGAGTTTTGTAGCAATGTTTCACAAATATTCAAAAATAGTGTTGAATTTGTTGGAAACAAATCAACCAATCATGGGAGGTATTTTAGTTCATGAATCTTTACAGAAAATGTTAAATTTTGATACAATTTCTTTTAACACGATTGAATGCTTTGCTAACATTCGGCCGTCCAGGCCAACCGGCGCACTTTGTTTATCAACAATGAAAAGGTCTATACGGAGAACTGTGTACAAGTTGTTTATGATAGCGCCCTCTTTATACAAATCAACCTCCTCCAGCCCATATCAATTTCCCATAGGGGGACAGAATTCCCTATGACACAGTCATACATTCAACGTAACAATACTTTCGGTCACGCGAGTAAAATAAAATAAACGGGATGGGCAACAAAACAATTGTTTGATCTATTTTCTAGAAACCAACTTACTTATCCTATCTGCAATATCGGCAATTCGAGTTACGGTACCTTTGACAGGATTGACCAACCATCCAAAGCAAGACATGGACAACCATTTTAAAGGGAAGGTATAAATGGTAATCACTCTTAAAATTAATGGCAATAAAAACTTAATGGTATACAGCAGCTTTCGATAGTATAAAAGCATTTTGAGAAACATTTCACTTTAAAGTACCTTGGTTATGTAAAAAAGATAGCAGTTTGTATGCCAAAAATGATTTGAATCTGAGAAACGTTAGAAACGTCAGAATGTCAGAAACTTTTCTCAGATTGTGTATTCCTATATGGATTATTCTTCCTGTGTGAACATATTAGCTCCGGATTTTCGGCGATATCTCAAAAATGCGACCACCTTTTGAAATGAAATTTTTACAGGTTAGTTTTATTGTATGTATTTACATGTACACAGGACTAATACAACCATACAGTCCCAAAAATCAAAGGTATGGTTTGCCTTTAACAAATTTAAAGGCAACTACCTGCTCAGCTCTAAGCCCCCCCCCCCCCCCCCCCCCCCACCATATCAGTGTACATTCAAGTCCTAGTCTTGAAACTTATTACACGTTTCATGAGAAAGTTACGAAACGGTTAACATGGAGTTGTGAAATTGCACAAATACCGCCCTCTGCCAGCAACAAACAAACAATACAATATACAACGTCCTCTTGAACTAAGACTAGACCGAGAAGCAACTTTGCATCAACTCTGCACAGTTAAGATGGAATTTTTCCTCCCCTGCATTGATTCAAATCCGGAACAACCTCAAGCAAATCGAACAGAACCGAGTAGACAATATCATTATAAAGCAAATCTTCACTTTCCATCAAAATGAGGTTTCCTTTCCATGAATTGCTTTTTAAACAACCGTCTGACTATTATCTTACTATTTTAGGCGCATGTCTTTGGGAATTCTCGTGAATTGATGCTGCTCTAAGGGTCGCTGTAATGAAAAAGATAACATGTTGACTCGGAAGTAATTCTCTCTGACAAATAACTTATTACTTTATTGGCTAAACGACTGTTTCAAAATCAAACGTTAAATTGGTTTACATCGTACACGTGAGTAAATAATAGACCATTCTAATTTCAACCATGAAACAGTAGTAAAATTGATAGAATCATCATCAACTCAGCAAAAAAAAAAATCTGAATGTTCAGTGACTTTCACACAAGCTACTAGACACCTGTACATTCTTGAAAAAAGAGAAGAAGAAGAAGAAAAAGTTCCGGTATATAAACTGCCACACGACTATTATATATAGACGTCTCCTCTGGGCGCTTTTGACGAGATGATGGGTACCCTTTTTAGCAGAGCGTAATATGACATCAACCCAGATCATAACTCTTTATTATTCGCAGGTGGTGGACGCCAAATGGGCATTAGATCTTTAGCACCCCTAATGAAATCTGATATTATTTGAAACACAATACGTAGGGGAAAGTGCAAGAAACTCGGTAACCTAGAGTAGCATTAGATTTGAGACCTCGAGGAATTTCAGATTATTCCTACAACCTTGAAGCGTGATCCTAGAATGTACTGGTACTGGACTATCGGTGAAAGAGCTTACAGTTAGACTCTGACCAAAACGGCAAAATCATAATTTTATCAACCAATCTTTCACATCCACATCATCCAATTAAAGACGTACAAAATGAAGCAAGTATTCAACAGGGGATTTTGAGGTTCAAAATATGAGGAGAATACCGCGGAAGACCATAATGAAAAGAACAGTTCTTGTGAATGAAAAATAGATGTACAAGGGAAATGGAAGTACTGGTTAACTTCAAATCGACAACTGGGGTAAGTGGTGTGGTGATAGACAGGTTATTCTTGAACACGATTGAACAACCCGAGAATTCAAACAAAAAATCCAATAACTATAGATCAATTTCATACTTGGTCCACTTCTCTTTTTACTTTCCCACGTCCTGAGATGCACTTTTAAGTCTTTAATATATTTTTAAAAAACCACAGTAGGAACAAATTTGATGGTGTGAGTTCCCCACTGCACGCCCCCCCCCCCCTTCTCTCTATCCCTGATTGAATTCATCGCATGTTTTTTCTCTATTGATTTCGTCCCCGCTGATGACATTTTTCGTGAGTACAGCATAAATTCGAGATTTAATACGTCCTGTAATCCCAAACTTTGCTGGACAATATTTATGGATCGCCGTTTGGGTTGGGATATCACACCGTGGAACATTAGCGAGTGAGCTCACGTTGGTTTTGTCAGATGCTTCTCGAAATTGAGAAGGAGTGTGATGAGGTGTACGGTATTGATGCCGGACACCCGAAGGCCGTAATTTATTCCCAAAACGTCTCCTCGTGAATCTGTCTCCCTCGTTTTCTCATGACTCAAAACAACCTGAAGTTTTGGAGTTTGTTCAAATCTCATTGGGGTCTATAAACAAGGCGGAATCAGCTTTAACTGGTTCTACACCTTTCATTATTAAACTCATATTTTTTCCCCGAAATTATAATTTCAGACGTATCTCATCAAATCGAAAGCCAGATTTGACACCGGATGGGAAATATGGGGAGTCAAACCTATCGAGTTCTGTACACGTCCGAATGATCCTCAGTATCACCTTCTTGACGCCTTCAAGAGGGTGCTGAAGTCACACTTGTTAACATAGAGTTACACAGGTTTAATTAAACTTCAAAAAATTAATATGTATTCTTTATTTCATTCTGTATAACATTTTTCAGTGCGCATTAAACATCCATATTATTATTATTATAATTGATATTTTTCACTATAAAAATCGTTCCATACTTGCCCAATGAAAAATAGTTGAAACATCTCATGGGCTGTAGACAGACATTATTTTTTTAAACAATTATGAACTTGTTGGTACTGTAAAATGGCGTGGTATAAATTACACCACTCTCCTAAAACACTGTCTGTCTTAACATATATGTTTTGAAAGTGATTAAAACGTTTAAAATGGGGCCATTAAGCAAAATGAAATGTCACATACCGTACACAGACTTCAGAAAGTCATGATATTATTACATGCATCGCAAAACACTTATTAACAACAGTAAACAAAGTTTGCGTGTACAGTGTAATGAGCGACCACAAATTGCCGTAAAACAGTGGGCGTGACATTTTCGTCTGGAGACCAGAGCAACGTGACAACGATCACACCATTGAAACGTTTTCCAAATTACCAGAAAGTATGTCAACAGTTAATTGCAACCCAAACATTATTAACGAACAGTGCTTTAGAAATGTCCACAAAGTTGCATGATTGGTGGTTCGTATGCACTACATGTGATTGCAGGTTGAGTAGAATGTAACAGAATGCTGATGAATGCTGAAAATGTTTTAGGTGTTGACATTTCCAGGGGATGAAGTCACCACGAAGTGTATTACGGTGTTTTTTTACACTTCTTGAACCACCTATTTCTCTACAGTTTTTTAGTTTAAGTTGTTGAGGGAGAAACCTCTTTTGAAACAGTTCTCAAATCTCATAAAATGTTTTAGTAGCCTAAGACATTGAACGTATTTCCCATACACATTTTAATTGATGACTTCTGGTCATTGACAAAGGAAATAAAAAAAATCAAGTGAGCACAGCGGGCGCTATAACTATAATATGACCAGCTACTTGTCACTAACTATCGGCTTGGTACTGAGGGCGCTAGATTGAAAACGCGAACAGTCACTTCAGCTTATTACTCGCGAATCATACACCGTTTTAGAAGAAAACAGTTCGACTGTTTATATAGATGTTACTTAGATCTAGTTTATTATGAGGTCTGAGTGACTTTACTACATCATGGCATTAAATTATGTTCCATACAAAGTTTGAAATTGAGAATAGATTTTCAAATTCCAAGCAGAAGGTTTGCAATAGGTTTAGAGGCTCCGGATGGAACGATCTTGTTAGGATTGTGAGCAAAATGATTATGGCAACATCATTAGCTGAGAAAACACGTTTTTCAAAGCAGTGCATTATTTCATGCAACGCAAAATGACATGTGTGACTTACCCTCGTTTTCTGATGAGGAGACATGCCTCTTTCCGTTTCGTTCACTACTCGTGGAGTTGTTTCGGCCACTCATTGAGTAGTCCCGGCTTGAGCTGACTTGATGCTGCTTACTCAGCATGTGTTTCTTCGGGCTCTTCCGTTGTTGAGACATGACTACAGGTTCAGTCCCACTGCCAGTCTTTCCAGTTTTCTTACTGCGTTCAATTTCCCCGGTGCCCCCGTCCTTCGGGGATGCCTTTGCCGTCACACTACTGCATGTGCTCCCTAGATTGACGTACTGTACTGTGTTCTTTCCACGGGGTCCGCATAGCCCAGCACCCATGAGTGTCCGTGATTGGTCACTCGGGACCACACATGCAGTTGTGATTGGTTCAAAAGTTAACTTATTGCTTCATTATACTTGAAGTTTTCGACGTCATTACTGGAGTGGAACAAGTCTGTCACAAACACTTGGTGGCGCCCTAGTCATAATTGCTTATCCAGTCGTTATCTCGTGCACGTTTTGGGAGTTCTTTGAAAAACTTCAATTCACAACCGATTTCCGATATTACTTCGGGGCTGAAGGTTGGCTCAATCAGATGATTCCGGTTTGTTGACGAACCAAAATTATCTCTTGTCTTGCAGCAGTGCGACTCACCTACTGGGAAAAACAACAGTTCATAAACGTTAATGGAGGGTGTTAAAGGTATTATACAGGATTGGCAGAGCTGACAAAATAATCACAGACAGTGTTCATGTTTTGTGTAATCAACCACATACATGAAATAACAAACCTGTGAAAATTTGAGCTCAATTGGTCATCGAGGTCACGAGAAAATAGTGAAAAGAGACCTTATGTGTTTTCTGTTTTTCAAACATGGAGTTTATTATCGCGCGCGATAAAAACTATTGTTTTACTCATTTCTCAGAAACGATAGCATTTTAGGCAGAAATATTTTAAGAAACCCTTTCTGCCATTACTTACTTTAAATCATGTAAGTTATGTGTGAATCTGTGAACATTTGTGTTTTTCGAGTGTGTTCCGCAGAAACGTTTGGGTAACTGTGATCACGTATTTAATCTTGCTATATATGACAACAGAGGGCGTCGTTTATCATCTCCATGACAACTTTTAGTATTACGTAGGCGAATCAATTTTGCAAAAGAACTATTTTGTATTATTAAATTAAAGGTCGACGAGCAGTTCGTACCATTGTTGTGCATTTTTAGTATCGCAATTTCCACAGAAGACAACGACTTTGTGTAAATGCAGCGTCCCGCTGCTACAACTAGAGATGTGAGCTGACTTTTATCTTAACGTAGGATGTTCTTTTTTTGCTATAATGATGTTTGCTGAGGTGTTTATTTGTTTGTGTATTTGTCCGTCCATTATTTTTAATTGTGTTGCAGTGTTGTTTTGTACAACGCTTAAAAATTGGCACAAGGTTGTTGGCAAAACTGTGCTATGTGACCTATCACCCTCTTCTAATCAATGCAACGAACATTACGACCGACCTTTGAACATTCCGAATTATTTGTTTTATACATATTCAGTTCTAAACCTAATATCACCATGGCAAAACTTATACTAAGCAGTCGATTTAAGGTAGACACCTAAGACAGGCGAGTCTGTACAGTAGCAATTTGTTCTCCTTAAGATTCCTTGGAGACACATTTGAATGCTATGCTTCCCTAATGGAATCAGGGGTTTCACCTTGGCGTCCGGTAACCATGGCAGGAATAAATTGCAGTGTTTCTTAAGACGTTAGTGTAACAAACAATCGCTGCATGGACGAGAACGCAGCGAACAATCCAGATGGAAGCTGAAGGGAAACAGTCCCTCCTTCCGGCACCAGACTGATTTATCAAAGCTTGATTTTGGCGGGAAACGAGGGCGACCAATTAAGTTCACCGAACCACACGAACATGACTTGAACATTGATCCAACATTCACTAACGTATATTGTTATACCGCATTAGGGCATCCTTTTTCAGACCTTGTATATTAATCATTAAATAAAATGCATGATGCCAGTTTGTCATTTATGCAATGACGGGAAACTTTGCTCGATAATCACTCGCTCCATCACTTGAGTCATGTTATCATTGTTCAACTTGAGACGCGAAATGCAACACACTGTATGTAGGGTACGCCGTAGATTTGATAAGTAAGGAAAACCTTTGGACAAGTACAAAGCCACAAGAACAAATACATAGCATAAACAAGAACAACAACTGAAGTCAAGCTGAATGAATGGAGGCTATCAGATTAATATGCGACTGAGTAAAAGTAGTTCTACTGTTTTGTTTTGTTTTGTTTTTAATCTGGGAAACAAATTAAAGGAAACGGGAATTTACCGTGCATGTGTATGCTGTTCGAGGAAATACATGCACACAGTAGAAACAATTAAACCCTTTTAAATAGTGAACCTATGTGTTTCCTGTCATGATCAGCACCATTATGACTTGGCTGGCTGAATACATCAATTTGACGTTTATCTAGCAATTCATTGTCATAGTAACAGCAGGGCGCCAACGTCATACCAACCTCTGGAGACAACCAATTTGCCAAAAAACAATCTTTAGCGCGTCTATTATGATTGTGAGGAACTCACAGGCGCCATTTTGAAAAAAGTTACATCAAAACAAATAATAACGAGAAATAAATTTTTCCACATTAAATGCGTTTGAAGGTCTGGTCAACAATACAAACTAATAATCACCAATTAAGAGTACGAATCGATACGAGTAGAATTTAATTACATAAGCAAAGATGCATGCCAAGATAGGTCTGCATCGAACATTCTCTCATCGACATGCAACATTGATAAACAAACATTATACCATCACAGTTTTACAAAACCACAATAATTGAATTACATAAATAAATTTATTTTATTGTAAGATTTGTTGTACCTTGGGCTTACTTTTGATTTGACATTTTTTGACGTCAAACGAACATTAGGTTTATGTTACATCTTATTCAAGATGATACCCTAGTTTGAATAACGCCTCATAGGCACGTAAAAAGCACACAGCAATCCAAAGTCATCAGTTACAGCGATGTCTGGTAAATGTAACACAATCTGTAGATATTCTCAGACCGAACCCACCTGTAAAATCAATCACCAATGTTACCCTTTTAACGAGTGAAACAGCCACTAGTGTTTATCAATCAAGATTTTCATTTTCTTCATTCATTATGTCACATCTCCAGTGGTTATCCTGAGCTTAGTGTAAGTACGTAGGGATCTCACTCAAACGAGCCACGCTTTCCCCAAAGTAATTAACGCTAACTTACATTGAACAAAAGAGAACCATGCAGACACAATTTTCCCTCATGCTCCGGTTTGGTTGATGTGACTGGATGGTGGACATTTTTACTGCTGCCTTATTTTAAAGGCACTGTACACGTTTGGTAATTACTCAAAATATATATTAGCATAAAAACTTACTTGGTAACGAGCAACGGAGAGCTGTTGATAGTATAAAACATTGTGAGAAACGACTCCTTCTGAAGTAACGTAGTTTTTGAGAAAGAGGTAATTTCTCACTAAAATAATAAAAGACTTCTGGCCAGAAGCCTTTTATTCCTATCTGAAAGCACACTAATTTGTACAACAAGGGTGTTTCTTCTTTCATCATTTTCTTGCAACTTCAATGACCAATAAAATTGAGTCCAAATTTTCACAGGCTTGTTATTTTATGCATATGTTGGGATACACCAAGTGAGAATACTGGTCTTTGACAATTACCAAACGTGTTCAGTGCCTTTAAGAGCCATTGTATGTAAGTTATTCTGCTGGAAGTTATAGTGTCATGAAAAGAATATTATTATGGTCTTGCAACCCAAGCATACTTTAAAATTGTCTGCTGCGAGCCTAATTTTAATGTAAGATTACATGCGAGATCTTCAGGCGCGTAGCCAGCTTTCTGGAGGGGGGGGGGGGGGGGGGGGCGAGCCAATGTTTGGTCCCCATTTTAAGGTTCAGAGTATTTAAGTTTAAGTTACATTTATACTGATTGACCTAATTTGCTTAGAGCCGTACTGTTGAAACGGTCTTAGCTTTATACAAATACACATAGCACTCTCGCGCTCGAATGTACGAGCTGTATACCTCAATACTTGGTTACATTCAACATCACTTCGTCATTTTGTATGCACTAGTGATACCTACACTGGGGTTTTTCTCTCGTTCTTTCCTTCGGGCTTTTCTTCAAAAAGAAGCGTGATGAATTCTTGAGCAAAACACTTTCACTGTCCACGGGCTTAGAGAAAGGGATAACTGCTCAGTCTTCTAATGGATTGAATCGCCGAATGCAAAAAATGCTCTTAATTGTTGTACGCAAATTTACTTAGCGCGCCCCATTCTGCCACAGTCTGCCACGTTAAATACGGTACGGTAGTGTCACATGAAGCTACACTACGTGCTTGGTGCCGTTGCATTTATCGTAAGTACATGAGGAAAAGCCATTGAAAACTCTTGAGCCGTGAGAGCATTGATCTAAAATATCTGCTTCATTTGAGACATTACTTTGTTCTTCAGTGTAGTTTGTCAATATGTAAAAATCGAAATTGGGGGGGGGGGGGGCGGAGGGGTCAAAACAATTTCGAAAAAAAATCAAAGTTTTCAACATTGATTAGTAGGCCTACTGTGCATGGCCCCAAGTGTGTAATAAATAAATACTGTGCCAGTCCTCAAATACATAAATCCCCATAAAAAAGACTCCGGTCTCGCAATCCCTTGTTAACAGTTATGAGTTATTTCTACACATTCAAACAGTAACTGCATGGTTCTAGATGTGCAAAAAAGAAGAGAGAAAAAAAGAAAGAAAAAAAGAAGATGACAAAAAAATTCTTTGTAAATTGACTATAATATTCCCTTTGGCTTAATTGAGGGGCTATTTGGAGCCCGCCATTGCGTAGATTAAGATCCAGTTTTTAAAAAGTGCAAAGGAATCTATAGTTGATTTGCCAGCAGTGCCCCCCTAGAAAAAATGGTGCCCCCCCCCTTGTGCCCCCCTAAAAATTTACCTTAGTTACGCCGCTGAATATTTTAAGGGCCTATGGTTAACCGTTTCCCCTTTTCCCCCCCAAGGACCAATTATAGAGCTGCTTTAGCAGAAAATATTGCTTAAAACATTTCTGCTAAGCGAAAATATCAGGGAACCAGCCACAAACGGTGCATGGGAGATTGTATTTTGGCTGGTAACCTTATTCTGGTAAGCAAACTGTTTTGTGCTTTGATGCTTGTTGTGCTCAAGCAGCTCTATGAAATAGGCCCAGGTCGCCTTTTTAGAAGCTTAATATAGCGTGTATTTTCTAAATTCCCTTTCATCTGCATATACAGAGGGTCTCTTTGCGAGGGCAAGGCGTTTGTTGTCTGCTGCGGCATGCGTGACACAACCATAACGGAAAATAGAGACATACAAACCACGTGTTAACATACAATTATTTGCTTTAAAGACCTTCGAATATTTATTTGAATGTGAACAAAATCCCTAAAAAATGTCAGTATTTTCACATAATGAACTCTTGTCTTACTTTAATCGGTAGTTTTCTTTCATGGACAACATAGTACTACTACTACCACAATGTCGCCTTCTTAACAGTATGTCCACAGTGTGTCCACAGTGTGTCCACAGTCTGTGGGCCAAGTTTGTACACAGTGATACCGACATGCAAACTCTATGTTGATACTGCTCACATTTATGTGACATTTTTCTAGGGGAATACATCACAAAATTTGCAAAAAACATGAACATTTTTTTTTCCCCTGCAATCGTCTCGCAAAATTATCATTTCGGTTATAGGCCATAGGACTCCGGCGTAACGGGTACACGTCCATTATGGGGGATCCCTTACCAGTGTGACGTAGGCCAACGGCTACAATGTCAGAAGTATTCAATACTTTCAATTACCACAAGGCAGCTGCATAATATGTTGACCTGAGTTTGTGGAAATTGTTTTGATTTTTTAATTTTCTGATTGGAAAGAAAACCTAGTGCTGCACAGCACAATATTCTTGGTGAATGATGAGTTGTTCAAATGAGGGATGGAGATTGCCAAGTGAACGTGAGAGGGGTCCGCGCCAATTATACCGTTTGTGAAGGTTTTCTAGTTTATTAAAATATGCTGTTTTTTAGGAGGGGATCATCATGCTTACTGGTTGGAGGTACAAACAACTAACCCCCCCCCCCCCCCCCCCCCCCTTGTCTGAGTAATTGATTCCCAATAAACACTAATTTGTAGAATATAGTATTCTTTCAGAGAATGAATTTGTTTTCTTTAAAACCAGTGAGGGAAACCAGTCACTATAAATGAACAATTTACAGTACACAGCATTGGCTGGTAACCTGTTTTTCTCCCAGACATAATTATTTTGTGCATGATGAATTAGTATCCAAACCAGCCTGGGATCCTACAACGCACAACCAATAAGTAACGACAGTCTCTAACCAGACCGAAGGTAATTGTTGTTTTAATATTCAATGACCTCCAACTCGCGATCAGGTAGACTCACCAGAGATTTGTTTTTTCCAGTTGCGATGTTTAATCGTCGATGGTTGATTATCAGTCAAATTGCGGATTTTTGTTTAGGGAAATTGAAAAAGACCGTATTTTAAACGTTCTGTTGAAGAAGAAAAAAATTTAATAAAAAATTGTGCGATCGGTTGCTAAAATGAGAATGGATATTAACGTGGGTTTAATACGTCAGGTAAATAGATGGAGCAGGCAGCAGCTTTTAAGCAACGTTCACTAATCACAACATCTTGAAACCAATAAGAACCTTTTAAGGTAAGACAAAGTAGTTGGTAAAAATGATCCAAAAGATAAATGAAATCGATACTCTGAAAGTTTATTTTGGTAATGTCTTTGGTCCCATCGGCATCAATTTATGTTGCACCTGAGACGGGATACCATCACCATCAGGTGCCAGCAATGTCCCATGAAATCCCATATCTATAAACTCTAGACTATTGGAAACCAGGGAAATGGAATGAGTGCAGAATTCAAAAAACAAAATTAACAATAAAATAAAAAATAAAAAATAAAAATCCCAAACAAAGACCCCAAAAACTAAGCTTTATAAAATAGCCGACCCAGGAATGGGTCATGGCCCCTGAACACCAGGATCCGGGTGAAATCTTACCCGGAAGCATGTGCAAACGAGATGATTTGAATAGATGCATTATTCTCTAACAAAATATACATTTAATGCGGTATCAAACATTCCAATGCCCATCTAAAATATCATGGTGTCCACTAAAGCCCAAACTCTCCAAACTTGGAGTATACGTTGAGCTCTTATAGAATAACCGTAGATACACAACGGTTATAATAACATCTGTGTATAGAAAATGCATATTTCCTAAACCGCACAGCAAGAGAAATTCGATCGGTTTCGAACGCAATGTTCTCGACTATTATGATAACATTTCCAGCGGGAATTTGTTTTTCCTAAAGGGTGTGCATAACATTGGTATAAAGAGTAAAAATATCAGTGTTAATAGATTTGAACACAACGTACATGTATAAAGATGGTCATGGTGGGAAACTTTCCTTACCATGTTTTTTTCTTGAAATGCTATTTTGGAGAAATGAGTCAAATAATTAGTTTTCATCTCGAGAGTCCAAAACTCAATGTTTGAAAAACAGTAAAAACATTGAGGTTTTTTCTTTCTTTTTTCTCGTGACTCCAATGACCGATTGAGCTTATACCTTCATAGGTTTGTTATTTAATGTGTATGTTGGGTCACATCAAGTGTGGATACTGGTCTTTGACAATTACCAATGTGACACATGCTTTTAACCAGGAGCCCCTGTCACCTTCGAAGATCCCCTGGTAAACGATGGGCCTTACGGAAAATTAAAATACAAAATAAAATAAAACGAGAATGAATGAAATAACGCCTTATTTAGTAAGGTTGCTCAGCCATGTGCTATAAAATATATAATGCTGCATGACCTTCCGTGTAAAGACACATACGTTCTATGCACCCTTGATTCGAATTGCATTTTACGTAACTTATTTACGATTTTCTTTTGTGGGACTTGATTTAATTGTGTTCTGACAAAGGGGGTTGAATCCTTTATTTAGACGAGACGTTGGATTGTTTATGTTTCTGTCAAAGTAAGCAGAACCCAAGGTTGTCCATTTTATCGTTTTAAAATGCGGGGTAAAGGACATAATCAAAAATCATATCTTATCCCCAGACGTGATCTCCGTTCCCATGGTTACGCTAACAATTGCATTTGTGTTACTCTCACGCGGCGTCAGTTTAACATAAAGAGCGTGTGCCTTCGGAACGCGATCGGAAATAAAAATAATAATTCAGTTTTTAAATGCTGTTCTTTTAACTTGAATATTTACCGCACGTGTGATTTTATGAGCAAACGACGGAGAGAAACAAAAGCCTGTGAATAGAGACACAATATGCATTGAAAACAAAAATTAATAAAAAGAAAGTGTGGCGCAAATTTCTTTATTGACTCGGGCTTGTTTTGCAATAAATGAAACCAATAATAACATCCGCATGGTTGTCGGTTGGACAACTCAGGACGGGATATTAAAATTGGGGAGAAAAATGAAAACGGAAGACATCATCTCGGTAATAAAAGAATACTGCAGGCCGCGGATGTGGTTTTAGTTTTCACCTAATGCACACAAATAAAACCTCTGCACGGTGTTTGGATTGAAAAACATAGCGTCACAACCTGAATAGTTGATAGACCGTACAAAATGAACGCCAGTGTAGTCGCCATAAGAGAGAGAGCACAGCCACCGGCAAACATGTAGATACCATTATTGCATTCACCACGAATTAATCGCGGGGTTCACGGTCGCAGAATCTGCGTTTGGTTACAAACAAGATTTGACTGTAAGAGCCGCGTGTATTATGACAAAACACTTGGAGACGAGTGGAACAAAAAATATGCGCGGGTAACAATGAGGAGGAATCTCCCGGCAACTTCCAACACAAGTAGATGAAGTCAGTGAATCATTATTCATGCACGATGAGCTCTTCGATTGGTGATGAAGATAATGACTGTCAATTTATCCACAATTACACGTTAAAAGCCATTAAATCTTAACGGAGCACTAGAAACGCTTGATCATCATTGCCATCATATGTCAAAATACAAATGACGGGTTAAAGGTGCTGTATACGTTTGGTATTGGAGCCTACTGAGTGTGTTAATCCTATATAAATGTAGGTATATACAATAAAACTAAGCGTTTTTGAGATATCACCGAAAAACCGGAGCGAATATTTCCACGCAGGAAGAATATTCCCCATAGGAATACACAGTCTGAGAAGCGTTATGGCCATAACGCTTCTCAGATTCAAATTTTGGGGAATAAAAAGTGAAATATTTTTCCATAACCGTAGTACTTCGATGTTAAAAACTTCTCAAAATTCATGATACTACCCAAAGCTGCTGTACATCTTACCAAGTAAGTTTTTATTGCCATTAATTTTCAGAGTCATTACCAAACGTATTCAGACCCTTTAAATTGTACTTTTTTAGGTGGGTATTTTCTAGTTCCAACTTTTTTTCTTTCAAGAGAACAGTCAATCCCCTCATCTGGTTTTTATCAAAACATCTGTCAATCAATTAGTGAAATTGTCATTAAGTGTATATTATTAATTGTTAAATCAGTTTTTTTAGAGTAAAGTAATTTCTGACATTGTCAGCAATTATACGGAATTGTTTCTCTTGGGGACATGCTGATGTGAAATTACGAGTGGTTGAGCTTTCAGATGGATTTTAAATTGTTTCTATTTTATTATTATTATTTTTATTTTATTTATTTTTTATTTAATTTTGTTGAGGGGTGGGTGGTCGATAATTACCAACCATGTAATTTCTACACCTAAGTTGAGTAATACCATTTAAATAGTAAACCACGATTTATGTCAGTGATTGTATGCGTTTATTGAGGGAGATTTCTGATTCAACATTTAGTAAAAAGAACTTACATGGGAGAGGTTGTCCTCCCGCAACAATGCACCCAAGGTGGAAATAATGTTGAGGGCAGCTGAGGATGATGTCAAAATAATAAAACAATATTAACGGATATAAGGCTCAGATTAATTATTTTTCCCTATATATATATATCACCCTTCGGGATACATATAATTTAAAGGCAGGTTATACTTTTGGTAATAAATAAATTGTCAAAGACCAGTATCCTCACTTGGCATCCCTATCCCATTATATGCATACAATAACCAACCTGTGAAAATTTGGGCTCAATTGGTCATCGAAGTTGCAAGAAAATAATGAAAGAATATATTCAACCTTGTCGCATAGAATTGTGTGCTTTCAGATGCCTGATGGGAAGGGCTTCATGCCTGAAGCCTTACTCAGATTCAAATTTTGGGGGTGAAAACTTACCTCAATCTCTAAAACTACAATACTTTTGGAGTATGTTACAAAATGTCTACTCCCTTTAACTTTAAATAAGTCAGAAAGTCTCAGCTTATTATTGTTTATGAATAATTGTGCGAGGATACAAGCAAAATCTATATTTAGCATATTCAAATGACGTCATCACCCACGTCATATTTTGGTGCCGCCATTTTGGGAGTTTGATTCCTCACAGTGTTAGGCCGTGTCCGAATTGGCGGCTACAGCTACGGCTACGGCTAGATTTCCGCGTCATCGTGCATTGAAGTATAGGACGTCCTTAGCAACACCCTTAGCAACAGCTGTTCAGTTGGCAGTTTAGGCAACCCTCGTGCAGTTAGACGCGCACCGTTATCTTTACATGCACGGCCCAATTCCATAGAGCTGCTTAATAACAAAAAGTAGCTAAGCACAACAAAATTTCGCTTGCCAGAATAAGGTTACCAACCAAACTACCATGTAACATGTACAATTTGTGACTGGTATCATGCTCATTTCTGCTTAGCAGACAATTGTTAAGCAATATTTTCTGCTTAAGCAGCTCTATGAAATTGGACCCAGTGACTCCCAAAATGGCAGACAGGTAGCCGCTTGGACGTCAGTGCAAGTGTTCTATATTCAGGTTGGTTTTGGATTTGAACATAAATGCTTCCTCAAAACATAACATCAAATTGTATCTCTATCTAGTGATTTGAATGGCAATGAGCAAAAACAATACGTGGTAGAAATTCGAATGACGTATACAGCCCGTAAATATGACATTATTATAATAATTATTTGGTTTGTGTCTACATGCAGCCAATGCATCTGCGAACACCTTATTACGGTGCGTCTGGTCCATCACAATATTGACTCTACTATGATAGCAGTGATACAATCTCATGTCACCTGGGTCCCATTTCATTAACTTAACTGGAAAAGTGTTTCGCATAACCATTAGCTAAAAGCACATTAAAAATGCGTGGGGCCAGTCACAGGCTGCTTAATACTGACAACCTGTCCGCTAAGCGACTTCAATCGGTGCTTAGCGATTCCTTTTTATAATTAACATGAATTTGAACCCGATGTATTCACGACACCAGCCCCTTGTTTAAATCCTTGTGTGCGATTAACAAACGGTATTTTAATTAAACCGAAATTCAAACACACGATATTCTCGAGAATATTTATCATGCCGATTCGTACTAGATAAACAGGCCTGTGAGCTTACAGATTATAACTCAGCAATGTAACGATCTGATATTGTAATGCTAAACGTCGGGTTTTTTTAACCTCAAGATGTGAAGACGACAGACTTGTTATTTAGCAAGAGGACAAGATGGGAGATGGGGACGATTTACAACAGAATGGCAGCCATTCTTATATGGCAGAAGGAAGAGAAGAATACCTTGATCAAGATGAAGAAGTGATTTTGCAGGACGAACAGGAACAGCAGCCTGGACGTTGATATGAGAAAGACCTTTGCCAAGCAGTGTGACGATAGGCTAATAGCGATGACACTTTTAACAATTGTAAAAATTACCCAGTTAGTTTCCCTTGTGGTGTATTACTTGATACTTTAATAATTATTCAAGCATACATGAACCTTTCAGCATGTCACCCAGGAATGTTACCCACAATGTTATATTATTCTCATACGATGAACAATTTATATAATACCTCCCACCCACCAATTCGGAAAACTGCCTAAAAAGCCAGGCCTTGCAATAAAATATACAAAATAGAACTGTTTGACTGAGTGATCATATAAAACTTAGCTTTGTTTCCGATGGGTCAATCAACTGAATGGGCGGTTTAGTATAGTCATGGGTCTGCATGTACACAGTGCGCTTAACCAGCATGCTTAACCAGCATGCTTAACCAGCATGCTTAACCAGCATGCTTAACCAGCATGCTTAACCAGCATGCTTAACCAGCATGCTTAACCAGCATGCTTAATCAATGTTTCAAGGGAAAGAACACTTATTCCATATTCCTCTCATTCTTAAAAAGGACTTATCAAACCAGTCTATGGAGTTTCATAACATCAGGTGGCCAAGGTTTCGAGGGGGAAAACCCGTGTTAGAGGTGTGTTTTGACGGTGGTTTGGAGCACGTGTGTGCCTATTTCAATTTGGTAAATTGAAATAGGGACTGCGTTTTGGGAAATATTTATCTCTATTGCAATAATTTCAGATGGAAGATTGAAGGATGTGCCCTTTTTCAAATCTTATCCAAACATGCAGACTGAATTACGCATCTATAGATCCGTACCAGATTGTAACTATCTCGGTCTTGTTCCCTATGTGCAATTGCGCTAATGGAAAACTCAGTGTATATCTAGAAGGGGGTCAGACTATTTTGACCTCATATTCTAGTTACATTGATTTGAATAGTGTTTTTGAAAGATGATTTTTTTCAAATCAAATCTGTTTCTCTCTAAATTTACAAGCATTTAAATTGTGTACATTATCCGTTTGGATTTCAACAATTAGGTTTTTTTGGTTGTATTCCCTTTTTAAAAGTTTCTTCTTAGATGAAGTTTCTATACTTTAATGTTACGCTTTTTGTTGCATTTTGTAAATTAATCTGTTTATGGTCATTACACAGGGCTGGAATTTAATAGTACTCAGAAAGGATAACCCACCCCCCCCCCCACCCCCCAAAAAGGGGAATGAAAAAAACGCAAAATAACTATTGTTTGTCCATGACCGAATGAAGTACCCTGACTACTGCAAATCCACCGTGAGACCTTTTTAGGGTTACTCAGCATTGCTTGCTCATTCTTGAGTCAATGACCGTGAGGTTTTAACGAGTTTTGCATTACAGCTAAGTCGACAAGTGAGTGATCGTGCAGAATGGTCCCCAAATGCCAAGTTAAACAATAACATCACTCTGATGTTTAATGCAGTACACGAATATACATTTTTATTAACTTAATTGATGCACGTCAATATAAAAACCGTTGTACTTTATAATTGTATGTGGAATTACACCTCAAGCGAAGAAGGGCGTTGAATTAATCAGATGTTGTCCAAATTCACTGACTCAAACTGTCAAGTAAACAAATAAAATCAATCAGGGAAATAATAAATATACTCGGTACAATCGATAACAGCAATGGAAAAACTGTTATGCTATTGTTTTTTCTTATAGGGGCTAGGCACTGTATACTCGGTGTGCGTTGGGGTGTCGTGTGTGAGGAACGCAGGCAAATCGACTGTGATTCGAACCCAAGACCCTCCGTTGACTAGAGAAGATGTCCACTAACCGAACTTACCGGGTGACGAGAGCCATATCGAAGCCTGCAACTACAAGCGGGTACTGCACATAATTTTACAGTTATTTGTAACAAAAGCACCACCACCTCACAACCGTCAAGCTCCCCATGGGAGATCCAAGAGCTACCCGAAGATCTGACGCCACGGCTCGCCACAGCTAGGGGCTCTGTGCACGTCCCCATAAGGAACGAGAACACTATACACCACTATAGTCAATGTCTGCCGCATCATTTACTTACATATGTAATAACATCCTCGCTAATCAGTCTACCATCGGTCCAGACAAAACGGTAATCCTTAGTAACTTCGTCTTCCAGAGGCTAGACAATCCCTCTCAAACTCCCTACAAAACCAATACACCTGTGACCTAATTAGTGGACAATTCAAATCACGGACAGCCATGCTCCCATTCTAACTGTCCTTCTCCATAAGACTGTACATGGCACAGCCGTACACAAGCCACGGTGCAAAGCCTGTATATTATTAGCACAGTATAAGTCAATACTAAGGATAATGGTCGATGTATTTGCAAGGACCTATTTTCTTACCGTATTTTGAGCTCCTTTCAAGCCCAGTGTCTCTCGTATGTCCCTCGGTCGATAATTATATTGACTTAACGGCTCGTAATAATTAGTGGAGCAAAACAAAGCACACGAGCAGGGCTATTGAATATCGTATCATGAAACGTTGTGTTTGGTACGATTGGTGAGATAACGGAAATACATGAAAAAACGCAGTCACAATTTAGCATCTCTTACAGGCTCCTTAACATAAAATTAATGCCTTCCTCTATTGGAAGTAAATTTTTGGCAATCCTTCTGTATAACCTCTGAAATTGTCATATTGGTGAATAAAAAGTGTATTCTCATTGAGGCTGTCTGTAGCGCACTTTGCTTTTGGTTATAATTTTTGATTAGACAAAAAATTGGTAGGGGCCTAACTTAAAACAAACTAAATAAAAATATGTTCACAAACGATTTTTATAATCCAATAGGAAAAACAGAGTTCCGTGTACATGTTAACTCGTTAACAATAGACAAATCAAACCAATAGAGATTTAAAGAACTAGGCTAATGGAATAAGGGTAGCTGGGAAATCAGATAAAGATGTATCAATTTTCTCCACAGAACTTTGCAATACCAATGTCTTTGACTTTATACACCATGCTAATCCCCGATAAGCAGCGCTTCAAACAGTTATAAGACAACTTGAAGCCAAATTGAAAGCCTATAATATAATGCATCACTGTTTTCTGCCGTCTTGAATTTTTTGTCCGATGTTATCTCGAACTCGGTACCACATTTTCAATTGGCAGGTACCCGTTAACGCAGCTTGACCCCATTACTAGCACAGCGAGATTCGCACGCTCCGAGTCTAACGGCACCGCATGGGGGTGTAACGTTACACTTACTAACACGCAGAAAAGGGGGATGATTGCTATAAGAAACGAATGCACTGCCACCAACCTCGTATTATTCATTTGGTAGTCGCTAATGTCTCTCGTTTAAACATAGAATGATGCGTATTAAATCCATTACTGGTGGACGGTCGCTGAAGAATCGAATTGTCAAACTACGTGGAGATGTCGGTGGGTTATTAATAGCTTTGGATTTGGGCTTTGTGTCCATCATGAGGAAGTGTTTTAAATTCGTTGGTGCATATGAATTATCACTGACCTGCCCCCTTTCTATTCCACGCTTATTATAGTGTCAAATATTTGAGACATCACTCTGTGTGATGGGCTGATTGCAACTCAGCCACCTCAATTTATATCGAGCTGGATTCTTAATCTGAGGGGATAGCTTAACGCCCTCACAGATCATTTCTTAAGTCATTAGGACGCCTGCATCACAAACGATCTTTGTGAACTGGGTGACTTGTGAAGTAGGTCACTGGCTTTAACCCCCCCCCCCCCCCCCACCACATTTTCCTCCCCTTTCTTTATCCAAAAAGTACACACAAACAAAGGTGAATGGGGGGTGGTACGACGAAATATGAACTGGAATCGATCATTGCATATGACGTCACAAGCTCAATAAATATGACGTCAGCGCCTCCACTGAAGTATAAAGGAAGACTTATTATTGGCCGGGAGTTGTGTGTGGAGCGTACGTGCTTGCAAGTTTCAATAATATTGTTCGACCTCAGTGATTGGCGGCATGTGCAGGGGATTTATGGCTTTCACGACTGACATTTTGATTCGCTTGAATCACCCTGTAATTTCTTCCATGATTTGACAAGTTCAACGAGTAAAATTGTTCATTGATCTAATTTGGCTACAGTATCTGGTTCTTCGAGCTGGCAACAAATTTCAGAGCTAGAGGTCACCAACTGAAAATCAGGAAGAAACACTGCAATCTAAATATCAGAAAGAACTTTTTTACATTTAGGACCATCACCCACTGGAATGCCCTCCCAGCCCATGTAGTACAGGCCAAAACAGTCTCTATGTTTAAGAGACTGTATGATGATTTCAAAGGGGCTATCAAAGAGCCAGTTAGGCTCACCAGCCCTTTAAGCCGCCTACCTGCCTCGACCAGATAAGCGGCGCTACGGTGAGTTACGGTGAGTCTTGTGTTGTGTCCGAAAACATCAAAAATGAGGATCTGTGGAACTTAGTCAGTTAAACTTTTTACAGTTTTTAACTTGAATAAGGAGGGTCTAACATAAATTAGTTCGGCAGGGCACCAGTTGCAATACTATGAAATACATGACATCTTGGCTGGTAATATAGCTCCTGCGTTACGAACGCTTGTGTTCCAAGCAGCTCTTAAACGGAAATTGGCTAAACCTTCCTATGAAATTACATTTTTCTGAAGTTTCCTTTGGAAAAGAAACTAGATCACGATAATAATGTTTCTTCGAAATGATACTGGCATGGCCGAGACAAGAATATTGAGCGAGTTTATAGATCTGTTGGGAACGTAAATGAACGGAAGGTCAACAAGTAGTCCCATGTGTGGACGATCTGCCTCCTATTGAAGACGTTACATTTTCCAGCTAAATTCAAATACCGGTTACACTTTTCTTGTTTTTCTTTTTACTTATTTCTGATTATACTTGTTATTATAGTTATATATTTATTTCAAATGTAATTTCAAACGTGCCTTAATTGAGGATAGGTGGGGATTGTTGATATCAATGAATGTACTATTAATGAATACATTTGAATGAAATTATTTGATGATTATTGTAAGAAACCGTCGGTATAATGACCGGAATAATGCCGGCCGTGCGAGTAACTAGAATACTATTCACCTTGCCCCCAGCAAGGTACCAGGATGTATTATAACTACACAGGCGGCATGAGTTTCATTTTGATCGGCAAAGGTCGCCAACTAAATTACGTCCTATATGGCGCCCGCAGTGATAATGCATTGTGACAAATTAGATATACGCCAAACATGATATGGTATCCTCATTTACACAAAACGTATACTAGAGTGCATTATCTTCCTCCCAGACTGTCTTATAAGGAGCTGATACCCTCTAGACCTTGCCTCTAACAAAAACTAGATGGTGAATAACGAAAAATCATCCCTCCCCCCCCCCCTCGACGTTCATGCAAAATTATAAGCTACATTGTGGAGGAATTGGGATGATTTTGGCGTTACTCGTATAACTAAAGCGCTAATTTAAGACGTAGCCTCTGACAAACTAATCTCCTAAGGGTGCCGCCATCTTGATTTTTGTCTCATTCAACAATAAAGTTACCATAATTAGAGGCGGCAAATATTTATATGCGCTTCTAAAAAGCGATGGAATGCACATGGGACGTGACAAAGGAGATATCAGACCAATAAAACAAAGATATTTCAATTTTCACAAGATCATAATTTTCACTATATTCTCAATTGGTTGAAAGCTCTGGGAGCCAGCCTTGCTGAAGCAAAGTTTAACCATTCCTATGTAAATTACCAAATGGCATTTTATACTCTCTTAAAACTCCAGTGTCATGAACTGACCTGGATTTCGGGTCATGTTGGGTCGTGACCTATTTGTGGGTCAGGCTGGGTCGTGACCTATTTGTGGGTCAGGCTGACTGGGAATCTGTGTCAAGTTGGTCCAGAAATGGGGGTCAAACTGATGCAGAATATAAGTTGAAATTTTAACCAGTTTCCGGGGTCAGCCTTACCTGGTCAAGCCCCCTGACACCCGGAATTAGGGTTAATTATCAGCCCGGGCGTGTTTAAAATGTTAAGGCCCCATCACACCGAACTCGTTCTCACTACGTTCTGATGCTGTGTACAAACGGAGTAGCTACTTTTTACGGTCTATTTACGAACTTCATGGACGGGCTCGGACGGATTTGATCGGGACTGCTCAACATTTTCGGGCGATCATCCCGTCCTGCTGTTATGGAGTGGCAACGCATACACTTAAAACGAGATGGACGTACTACGAACGGAATTGCCGTACTTGGAACGAAGTAAAACTAGTTACGAACCGGTTTAAAACGGACTACAGACGGGCTTGGACTGAGGTGATATCTGAAATTGATTAAACGGACAGCAGACGGGATAAAGACGAGATGGACGGGGTCACATGTCCGGCCAAAGCTATACGTTCCAGCTAGACCACAACCCGTTTTACGATATTTTTAGGACGGGTTCGGAATTTTTGAGAACTAGTTTGGTGTGACTGAGGCTTTACTGAAGGGTACTATCAAACAGGAGGCTTGGAACGTGACCTCTTGTTTAAATTCCAACATCTATCTAACTCCACATTTGTCAGTATCACAATTGGTATACCTTGGTTACATTGATATCAACTGAAGGGTCCGCAACAAAGAATTTGTATAAAAAGCCACACAATGGGCCACATTGTTGCATCGTGTTCCAAATCACGGGCTTCAAATACCATGCTCAACTATTTTGAGAAATCTCCGTGCAATATTGACTCGCACTGCATAATACTGCAACTCCTCATGACATAGTGCATTAACACGTTTATCTCAATGCACTAGCCATTAAACCTTTGTCAAAAAATCAAATCGTAGCAAGCAAAGAGAGAGGGAGAGACTAGATAGAAAGACAGAACGGGAAGAAGTGCAATGTCAGATGTAGATACACTGACTGGGAATGCATATCTTAGCTCAGGCAACCTTGGTGGCAAATTAATGTAATCTTGGTTACGACATCTTGTGTAAAAAAAATTGAATTACCGTGGTATAAACACTCCACGATGCTTGAGTCGTACAAACGGTCGGCTATCTTAATGTTTTGTTCAGAGTTCACCATTTAAGGTAGGCCAGACGGTGAATATGGGGAAAAACAAAAACACTCCTGAGGCATTGCATCTTAAGGTATCCTCATATGGAGCATGGATAACATATTTATATGATTTTAAATTAACACACTCACTCAGAACGGCTTCGTGGTGTACAACGTCCGCTGGGGGCAGAGTGGTGGCGAATTCAAGCAGAAAGCGTTCTTATGTAAATACAGCACATAAATGCATGAGGTTGCACGGAGGAGAGCACAACACAATGTATACACGCTTAGCTGACCGATCAGCCAGCTCGCCACACTATGGAGCGATTGTAATATTTTGATGTACACAAGGGTCGAACCACCGGAAGAATTACAAAGTAATAAGCACGTCATGAGCGCATCCTGATGGGGACGTGTTTGTCCGAGCTATTACAAGATGCGCATGATCTATGATCGCTTGTCAAACACAACATATCAAACCTATTTTATTATTTTCACAGCGTGTTTAACAAGACCATTATTGCATTTCTGCCAAAAAGTGTCCGGGAAAAACTGAATTTATTTCCCCTAGGTTGATCCGATGACACGTCACACTCCACAAAGGCTGACGATTCTTTTCCTCTGGAGGTGTAGATAAAGGATTGGCACCACTGGGTACGCCAGCTCGGTCCAATCCCAGTCGGCCTCTCGCCATGACCAATAACACAACATGACACCTTTACGTTTACTTGAGGATATCTCAAATGAAGCACTAATACAACTCGAATGGGTATGACTCTCCTTCTTGATCAGTTATCTCATCTACGTTGTTGGCTAATTAACACTCCGGTTTATCCCGGTACAGATAATAGTGGCTTCTCACATAGCGCTAATATCCGCCACTCGGTGACGCTCAAGGCGCTTTAACAGTCAGTATTTTCCTACAAGGTATGTGGAGCTACGTTTTGAAGTATGGGACCTATTCCTATACTAGCACCATGCAATGGTTTACACGGTGCTGTTATACAGCCACTCAAATCAGGAACACCGGGGCGAACCCCTTTTCTCTTCGATAAGTGCACTGGGTTCTTGTACGTGCATTACACAACACACAGGACCATCCGAAGGACGAAGCAATAATGGTTAAGTGTCTTGCTTAAGGACACAAGTGTCACGACCGGGACTCGAACCCACACTCTGCTGAACAGAAACACCAGAGCTTGAGTCCGGTGCTCTTATCCGATCTGTGAGAGAACCACATGGGCCTCGGAACAGTGGAACAGACATACCTTCAGTATAATCTAACCCTCTACATCCAATTCAGCGGTTCCCGATAATCGTCATCATTGTTTATTCTTTGTATGAATGATACATCACAACTGCCTTCTTCAAGTTCATCTACCTGTAAACATTGAGTACATCTTCGAATCTCCATCCGAGTTCATCCCTCGATCGTGTTCTCCTTCTTGGCAACACATCTTGTCCATGAGTCCCATTATTCAATTCCTAAATCTCACAATCTTCATGTGAGTCAATCCTCTCAACCATGTTCTCCTTCTTGTACCAGCTCACGGTGATTCTTTGGTTTAGGTCCATGCATTCCATCCACAAGTCTTGTCCATATATAGGTTCCGTAATGTGTTATTGGATTTCATAAGTCCCTCTGTTATGTTCCCTAATCTCCCAATCTTAATCTGCGGCAATCCTATTGTTTTCTCCCTCTTGTACCATCTTCCGATCTCCAAGCATTCCACCAACAAATCTTGTCCATGGTGTTCCATTATGTATTGTTTTATTTCATAATTCCATTTATTATTCCCTGATCTTACAATCGATCATCTGCGTCAATCCCATCGTGGTTTTTGTCTCTTCTGGCTAGGGATACCCCCGTTTTGTTTTACACTGTTATGTCTTTTGTCTTATTGCTCATACTCTTTATTGTTAACGAAGTTATTTCCCAGTAATTTTGTAAACTAATATAAGTGACTTCAATCGTTTTGAAATAAAGATGTCATTGAAATATCAAAAAAAAAAGTCAATCCCATCGTTTTTTCCTTCTTGTACCAGCTCACGGCGCATCTTCAGTTATCTCCATGCATTTCATCAACAAATAATATTGTCCATGGGGTGGCAGTAAATAAGTATTATTTTATTTCAGGTGTCCCTTTAATCATACAGGGTCCTATTCTGTGTCCTCTTTCTTGTCCTTTCGCTTCTTTGCGGTCGACACGTCTCCCAGGATGCTCATATGTAGCACAATCTCCATGCAGACAAGCCTATGTGGTCACATGACGTGAGCTTCAACGAGTTATAAAATACCGATGAACTATAGCTTTTAAACATTTTTCTTGTTTTAAATTGACACATATTATGTTCAGCATCGATCCTCCCAAAAGTGCGTTTCAATTCAAACGACTATTCTATGAGTGGAACAAGTACGTGATCAGTTTTGCACCGCACAATAATGAGCCATTGACATGCGTTACTATGTTAAAATGTAACTATTCAAAAAAAATATATATATAGATATTATAGGCCTATATTTAAATTTATATAATAATGCATTTAGTTCGAAGAGAAGAAATCAAATTTTAATCCGGTCTTATTAAGATTGCCTGGCTAGGAAATTTGCTTTTTGTTCCCTCGAAATAGTAAGCACCTTTTCGAAAGCGTTAATTCTTTCGAGTGCCTGCAATAATCTCGTTTGTGTAAAGTGTTGACTCTAAAGTCAAACGCAACACCCCCAAACAAAAAGAAACTATACGTGTATTACAGCGTTATGCGAAATGATTAATTAAAATCTAATTGCATCATGCAAAGCCTCAAATGCTACACCATTTTGCCAATGGTATCTTCTCTCTTGACTGGTTAAATGTGTGCTGTACAAAAAATGGTACAAAGGGGGAGTTTGAGTAGAATCAAACATGGCACTCGGTTCACATTCCGATGTACACGTACAAGAAGACAAGAATAACTATAGGCGAACACCTCACAGAGCTATGGAGAGATACAACTCAATGTCTGCTTTAAAATAACTCACAAAAACAAAAATATCAAAAGGCTGTGCTAGACATTGTAAAAAAAATAGACATTGTAATAAAATAACAAAACTAGTAGCAAATAACGTGGGCACATATATATTTATTAATAATTTTACTTTTTTTTTTTAAATTGAACACACACGTTTCATCTAAAACCCGGAAAAGTGATTAAGTGGGAATTTACATGGTTTGATATTTTAAACACAATAGCACTTAGGTCAAATAAAATAAAAAACATGTTGCTCGTCCCTGCCCGCTCCGATTTTGGACGCCGCACCGAATTTTTTGTTATTTGTTATTAAAAAAATAAAATAAAAAATAAATAAAAAATCTTTGAAATCAATTTACATATTGAGAGCTATTTCAAATGTATCCTTCATTTTTATTGAGCAATTTCATCATCTTTCTTGCATGTAGGCCTACAAAAAAAGCTATTTCCACAACGCAATCGTGAGAAAATCCTCATTTTTTTCGAAACATTTTGCCCTTCACGTTTGCATGCCACAGTTCTTTTTTGAACGAGATCTTTGCACCAGGACGTGATGCCACACACACAGAATAATTTTGGAGCAAAAGCAAATTAAACAGAATTTGAGGACATACAGAACATGCTCATAAAACCATAAAAACATCTTCAAATACGATATGGCGGCTATCTCAGACATGGTGGCCATCTTGAATAAATAGCAACAAATTTGAAAATAACAAATAACAAGGACCTCCCTCACCAATTTTTTAAAAAGTCCGGACGAGCAACATGTTATTTATTTTACTTGGCCTTACATAAATTTTAAAAAATAATGAAATCTCCATAGATCCCGAAATCAATAAAAACGTCCGAATTTACGAGCACATGTGGAGTAGAATCATGTACCAACTTATCGTCATGTGCTGTATATAGCTGCAAAACCTGTCTTGTATTTTTTACACCGCGGCCGGCTCTCCTAGCTACGCCTAATTAATTGGTGAAATTTACAACCATCATGCGCCACCATTTCACGAAGCAAGTGGTTGAAGGTCGCCTAAATTTGTAAGGTTTCCATAGGCCCACGAATATTAGAGCAGAAATTGTAATGCTTTATTGTAGACTATTTAATGTTTCACAGTGTGCTGAGGTGGTCTTTTGCATAATTTAAACTCGGGCAAGCTCATTGTTTGGCGTACAAAAGATTCAAAGCACACGTTTAATTTAACAGGGCATTTGCATTTTAGCCTGTTCCATGTTCCATAATTAATATTGTCGTTTATTGAATAGGAATTAGAGCAGCTTTCAGATTTTACAATGTTATGAACTTTCACAGACTCAGAATGGAGTGATGTTTTATTGGATGAAATACAAATTCAGCTTTTTAGGGGGTAATTGCTTTGATGTTTTCCTGCAAAGCTTAGTTGGTGCATGTTTTCAATGTTTGCATTTTTAAGGCCAAGATTAAAAACACTTTACGTAATTTTTCTTTTAGAAGCCGTTCCAAGAGGACCAAATAAATTGTATTTTTACCGAAAACTGATTTTTGTTTTAAGTCGCCACTGTTTTGGGATGCGTACATTATGATATCGTTGGTTATCACTGCACACTGCTGTACGGTCAATTTAAAGTCGAATGACGCTATATGCAAATTTTATTTTGACAAACTATACTGTGACGTTTCGTAACTGATTAATGCTATAAAAGAACTGTTCACTATACGAAAAATAAATCAAGAACACTTTATACTGTTTTCTAAATACGGTACTGTACCAATCAATCTTTGTATATTTGTGTGCACTCGTTTCCGAAAAAGCGATGTCTGAATGTTTTTAATTGCCTTGTTATTAAAATACCCGGATACAAAAATGACAGATTAGGCCTACTTACTCTTTATGCGGATTCGTCGAACACGTGATCTCCTTTGTTGGAGAAATTTGCTAAGGGTTTATTTTTTTCTGATTGATGGTAGTATTTATTAAATACTGGAAAACGAGCACTTCCATCACAGGTGATGGGCCCCAAGTCATTTCCCACAAGGTCTCTCATAGCTACAGCCTTAGAACCGTTTTCCAATCATTGAGAAAATATTGCCCAGTACTGTTCCCTTCAAGAGGTTATAATAAGACCCATAGTATTCTCTCATTGACTGTGGATGTAAACCAAAATGATGCTCCACAGTAAATGAGAATTATTCGACCTCTACGAAGAGATTCAATAAGTCATAGTGTTGGGTGGATGAAGGTAATTTTTTTGGTGTTTTAATAATTAAACAAAAACACCCTTGAGAATTGAGCCGAGAATTTACATCGATGGAATGACGTGATCATTATAAAGCTTCACAAGGAGCAATTCTATAAAAAAAATTACCAGTCTGCCAAAATTGTTGGTGACATTTTAAAGTACGGTTATTGACTCTTATTGTGGTAACTTCTACGACTTTTTACCCTATAAACTGGAGCAGGGTGTTTACTGACTTAAATAGGTTTGAAATTCACCGTAGATGTGACAGCACTAGCGAGTGGCTTGCCCGGAGGGACCTTGGTTAACTCTGATACCCGTTGTCTCATACTTTACGGGCCGGTATAAAAAAAATAAGGACCTGGGAAAATAATAATAGTAAGGCCGATCAAACAAACCACCTCGGGGTAGCTGCTTCGACAGCAATATCACAGCTATCCCTGGCTCTCAATTTAGCAAGAACTGGGGCAATGCAGCGAAATATTGACACAGTCTATATTATTATCCGACAAGGGGTATGGCGCTAAGTAGTTAATAACGACTGTGCTTTTACATGAATTATCATAAACACACGTCGCATCATCGGGTGAAAATAAATGGCCAGGAAGACCATGTGAGCATGTTGTAATGGAGGAAATAGCAAAGCAATTTCATTAGCAATGTAGTCGAGAACATGATGCTGCTCGTTGAGGTCGAGTTGAAAGATCGTCAAGATTGTGTCACCAATCACAATCAACACTTAAAATAATCTCAGAAACAATGTACTTACTCGAGTTCAATGTTTTTCAATCAGCACGTGTGTCAAGGGTCCACAGTAAACGAACAGTGGACGGCCGCAGTGAACGAGTCGAACAAGCGGAATGGGCAATGTCTCTCCGCGAGATATTTTTGTCCGAGACTTAATTACATTCGCAGTGAATGAGATGTCCTACGTAGGATGATGTGTATCGCCTTGTAGCTGTGTGGTGACGCGTTGTCCCAAGAACATGCTATCCTTCGAATTCAGGAATGGCGATAAGCGATTCTTGCCCTTCCAAAGCAAAAAAAGGTTGGTTTTTTAAAGTTAATTGTAACATCTGTATGCTACTCCAAGTGTTACTTGTAATACTACTGTACAGCTGGTCAACCGGTGAGCATAAAACGTGCAATTCTCCGTTGTGTCACTGCGCACTGATTCCCGCCAATAACAGTTTGCGTAGCGCCACCAACGGCACGGCACATATTGGGCAAGCGATTGTTGGACACACGCGTGCACACACGCGTGTTCGAAAGTCAAACATCAAGAAAAAACTCTTTTTGCTTTAAAGTTATTAAACTTATAACAATAAAGATCTTTAATTTTATAAAAACGCACAGTGTCCATTATTCTCAGATGCATTTGAAGTCAAGTCTCGTTTGAAGTACTTAACAACAATTAAAATAGGCCTAGTTTGATTTTTAACACGTTTCCTGAGAAGCGGGGACCTAAAACAAGAGGACACTGGGTCCGCGGTGGGTGAAGGTCCCCAGTTGGAAAATGTATACAAAACCAACGTGATATGATGCCAATGAATAAGCCATTTGCGAGTTAAATTTGAATAATGTCTGGTACAATGACTTGTTTAGTCACAAGTTACCGCTTAAATTTGAATTCCTCAGACTATCGAGACAGTTGCTATGTCACATGGTTCGGGGCAAGCTTTTGTATAGCAACCTCCAGATGAGCAAACCCTGGTACCATTGTGCCATACACATCCATTCAGAATTGTGTATGGGTGTTCACCGTCTCTTACGTAACTAAGCAAAAGCTTGCCCCTAATCATGTGACATAGCAACTGTCTCGATAGTCTGAGGAATTCAAATTTAAGCGGTAACTTGTGACTAAACAAGTCATTGTACCAGACATTATTCAAATGTAACTCGCAAATGGCTTATTGAAGTAGGCCTACAAACAAAAGGGGGACGGTATAAGGTCCCCGATTGCAGGCGGTGGAGCTCGAGGGGGCAGCTTCGACCTGTCGAAATTTTACGTCACTATGGGTCCAAACGAAATCAATTACATTTTCTGATAACAAGTTAGGCCTATGCCTAAAACACAGAGAGAGGTGATATTTTAGATCATGGTCTTTACCTAATCACCAAAAAGTACCGATAACCCTTAAAGATGGGACGTTATACATGACTGGTCGCAGTTGTTTTCCATATACAATAATACATGTACACCATGTAGATCTACCATCGCGGGGGGGGGGGGTGAAGGGAGGGGGGTCCTCTCCTGTGGAGGTGAAGTCTATTCAAGTGTCTCAATCGACCTCACAATTCAAGGTAACTGACCCCTGACAACAATCACAAGGAACCCATATTTTTCATTCTGCGCATGCAGTGTTTGTTTATTCAATTAAACATTACAAAAATTGCCAATTATATATTCTTTTTAAAAAGCGACTTTTGTCAATTATTCAAATTACGTAACAAAAGAATTTACACCGATGGAATCTATATGGGATTTTCTCCCCCAAATCACATACAGAGTACAAATTTATTTACAATCATTTCCTTTTTACAGCATAGCTATTATTAGAATTCATGAATTTGTACAAATCTGACTTCGAATAATTGAAAGGAACGCAACGGTTTTTATAACAACCGCTGGGGAAAAAAGGGAACAAAAACACCAACGCCGGTACGGGGATCATCTGCCCCTTTCAAAAAAGACTACAGGTTTAAATTTAATTTAATTGTCAAGGTTTTTTCTTTTCTGAAATCAAGTTACTTCCATCTCCAAGGCCAGGAGTTGAGGATGAAGTCCCTTCATCTTGTCAAAACAACATCACATAAACTATTCATGGTTTGTTTACAACAGAACACATTTTGGTGAGTTCACTCTGGTCTGCGACTGATTTTTGTCTTCTTTCTTACTTTCTTTCTTGTGTGCACGAACTTAAACAGTAAACAAGAATCAAATATAAATAGAAAACAATTTCATTATCATTTTGCACTTACCAGTCCACTGTCACTGGAAGTTTCGAAACACATGAGTAAGATTAGTAATGCACATTTTCTATAACAATAGACCACAAAGTGAACAACTAAATAATTATTAATTTTGAATTTACAAATATTAAACAAGATTTTAAAATGTTATTTGTATAAAAAAAATAACAATAATACTTAAGATTGATTTCTTAAACTTCACAATTATTTAGTGGACGGATGAATTATATTATCAATACTACTGTAGTTTCTTGTTTTTAGTTTGGAAAGCACACGGAAAAGAATACATTTTACAGCAAAAAGATGCGATTTTTTTTTTTTTTTTACAGAGTTCCTCAATAGGCCTATGAAAAACATTTTAAACTTGCTAAAAATCATACAATACAATTAAACACTGATTGTGTTCCCCAAACACATTCGACTGTTATTCAAAACAATATGCAAATTATTCAATATAAAATCCGTCCTATAACAAATCCGTCCTATAACAATCCTGTGATAGTGGAAGTCATTGAAGCTACTTGTAAACAATGCCATGAGCTATAGGTCGATGAATAAATACCACGGTGTATTAAATTTGCCTCTAGTCTTTATTTCTTAATACTGCATCAAAATCTAGGGTCCATACTTGTGACGTGAGTCCAGTTACGCGTCATTCTGTGCAATAGCCGACGGACCTCTCTGCAGCCTATGCTCTGCAGTACATACCATGCACTGTGCACGCAGTCACACAGAGTTTACTGCAGTTATTGTGCAGTTACATTGATGCCTTGCTCTGCACTGCAACACATTTTTTGACTGCGGACTGAAGTTCACTAACACACGCACAGCTTACATAACATAACTACTGCCTGTAATTTGCATATTTTACTACATCTTGTCCCCTGTCTGCAAATTTGATGACATTTAGAGCAGTTCAGACTGCAGTCCATAACACAAGCCATAACAACGGTCCAATCCATAACACATGACCTGCAGGCCTTTAACACACACTACAGTCCATAAACATGCAGGCTATACACACGTTTATCAAAATACCCATTTTTCCTTTCATTGTTTGGACTTAATATTTTATAGCAGTCCATTAACATAATGTACTACTGCAGTCCATTAACATGGTTTTTATTTTACAGTCCATTATCACTATAGCCGACCATAATGCATGAACAGCCGTATAGCACATGTCATGCAATCCATTAACAACCATCGAGTGATTTTAAATTGACATATTGTCTCGTATACTGTCAACTTATCCAACAATGTTTAAAAGTCCCTGCCACTTAGATTGGATTTATCAAAATGACTGTCCCTTTCAAGGAAGACACCCGAAAAGTGGAACGTCATCGTGCAAATTACAAATTAAAAGTGAACTGATGCATACAAATCCACTATAAACAGAGATATCAAATTCAGTTGATGCTCATCATCGTGTGAGAATCCACTATAAACAGAGATATCAAATTCAGTTGATGCTCATCATCGTGTGAGAATCTAAATCAAGTGCAATTGACAAATTAAACTATTAGGCCTACTATAGCAAATCCACAACAAATCATACTTTACACTAACATTGGTTGGTTACATAAAAGAGGCATTGTGACTTTGTGAGGGGTTCTGTTGGTTGTCGCGGACAAAATGTGTCTAATCATTAAAATCACTCCTGGAACTGAAATATCAAATATGGTGGAGATTATTACCAATGTTATTACAGACAAATCAACCACAACACATTGGTATGATACACAAAGTGGCATGGCGTTTTACATTGCTGCTAGACCATGAAAGAAACGGGGGGGGGGCCTTCTCTTTATGACAAGTTAACAAACCAATGTTTAATATTCATTAGCTGTACTCTAAAAACTCCCTATAGACCCATTGCACAACGCGCAGCGCACTTTAACGCGCGTCTCCTGTCCGCCATTGTTGGTGTCAAAACGTGCACAAAAGGATAGTACACGTGTTTACACGCGCATTGGTGCGTAAACATGTGTACCATCCTTTTGTGCACGTTTTGACACCCAACATGGCGAACAGGAGACGCGCGTGTATGCGCGCTGCGCGTTGTGCAATGGGTCTATAGCCAGAATAGACCCGAAATCAGGGTCCCGTGATGGGGCTGGTCCATTTCTGGGTCAGTATGATCCGGAATCTGTGTGAAAATGCCTCAGAAAAGGGTCAAACTGACGAAGAATCAAAGTTAACATCCCATTTGTTATACAACTTTCTGGATCAGCCTGTCCCAGAAATCGGTCAGGCTCCCAGGAACTCGCAATCCGGTTCAAATCTGACCCATGGTTTGTGGAGTGTGCATCCACTGACCACTGAGACCCTACAACATTGACCCATTGAGGCCCTACAAAATGACCCATCGAAAAGACATGATTGGGTACCGAGTCAGTGTTACGTGTGGGCATTGTTGTGAGGTAATCAAGAGCCACAGAGAAGCAATTAAATCCTACAAAATGTAAAATCCACAGAATGCAAAGATGAAACAGTAATAAAAACAGTGTTGATATCATACGATATACACACCGTGGCCTGAATACAAAACAGGAAGGTCAACACAACCTATGAATGTAAACTCATCCACGATTTAGTGGTCATCACTGCATAATTACAGTCCCTATTGGAAAAAAGCAATTTCCATATATAATTTTCCTTCGAAAGTGTAAATAATAGTTACCATATTATTATATTACACCTTTCATTTTTTCTGAATAAATCTACACGCAAGAAAAGGTGCTAAAAAAACAACCTAAAAAAACAACCAGCCTGGAAAGTTCAATTTGTATAATCGTTGGTTTACGAAGGAGGGACAGTTTTTTAAGCAAGCTGTAGTTAAAGGTAGGGTCAACGTAATTCTGATTTACAAGCAAAGTTTTCAAGAACGATAGAATAAGGTCACCTGTGAAATTTTCAGCTGAGTAATTACCAAACGTGTACAGTGCCTTTAAGGATAGTTTTTTTGAATCGTGTCTAGTTGAATTTGCTTGGTCAAGCATTTTAATAAAGCTGTATTAAGTCCAATTATCCCTCGACGTTTAATCACCACCTGTTTTCTTGACAACACAATTTAGTTTTTTAAATTAAGGCATAGGGAATTTGTTTTACCAGAGTAAAACCACTTTATCTTGGAGCTATTGCAAAATACAATTTATTTGTCACAAATATGCATCAGCACAAGATTCATAACCCTATACCCTATACAACGTATACTTTCAACATTAAGTATTCACTACACGGATTGTCTTTCCATGGAGGTAGGTCTGCATCAACATTTCTAAATTCCCACAAGATGCTTTAATAAGAGTTCAATTAAAACGGTCTCAACTCATTTTATAAACAGGTGAATTTACAATGTAATAAAAGGGCTTCACTCCATGAAGAAATACATGGCGAATCAGTCTTTAACCTTTCACTACATGCTTAAACAATGAGTTTCTGGTCAGGAACAAAAAAACTTTTGACAAACTTTGATTGTGATGGAATTTTTTTAGATTTTTGTTTTTTAGTAGAATGTTATATTTCTATGAAATATATTATTCTTGAAAAGCCAAGACAGTTAGCACCTTTAAAGCAAGAGAAACAGAACCAAAGCTGCGAACTTTGATCTTAATCAATTGTGCTATTTGGGGTAAAAAATATCTCACAATTTATTCATACTTTGTCTTATAATAAACTGACCAGATTTGAAATCAATTTTTCATATATTTTTTCATTTTTTGAAGTAAACATCCAGTGGAATGTCTTATAGCTTTTCGAAAATTGTTTTTCATCCTAGCAAATTTGTTGACGGTAATCATCAATATTCTAGTGTAATGACCCTTACGAACATCCTTGAAGTCAGAAGTGAATACTCATTTCAATAACTGAAATACCACCCATACCGTTCTTTCAATGCATTTTTAAGATGGTGATGACAAATTCCATCTTTACAATTCCAGATGAAGAGTTCAATTCTCAAAATAGCAGTCCATTAATTTTGTCAATATGTAATGCATTGTGAATCCAAACAAGTAATGCATCTCTTAAGTGGTCTAAGAAGCCACATCAACGCATAATAAGATATTATGATCCCGAGGTAGAATTTTATCATGTGGAAAATTGGGCAAGAAAAGAGAAACTATACAAGTTCTTCAGAGATGTTTTTGTGTATTTTCTGTTTAGCCAGACTTCAAGTCTCAAATGTATCTCACATCTCGTTTTATAAGAATGTCAATAATGTAGCGGCCATCTTGACTCTCATCATGCATTGCATTGTAACCAAACTGAGGCAGGAAAGCGCACAATAGTCACATCCCATTTATATAATTCTACTCATTGTTGCTATTGCACACAGAGTACGTGACAAACATAGCTGCAGACTGATACAATTCTATCATGTTCCAAAATAAAATACACACCCTGTGTGCCTGTAAAAACTAATAAGTTATTTATAGCAGTGAAGCGACATCTCCTTGATACGAACAGCAATGGACTTGAGCACACTATGCAAACTTTGGTCATATTACCTCTTTGCAAATACAATTAAAGTGCTGACTTTCCAAAAAGTAAATAGTGACAGACTGTTTGGCTGTGGTCATCAAGCCCTTCTTGCATATGAAAAAACCAACAAATCTTGTGGCAAATCTAATGAAAATAAATCCCCTTTGCAGACATTATTATGTCACGTGCAATCCATCATGTTCAACTACACAAAGGATAATCTCCCGGGCTTGTTTGCCGGTTTGTATTACTTTGTTTTATCATAAGCCTGAAGCGGCATCGGATTTATACTGCTGCTTTAAATATTCTGGTATGGCAATTCCAAGGTACTCAAGGAGCTCAAAATAAGACCAAGTGAAGGCTGGGGTTATCTCTTGTGAATGGGACAGAATATTGGATTCAGAATGCAGCGTTTTGTTGAACATCAACCGCGCCTCCATCTCCTTTTGCCTCCTTGCGAGCTCCAGTGCAAACCTCTCCGCTTCCTCCTGTGCCAGTCTGGCCAAGATTTCCCGCTTGAGACGTTCCTCCTCTGCGAGACGCATCGTGATGAGATCCTCCTCTCGCTTCTTGCGTTCATACTCCAGACGTTCTTCTTCAGCCATGGCGGACAGCATGGCTTCTTCGGCTTTTCGTTTTTCGTCTTCTTCCCTCTGCTTCCTCAAGTTCTCCTCTGTGGAGAACACAATAACATCATTTATTAAAGTTCCACAACAAACTTAATAGGCAGTGCAATCTTCTTTATGAGAACTTGTAGTTGATATCACTTGTATTTTACTTACAGAACCAGTTTCCAGATAACATTGCAAGCATTTTCAAGAAAATGCTTGATAGCAAAAGTGTTTTGGTGTTCTGATGTCTGTGAGGTTTTAATAGCAAATAAATAAAGAACTTCCACATTCAATAAGTGTTAACCCAAAAAACAGTGGCTTACCTCTCCTTCGTTCATCCTCTTCTCTTTTTTGTCGGGCAACATCTTCCATCTTTCTCTTGTATTCTTCCATTCTCTTTTTCTCCCTCTCGGCATTGAGGGCTTGTTGTCTCTTCCTCTCCTCGGCATCCTGCTCTCGTTTCTGCCTTTCCATGATTTCCTGTTCTCTCTTCATCCTGTTGATTGAGTCGTTGAAGTGTCGTTTATTACTCCTCGTTCCAGTCGATTTTTCTTTGTTCAACCCAAAATTATCTAAAATTTACCCAGTCAGTTTCCCTTGTGGTTTAAAACTTGTTTTTTTTTTAAAACATACAACCATCAATAGGCTTTTTTTTTACTTTCTTTTAGGGGCTTATCACAGTAATCAATGCATAAACATTTTGATATTTGTATTGAATTTGTTTTGACCCACCTACCCATCCCAAATCTCTTTTTTAGATATTGGCAGACTCTTTATTGTACCATGTATACACTGAAGAACAATGCAATGCCTCAAATGAAGCAGATATTTTAGATTATTGTTCTCCCAGCTCAAGAGTTCTCAAGGGCTTTTCCTGGCTTCCAGCATGCAACTTTGTATAGTTGAGGAAATTTGCCATCTAGCATCAGGCGCATATGTCGGCTATCGACACAAGGTTGACTATTAACAATAGACAAACCAGAAACAACAGACATGGCAGACGATCTGGGCTCAATTTCATAAAACCTGCTAAGCACAGAAAAACCTTACTTAGCAGAAACAGGTTACCAGCCAAGATTCCTTTACGTTACATTGTTGCGACTGGTGCCACACTCATTTTTGTGCTCAGCAGATAAATTTCCTAAGCAGTATTTTCTGCCCAACAGCTTTATGAAATGGGGCCCAGGAAAAGACCGCTGGGAATTTTTCCCCTTGTGTGTTTTGATTTCTTGTATTTTAATTGTAAACTGTTTTTCAATTTTAACTTATTTTTGTTGACCCACTCATCCCACAATTTTGAAAACTAATATGCATTTTTAAACATCGATTTTTGTTAAAGGCCCCTCATGCCTTTTGCACTTCATGCCTTTTGCACTTCACATATGGAGGAAAAAACGGAGGAAATCTTTTCTCAACCTATTCTCCAACCTTTTAGGACACTTGTTTTCCCATACCAATTTTCAATCCTCAGCAACCACCCCCCCCCCCCCCCAAACCAAGTCATTACCTTACACCCTCTTCTTTCCTTCGTTTCTCGTCCTCCCAGTCTCTCTTCAACTTTTCCTGCCTCTCAGTCTCCTCTTGCAGTTTCCTCTTGGCGTCTTCTCTCTCCTTCCGTTTTCTCTCCACGGCCTGTTTGCGTCGCTCAGCCTCGGCAGCACGCTTTGCGGCCTTTGCCTGGGTTCGGGAGACGCTACTTGGACCTTGACTCGTGGAATCCTAAGTACCAATGGTTGAGTGAAAATTGTTATGACCAGAATTTAGCAATCTTGTAATCTTGAGATGTTTCACATGCATTCAAGACACAAAGCACCATCCCACATGTTAACATTGAGGTTATTTTAATTACTTCGTCATTCAGAATACAACATTAAAGATGTCAACTGTTTTTTATGGTCAAAGGTGAAAATTCAAAACAATAGAAAACCAGCAATGTTCATTTATATATACTCAATAAATCACACACCATGCATCTTTAAATAACAACACATGTAAAAATAGAAGTCAGTAAAGTCGGAAATAAAGAAATCTGAAGATAAAAATTAAAGAACAGGAACATATATCAAGAACTAGCTAATAAACTGGTAAAAGCATGCTGTTTTTAATTGATTTAAATTGGTTGTTTTGTTATAATGTGAAAATATTAACAACAAACTAGAAAAGGTAAAGAAATAGAAATAGGGAAAAAGATATAAAGTTAACGACCAATAAATACAAACTCAAACACAGTAACAATTCCTGTAAGATAAAAAGTAATACATGGGAAAGGTATCAATATCAATTAAAACAAAAATCAAGAAAAGTTATCAATATCTTGGAAATCAGCCCCCCCCCCAAAAAAAAAAGTAAAAAAAAAAAAAAAAAAAAAAAAAAAAGGAAAGAACAAAAATACAAAAGACTAGAAACTGACGTCACACACTGGCATTCAATGACATCTGACGACTAGTGACGTAGTATAAATTCAATTTGGTGATTTTGTCACACTTGATGTTATGATAACAACTGATCACAGGTGTTGAACCTTTTTATTTTCCTAGGTAAAATGTTTTTAATCTTACATACATTGCGCACCCACTTACCTTTCTATATAAAGTCATACTGGGACGAACTAATAGTCAATTAAGATGGCGACATATAAACAGAATCAATACCATAATGACACGGGTGCAAATGAGTGGGACATTTATGTTGACACAGTACGGAAGGTAGGTGATCAAACAAGCATGGAATTTGCCACACAGTCAGGGTATGTCTTGAGAATGATGTTTGGCTATAGGGCCATCGCAAATTTGTCCTTTGAAAAATATAGGAAAAAAATAACAAGTAATTTCGCAATTTTCAAAATGGCTGCCACTGCTTGTTATTTTACCTACATTGTTTTCAAAATTCAAATTTGACATGGCCCTTTAGCTAAATCTCTTTCTCGTGACATACTCTGCTTGTATGTTAATTCCCATGTTTGTATCATCATCAAAGGCGCAATTCCCCTAAAAAGATTCAGTATCTGCCATGACAGAATGTAAACAATGTGAATTCTTCACAAAATGAGACTGTACCTCAGACATGATCTCCGAGTCCACCGTCATATCAGTCTGAGCAACAGAGGGCGGTATTGGTTCGGGCTATACAACACCAGGATGACATGAAGGAAGATAAACGGATTAGGGATTGATGAAATGGGATTAAGGGAATGGTAAGGATAGGGGGATTAACAAGATCAAAATAATGAACAATACAACAGGGAATTAGCAGTCTGCTATGAAACATCTGTTTAACCAAAGATACAACATGTAAACTTAATTTGTTGGTTGGTTGGTTGGTTGGTTGGTTGGTTGGTTGGTTGGTTGGTTGGTTGGTTGGTTGGTTGGTTGGTTGGTTGGTTGGTTGGTTGGTTGGTTGGTTGGTTGGTTGGTTGGTTGGTTGGTTGGTTGGTTGGTTGGTTGGTTGGTCGATTGGTTGGTTTAATGGTTGGTTGTTTGTTTGTTTGTTTGTTTGTTTGTTTGTTTGTTGGGTTGTTTGTATGTTTGTTTGTTTGGTTGGCTAGTTAGTTGGTTGGATTGGTTGATTGGTTTATTGATTGGTTGATTTGTTGATTTGTTGATTGGTTGGTTGGTTAGTTGGTTGGTTAAAAAACAAAGTATGCTAAATGACTGGTATTAGTTTAGTTGGAAGAGTGAGAACAAAGGTCAACCCCCTTCTGGCCCAAAATGGAAATATTCAAACAGTCACAAGGTTATGTTTGAAACTCTGCATAACTGAAATGAAATCAAGGGTAGTTTTGGGGAGCCCCCTGATCTCTCTTGGCTCTGAAAAAGAAAATTAAGCGCAGTGTGTGTCTGGTTGTATCTCCAATTTACCATCAGAGCACTCTGATTAAAACAACAAGTTTTGGCACCACTGGAACTGGCAACACAACACCCACCAGCTCTCTCTGAGTCATGAGAACTTGTGATTTGTATTAGTATCACGGTGCTACCACAAACCTGCCTAAGAATTCCTTGGTGTTAAAAACAAGCAGTTCACACTTTGTCAGCAGCGGGTTATAATGCAATCAAGCAGTTTAGTATCAATACTGTACGTTAGTATGACCTAAGAACACAAGCTTATCTCTGTGAGGTTAGCAGAACAAATCAAAACTTGTGCAAATCACTTTGGAAAAGTCAAGTCAAAGATTATTTGTACAGAGGGGAGGGATACAACACTCTCTTTGAGAAAAGGGGGGTTAATAGATTGCTTTTCACACTTTCACAATAGCGCAACCTGAGGGGGGCAGAGGCGTGAGCCCCCGCCCCCTCAGAAACCTTGGGCCCCCTCCCCCCTCTCCAAATGAGATTAACAAAATGCACAATTAATTTACGAATCAACGTTTGCTAACCCCCACCCCCTCCAATTATGTCTTTTCCCCGGCCAGCTTGCACCCCCTCCCATACATAAAAAACCAAAACAATAACATACAAATATTGGTTCCTAAATTAATTACCCAGCAATATTCAATGTTGAACTGGTGCCAACATTCAATATTACAACATCAGGCAATTTAGCTTGATAAATTTTGTTGCCAAGAATTTGTCGACTTGAGTTTTCTTGAAAGAAATATTTTGCCTAGGTTGGCTAGAGTTAGTAAGTGTGATGTACACCTGTTACACACAATCAATTGTTACTTTTTTCAAATCATTAAAAACTGCTTTTTAATTGACTGCCCAAATCTCCCACCTACAAACATTTCTTCAATGCGTGAAGGGAACAAAAGCACACATTTTGCAAAACGCGCAAGACTTGCAGTCAATTAATGAATCCTTCTTTGAAGCAAAGTTGTAGCCAGGTTTAATTTATTGCAGATTAGTGAGCACTTTGCAAGAGCGGCAACAGAATTTTAGTTTATGTGTGAATAATATACATGTCCGGACAAAACAAGTCCTGCATATTTACAGATTGAGGCTGAGTTATGTATAAATTATTCCTCTTCCCGTCAAATCCAGCAACACTTTCCCATCCCACATAAAACCCTTCATACTCTAATCTGATGTGATATCAAATATGTATAGATTTTATTATAAATAATAACTCCATCACAGATTCTGAAATGTCAACATGTTGCAATTAACTTTTTGTATCCAGCTATTCTTTGAATGATTTATTAGCAGTATTAGTAGGCATATAGCAGCATTGGCAGGTAGGTGACAGCATTGGCAGGCAGATAACAGTATTAACGGGCAGATAAGAGCATTGGCAGGCAGATAAAAGCATTGGTAGGCAGATAAGAGCAGTGGCAGGCAGAAAACAGCATTGACAGGCAGCTAAAGGCATTGATATAGTTGGCTAAAGGAATTGGCAGAAGGCTAATAAAGAAATAAGGAATGTGAATCAAGGTATTAACATTTATAAATGCACAGGGAGTAGGCTTTCTGTCCAATTTTGCAATTCTAAGTATTGAGACCATAAATAATGGATTTTTAATTAATCTACAGAGTCTTCCTTCATCTGACATGTTCCCAGCGTGTAACAACAGTAATAAATACTGATTCTCATCATACCAACGAGGAATCAGACTACGTGGCATTTCCATCCTTAGGTTGAATATTTGAGGGATTAAATGAATGCTGGGCCAAAAGATCAAAGGCATAATTATGATTGATACTTAAACAAAATATCCATGGCTTGCTTGCTTTTAACTGGGGGTCAGTATCAATGTTTCTGTCTGAAATTTATGTGATGTAAAAACAATTCTCCGGCGACAATTTGTTTTATTTTAAATTTGCAAAATCAGAAGAAGCACAGAACGGACATGAACATGGGTCAGTCAGGGTGGTCTGGGTGATTGGATGAATTGTTTGCAAGTTGGTTGTATGGCGTGTTTATTGAAGACTGGGGTGAATCGCTCAGACGCACAAGATCGGTGCAAAATGGATTCTGGGTAAAATCCGAGTCCAAGCAACACCGGCAACCATCATGGCGCTCTGATTTTGAAGCAACGTGGCACACAACCGTAAAAACAGGCATAGTTACATGTAAACTTACAGCATGGGGTCCATCTTGGCAGCTTGATTTATGTTTTAACTGTACTCGATTTTCCAAGATGCATTGCGGTATATTTTTTTAAATGGCGCTTGTGCATCCGAGCTGTTGGAGTGAATTTGCTCTATCAAACCAATGGTATAAACCTTTCCATTGTTGATAAACGAAGTGCGCCCGTTTGGCATGTTAGCAAAACATTCAATTGTGTTTAAAAAAAATTTGACAAAATTCAACATTTTCTGTAAATATTCATGAACTGAAATACTTTCCATGATCGGTTGATTTGTTTCCAACAAATTAAACACTATTTTTGAATATTTTGTGTAACATTGAAACAAACTATGGCTATCTGTTATTTGCAGTTATGGCTTTCCATAGTCTTCCAACCTCGGATGGCAAAAACTTGGGCTGTGACGTTGCAATAGAAAGGTCTGTATCACGCCTTAAATGTCAGAGGGTACTCTATGAGGAGAATAACATCATGCTTTTAGCTAGTGGTGTCAGCATTTGAATAAACCGAAGGACAAACATCAAGCATAAATGGCAGGCAAAGTGGCAATGATTTAATTAGTGTTAGGCGACATGGATGCTGAGGACAAAACCATGGGATTGGCTCATCTTGGAATCATCCAATAGCCGTGTCTGAATCGGCGGCTACAGCTGCGGCTGTTGCTATGGGGACCAGCAATAACGTTAATGGCACTCCAAAGTCATAATAGACCTTTCTATCGCAACGTCACAGCCCGCATTTTTGCCAACCGAGATTGGAAACTATGGAAAGCCATAACTGCAAATCAAAAACGGATAGCCATAGCTTGTAGCAATGATACACACATATTCAAAAATAGTGTTGAATTTGTTGGAAACAAATCAACCAACCATGGAAGATATTTCAGTTCATGAATCTTTAGATTTGTTAACACGATTGAATGTTTTGCTAACATTCCGCCGTCCATGCCAACCGGCGCACTTTGTTTATCAACAATGGAAAGGTCTATAAGTTTTTCTGTACATTAGTTTATTACGAATGGCCTCCGACTGGCAACCCAAAGCTAATGACAAAATAGGGAGACACCCAACATTAGGGCTAGATAGCTCAGTTGGTAGAGCGCTGGCACGCTAATTCAGATGTCGCAGGTTCAAATCCTGCTCTCGCAAATTTGTCTTTATTCAACCCCAAATTAGTTTTTCAAGAAATGATATAGGATTAGTTTTATAAATCTAGTGGCTAGAAAAATTGATCTGCTAGCAAGGCTGGGAATTTGTAACAAGTTTGGCTTTTTAAAAAAACATATTCAGTTTACACTCTCAGATCCCTAACAACACCTCTTGTACAGCATACTAATGTCATTGCCCTTCTTCATAACAGCTCCAGGGCTCGAACCTGTCACCATTGTTTAGTATTAATATAAAAGTGCGCTGCCTTTTATGGCCTTGTGTGACCCATATGTTTGAATCAAACTTGCAACCTTTCGAGTATAGACCTTATGCATATGACGTCATTTGAGTAGGGCGCCCTCGCCTAGAGGTCAAAAGGAAGATGTTCATTGGTCAGTCATGTGCGCCGCGCGTACAAATCTGCGCGTTTCCATTGTTTCGTCATCAGTTTACCTCTAAGATGGCGGCTTGGTGACGTCAATGCATAAGGTCTATTAAAGTGCCTATGTTTGACTAGTCACAGTACATAAATACTCATGTTGAGCTTATTGCTGCATTACAATAAACATTCATTATTAAATGTTTTGCAAATAGGCCTAAACATACCCCAACTAATAACTACACACCATTGGAAAGAGTAAAAAACATTCTTATATGTGGTTTATATTTTGCCTATAGTTTCCTCTCTCAAAGAAAGACACTAACGTCTTGTTCATCTACGGGTTTTCCCGTAGTTAGGCACTAACAGTGCTTATGTGTTGTACGAGAAATCTCGTTGCTAGACAGGGCTAAAAAACACACTACATCAAACATACACAATGCATGTCTGATTTCACAAGATCAAAACCTTACAACCTTTTTTTTTAATAAGCCCTAAAAACTGGAGACGCATCTTTGGCAAACTTAAGACATAACTACACTATTCATAGAATGTATCACTTCCAAACTAACATATTCAACATACTGAAATGGCCGCAGTATGCCCATTCAACAACCCGAGTGAACTAGATTCAGTTGGAATCAATCTGCCTTCTGGAACTCAATAATTGGTCTTCTTTTACACCTAGAGGTGGGCCGGGAACGGTCGATACTGTGGCTTTAAAGACATCTCCCGTCAACTGTAAGGCGTTTCTACTTTCTTGATTAATCTGTGCCGGTTGTGAACTTATCATTTGCAGGGCATTCAAGTCTAAGGACAGTTTAGTGTAGCTTGCGGAAAAAATGGGGGTATCGCTGTTTTTGACGCACCTGTTCTTCATATCACAGTGTCAGAAGGGAAAAGGAAAGAACCAGAGCAATTGTTAATAAAGAGACCCTCTGGCCCTTTTTCGGCACTGCAATTCAAATTAATGTTCAACTTCCTTTCTCCAAGTGCCTCGTGGCTGCTCAAACACGGCTCAGAACACACATTGCGGAAAAGGTTTAAATCTACATCAACCTTTTACTCTGTACAGTAGAAATTATTTAGAGCTCTGCTTCACGGCAAGCCTTATTGGTAATTCATCTTCCAGATTGTCACTTTGGCAGAATAAATGATTTACTGAAGTGACACTACAACTACATTCCTCTTTTTCTAACATTTAGTCTCTAACGTTGACATAAATTATTAATGCACACTATTCTGATCTATATGTACACTGTAACGGTTGACTTTACACAAACCTATCTTAAGTGTCTCTCACTGGTATTAAATATTACTTCATTTGAAAACAAAGTGCGATCAGAACAGACATAATTAATCATTTTGGGGGGTTAATTTAGAAATTCGGAGATGGCTTATGACAAGAAAAGCCTAATGAGCTTCAAATAAATACTCTTGTCATTAATAACCTAAGGTGTAAGCAGGACAAGTTATAGACCAATTTGAAGGAAAAAAATAACAAGAATTATGCCACTATTACACACGGGGTATCTGCAAACTATAAAAAGTCAAATTTAAGACTTTTCAAGGCCCTTTAATGCTATCCTAACAAAATTTAAGACCAAACTCACTCAACCTCAATCCTAACAAAACTTAAGACCTATACCCACTCACACTTGACGTTATTATTTTACGTGGAGCGTAAATCGGTTCTTTACCAGCTGTTAGCAGAATTCATTTCACACTTCATCCATTTTCTAAGACGTCAAATAACTTAATTTAATCAAATTAGTTATAGTTTTTAATTTGTATAATACAAATGAGTTATTGGTGGAACCTAACATCTCAAGATACCAGCGGCTATGTACAAACAAGTTGCATGTTACAAATATTTTGTACGTTGTGCGTGGCACACGTCTGAAGTATTTTTTTATGTATAAAAACAGCCTTGTCTGTCAAAGTTCTTAATATTTTGGTCTTTCGGCGAAAAAATCTAAACTTAATACTTTTTTAAGGCCTTAAATTTTGATAGTTCAATTTAAGACTTTTTAATACTTTTTTCATCGCGGATCCGTGGAAAACCTGACATATTTTATTTTTAATTAACCTTGCGGTGTTCTGTTTTTAATCCCTGGACTCAAAGTGACCGATGAAATTATTAGTAAAAATGATCTGGCTCTTTTTGTGTGAGAATCCGATTACAATAACAATGGGCTGTACAGGAGACAAGACCACGGCATGATCAAGGTTTAGTAACCACACCCAGAGGGAGTCCTTCATGTTGTTTTGAGAATGAATAATGTTTTTCAAAGCAAATTCTTTCTATTTCCAGACATGAGATTGTTCAAAAAAATCTTCCTACACTAACAAATGTCAAGGTGTACACAGGTTTCTTTACATTCCCGCAGTAGATTGGCGACGGGACAAACATATTGTCACTTAGACAGATCAATACTGTAAATTTAATTCTTCAAAGTGGTTTCTTTAAACAGACGGAAGGAAGGTTACAACCCTTTCACTTTGGAAAACACTTGAATGAAGAATGTCTTTTGCATTGTCAGATACGCAAATGGTTCTAACGTCACGAAAGGGCTCCAGTAATAATGCTTCAAGCATGAAACGATTTGATGCATATTGACATTATTGTTGTGTGTTGTTCTTTTTTATTTCAATTCAAAGAACTATTGCCGCTTCTTTCATTAAAAGACCCATCAAATATTATTCATGAACCACTGAAGATGCATTATTTACCAATTTGATGATAACAAATTCATATAAATATAAGCTATTTCCCTTCAGTCCACGAATTGTAAACTTGAGACACTGAATGCAAACATCTGTCCACAATTAGTTCTAGTTTGTTAATTGGTATTAATACAAATGAGTTATTGTGGAACTACACTATCTCAAGATACAAGTTGCGTGTTACAAATATTTTGTGAACTGTGCGTGGCATACGTCTAGGTATATTTATTTTACTGAAAAGGCATTATGAATGTTTTGGTCTTTCGGTTGAAAAAAAAACTAAAACAGGCAATGCATCTTTAAAGAATTTACATCCAACGACTACTGGAATGTTTAGGGCTTTCACCAGGAATCCATTAGAAACTTCCTGCATGTGTAAAATGATTTGTGGAAGGAACTACCATGCACCTTATGTTAAGGAGCATTCCATCTTTTTCCAATTTTGGAGAAAGATCTAGCGAAGTTGTGTCGAAGGGGGGGGGGGGGGGGGGGTGAGCCCTCAATTACCTAGCAAATGGAGCATTAAATCAACTAGACGCATTAAGACCTTGATAAGTGAGTTTAATTTCACGACTAAAATTAACTAAGATAATCGTATGGCTCTTGTTTCCTCATAAACTGAGGGTCTATTTAGAGGGATTTATCATTTGCTGTAGCTTTTTAAATCTGAGTTTCTCTAATTCCTTTTAACAAGACTATTACAGTTACATTGCAATTTCTTCTTCTCCAGTGTGCTTTCTCTTCAATTTGATAACCCTTTTAAAAACTTAAGTCGCTCAGAAAACCTTTTGATTTCATTGGTGAATATTTGTTGATGGCAGCTGAAATGAAATAGTTTTGAAAATTGTCAAAACCATCTGCTAATATCCTCACTTAAAAATATTATTTTTATGATTAGCAGAACGCTTCAGTTAGATTCTGATGAACTACAGGCAACCCCCCCCCCTCCCATATGTCAAACCTATCCCCTATAAATCTTTAATTTCCTTTGGTTTGAGAAACCTTTCAACCACCGTCTTGTGAAAAGAACTTCTTTTGAGTCTCCCTATAAAAGCTTCTCCAGGGAGAAACGACACGGGGGGGGTTTAAGTATTAATTCCCTCCAAGACGTGGACGTTCACGGAGAGATAGAGAGGGAGTGAGACTTGCATTACAAGAGAAACGTAACGTCAAGAGAGGAATTAAGTGATAGGGGCAGACGTTCCATCACAGAGCAACGGAAGAATGTGCATGCAAACATTGTGCAGAGATACAAACACATCAGCTATCAAAGTGCAGCTTTACAGTTGAAAACAATTTTTTTTTGTTTTTTCTTCTTTTTTTTTACACTGCAAATTCCCCACACATCACACCATTCACTCATTTATACAACAAATATTTTTTTGCAGCACAAACCTATTGCAGAGTGTAACAGAATATACTGAAAGTCAGAACCAATTTTCATTAGAATTCAAAGCAATTCTCGGGAGCCTTGCCCTTGTGTTTTTGTTTGGCTCTGGGAACAACAATTGCTGCATAATTTTTCAACTCCAAGCAGACTCTATCATGCAGGCTTCACTATACATGTACTTGCATGCTTGTATAATTGCTCCCTTAAGTCATGCGTTGCAATAGTTTGATTGTTTTTTATGATTTCATTCAAATTGTTTTAATATTTTTCATGACTGTAAAAAAGATTTCATAACAGCATGAAATGATGAACATACAAAAGCAAAATATTCTCACAAGCAATTTCATTAATAATGTTTTTATGCAACGGCAAAAAAACAAAACAACAACACACATGTAAGTAGCAAAACCACTGCTGATGATGCGCTATTTATCAAGCTGTCACCAACCATTTCACAGTGCGGCCTGATTTCCAAAATAAACAGCAAATTGATCAAACTCACAACAAAACAGAAAACAACATGCACTGAAAAAAAGCAGGAAAGCTGCTCTTGAATGTTGTCATGACTTTAAATTCAATTTCCTCATGGAAAAAAATCCACAGAATCAATATTAATCGAGTGGATAGCAAAACAAAATAAAAAATTGAAAGACCACAAAAAGCCATGCAGACATGCAACCACCGAACCAATTCAGCCACATCAATCAATTATGTACGAGGTGTCGTTGTCAACATAACCTCCTCCGATTAGGCGCTACCGATATTTTAACCGGGGGAGTTTATCTCTGATCGGGGTACACTTTTCCCCTCATCGGGGTGGTATGTTGACAAAGACCCTTGTTGGCATCAATAACCTTTACACGGCTCTTACTACAATCAATCTCATATCCGGCAGTGATCCAAAGGAGAATGCAAACATTGATTGAACCTGAAGGAGATGGCTATGCATAGAGGCCATTCTAAAGTTTTCATGATCACAAATCTCTCAAGTATTTCCATTGCATGAAAATCACACGGGAAATCAATGGTTGTTTTTTCAACCTTTGGGAAATTCCTGATTGCTTTTGGGTGAACATTTGGAAGAAGAAAAAAAAGAACCCTGCCTGCCCAATCCTTCTTCCTGAAATAGGAATCATGCATTATTTAAACTGCAAACCATTTACACCCAAAGTTGAGTTTCAAAACAGGCTTTATAACTACTTTGCAAACCAGGGCCCAATTTCATAGGGGTGTTTTGAAAGCAGAAAACATTGCTTTCCAGGTTTCTGCTAAGCAAAAACAAGCAGGATACCAGTGACAGATGGTACATGTGGAATCATACTTCAGCTGGTAACCTTATTCTGATTAGCTACTTCTTGTGCTGAAGCAGCTCTATGAAGTTGGGCCCAAATAAACGCTATGTGATAAATTGCACTCTGTGTTTGCTTTAGGTCAGCTTCATCTCTGATCTCTAAACCGATATGAGACAAATGAATCAAGAGCCGTGACTAGAAACGAGAAACGCTGAAATTTTGGTACCTCCTCTTCGTCAGAATCCGAAAACTCCTTCAATCGCAGCAGCGGGGGGCAACAGAGATGGGGAAAACAAACAATGATTAGCGTCAATGTTACTAACCCACAGCTGGGACTTGAGTCTTGTTGCTGAATTCCCCTAGCAATGCATGATTCATTTGTAGGGTAAACAAAACGCAGCATGCAATCGCAAAATGTTAGCAACTATTTATGGATGAAAAAAATAGATATCTGTAAGCTATTATATAGTGTGATTTGGGAATACAATGTAGCTATAATTAATGTTTCTGTAAAAAAAAATATAGAAGTTTGTCTGAACCCTTTTTTTTATTTTTTATTTTCAATGCTGCTAAGGCTTTAACTTAGTGGTTTATATATGCATTGTCTTGTTGATAATGCCTTTGCATGTCACTTTGGCAGGCCTGGAATTTCACCGAGGGCAAGGCCAGTTTCATTTTGCAAAGGGCACTACCATTGGAAAATCTTAAAGTCTATCATTGGGTATCTTTTGAAGGGGCACCACAGACAAGACAATGGACAACAGAGGCCATGGCCTCCTTGTCCTCTATGTAATTCCAGGCCTGAGTGGCTTACATCATCCCCTAAGCCACAGCCATAATCAAATGACCATTTGCACCATTTGAATGTCTGCTACAAAGATTAGCTTCGGTTTAAACTTTGAATTTCCAACCTGTCACTGAAGAAATCCACATCCACTTGTGACCAAAAGATACAAGAATGGGAAATGGTTTACAGTGACACAATCAATCATGCATTTTTGACACTGTAGGATTCATGGTTGAATCTAAGCAAGTACTGCCACTATTTTTCTGCAATGAATTCATACCTTTGTTATGGTTTGGGGGTTAAAATCATTTGGAAATATAAACAAGTAGTTAATTTATCAATATTTTAAATATGAAGAGAATCGGTTATGAAAGCCAAATATTCTAGTCTACATTTTTAGATGCACACACAGTCTAAAGGGGGGGGGGGGGGGGGGGGGTTCGTACTCAACATAAATTTATGCAAACATGAAGCATTTTGAGTTGCCGTATTTCGCCACACATTTGTGACATAAAACTTGCACCACATCTGCCTTTTTGTGTTGAGTAAGAACCACGGCCTGACTTCACAGAGCTGGTTAGCAGAAAATATTGCTGAGCAGGATACCAGTCACAAATGTTACACAAGTGACATGGTACTTTGGCTGGTAACCTTATTCTGGTAAGCATACTTTTGTTGTGCTGAGCTACATTTTGTACTTAAGCAGCTCTGTGAAGTTTGGGCCCAGGTTTTAGCGAGATTTAAGGAGTTAGGCCGAGGTTAAAATAGAGCCGGACACACATTACGATGCATCTATGCAGAATTTGAAGAAGAAAGAAAACATCCCCAACACTTACTCTCCTTAATTCCGCTACAACTTCCACTTTCTCAATTTCTGGTTCTGTGTTTTCCCTTTCAATCTAATTCATTTTAACAAAGAGTTTTAGACTTTTATCACGGGCAGCCATTATTTTATAAATGTTCTTCCATAAAACACGTAAGTGCCCATTGTGAGGGTGGAATAATAGAGAAGCAGTCTGGTTCCCTATTCTCAAGTTATAATCCACACTTTTAAGTGTGTATACATTACTAGGAACCAGACAACCATGGCCACTGCGTGATAACAGTCTATTGTAAACTCAGAAAAGTAAAATACATGAAAAGTAGAAAAGCAAAACAATTAAGATGCAGAAAAAGCGAATTGGTTGTGTCCTTCAAAAAAACCAATCTGATTACAAAATAATTCAATTCCATGAACTCTTACGTCCCTTATGATAAAAATCCAGTAGAGTTCAATTTTGAATCAAATACAAATGAAATATTCATTAAGATATTAATTGTGAATTTGTGGTTCCCTTTGATTAATAGTGGGTGAATGCTTTCCTTTGTGGGATTATGTTTTATTTTCACATAAAAACCTCCAAAACCCGATTTGACAAATTACCCAACAATAATCATGACCCAAATGAGTGCAGTGAGGTGAATGATTATGATGGGGTCCCCATATTCTCAGACTGATTTTGAAGTGAGGACATTTTCAGAATTAGATCCACCTATCTCAAAACCAGTGGACACTTAAAAAGGCTATTATAAAAACAGTTATAAAATTATTCACTCTGTTATTAAGAGTAGGTGTTTGATTTTAAGTTACAAGGAAACATTTGTTTGGGTTGGGAAGTTTGTTTAAGAAGTCATTATGAAAATCAAATTGAAAATATTATCAAGTAAAGTCTGCTCCTGTACATTCATGCAAAAACAAAAAATTTATCACAACTTTTTTAGGACTGGAGCTAAAGAGAAAGCAGTGGCCGGCCCATACAGTACACAGAAGAAACTGATGACTGAACTTTTTCGGACACCAAAATCTGCATTTGTTTCAAATTTCATTCACTTGAAATCATGTTTATTTGAAACTATTTACTGCTTGTTAACTTTTACCTTCATTCAGCATAGATAAAAAGTATGAACCGGCCTTCAAGTAAAGCTGCTGTACAAAAAAAACTGCTATGATTCTCACGAGACAAGAAGATAAAAAAGGAGAAAAGAATGATGTAGATTGACTGTCTTGACTTACATCATGGATGATGATGAACTCCGGAGACTCTGGTTTCTCTTCTTCAACCTCCTCCTCGTCCTCCTCCTCAAGTTCCTCGGCGATCTCAGGCGTCTGGGGAAGTTGCACATGCTTGAGATGGAAGTCCACATCTTTTTCTTTGTCAGGTTGTGTTGTCGTCTTCTCAGCCTGGGGTGGCTCCTCCTTGGGAGGTGCCTTAACTTCCTCTTTGACTTCTCCATCTTTAGGTTTCGTCTTTGCCTTCTTGGAAGCAGCAGGTTTCTTCCCAGTGGATGTCTTCTTTGCCTTTTTAGGTTTAGAAGCTGGTGCATAAAAAAATGTTTCATACATTACCAAAAAAATCTTTCTGCAATCTTACTGAAAAGCAAAAATCCACATTTTCCTAAAATTTGATCTGTGTATTTTACACCTATTGTTTATGTCATCTATACAACTTTCATTTGTTATCACATTTAAAGCTTTGTTTATAGCCAAAGCAGTTTAATAATCGTTGGTAGTATAGTATTCTATTTAGGGCAATAGTATTCCGTAATGATCAGTAGCAGTCTTTCAGTCGGGGTAATAGTACTTCACAACCAATGACTATAAAATTAAGTAGTATTCAGGGCCTTAGTATTCCATAATGACTAGTGACAGTCTTTCAGTTGGGGCAATAGTATTTCGTAATTAATTACTATAGAATTAAATAGCATTCCATTCAGGTCACTTGTATTCCATAATGACTAGTGACAATCTTTCAGTTGGGGCAATAGTATTTTGTAATTAATTACTATAGAATTAAGTAGCATTCCATTCAGGTCACTAGTATGCCATAATGACTAATGTCAGTCTGTCAGTCGGGGTAATACTATAATTAATGACTAGAATTAAGTAGTCTTCCAGTCAGGGCATTAGTGTTCTATAGTGACCTACCTTTTGCCTCTGCCTTAGTGTCTGCTTTTGTATCCAGCACAGGCTTATACAAAAGATGATCCACCTTATCATCGTGTGGTTTTTCTGAAAATTGTGCAAAAAAATTAAATCAATTTATCACAGACATACAAAAAAACAGTTCAAAACAAAACTGGAGGGAAACTGGTGCAGACAGATTCCTTGAAAGTTTCATGCCTAATTCCCAAGTTTCCAGCGGCGGCACCAGACCTGTTAATCTGGGGGGGCAAAAGAGGGGAAAACTTAAATTTAGGGGGGGCAAACAAAAATCTATAGTGAAATTTTGTACTGCAGAAAAGCATTGACGGACTTACACCAGCGTTATTCTTGACTGAGTGGGGGTATCTGGGACATTACGTCAATATTAACTTCAATCCTGGGGTGTTTGTGTTTGTGTTTGGGTTCAGGATTCTCATCGCTAGATTCAGAATCAGATCTGTGCCTATCATCATGGGATGGAGGTTGTTTGGATTTCTTGCAAAACTTTCTAATATCCATTTTAACTAACTGTTTTACCAACGTGTTTAAGCGCAACAACTAGCAGTAGGCATAATACAGCACTCCTCAATCCACGTGAACATCAAGTTTATGTCGTGTGTACTGTATAAGCCTACAATTCACTCCAGAAATAAGATTTTGCACTGTGTGAATTTGACGTGTTGTGCGAACTGCGTGTACAATGGCTGCTTGCGGTTTTGGGCAGACAATGCATTTCTATTTATAGCAAGTTTCCAAGCTTGTACAGATAAATAAATCCACATTTTATTACATTGCCGGAGATGGAAAGTATATTTTTTGATGGTGCCAGCTAATTATGATGGATGAAATTGAGTTTATTATTTACAGCGCAAACAACATTGTAACAAATTGGGTGCAATGGTTTGGGATTAAACTCAATTTCCGCCATCAGGGAAAAAACTGGGGGGGGGGAACTGGGGGGGCCAAAAAAATAAGTGGGGGGGCATTTGCCCCCCCCCTTGCCCCCCCGTAGCGCCGCCACTGCAAGTTTCTTATATTGACCCATTGCAAACGCAGAACGCACCTCTGCAAAATACGTGTCTACCATTTCCAAAATTTTTGGAGTCAATTCCTTTGTGTGCATTTTGACTCCCAAATGGCAGACGGGATAGGCGCGTGTAAGTGCACTGTGCGTCGTGCAAGGGGTCTAATTACTCTTTTCCTAAATTTTTATGGGGGGGGGGGGGAGAGCATTAAGTTTCTCATTGATAAATATATCAGATGTATTGAACCAGTGAAAATGTTTTAACTAATGGAACTAGTTACTTCAGTTGTAACTTCAAACATCAAAACCCTGTGTCTTGCTAAGCTTTAATTTATTTTCTGGGGAAGAAATTGTTAACTAGTATTTACAAAAACAAGTGTAAGAACTTGAAAACTTTCCTATCACAAATTCTGAGCCAGAATCCATTAGTAGCTGATACTTACTGACAACAAACTCCTTCTTAGTGTCCTCCTTACTTCCGTTGGACTTGTTGGACTTATTACTCTTACTGCTCTTGGCACTCTTAGCTGCAGCAGCCACTTTGTCTTTCTCAAGGAGTCCCGTCTCTGCTAAGAGCTTAGCTAGCTCCTCATCCTCGGTGTTCTGAGCTTGGGGTTTTTCAGAGTCAGCAGCGGGTCGGACAATAGGTGCTTGCTTCTCCTAATGTAAAAATTTAATGGAAAACAAGACGTTCTTAATACATAATAAGTACTCTATTTTATTTTGTTTGTGCAAAGAATAATTCATGGCCCGACGTTTGGACCCTGTCAGAGATTTCTCGAAGGCTAAATAAACAAGAGAAAGACTCTGCTAGGATCAAAACATCAGGCCATTAACTATTTAATGCATTTATACCATAGGTCCTTTTGATTGGTAAGCAGTTTGCAACACCTAATTCCGTTTTCTTATTTTGTTTGTGTTATAGTTGGAAATGTTTGCACCAATATCATTTCTTACGTTTCCTTTTGTGTGGTTTTGAGTTAGTGTATACTCATACACTGTATTTTGTTGACCCTGGAGTTCACGTCAGGGTATTACTTCTTTTGATAATTAAACACACATTTTTACTTGCAATTGCTCTCTCTGTCAGTGTGTGTGGTTGTTTTGTTTTGCAATTTTGCTGTTTTTTTCAGCCACTTCTGTTCGCTATCTTTAAGTAAGAATAAACAAGTATATTTGTTCATCTTCATTTTTGTTTCTGCAATTCTTTTCAATTTGTTTTAAAAGCTATTAACCTGCTCAGCCTTGTCTGCAACTCCATAGTTCTTAACACCAAACTCCAGTGCCCCGCCAGCATCCCCCTTAGCGCTAGCGTTGCTCTTCACAGTCGCAGACTTGTCTGATTTGACACTGGGGGCGCTGTCTCCATGGGCCCCAGCGGTTTTGACTGATGGTCCTGATTTGCCGGAGCGGACGGAGACCGCATCTCCACTCTCATCCCCACCTGCCAGATAGAGAGATTGTCAAGCTGAGTTAGGTCAAGTTAGTTCAGGGGATGGCTGAAATGGTGCAAATCGCTGCTGATAAAGTCAACAGAGCCTTGGTGCTTACTTACTTTGTGTACCGGTAAGTAAGGTTGTGTACAAATCAAGCAATAGGCCTGATACTTCATAGAGGCAAAGGTTGCCTCTTTGCCCCCTGGTGATTGCCTTGGTGCTCATAGAAATTGTCCATTTCTGTCATAGCAGTGCCCCAAAAGAATGTAAAACTGCCTTGCCCTTATAAGTATCAGGCCTGGGGCCATTTCCACAAAGAGCTAAGATTGATCTGAAATGTGTATCAATCTTAAGTGCTAAGCAAAGTGTGATGTCACAAAACAAATCACTATGGGGATATTACCAACTCATCTTGAGATGAATCTTAGTGCTTTGTGAAATTCAGCCCTGGCTTAGGCTGCTGGCTGGAGCCACAACAATGAAGCATAGACTGGTTCAGCAATCCACCCATATCCACTACTGATGTCAATACAGACACGACCTAACTTACAAAGGCAATTGACAACATCAAGCAAGAGATCAAAGGTCACCTACATCGTATAAGAGATTTATGCTCCTACTCAATGTGAAATGTATGCAAGTCAAACTTACATTTTTCTATGCATTATTGACCGTTTGGAAAAAACAAGTTTCAGCTAGAAATATTAACTTTTTCAAACTTTCTCGAACCACTAAACATCAGTGAAGTGAGTCTTTCTAAATGCTAAATAACAACAAAATTATCAGATCGTGCCATTTTTCTGAGAAATGTGAGCAATCCAAACATTACTTGGCATGTCTGCTATAAGCTCAGTGCCCCAAACACTTTAGTTTTTCCCTTCACCAATGTAAACATGACAAGGTTAATTTGAAAGTGTTAGTCAAAATATAAAATGATAAATCAAAAATGTTGTTAATTTACTTAGCAAAACAACACTTAACGACAAACATTGAATGTTAATTCGCATTAAATAATTACAATGGAAAATAAGACACATTTTTTTATAAGTTACAAATTAAAGGCAGGAAAAAAAAAATTGTGTTACTAAAAGAGGCTGTTTGTCAAATAACATAAGTCTTTTATAGAATAAGTATTAAAACTTGTGCATTAAGGGAAACAGAATTTGGAGACAAAAATAATGTAGAAAAACAAATATAAAACAATACATGATTCTTCACCAAAAAAGGCAGGAAAGGGTAAGATTCCTTTAAATAAAATGGGAGAATGGTTTTAAGCCAAATCCAAGTGGGATGAGCCGAGACAAGCCGCATAACAAAAAGCCTGGAGATTTCCCAAGGGTTGAAGATGAGAAAGGACCACTTACGTCTGACCTATTTCATCATTAGCTTGAGGCAACTTCATTGTGGAATGGTGAATGTGGTTTTAATCATTTCAGCATTTCAGAGGGAAAGACTGGCAAAGGCTACATTTTAATAATTTACTCATACAGATAATAAATGTGTGGGTTTTTTTTCATACTAACAGAAAAAAAAGCTTCTTGTATAAAAATACGCATCAAATGTGAAATAAAGATATTAATATTTAGATCATAAAGTTCTGATTTATGGAAGCATATGCATGATGCAAAACATAACTCTCTCCAGAAAAGAAATGTAAAGTAATTTCTTTGACATTACATATTTTCAGAGGAAGGGAATGTTTGTTCAAAACAAAACAAAAAGTAAAAATTATGTTATCCATTCAAATATTGACATGTGTTTAAATATTTTCCAGACAGTGCATAAGCTACATTCTTTTCAACCACAAAGAACAGATCAAGAAGAAACAGACTGAAAACGGACAGCACACTGTGCTTCAGACACATGTTTAGAACAGAAAGTGAGAACAATCAAGACCAGACTAGTGCCACTCTGTGCTGTAAAGAATCCACATCCTGTGCTTAGAGTTGATTCCAGACTCACTCTTCTCCTTAATGACGTCTGCCACCGACTCCTCATCAGTGGCTGATCTCGGAGGACTGCTGGCTGTCTTGGGTTGCTCTCCATCAATGAGGGCGCTGTTGTCAGGTGAGCTCACTCCCTCCTGGGGTTTAGTACCGTCATCATGGAGATTCTCACTGGGTGCCATTGCACTGGGGGCTACCTCGCTGGGCGTTTTCTCACTGGGTACCATTGCACTGGGGGCTACCTCGCTAGGCGTTTTCTCACTCGGCGCCATTATACTGGGGGCTCCCTCAGTGGGTACGGCTTCAGATGTAGTTTCCTCTGTACCCCCATCCTTCTCTGATGCTGTGCTCTCTTCCACTGCATTATTCTCACTATCAATGGTGCCATCTATGACATCTTTCTCCATGTTCCTTCCTGACCCTTCATCGACACTAGGTGGCTCTTTGATGATAGTATGGGATGATGCAGAGCTCGTTGCAGTTGGAATACTCCTTGGCGAGACGGCACTCTGAACACTCCTCTCACTTGCCTCACTCTTTGGACCTCGAGCGCCTCGTGCACTCTGGGTGCTCTTACCTCTATGTGCGCTTAACCTACTTCTAATACTGCCAGCACTGAGGGCGCTCTTTTGGCTGCGCATACTCCTGCTGGAGCCAGCGCGTGATTGGACATGAAGTGTCCTGGCTTCCTTATCTTGAGTAATGACAATATCCTCAGGTAGGATGGGTTCTGGCTCAGCTAGCATCTCTATCACTTCGGGGGCTATTTCTACTTCTTCTTTTTTCTGCCACTTCTGTTCAAGTTTGGAAGTATACTGTGACAAGTGTATCATCTTGTTTAGCGCCCTCAGTTGGCAGCTCCTCCAACTGTATGGATTCTAGATTGTTATAGAGCTCACATGTTATTATGTTACTTGCACACTGGATTATGACAACACGATTTGATGAAGCCCAGAGAATGTTTTCTTGTCAGTTATTTCTAGTATTGATAGTATTTAGTTAGAGGCAAATACTATTACATGGTGTCAGAAGTGGGATCACATTACAAGTTGCTCCTGAGTCAATTTGAAGTAGAACTTGTTTTTTTGCTATCATCATTTTGGCATAGATGTTCTTCGCGAATGATTTCTCCACTGTGTGGATTTTCTCTGGTACGAGCTCCATGGTCATGAGTTCCTCGTACGATGAGTCGTCGGAACTGTCGTCATCTGCAACCGCATAACCTCTGGCACTTTTTGTTAGGCATTGTTTAGCAAAGTGGTTCATCTTGTGACACTTTGTGCATTCCTTGCCATATGCCGGGCATTTCTCTTTTACAAATTCGTGCTGTAGTCCACAGAATTTGCAGATTCTTCCATGTGTTGATGCTTTCTGTCGTGCACCATCACTATGTGCTGGTTTTCGTTGCCTTTGTTTGTACACCGCATGCACTTCTGCAGCTGCAGGTTCTTCCAAGGTTTTAATTCTTTCCTTGGATAACTCGGATGCTCGACTTATGTCTAGACATTTCTCAAGGTTCAGGTTACTCTCTCGTAGGAGCCTTTCGCGTAGATTGGAATCTTTTATTCCACATATTATGCGATCTCTCAGAAGTGAGTCACGAAGTGTGTCGAAATTGCAAGTTTCGGCCAGTAGTTTCAGCTCAGTGAGATATTTCTCTATGGACTCTCCACTCTCTTGATTTCTAGTGAAAAATCTGTATCTCTCTACTGTTTCGCTCTTTTTCGGATCACAGTGTGCATCGAAAACCTTCAGGACATCGGCAAGCTTTGATTCATTTGTTAGCCCAAGTGTCTTGAACACCTCTCGTCCTGTAGTACCAACAAGGTATTGAAACATCTTCACCTTGATTTGGTCTTCTTTCTTGGCCATTGCCAAGTCAATGTAAAGTGTAAGCTCTTCTCTCCACCTTTTCCATGCACGGGGAAGGTCTCTGACCTCCATGTCAAGGTTGGCGGGTGGCCTGATTCTGTCCATGTTTCTCTTTCCTTTCTTTTTGTGTTCTTTTGCAACAGCAGTCAGACAATAATTATGCTCATGCACAGAAATCTACCCAGGTACTTACTCCCAAGACTTATACTAATCAGCTAAATCATGGAAGGGGTCAGACCCGTCCCCCAGGATCAATAACTACACTCAAACACAAAAATATCTGACAACTGCAGCAACTCGTTCAAAATAAGTTCATTTGTTCTTGTCTTATCTGACGGAGCTCTCCTGGACAGATGATGTGTCTCTTGATGATTAGTTGTAGCTCAATTTCTACAAATTATTTCTGGAGTCTAGTTGTACCATTGAGGTAGTTAGCACAATTTCTAAATTAAGTTCTGTTACCTGGTTAATAGATGATCACTTCTTCACACACCGGACAGCACATGTCATGAGTTTCCAATACAGCCTCGATCAATTCCAATTCCTGGTGCCGTTCTTTCCTTGGAAAATCTTCTTCAATGTATTGACCAAATACACGATAAACACTTCTGACACCATGTAATGGATACACTTAGCAGAGCATACCTACCCGAGAAACCGCAAGATTGTTTTCAAAAGGAATTAGAAACAATCAACATGATGAAACACCTGCCTATCACACCACAACGGTTGAATGACATACAACAGCACACAGCAAATGATCAAACGCTGATGTTGCTAAAAGATTCCATCTTGAATGGATGGCCTGAAATGAAACGGGAGGTTCCCAACCTGCTCACCCCCTACTTTGACATCAGAGATGAACTAAGCATCCAGGATGGACTTCTCTTTAAAGGGGAAAGAGTCATCGTACCAAAGTTCCTCCGAAGTAGTATGCTTCAACGCATACACTCATCTCACCTCGGAATTGAAGGATGTCTCCGTCGTGCACGAGAATGTCTGTACTGGCCGGGTATCACAGCAGAGGTGAAAGATTTCATCCAGAGGTGTGACATCTGCAGATCTCTCGAGTCCAAGCAGCAGAAAGAAACTCTACATCCTCATGAAATTCCAAATAGGCCATGGGCAAAACTTGTTTCCTTGTCAGTTATTTCTAGTATTGATAGTATTTAGTTAGAGGCAAATACTATTACCAAAAAAAACATGGACTATACATAGTAAGGGTTTGTACTTTGTTCAAATATGATTAAAGGGTGTGTACAACATTGGTAATTGTCAAAGACCAGTATCCACTTGATGTGACTCAACATACGACACGAAATAACAAACCTGTGAAAAATTCAGCTAAATCGGTCTTCGGAGTCATGAGAAAACAGTGAAAACCCCCATTGTATGTTTTCGCTGTTTTCAAACATCGGATTTTATCACCAGTGATAAAGACTAATTGTTTTGTTCATTTCCTAAAAACTATAGCAATTCAAGCAAAACTATTTCGTGGGGAGTTTTCCACCATGACCATCTTTATACCATGTAAGTTATGTGCAAATCTGTGAACATTTATATTTTCAATCTTATCAATGTTGTACACACCCATTAAGTTAAAGGTTTGTTGAGAATTTTTTAGTCGGTGTTTGATTGATTGAAACGACCAGTATACCCATAATATGAACGAGGAGATGAAAACTATTGTTTAATCACAGCAAGCCAACAAGAATTTCATTTTCTCCTCATGTACCAACTCAATAAGCCACTTGAGAATTCTTGAGTTCAAAATAAAATATCTGGTACATTCTTGCTAGGTCAAAAGCGAACACTCAAAAGGTGTATCAGCATGTGAAGGAACATGCAGGCTTATACTGAAAATAGTTTGAGTTGGTTATAATTATAATTTTTTTTAAATTAACTTCATTCAAGTTTTGGTCAGAAAATGGACGGAAAAGGCAGGTAACTTTTTCCGTCCATATTTGATGGAAATTTGAAGGCAATTTACCAATATTAACAAAGAAACATCGAATGAGTTAACTCAATAACCTATTGTATACGCCTGCATGTCCATTCACGTGTTTAAAACTGTTTACACTGAAAACTTTGTGGGTGGTTTCAGGTATTGCAACAGAAATTTCAACCAATTGGAAAAAATGCTGATGTGAAGAGTGCAAATTGGTTCCCTTTATTGAGTATTCTGTTATTCACTTGTCTGATTATCTCTGGTACATGGAATCACAAATTGGGTGGTTTCAGGTACTCACAAAAAGTTAAAACTATTTGAAAAAACTTCTAACAAGATGGCCGAAAAGTGGTAAACTTTATTGTATTTCTTGTCACATTTGGTTCTTGGCAAGATTTTGTATCAAATAAGTTCCATGAGTCTTTGTGCCAATCACATTGTGTTCAGTCTACAGAATCTCTTACGAAACTATGCAAAAGCTTAAACCACACCATGTAATATAGCAACACTGTTTTAGTATCAGAAGCTGAAATCTAAGAACCATTTTATGAAAAAGGGAGACGTTGTACCATGAACCATTTAACACAAAAGTGTTGGGTTTTTGTAGAAAGAGGATAATAAACAACCTGCTACCAAGATGCATTTTTGTACATTAGTTTTAATAGCAACTTCCCATGCAGTAAAACACCTTTTTATGGTCAGCCAGTGCAGAATGTCTAAATAGTTGTTTGGTTTTTGTTTTACACAAACAAGGGGGGGGGGGGGGAATCACTTCAAATTTCACCACGGCAACCATACATACTTATGATGACGTCATCTAAGGTTGTGTCATCCGCCAGATTGGGATCCGCCTCCTCATCTGAATATTCATGATCCATGCAAGTGTGCAATAAGTCAACGCAAGTGATGAACATATTAAGAGAGAGGCTTGGCTAAAATGCAAGGCAACTATTAGCTAGTGCGATGAATATTCATGCCTAAACAAATGATTTTCTTCAAGCAGTTTATTATTAGAAACAATATTTATTGAATAGCCTTCTTCTAAGGACAAACTTGAAACTTGTTTAATTAGTCAATAACATTTTAATATTTAGGAGTTAAAGTTTTTTTTAAATGTAGTTGTTATAATTCTACAAAAAACATCATAGTATCTATTTAATGTAAGTTAATCATTATTGATAAGTTAGTTTCCAAGTTTACCCCTCACAAATTGTTGATGAATTAGGTTTGTTTTTATTGTTATCATGTTTAGATTAAAATGGACAAGAATCAGAAACACCAAGTAAAGACCTTTGCCACATTGCAATTTTTTTATAGTTTTGGGGGTTTTTTTTCCTCCAAAATTATCAACATGGCCAAGGCTAGATGCCTAAATAGTCTGGTCAAGTTCTTAAATCCTATTTAATACTGTAAGCACAAACAGGGTATTAGACATGAACGAATAAAGATCTACGGCCCATTTTTTTAAAACATGGCTTTGGCTTGGGCACCGGCTTGGGCTTCGTCCCCTTGTTCAAGGCTCTGTAGGGAAAGCGCATGCTTTCGAAATAACTAACAGAGCCTAAACCAAAGCCCAACCCCAAGCCATGATTTTGAAATGGGCCTATGCAATGGTTGATGTCATTGAATTAGGCAATTGTTGATGAGTTCTTATGGACTCTGATAATGACTAGAGTATATAAGTCAAAATATGGTTATCAGAAACTTGCAGCAGTTTCTGAAGCTGGGGTTTTGTGTAACCTCATGATTTACCGAATAACCATCTCTGTTATTCAGACAGCCTCAAATCTAGGTCAGTGATGGTCAACAACAAAAGAGAGTTTCCTTACCTCTTTTCATAAGATTCTTCAAGTAGTTCACAGCAGCTTCAGCAGACTGTATCCTCCTCCGTCTCCTTGAGGATCTCTTCATGGCCTTGGTCTTCTTCATACTTGGTCCTGTCCACTGGCCATAATCAGTTGAGGATGCTATGGAGGATGCGTCCAGCGAGTTGCGACGTCTTCTGACCAGGGCTGACCTGATCCGGTCTGGGTCACCGGATTGGTTAAAGAGGTCACCTAGCTTCTTCATCCATAGTTCAGCAGCATACTGTGAGGACGTAAATTCAGGGGAATTTATTATATGATTTTGATGTTGATCATAGGTGGAATCAATCTTAATTTATGTCTTGATGTTAAAACATCAATAGAAATCTCAGGGGACTGGAATTTGGTTGATCTCTGCTGATCTACTTAATTTTGTATACATTAGAGTAAATGGAAAAGGTGAAATTAATTCATTTGGGTTTTGACAACTCAAAATATCAATTAGTTTGCAATTAATCCAGCATTGAGAAAAAGTTACTTGGTTCTGTTTTCATCTTTGTAATTTCCATCATAGCGATTTTCATTTTTGGGTTTTTTAAATGAGAGATTGCCTAACATCACAAGGCCACAGACGGCCACTTCAAGGTGAGGGCTACACTTAACTAATTTGGGCTATTGACCCAAATCAACTGTCACCAGGGACACTGTTGCCACCTACTCCTGGGGCTGAAACAGGGTTACCCCCCTCCACAGTCCATAAGGATGTATTCACGGGTACTAGGAGCCTGGCTGGTAGAGCAGAATGCACAACCTTCCCAACTTTTAACGAAGCAATTATGATTAATTGCCTTGCTCAAGGGCACAAGTGTCGTGACCGGGTATCAAACCCACATTGACAACACCAGAGCTTGGGTTCGGCCATGACATGCCACATTTTATGCAGGTGTTTGTAAACAATTTCCAGCTTCAAGCTGGAAGAAATCAACTTTTGACTTAATGCTTTTTGAGCACATTCATGTAGTTGGGCGACAATTAGATGACATTATAAGAGTCATTCTTATAGATTCTTCCTACCTCTGCATCTTCAGCAAGATCCCTTCCTGACTTTGGCCGCTCCAAGACCAGAGCTGCTACCGTGGCCGCATGGTCCTCTAACTCCTCCAGCTGTGAGGGAGCCCTTTGGTATGCAACATCATCCTTTACGCTCTGTGCCGCCGATCTTGCATTTCCATCTTCACCTTCTATATCACCTTCGTTGGCCTGGAGGAAAGAATATTTAAAATATAAAATGTAAGAATGTTTACTTCTTTAAACCAAGTAATAAACTACAAGGTTGTATCGTAGACTTGGATGTGATCCCTGGCTATACAGCAATCCTTCACCGATCTTGAACTCTTGGTGGCAGCAGATATGCCTCCATTACTGCGGTGTACCCGAGTGGTACTGCGCTGCCTAGCGACTGGTATAAGGTTTGGGCTACACGGCGATCATTTGATCAGTCGCGGGTTATTGGACTTTCACTTTGCAAATCGCTTAAACCCGCCGCTAGGCAGCGCAGTACCACCCAGGTACCACCGCAATAATGGCGGTATCTGCTGCCACCAAGAGTTCAAGATCGGTGAAGGATTGCTGTATATAGAGGTCACAGGTTTAAGAGCTTCTTACTGGCACCCCCTGAACAAATAAATAGGGTGACTGCCAACAACTAGGGCTATAGATAGCTCAGTTGGTAGATTTTGATTCTCTCCTTTGTGATCCTCAAGAAGAAATGGTAACAAACGATTTGGACAGAACAAATCTTTCTTTTCTAGACGAAAACTAGACCCAATTCAAGAAAATGCTGTGATAAAGTAAAATCCTTAAAGATGAGGCCAGATATTTGGTTCTGGTTCTGATGCATACTGCATAATCTCCTCAAATTGGTTGTAACGTGCAGGTACTCATCTCTAGATGCACAGATTAATTTAAATACTGAGCGCCCCTAATGATTATTTCCGTGTTAATTTTGGCTACACTGCAAAATTTAAAAAACAACAGTAGTTTAAATGTAGTCCAAAAGTCACAGAAAATAAAAATACAGCAATGAAGAACTTCTTGGGATACTAAAAAAACAAGAGCCAAAAGTTTAACAAAGGAGATGCACAAGTTAAAAAGGGATTTAAACAGATTAAAGAAAATTTAACACCCAAGAGAAAAAACGAAGGACATCCGGCTACCAGCCACGCATTCATATCAAGGATCAGCATGCTCACCTCTGAATCCTTAACACCCTGTTCTTCAGCAACCTCACACGTAGTTCCAAACTCTGTAGGCCAGTCTGGTTCAGTCTCTGATAAGACGTCTTCACTGCCTGCTCGTTCTCTCATGTTATCGTCTGTGTGGACAAGATGAAAAATAATTGTTGAAGACTACTTTAGTTTGCTCAGTCTTCTGGACTCAGATTGTATACAAATGTTACACATAACAATTTGCTAAGCATAAATAAATCTAGCTTAGCTTTGTTCCCAGCTTATAAATGCAATTCATTTTCTACGGGCTCCCTGCTTATTTCTACTCAGCAAACATTTAATTAAAGCAATATTTACAGCTCCATAAAATGAGGCCAAGGGAGCAAATTGCACAGAGTTGCTAACAGACACATATTTTTGCTTAGCGCAGAAAAGTCTTGATTAGCATGAAGGGGGTAAACATCCGGATAAAAATACCATTCAAAGTGTCTGGTTTATGGCTGATCCCACACTGTTTATTATTTTAGCAATTAACTTTCATTGGCACTAGCTACAGTTTAGCAGCTCTACAAATTTGTAACAACTTTTGTACTCCTAAGAAACCGAAGAATAAAAAAAAGACCCTGCAACTGTCTGACAAGGCCAAGGGAGTACACGACTACATTACATTAGTAATATTCCAACAAAAGTATAATTATCTGTTATGTGGGAATATAATATAATGTTTCTAAGCGCATGGTCTTTCCTCGGAAAGATATCCGTGTTAATGATACTTACAGCTTTAAACAAATCATTGGGACACGCCATGCCAAAACCAAGCACTTCCTGCCGAAACTCCAAACTGTTTTTTTTTATTTGCTCATCAAACAGATGAGAAGAAGAGCTTTCAAATAATACCGAAGTTAGGGTCCTATAAGGTAAGTAATTCGTAACATATAGAATGTTGACATCACATCATATGGATGTTAAAGCTGATGTTTCTGTCGCCTTCACTTTTAGTGTAATTTCACCGTTTCAAAGAAGTGCCTGATTTTTAGCGTGGGACGTCATATTATGATGCAAGCAATAATGATTTTTGACGTCAACCTACTGAAAAAAATCACCACTTAATAGTCCTATTATGGCACAGAATATTATTGTTCAAAACCTTTTCTAAAAGCTGATTTGTCAAAGAGATGGTGAGCCATTGTATGGGTTATTATTTAAATTAGGTTGTTGCGACTGGTATCCCGCTCATTTCTTACTTAGCAAAGAAACTTTCTGAGCAGTATTTTCTGATTACCAGCTTTATGAAATGCTCGCCCACAAATTCTGCACTTACCGCTCACAGAATAACACTTGTGGGTCTGAATTATTAAAGGTGCAATACCATAATAATGGAAATTGGTTTTTGTTTTGTTTTTTTAAAGAAACTTATGACAATTTAGTTGAAACTGGTGCTAAGGTTGTCAAATACACATCACTTTTTTCTTTGTAATTTTCAGTTAAGAGACTGACATCTAATAAGTACACATCCTTAATTTTGTCTAGAAAATCTTCAAAGTTGTTTTAATCTGTAAGGACAAAAACTGCGTGAAGTGTGTCAAGCATTATTTTGGTTAAATGCAAATGATTCAGGCAAAATGTATTTGTTATAATGTCATGCTTTAGCATGTGTTTACACAGGCTTAGGCATGCAAGATGTATATAAGCATTTATGGTCATGCAAATTAACTCAGCAGCAGAAGAAGTTCTGTAAGAAAAACTCACTGAATATTAATAAATATATTTCCATGCATATGATGAATGGTGAAATAATCTTGTTACATACACGTATAGAATAAACTGCCTACCCTTGCTTACCAGTTATGAGTATCGCAGGCGTTACTTTGTTAGCAAGTGAGAAAATAAAGCATAATATTAAAATCATGATGCAGTTATCATAAAGGATTAACAGCTTTTGATGATTTATGGAAGAGCATTTAGAAATGGGATGATAGGCCGTATCTGAAACAGCAGCTACGGCTAACGCCTGTTGCTAAGGGTGTTGTTAGGGATGTCCTATACTTTAAACACATGACGACGCGGCGATCCCACCTTAGCTGTAGCCGTTGCCCGCCTTTTCGGAAACGACCATACTTCAGGCCCCAATTATTTTTCAGAAAAGTTGCGGAATGATTTCCCTTGTAAAACAAAGCGAGAAATGCTACACAAAATTTATCAGTTGCCACTGAAAAATCTTCACTTGCTAACTAAATATCAGCATTCAATGTGCACAAAAAGTTTCAGTCTGATTATTTTGCGAGGAACTATGCAAAATTGCTGGATGAAATCGTTCCCTATAGACCTCATGCACACGACATCATTATGAGTTGGGCACCCTCAGCAAGAGGTCAGTGTTCTTCATAGCTCATCCTGTGTGCCGCGCATACATACATGTGTTTTCCAGTCTTTCATCAGCATTTTACTCCTTAAATGGCAGCAGGATGACGTCAATGCATAAAGTCCATAGGGCCAGCAATTTCAATCCACTCAATATTTTATACTGCAATTTGTTTTCTTCTATTTGAATCCATAACTGAGAACCAGGATTTGGACATATACTGGACTTTCGCCCAGAGGCCACTGTGTTTAACATCAAAGCAAAACAATAATAATTCTAAAGTATTTTGTGACTACAACTAATCCACTCGGAAATATATACTTTTTAACTATTTATGTCATGTGTACACAAACCACATATCCAAGAATGAGGTTTGAATACTTGTTTTATTTTATATATTTTGTTATATTCTTTTCAATTTTCTTTTATTTTTATTTTTTGCTGTGTTTGTGGCCGGGTGGATTTTGCTAAATCCAAAGCCCTGACAGTCACTTTAAAATACACAACAGCTGCAAAGTTTTTACAACCGATGAAATATTAATTTTGTACATTTGTTGACTGCTTGTACATTAATATTTGAAATAAAGTCTAACAAAACTGACAATCATGTGATACATTGTGAATCAAATGGGACATTGTAAACCAAATGGGACATTGTGAATCACACAGGACACTGTGAATCTTACAGGACACTGTGAATCAAACGGGACACTGTGAATCAAATGGGACATTGTGAATCAAATGGGAAAATGTGAATAGTAACAACTGGCCAGTGACATTTGTGAAAACACATGTTTGCAATACCATAGGTAACTCAATATAATATGGAGCATTAAAATGTGGAAGATGCTGAAACAACTCACATCCCAAAATACATCAAGCTCATCAGCGACTGACCAAACTTATTTTCTATCTTCAGCTGCAGCCTTTTCATTCTTTCCCGCTTTTATCAATGACAGTTTTTTTGAACCACGGCCTATGCCTCAGCTTAGGCCCAGTCTACCTGATCTTCAAAGACACATACCAAAAGTGCATGTTTTCAAAGTAACAGATGGAGCCAAAGTCAGAGCCCAAGCCTGAGCTTAAGCTGGAATAAACTACGCTGAAGCCGTGGATTTGAAAAGGGCGAAAAACACATCAACACTAAATCAGTCTGATCCTTTTTTAGCAAAGTATGAGTAATCAATATTGCACACAGGGTACCTGACAGCAACATCAAATTATACTGGGGTTAGATATGGATGGCTTACAACTCCAGTAAGGCCACTTTGCACAATGGTGTCACAAGTGCAAACAGCGCCCCCACATGACACATTTTAACCATTGATAACAACACCAACTTGAAGGATAACAAGTCTGGGAGAGATGTCTGGCTGCAACATCCGCCGAGTGGGTTAACCCTTCTACTGTCTGACCATTCAATATCATCCACTGTGGTTTTGAATGGTAGATAAACTATGCCAGCCTGCAATGTAATATCATGTGGTAAATGCATCTACACAGTACACACATGTTATGTGCACAGTTGTGCCATCGTACACAACCAGTGCAGTTGAATGGTTTCAAATGGTCGGTCAACTCACTGTTACCAAGAGTAGGAGGGTTAACGAGGAATCCAGACTAATGATGGAATCTTAAGGATGATGGATGAGGATGTGGTTTTGACGCTGATGAAGAGGAAGATTATGATGAGGATGAAGATTAAGACGAGTATAAGAAACAAAATGAGAGATGACAATGCGATGATGATGAATATGCCATATATTGAACTCACTGAACTCTGTATAAAAGTGCTATTTGCAAATACATTGACTGATCACTCAAAAACACACAACTGGATAGTGGGAAACTAAAATGTCCATGGATTATCAATAGAGGTTAGTTTTACTCTAATAAAAGAAGTCCATTTTAAATATCTTGTAACTAATTTCGGCATGAACTAAGATCTGCTACAACCAAACAAATGTATGACTTTCTTAAAACTCTTTTTGTGAAATTTGAAAGCAAAATTAGGAAGCATGTGACATGACGTCAACCAATTAAAAGAAAGAACTTACAGGGTGTTATAAACTCTCCGAGTATTGCTTACATGTAAATTGTGCTGCATGCTGTCATTGTACCCCCATTTTTAAAAGCAACTTTGTGTTATGGACTGATCAGTCAACATGGTTAATCAACAAGAACTGCCCATACAAAGATGATTTTCAAGTCATATTTTAAAAGTAGTACACCTCCTCCACCTCCTCTGTGCAGCAGACAATCACAAACACTGCTCAACAGCCTGATCATGCCCAGAAATTTACAATTATGTTAGCAAGTGAACCATCATGATTTCAATAACACAGCTCCGCCCCACACCTACACCCATGGTTGCAATAACAGCACTGCCAGACCCAAAGAGACAAAATCACACGCATAATTGACAAACAAAAACACTGATGTTACGTTGTGCCAAATTTTTGTTTACCGATCCCATCTTGACTAAGGGCGTCGTCCGCCGCCGAATCTCGCCCATAACTGAAATTGGCGAATGATCTGGAAGCGTCGATATCTCCTTTTCCTAAATCAACGTCTTAAATTTTGGGGTAAAATAAGGACAAAATCTTTTGTTTACTTAATTACTATCATGGATTAAGTCAAAATATAAACTTGTCGCACAGAAAGATTTAGATTCTCTGTAAAAGAAATGTTGAAAACATTTGTTGTAATCTGCTGCAAAATTGCAACAGTTGTCACTCTGTCATACGGTGAGTGTTAAGTATCCACGCAGGTTGCAGTGCAGATGAACATATTGCAAATAAAAACGACAAAAGAACACAAAATATGACAACTTGACATGTCAAAGTCCCCCCAAACTAAAAACTAACTTGTCAACTTGTACACTCAATCAAGGAAGCTAGACATGGGGGGGGGGGGACGGACTGGATACAGGCTTCAGAAGTTTTGTGTTTGAGGCTTGATACCTCATGGCACGATAGAGATTACGGCCATAGTCCCAGCCATTGACTCGGTATCTCTTACAGTGTTTGAAAAAGTGCTTTGCATTGCAGGGTGTAAGGCCTGGTGTTTGTGATTGGGTGTATTGTAAATCGGTCAAACAACAATTTTAAATTCTGCATCAGTGACTTGTGCTCCAGCATTCCACAGTGAGGGTGGTTTAACTGCATCTCTGGAAGTGTCTACCTTGTTTAACAGACGAAGGAGTATTTCTTGGTCTAGAGGGACAGCTGATGGATTTAGCTACTGACTGTCTAGAATGAGCCAACTCAGGATTATCGCTACAAGGCAGCGATGGACTGGCTATAGAAATAACTGACCAGGAAAAAGTATCGTAAGTCTTTTTTTAAATTTGACAGTGGGAATACCTCTTCTTCTTTTGTCAATTAAAAACTGAAGACTACATTAGCTGATGTACAGTAACTAACTATCCAAAGATTGTACCCCAAGACAATTTCTATCAAGAGTATTTGCAGAGTCAGTTGCCAGGGGGCTGAGGGTGTCAACTGCAGGTGGGGACCAGGCACCCACTGAGCCAGAGTAGAGTGGAATAATTTTGCCAAGGCAAGGGAGTAAGGAACCACCTGGTTCCACCATGTTTCTGATCAGCAGAGTGTGGGTTCGAGTCCCGGTCGTGACACTTGAGCAAGACACTTAACTATAATTGCTTCTCATCACCCAGGAGTAAATGGGTACCTGTGAGGGCAGAGATGGTTCTTGTGATTGATTTAGCTTGATGCGCTACATATTTGGCAGCACAGGCTGTATACTCCCCAGGGAGCTGAGATGGTTAAAGGAATGACACAAAAATGGCCCATCACAGTGACCAGGGGTAATAATGTTGAAGCGCCATGAGCGCAGAGTGACAGACCTGAGCGCTATATAAGAAGCCACTATTATTATTATTATTATTACCATGAAATTGTATACATTTGCATGAAGGTGGGTAAACAAAATAAATAAAACTGTTGTAAATTTGAAGGGTTTGTCCGTGTGGACAAAACAATTGGGTACATCCCTTTACTCCTTTACCATAAAAAAAAATAAAAAATTAAATAAAAATTATTAAAGTTCACTTCACATCAATGATCAATACTTTACAACTGAATGAACATGTTCATAAAGTGTATTTAAATGAACAGTTTTCCTACAAGAACACGTACTGACAGATACTGGACCAGAGCTACAAGAAGGGTATGGCCTTTGTTGCAGTGATCTTGTCCTCGGCGCCCCTTCAAAAGGTTTCCATAGACTTTCAAATGTTTAGCCTGTTTGAGATATGGCGGACACTATAGGAGTGCAATGTTAGGTTTACCGACAAACTTCCCCAAACCAAAGCATCACATAGTATTGTGTCCACCATAGCTCAAAATGGCTTATGGAAGTGTCCTTTGCAAAATGAAGACGACCTTGACCCTGAAGATAAAAAATCCAGACTTGAAATAAAGAACACACACTTGATTTCTTACCTTTCCCCGAGGGAGCAGATTCCTCAACTGACTTCTGGGACTTGTTCATCTTGGACAGAGGCACACTGGGTAAGCTAGGGGGCTTAGATTCAGGTAAATCCTCCCCAAACTGTGCTGTGGGTATCTTGACCGGCTGTGGGGTCGGGTGGTGAACTTCGACCTCTTCGGAGGACATGTGACCCGAATCTTCCGATAGGGCGTCATCTGAAAGAAGTGGAAGCATGTAAAATAAGAGTCTAGGCCCATTAATAATTTTGCTTGTACATTTACCTTTCTTACCTTTCTTAATATAATTACAAAAAGAAGCCGTTTGTTTTTTAATCAAATCTAAATACTGTTTTATGAAATTGGAATTTAATAATGAACATTACATTTTCAAGAGAATGACGGGTGGTTCATACTTACCAAATTTACAATTTTATAGAAAAATTTGTTTGCATAAACTGTATTTATTAAGTGCAATGGTCAATGAGTGATAAAACATATGGTTTATGTCAGTGGAGATTAGCAAGTATTTGCAAAAAGTGAAGTACAAAACACTGAAACACAACGGAAGTCCCCCCCCCCCCCTTAAGAAATAAAAACAAAATAAATAACTACAAACAATTAACAAATAAAAATAAACAAATGAACACAAAATTAATTTAAAAAAATAACAATACATTTGGAAAACCAGTCACATAGGTCTTTTTCGAAACCATAACTTTGGCTTGGTTTCTGTCTTGGGCTCTGTCTTGGGCTTCCTCCGCCTGATTGAAGCCCCATAAGGAAAGTGCACATTTCTTAATTGATGAAGCCCAAGCTCAAGCCGTGGTTTCGAAAAAGAGCAAATACACTATACATAACAAAACCAACTTGTTTCTGCCATTAGCAATTTGCTTTCTGAGCTTAGCAAAAAGTGAAACTTAGGCAGTACTATGATATTACCCCCAAGTCCTTCTTTAATCGAAGGATTTCATCAAGCTGTTAAGAACATAATTTTGCTTAGAACAACAAAATATTGCTTGGCAAAACAAAAACAAACAAAAAACTCCACGATTACCAGCAAAGTGGTATGTTGTAATGTACAGAACTTGTGACTGGTATGCCACTTATTTTTGCTTTGCAAATTAATGTAAATTTTTCTGTGTAACAGCTCAATGAAATAGAGCACTTATCACTGGAAAGATCTGCTTTGCAAAAATAAGTTGACATCACAAAAACACCAAGTGGCATAAATCTCTTGTGACTGTTTCTCCGCAATATTTTGTTTACAAACTTCACAAAAGTGATCTCTGACAAAATAAAATACACACAATTATAAACAATCACTAAATTGTTGACAATGCCATGATTTGAAGTGGTGAGATGGGTATACTACAAATGCGTGCATCGAAATTACTTGTACCTTCTAGCTCATCACGCTCATCCAAACTCTCCAACTCCCCCATATGGGTAGAGTGGGCCATGCTGGATGCTTCCATTGTGAAAGCAAAAACATAAGGAAAGAAAAGTTGGCAAGGGGAGGTTAGCTTTTCAAAAGTAGATTAGAAGAGGGGATTAGAAGTTACTGAGATGGAAGAGGCAGTCTAGCCTGTTGAAATCAATTGACCCAATTCACCTGGAACCAATTTCATACAGCTGCTTAAGCACAAAAAGTAGCTAAGCATAAGGGTAAGTATTCTTCAATACTCAAAAGAATTGAAAGATATTTATTACACTGAAAGCCAACATTTGAAAATAACTCAAGGCCATTGGACTTGTCCAGTCATGAGTTTACTGGCCAAACGCAAAAATCACTGGCCCCAGGTCCAGAGTAAGTTTCAAGCCTTGTTACTTAACCCTTTCAATACCACTGTCGAGTTTACTCGACAGTGCGCCGTGTAGTGCTTCCGTACCAATGTCGAGTTTACTCGACACAAAAAGCAGCGGCGTTTGAGAGCCTGTAATTATTTTGTTTGGCGCCCTCTGCTGTTGACCTTTATATAGACGGGTAGCTTGTTTATCGAGCTTCACAATGGTGTGTATTGTATAGGGGGTCGCCATTACGATATTCCGAGAAAAATTACATTGCATGCAGCAGTACTTCCAGATTTCACGCTTCCGTTTTCCCGAAAAAAAATCACCATCATGGCTGTTCGTGACCTGGAGGTTTTGGTTGAAATATTTGTCGTAAGTGACTCCGAATTGGACTTGGAAATATCTGAAGAAGAACCTAGTGAAGATTCAGGTGAAACTCGTGATGTTTCATCGCCAGGCACGTTCAATTATGACAACTATCCTGACGATATACCGGTAGCTGGACCGAGCACGGCACCCGTTCAACGCTGTGGGCTTGGGCGTGGACCCGGCGGGCCTCGACCCTTTCGTGCCGATCGAGGTGACAAAGGACATAAAGATAATGTATACAAATTTGACATCATATAAAAGGTAATTTCATAAGCTACAAATTGTATGCATAAAGTTTTTCCACAAAAATATGTCTTCACACAGAAAATCAAGATTGAAAATATGTGAACACTGCACGTTGCTTTTTTTGTGTGTGTGTGTGAAAAAATGCGGTACACATAAAAAATGCGGTATTGAAAGGGTTAACTCATGATCAAGAATTATTTTGTTGCACTGCTTCACAGAACTCCACTAGTACTCAATCAAAAAACCATGATGCGCTGAAATACTTGCTACGTAGCCATAAACACTGCAAACATTTTCACACTCTGTAACCGAAATTGAACTGCAACTAAATAAAATTGCGGATTTGATTTGGATGATGTCAGCACTTTCATCTAATTCAACTCGGACTTCTCATGTATGTCATGAACAGCATTTTTGCAACAGCTAACTCTATTTTCTCAAAGAAAGGAATTAAAAGCTCAATGTTGAAATCATCGCTGATAGTTTAATTAAAGCAAGTTTTCAGCACTATGCACTGCCACTGTATAAAAGAGAAACTTGCAAAAAAAAGTTAATGATCTGATTTTTTTAACCTGGCAGAGTCTTTCTCGAAGTTTAAAATGAGCCTTCAAGAAAAACTCTGCTAGGGACAAAACGTCAAGCCAATAAAAATGTTTTGCTATTATACCATAGGTCCTTTTGGTTAGTAAGCAGCTTGCAACAGATAATTCCATTTTCTCAAATGAGAAGCTTGTTAGAATCATGCAGCTCACAATTTATGTTAAAATAGGTTTTCTATAACGGAAACTGTTTTTCCTCTTTTTAAATTAGACATGCTTTTGTACAAATGAGTACAGTGCCACTTTTAATTAAAGAGCTAAAACAGCTTTAAAATGTAATAAAAGTAAAAAGAGCAAACCAAGCTCCAAGCACCCAAGTACCTTGCAAGTTTTCTGTAGCATCAGCCACTGAGGACCCAGCATCAGCACTGCTCCCAACACCGCCCCCTATTGACATGACCTCACCATCTGGACCTAGCACAACACTTCCCGAGTTACCGTTCTTGCTACCTTTGTATGAGCGCATGGATTCTCGCAGGCTACCAGGGATGTGGCTGCCCTTGATGCTACGAGATGGCTCGCTCGTTGACCCTCCTCCGTAGCTCTTCTCACTGCCAGAGTGATGCTTGCCACCAGAGAGAATGGGTCCAGTCAAATCCTCTGTAACATCAAAATGTCAGCTAGTACTAATTATTCACGACAAGATGAATCTGCAGACGACACTTCACATGATCATTAACAATGTTTAGTCGTATATAGCTGACGTATCTACCACAAAAAAGGTATTCAAGGGGTTTTGAAAAAAAAAAAAAATTTAAGACAGGTTTTGAATTTGACGTATCTACCACAAAAAAGGTATTCAAGGGGTTTTGAAAAAAAAAAAAAATTTAAGACAGGTTTTGAATTTGTTTAATTATGAGACAAATTTATGTAGCACTTCATAAGGATTTATAAGGTGCTTCGGCGCATTCAGCAGCCACTGCCCAAAACACCGGGCACACCCCTTCTCTTATTGATAACAGCAACTGGGTTCTATTATGTGCATTACACAACGCACAGGACCTATGGCTTCATGTCCCATCCGAAGAATGAAGCAAGAATGTTGAAGTTTCTTGCTCAAGGACACAAATGTCAAGACTGAGAATCAAACCCAAACTCTGCTGATCAGAAACACCACAGCTTGAGTACGGTGGTTTTATCCACCACCAAACAAAGAAAGACTGTCCAAAGTTTACAACATTTTCATAGTCATACAAAGAGTACAACAGGAGGGGGGGGGGGGAACTTTTAAATGGTGTTTAAAATTGTTCATGTTTATAAAGTTAGTATCAATAGAGGGGAATCATCAATTGTGGACGAAAATTACTGAAAAATATAGCAGGGAACTGCGTTGTATATTCCGTTTGGTTCGGGGTGGAACTATGAACATTATGTTACTGCACACTGATACTAAAACCCACAACAAGTGGGATAAGTACTTCTTTGGAAGTGGGGGGGTGGGGGGCCTTCTCTGAATTGATTACATACCCATGCTGACTGAACTTAAGATAGACCCGGGTTTGGATGGCCCCCTGCGCTGGACGTTGGAATTTGACGACTTTGCTGATTTGGTTTTTGTTTCCGATAGACGAAGCTCCTCCTCCTCCTCATCTTCTTCTGCCTCCGCCTCCTGCTGTTTGAGAAGTTCATCTTCATCAATGTCTGCCTTCCAGATATTAGTCTCGTCAGCTGGGACAAATTGGAATAAAGAAATTAAAGATTGGTAAAAGAGAGTTAATGGTGGTTCAAGTCTACCACATCATCAAATTGTTGATAATGCTTAAAAGTATTATCATGTTCAAGTCAGAAACTCCACTTCATTTAATAAACTTGGAGGGACCTTGAAAAGCAGTTTATGTGATTAATATTGCAGAGCTGCCAGCACTTGCATTTTGCAATCAGGGAGATTTTAGACCACAATCAGGGAGATATTTAGAATTACATTCAACACAATAGGGAAGAAGTTTTCATTGTCAGGAAGATTTTGTAATCTCAGTTTGTTTTCAGCAGAATCAAGAAGAGTTTCCAGCTCTGCTATTGAAAGCAGGGGTGGTAGAGTCCCGACAGCAGCACTCTCTGTACATCCTTCAAAATGTTACAAGTTTGGAAACCTGCAAACTTGTTATGATTAACTTACAAGGCCATGAATCCCTCATATCTTCACTATCCTGTCCCCACGATGAGCTCTTCCTGCTGTGTGTCGAACCAAGCACTGGGTGCTGAGGTGTGGGTGGTTCCATTGTAATCTGAGGGAGTTTTGTTTCGGCTCGGAGGGTATGTTTCTCCATATGTGGGGGTATGGGCGATGTTGATAGAATCGGTGGTAGGGTTGGAATCGTAGGGATGTGTGACCGATGGCCAGTGCGGTTTAGTCCTTTCTTGACAGCTGGAGAAACAAAAAAATATTTTAATTGCAGCCCAATTTGTGCGTACATTAAAAATGTTACTTCACACACATGCAGATTACCAGCCAAAATGCTTTGAAACCTACACCGACAGAGACTGTTCCCTGTGGAGACATTTGTTCTGCAACGGAATCCGCTATAGCTCAATGAAACTAGGGTCCTACACGATTTTAACATTTTCAAAACAGTGGAGTTTTTGCTAACCCAAAATAACAAAATCAATATGTTTCAGATCTTGGATCTTTGATGGTCCATTCTCCTAAATGCAAATTGCAACTGTCCTGGAGAGGGTGGATTCACAGCTTGAACTATTTTATTTTATTTTAGATTTCTTTTATTATATATTTCTAGTGCTGAAACCAAGGATGCCTCACAAGTGAACGTTATCACTGAAGTTTGCAAGCCTGAGGAAACCTGTAAACAAGAGTACTTGCTATGTGAACCAGAAACACCAGGGTTAACCCCTACTCTTCCATGATAAGTGTTCTGGGTTCTTTTACGTGCACTGCTAATCCTAGTGCATGTAAAATACGGCTGAATTTTGGACTGAAGGACAAAGCAAGTGCAACGACCAGGACTCGAACCCACACTCTGTGGATCAGAAACACCAGAGCTAGAAATCCTGTGCTCTTAACTGCTTGGCCACGACATGCCACATACCATTTCAACAAGAAACCTTGTTTTAGTGTCATTTTGGAACAATGGGTCTCATTTTGGAACAATGGGTCTCATTTTGGAACAATGGGTCTCATTTTGGAACAATGGGTCTCATTTTGGAACAATGGGTCTCATTTTGGAACAATGGGTCTCATTTTGGAACAATGGGTCTCATTTTGTATTACTGCTCTGACAAAATTGACAAAACATCTTACAATTTTCAAATTGTTAATGATTTAGTTCTTACTTGGTGGTGATGGCTCAAACGTCTGATGGAATTTTCGTTTGTACAAATCTTTATAACCCTTGTCATCAAATGCCTGTTGTCCGTCCATTAGACCCGACGTGTTTGTATTTACCAAGGCCTGTAAATAAACACAGATATTAGTTTCTGCAAGCTATTCTATCCCATTTGTCATTATTTCAATACATGTTTTAACCTTCCTACTGTCAGATCGTTTAATCTCATTTACATGGTTTTGAATGACATGCAGCTTGCAATGTACCCATGTACACAGTACAAGGTCAGCCCTCCTACTGTTAGACCATTCAATATCATCCACTGTGGTTTTGAATGATTGATAAACTATGCAAGCCTTCAATATATCATCATGTGGTGAATGCATCTACACTATAAGCAGATGGTTTTGTGCACAGCTGTGCTACTATTGCCCCCTTGCATGACTAAGAAGTAACCTCTGCACAATGCGTGTCCACCAATTCAGCCATTTTGGGAGTCACTTCCCATGTGTTCATTTTGAATTAAAAAAATGGCGGACAAGATAGGTGTCTGTAAGTGCGCTGCACGTCATGAAATGGGTCAATACACAATCTGTGTAGTTGAATGGCTTCAAGTGATCGGTTAACTCCCGCTGGGAAATGTTACCAAGATTAATTATGGTTTTGTCTGACTGATCCAACCCTTAGAGAAAGTCTAGCATATCTTGAGAAGGTAGCATCCATGTGAAGCTACATTGGTCTAGTTTCTTGACAATATGGATCTCATTTATCAAACAGGCTTGAAAGGCACCAGTCTAATCCTCATATTGACCCTATGCGTATGGTGTCAAATGACTAGAGGTCAAAAGAATGACTATCATTGGTCCATTAATGAGCGCCGCGTATACACTGCTTTGTGCTTTCATTATTTCATCATCGTTCCATATCTATGGCAGCGTCTATTGATTCATACAGAAAAGAGTGTCTGTGAACTTGACTTACGGCAACTGCATGGACCATATTCAGATCTCGTAGCTGCTCCACTGTTACAGGCCGGCTACCAGCCATCGAGGTGGTACTCCCAATATCCACGCCACCTTTATCCACGTCATCCATCAACTGCTTATGCATGGCGCTCTGCAGTAGAAGTCGCTGCAACACCTGCTGCTGTTCATCACGTGCTAGGCTTGAGTACGGAACAGCACGAGGTTTGTTATACTCATCTCGCACGACGGCAGCAATGGAGCCTGGAACGTTGAGAGTTGCTATGGGTGTACGGTGACCTTCTTTGTCATTGTCAAAGTCATCTTCGGATGGTCTCCCTGTGAAGAAAAAAAACCCAAATCTTACATAAGTTCTTAACAATGCTTGGACTTCACACATATATTTTTGTTTTGGTTTTTAATATTGTAATTTTTAATACCGAATTGTGTAGTAAATTTCTTGTAATTCAGCCTTTGGCTGCAATATGATTTTAGCAATTAATCAAAAATTTATCAAAATAAAAAATGAACTTTTAAGCATTCTCCCCATGGAAAGTATCCCTGCCTCTACAAGAAAAGAAAAAAATGAAGGCCTCGAGTTTGTTACTCTAAACTATATAGCATACAGAAAGTGGCAGTGAAATAAGTAAGTGGCTTTGTACATAAAGGGCAAAAGCAAAAAGAAACTTAAAATGGATAATCATACCAAAACTAAAACATAAAATTGAACAATTATTCACATAAAAAAGATAAATGTGCAGGCACAGTCTGCTAATATACGAACACAGTTTGTCAGTTGAAGTATGTTTAATTCAGCCATGCATGGTGTTTGGCTCGGTGCAAAGAGGTCCTTATTGACAATAGCAGAAGAGAAGGAAAAAATACATACTATATGTCATAATAAAACAAAATCACTAGCTACCGTTTCTATTTTAAAAATATAATCCCATAGACGGGAAAATATAACCACTAATACCATGCAAAAGGAGCACTAAGATTTAAAAACCAAATGTCACGAATGACATGAATTCAAGTCATATTAATAAAGCCCTAATGCACAGAGCCGACAATGATCAACTGTTTAAGGCTTAGGCGAGAGCAAATTTTACATTTAGCTCAAATAATATGCTTACTAAGCCTGCCTTTCAATCGTTTCCTGTTAATTAATGATGAACCTGAAAGTGAAAAGGTATGGGAAAATAATACTCAAGAATATTCAATCAATCAATCAATCAATCAACCAATCAATCAACCAATCAATCAACCAATATCTATCTGACCAATATATTGAAACAAAATTTGAAGAAAAATATTTTTGAATACATTTTGGCAGAAGAGGACCATTAAATAACATCTTCTAATCTTCTGTTTCTAGAAATCTTCCGGCTTTCTCTCCCTTCTCGCAGAGCTGCCAACATTTGCATCTTGCAATCAGGGAGATTTTGTACAAGAATCAGCTGGAGATATTTAGAATTGCATTCAACGTAATAGGGAACAAGTTTCCATAATCATTGAGATTTTCAAATTCGTTCATCAGAACATGGAAAGATTGGTTTATTTATACGGAGCTTTCTGCAGAATCAGGGAGAGTTAGCAGCTCTTAACTGAGTGTGCACCAATATTAATTGCTAAGCAAAGTGTGGTGTCATAATACAAATCACTACGGCAATTTTGACCACTCATCTTCAGATCTTAACTCTTTGTGAAATCGACCCCTGTTCTCGTAGTCTGTTTCACATGTACTTTAATGGCATTAAGGCCTTGTGGCTTTGTGTCGCATGGTTTCCAAAACAATAAATGAAATATAATTTGAAAACAAAGTAAAGAAACTGCCTTACCGGAATCGGCACTTCTTGGTCTAATCCTGTAGAATTCATAAATGATAGGACTTCCTGGTGCCATCAGCATACTCCTAGTGACTCTGTATGGAGCTGGTAGGCTAGACAGGTCATCATTTATACGTCTTAAAATCTTGGGCGACAGAGCGTTCTCTTGAAAGAGGTTCTTGTCCAAAATGTGACCTTAAGAATTATAAGAACACCCAGAAAAACAAATTCTCAATTCACCACATATCAAACATCTTGAAGAGCCTTTTGAAGAACTTTTGTAACACAAAGAAAATGTCCTAAAGAACTTGGCAAAAAGCACATATTTTATATCATAAATATTTGTTGCACATCATCCCTCTAAAGACTTCATAAAACAAAATCCTTCAGAAGGGAGTGAAACAAGCGAGTGATGTTTTGACGGCTTGGAGGTCTGGGTCTCCAATGAGACACTTTGGAAACATTTTGAAGAGCCTTTGAAGAACTTTTGTAACACAAAGAAAATGTCCTAAAGAACTTGGCAAAAAGCACATATTTTATATCATAAATATTTGTTGCACATCATCTCTCTGAAGACTTCATAAAACAAAATCCTTCAGAAGGGAGTGAAAAAAGCGAGTGATGTTTTGATGGCTTGGAGGTCTGGGTCTCCAATGAGACACTTTGGAACACTAGGTGGCAGCAGACTTACCAGGTCAAGTTTCATTTCTAAAGAACAATGGATTAACCCAGAAAGTCTGCCACCACCTACACATGTAATGTCCCCAAAGGTATGCCTTTGGTCTAGAGAACGAAACCCACTTAACGACTTCAAGTTGCCCTCCGCTTGTACATGTAGGCTACTTCACTCGCTTCAAGAACGCATGAGGGTTTAAGAAGGCTTAATTTACGCAATGGTCACTTGGTTTATTGCTTCTATGGCCCTAGCCCTGTCCATGACTTCAGTAATTTGGACCTGTTTTGGCTAAAATGTTGCCACAAGGGCAATTCCACTGTCATGGAAATTATATTTGGAGAGAGTTTTAAAATCTGTTTACCAGTTTTAAAACCACCATAGAAGTTCCTTTGGTTTGATTTTATTAAACATGAAGTGTAGTACATCTTATGATACTATGCATTTAGCTAATTCATACATGTGAGCCTTACAAACAAGCATAATGGACATTTCGCTAAACGGACATTAATTTTTCAATCAACAAAATTATTCTCAAAACTCTGTGAAGTCAAATTGTTTTTTTCAACCAGCTTTCATATTTCAAAGAGAATGTCAATCAACATGAAAAAAACAATAAAACTCTTAAGAATGCTTTTCTACTTTCTGGTTACACATATTAATTAAGCGTCATGATCATTACATATTAGCGTCATGGACATAACGTGCCAGATTAACTGTTTTACACACTTTCCCCCACTCATCCCGTGTATTTATTATGGGTGGCCCCCCTTGGTGTGCATTGCTGTTTACCATAAAATCAGAGTTGTAACTCTGATTTGCTTGTTTGTATGTTTAGATGATCTTCCCATCAAGGGAACTCGGCAAACTCAAACAAGGGGATATAAACACCAAGCTGGCAACAGCCAATCTCTCCCATACAAACATAGGTTTAGGCCTAACGTCTATGAATAAATGAATTGCACAAATCAAGAAATTGTGATTCAGTAACTACATGTGTACATTGTAGACGAAAAAAGATTGTGACATTACACCTGCAACTTGTAAAAAAGCTAAGGAACTTATGGAGGATTTGTATTTAAAAAATGTAACTGCTTAAAACTAGGGACAAACTTTAAACTTCAATGGGCCTGTTTCTCACCATTGGTTCTCAATGTTGTAAGAACAGAGTCATCCCAGCTCCTTGACCAGCTTGATAAGTATCTCTTGGCTGAAAAGCCTGGACGGATGTTCCGAAGCGAGTTGTGGGCGTGTTTATTGTGAACAAAACCAAGATACACCGGTTCTGATGTGGAATCCTGGTCACAAACAAGAAGAAATACAAGGAATTGTCAAAATACAGTCAGAAAAATATCAAATTACTCAAGGAGAAAATATGCAAGGTTTACGTAAAACTTTTGAAAGTTTACCATTGGGAATCATCTGGGGAAACATTAATGAACTTCAATCTAAGGCCTGGACTGCCCTGGAGTTTCATCTTTGAGAGGGCAAGTCCATTTTAATTTTTCATTTATTAAGTCTATGTGAAACTTTTGAAGGGGCACCAAGTCCTATACCAGGGGCCATAGGGGCCATAGAGGCCAATCCAATAGCAATTATTTCTGTCTGTCAAACACTGTCAAAGACGAGAAAACAGCATTTGAAGATCATAAAAATAACTCTTGCTTATTTTGCAGCAACAACAAGCACACATATTGATGTTATAGTGACAAAACAGCCCCCCTTGTTACTAAAGGTGCTTTTTATGTTTTGTTTTTAATTTGGCCACCGATGTCACTAGTACGGCATCTCCTATCATTATCTCTAGATTCTTTTCAACTTACCTTCGCCCCATAGGATAAGATTGCACTTCTCAAATCATTAAATGTATTCAGAGAATTTGTGTCCTCAGCTTCTAACGCTTTTGTGCTCTCAACTTTCTCCTTTGCTGTCATCGCAAGATCTTCTGAATAAAGTAAGAGGGCACCTTTCCTTGTAGTGAACGTCTTGTGAGTGTGAAGTTCTCTTGGGGAATCAAACACTAGTTCTTCTTGTGGCCATGCTTTCTGTTGAATCGGTGGCAGGTAGAATTTGCGACCCTGAATGTTATGATAATCCTGGAGAGAAACAAAGAAAAGGTGGAGATTTACAAATTGAACATTAGAAACAAACCTCAGCAACAGAAGTTTTGCAGATAATAATAATTTTCAGGACAGGTCATGTTCACATGGTTGTGTCGTTCCCATTACTTGATAATTTATTGGTAAACAAATTGTGGTTTTTTGCATACCAAATCTTAATTGAAAAATACTTATACCCCCAAAAATGTACTTAGCCCACCCCTTATACTGCATCTTTATTTTTGGGAATCATTTTTTCTGTTACGAACAATTGGTTTTCCACTGTTCAATGCACAATCAAGAAAGAAACATGTTAGACAAGACATTGAACATGTTTACAGTGATTTTATTGAATAGTGTGTTCAATAATGTAGCTCACTTTCACAAGAATAAATGTAAATGTGTAACTGAATGATCGGTTTTTTAACCGTGTAACCAGCACAGGCCAAGTTCTGAATTGCAAGTATTATATATTTTCTGATAAATTTGTTGACATTTTATGTTTTTTTGACCTCATTTTGAATTGGTAAACAGAAAAAGAACATCCATGCCATGCGGCCCCCCAAAGGAAGCGGACGGGGACGCTAAACATGTATTTTTGTTTACTTCGCCTTACTCATTTTTTTTTTTTCCACTTGTTTTTGCCGACACATTTATGTAAATCTGTTTTATTCAATGTGCTCTTATTTCTTTCTAAGCTACGTAATTTGTAATCTTTTTGGTTACTCTTTCTGTTTTTTGTTTTTGTTTGGTTTTTATGCGCCTCGGAATAAGTTTAGTCTTAGATAGATGGCGCTTTACAAGTTTTAATTATTATTATTATTATTATTAAGAGTAAGTCAGAGCCCAATTTTATGCACTTATGACGACCTGTAAAGAATTCTGCAGTAAGCAGTGCCATTAAATTGATCAGCCGATCAATTATGATGGAATTGGAAATTTAGGGCCTTTTCCAAATTCATTCCAAACTCACAATAAACTTTAAATTGATAAATTCTTGCGGTTCTAATACCAGAGTGTAGTGCCAGCTTTAAAAAATGAACGCTTGGCAATCTAATTTACAGTTGAAAGTTGCCCTAATCGGCCTCCACATTTTAAGGTCCCTTGTACAGTTCACCTCTTTGAGTTTGATGAATGGTAGCCTATCGCCCCTCAATTATTTTGTTTTTCTGTAATGCTCTTGACTATTGTGCAACTGGTATTTACTGATAATTTTAACAAACATTGACTAAGGTAACAAGAATAATGACCAATGTCGGGTAATACAATAGTAACAACAAATAAACAGGGCTCGAATTTTACACTGGACCACAGGCCCGAGGCCAGTAATTTTAGTGTTGGGCCAGTAAACTTATGACCTAACAAGTCCGATGGTCTTGTGTTTTTCAATTGAATAACAGAAACACATTATGTTCAAGTGTTGACTTTGGGTCTAATAAATTATCTTTTCAATTCTATGAGTAATCAAGTATACTCTTCTCTTACTTGTCTCAGTTCAGGTTCATATAAAAGCAGTCAAATGCATGTTAAACTGTGGCAGCAAGGTTTTTTTTTCTTCACATTTTGAATGAGGTCTTGTAAAAAAATGTCTGGTCCAGTAAAGATTTTGAGCTACAAGCCCTGTAGTCTTGTGGATTTTCTCCCCAAATTCGAGCCCTGAAATAAATAGTGATTGTCCGGATATACTCTTACAACTACGAGGTTCGTTCCGCTATCTGTACAAAATCCTATTTGAAACTTTTATGCCCTTCACGTTTACATTCCTACAGTTCTTTTTTGAAATCAGATCTTGCCCAAATTAGTACATGTCACTCTATGAGGTTCATGGAGACGATAGCGGAACAAACCCTGAGTCGTAGTCTTACTCGTAGCTAGGACTACGTTGATAACTACAACTAGAACTTAGTTTGACAATTGAACTTTGATTTTGATTTGAAGGGCAGTTTTATTTACTTAGTTATTTTTAACAAGATAACTAAAACTTTAAACAATTTAGAGAGAAAGTTAGCTTAAATACATCTCAATCTTACCTCGGGTTCAAGACAAACTTCCAACTTTTTATGTCCTCCGCGAACTCGTTCCTCGCCGATCCCTCGAGCCAGCAACGACAACCCAGCGTTGGTTGATGCCATAGTCGGTCGAGTTTGTTGCCCCTCAGGACACGAAGAAAGATAATTTCTGAATTCTGAAGATTATGGGTAGTAAAATTACTACTGTCTCGAACAAGTGATGTGACAACGCCAGTCGGGCATTGCAAAGTTGTTGCAGGCAGGTGCGCCCGTCCGAAGTTAATTGATTGACTGCGACCGTTTGCAGTTCTTCCACATTTTACACTTCCTGGAAATTGTTACTTCATTTTCTTTTTTCTGCAGATATCTCTGTAATTTATATCTAAATGACCACTACCATCAGCTTGAATAAATACTTCCTTAATATTTCAAGAAAATTATATTATTCACAGCTTTACTTTGTGTCAAAATAGCCGTTCAAATCTCAGTTTCCTCTCGTTACAAAATACAGACTGACAACCGGGTCGCCATATTGTTTAGTCACGTGACTTGAGAGGTTGCTGTGGTTTTGTACATGTGACGTCGTTAACATAATTATTGGTTGGTGGCGCACTTTACATTACTTGTTCGCTGTAGCATGGCTGTAGTAGCCAATATATTAATGCAAATACAAAAATACTCATAAAAACTAAATTAAAAGCCTCACGGGCTCTTGAAGTTGTTCAAAACATATTGTGTGGGCCTACAACGGGCCAGACTCAATTTTGGGGGTAAAATTGATTGCATGCTTCAGCAAAAATAATACGAATGCTGTTTCGGGGCCGAGTATACACGAAACGCACCAAAGAACTGAATGAAATAAATTATATGAAACCATGGCAATATTCGCCGTATTGTCCATTGAGTCACGAAGGAAAAGATTATCGAATCTAAAATGCTTTTATGGCATGAAGGGATGATCAATCATTCACTCACTCCAGCGTGTAGACGACGACTGGCTGACCCCTGCATGCACGGTCAATGACAGCAAGATGTGTCATATCTTATCGCCATTTTCTCCACATCTGAAAGATGCACAACGAACCCCCACCCCCTCTCCCGCCACCATCACTTGATATCCGCTCACTGAGCACAAAAAGAGTCTTGAAAGCCGTGTAAGATTGATCATGAATGAGTCGGTAGTATGTGTCAGCCTCCGGCGAGGCGCTATCACCCTTCTCGCAAACTCCTCCTCAGCCTTCTCAGCATAATGTCTTGTCTTCAACAAGAATTTTTAACACGATGTTTATTCGTCGGAACGGATTTGTTTTTAAGCCCTTTAAAGTAGTATGAGGGTATGAGAATCCGGACTGCACAGGTTGACAGTTGTTGAATCTAGAGCCGAATACTTACAACAGGACAAGGTCACTCCTTAATCCAGACCTAAGATACGGGCAGCCCATCACGTTGCTCAGCATTCCTTTTTACTTAAAAACAGACAACGCACGCACATTATAGAAGAGATCTCTTTTTAAAGCAACACGCCCCACGGCTTTCTTCGGGAACTTTGAATACTTTTTATTTCAAAAAAAGGGGGGGGTCTGAATGTGTATTTTATTCTCCTAAAGACGATTAAGCGCCTTGTATACTACAGTATCCAACCATAGAATACGATCAACAGACGTGAATATGAAAATACGGACACAACATACACTTCAATCATCCTGATCTGATCTTTGCCATGATCCCTGACTAGTACTAGTATTCAATACTGATACTCAATTCGGAGTTGAACAAAAAGAAATTACTAGAGCTGGATTTGAACCAACGACCTCTGGTTTACCCGTGCCGGCGCTCCTACCAGCTGAGCTATCTATGTTGGCTGTCTCCTGTTTACATCTTAATATTCAATATTGATACTTGTTCCATCAAACTAAGGAGGAAGTCCTCTCAGTCTCAGTTTAGTTCAACTCATTTTAAAATGAGGGAGAAGTAAAGATGGCTGCACTACTATGATGACATTCTTCTTGGAGACAATTTGCGGATAATAGTGCTGCTCTAATATCGAAAAGCTAACAGTTGCGCGCCGTTGAACCCCAATAATTGACGGTGATACTATAGGCTAAGGTGCAACTCACATCACCAGAATAGTGAAGGGGGCACTTTCTCATACCGATTCATTACTTCTTTATTTCCCCTCAAAGCTATTGGTCCCATAACAAAAGAAACATCACTTGTCAGTATTAGATCTAGTAATCGAGCGTAATGTCCAGCCACTTCAGTGCTTTTTTTGAAGCGAAGAATCACCGTGTGTTTAATTAGTCTCTCAATTCACTAGGGAGAGAAAACCTGCTGCATCTCGCCTGACAATCAGCAAACCAGACGCAAAAAAAAAAGAGTTCAACTATCCCGATAACAAAACACATCGAGAAGTGAATGTCATCAAATCCTTTTTTTCTAATTACATCCTGAGGCTGTTTTGGTGTGAGTCTGTTGTGTGTGAAAAGGAAAGGCAAATTATCAAACCACGGTAAATACACCGCGGATTTTTGATGAGAAACTTTACAGTATAGGCCAATAGACACATTGTTAATGCGTGTGTGTTATTTTTTTTTCCCGAGTCTTTGTTGAGATTAATCTGTTTCCATCGGAGGTCATGCAACCTGGTCAACGACACGATTACCAGCGTATGTTGCACTACAAACAGGGTGTATTTAGTGGTTTTCTACGCAAGATAAACTGTGATGATTGCTACGGACCGTGTGGACAGTGGTTCCTTTCTAAAAATACAAACAGCGCCACCAATAGTTAGAAAGCATCCAGCAGCTGACAGGGTTCGCAGGGGTCTCAAATTCATACTTCTGTGATGACTTTTTATAATGTACATTTTTATTTTGAGTAAACCGTACACAACCGAGGCCTTGAAGGGTCAATAATTATTTGATGAATTGTATTTATCATATTATTATGATTATCTTTATCCCGGATAACTCACTCAGCTCAGGTGATCAATTCCACTCTCATGATTTTAGAACCATTGTTGATGTTGCAAATAGATAACATAGAGCAACATAGAAGATAGACAGTTGAACCATTTAAGCGCACTTACACGGCACCTATCCTGTCTGCCATTTTCAAAATGGCGGAAATGGTGGACGGCTGGACGCGCATTGTGCGGAGGTGCGTTCCACGTCGTGAAAGGGATCAATATTCAACTAAACTAAAATGTCATTTTCCCAATAGGCCTGGGGCTTAAATACACATAAATTGGCAAACTTACATGAGAACTGCGTGACTCGCTCAAAAATGCAATCCTTTCAAATACGTAAAACCTCAAAATCATCACCCCTTACTTAATACAACGAGTTAACAGCCCGAGCGTTCAAACACTGTAAAATCACGTCAACAAAAAGCGGGAAATCTTTTGTCAAAAGTGAAGTCTCATCAGTCGCCGCAGCGGAGAGGATTTTCTCGGTGGATATAAAGATGCAGTGGAGCAGACTTGATCAAGTTTGGCATCGTGTCCGGACATGGATTGCTGTGGTGTAAGAAGTTTTACTTCGTAGCCGCGAGGAAGGCCAAGATGTCATGGGAAAGAATGGCTGAAAATACCGACTGATATACAAGCTGTGGACGGACGATGGCTTCCTCGACTATTATTATTATCAGTACAACTTACAAGGTTGTCTCGTGAAAGAATGAAGATTGATATAGTTTCTACATCGTGTCTTTTGTGTTAAAACTAGTAAAGAAATGCGGCACCAATGACATTTTGGAAGGCGAATACGGGAGAAGCGGATCTACGTTCTACAACCTAAATACATCTTGAAAAGATGTACTCGAAGAAAGAAAGAAAGACATTTTGAGCAAATGTTTAAGTAAACAATACATGAATTTGTGTTTTGCTTGCCTTTAAAGGCACTGAACATGTTTGGTAATTATCAAAGACCAGTATTGTCACTTGGTGTATCCCAACATTTTATGCATAAAATAACAAACCTGTGAATATTTGGGCTGAATCGCTCATCGAAGTTGCAAGAAAATAAAGAAAGAAAAAACACCCTTGTTGCACAATTTTGTGTGCTTTCAGATGCTAATAAAAGGCTTTATGCATGAAGTCTTTTATTATTTTAGTGAGAAGTTACCTCTTTCTCAAAAACTATACGTTACTTCAGAGGGAGTGGTTTCTCACAATGTTTTATACTATCAACAGCTCTCCGTTGCTGGTTACCAAGTAAGTTTTTATGCTAATATATATTTTGAGTAATTACCAAACGTGTTCAGTACCTTTAAAGCACGTAGTGTAGCATTAAGTGAAAATGGAATTTGTTTAAATTAATGAATATTACCTATTAGGCCTAGTCGCTTCATAGTCGAGTGAATTTATGACAAGTATAATTAGTAAAGTAAACATTGGAATTTGTAATTTCTCATCCATAAACAACGACAAAACCTGTAGCTTGTCAGCCTTATGATTCCGTTTTAATAACGTGATTGAGGTCAACACAAAATGGTTGAAGTTTACACACAGCACTCACGTTTCCCGGGCAATGCATACATCCCCCCTTTAGCGAAATTGTTTCAAAATTAAAACACCTTTCAGCTATTGTCGTTAGGCTTATTGTTGCTATATACGAGAAATTTATAGAGCAGCCCCAGGCACAAAGATACTCATTCAGCAATTTTCTTTACAGGGTGACGAAGAAACCAGAAAGATATCCCCCAGGGATAGGGCCCAGGAATCGATCTGCTGCCCTTATTTGGTATAAGAGTAATTCACACATACATATAGATTTATCATTTGGTCGGAATTTGTTGTGGCTGCACTTCGAATCTTCGGGGAAAAGATGGCGTCACGCAATATATGCCGAGTAGCGATGATGTTCCGGCAAACGACGACTGAGTATCACAGCAGTGGTACAATAAAATATCGATATAGGCCTATTATTCTCATGAAGACGTGCAGAGCTCTGTTCGAAACGTGGAGATTTACCCATATTATTTCAACATTGATTGTTCCTCACAGAAAACTTGTTTGAAATAGCACCCGCAAACTATACTTCTTGAAGAGTCAAAACAGAGACCCAATTCTGGTTGTATACTGCCATTGTTTTATAGCTGTCTCATCTTTCCAACTTATTAATTTCACTCCAGGAGGAAAGCCTCTTCACCAATTCACCATGCATGTCACTCTATTCTGAGCTGTATGTTGCCAAGCAAAGCCCCATGTATTTAGTTTATATCTGTGTCTCCCTCTGTTTCTTGTTCAGTTTCTTGGAGTAAATCTCAATAAACGTTGATGATAAGTTGCTATTATTCGTAATAGCCTGATTCTCTTTCAAGAAATCGTACGGCAATGATAGACCCATACGAGAAGGTCATACGCAAGGCCCAGAAGTACAAAATTATACATGGTTACGGACTGTGCAAGCGTACATGAGCATTTTCTTCGATCCCAATCAATCATCATTAACCACCAGCAGCACATTTAAAATTAAATTGACCAAAACCTAATCAAATACAAAGTAAAGAAATCAATTAAAAGAGAACCACTTACTTTGTATTTATTTACTTTCGTCTTTTCACATTAATTGATACTAGTCCCGCCACGATGCTATGAGCTCAATGGGCCTATTGACCGACTCGTTGCGGCTTTTAGAGGCCTCCTCACACGCCGCACACAAGACGGTGGAACGTGACCAGCAACCCGGCACCATCATCACGGCTGTGATGGTGATACGGGCTCTAGAGCGAACTTTCATCCCGGACCCACAGACCGACTCTGTCCAATCTGTGCATCATTTATCAAAAATAAATCGAAGAGAAGCGTCTCGAAAATTAAAATCGTGACCTATTTACCTATTTATGAGGACGAACAGATTAATAATGTGCGGAAATTCAAGACAAACATCGTCAATAGAAAATGTAACACTGACAGGACAGCAGTCTAGTACCCATGGTTTCACTGACCGAGATGATGATGATGGTTCGGTGACGAAAAGTACAGCGATACTTCAGTCACTGCGCTTTCACTTCACAGATTTGAAATGATCGAAGTCATAATGAAAACTGCTTGCAACGACGACATTTATCAGACTCGTACATCCTGCCATATACAGAATTATGGGCAGGCTTCCATTAAGTTAAATATTGGAAACGGCTATCATTAAGCAATGCAAACAAATGTAATGTGCAATAGATAGGTCCAGGTGCAAAAAATGACCGTCTCGTCTGCAGACTGTTTGATTTTTCAGCCATCGTCTGCAAATTTCTCTTTTTGTGCTTATTTGTACCAATATTGACCGTCTGCCAGTATTGTTGCAGCTCGTCTCTCCATTTCTCCATCTTTTTTTCCTGGTGCCCTCTTCCTTGTTCTCATTATGGCGTCCAGTGATTGATTGCTGAGCTCCAACGGTTAACTTTTCTGCGACTTGTGTCCTGCCCAGCTCTTCTTCTTTCAATGTTTCTAAGACTAAGATGTCCAGAACTTTGGTCAATTAATTTATCCATTTGTTTTGTTGTCTGTCTTTGTATACGTGAACTTTAACATTGTTTAGATGTCAAATAACAAACCCAAAATCATTGTTTAGATGTGTGTATTTCCACCCTACACAAAGGTTGGGCCATTGTGAAACAGAACAGGTAAACCAAGCAGTAAAATGACAACAATCTCAGATTCAGAAACAAATCTCATTATTGAGCTCTTGTCACTATTAACTTTGTAAGTAATACAGTAAGTAATAAGGGATCTGTGGTAACGTGTAATAGTAAATGACGAGCAGATGTCGAGCATATCAGAAACAATGTTGACATAATTGCCATCTTTCTAGTTATTCACTCGTTATGCACGCTGCCCAGGTATCTCATCGTTCAGGTGAGGTTTTCTGTCTTGCCGGTCTTTGCAACTGCATTAATTATGAAGCCGTCAGCTCTGTAAAAACAAAACATCGACCGGACATGAACTTCTCGGCAGAGTTAGTTGCATATTTTCATGCGCTGTGAATACTGCACCGAGCCGTGACCATATCACATCAATGCACTACTGGCGGCACATCAATCATTCTGTCCTTCTTCAGCCCCCCCCCCCCCCCCCCCCCCCCCCCCACAACGATGGCTTGTACTGACGCTTGACGAACTGCCCCATGCATCTCACGTCGCAGGACTATCTGCAATTATTGTTCCACAAGCACAAGTGCTGACAGAAAACTGAATTTCACAATTCCCGGCATTTTCTCTTTCCACTTGAACGATGATTTGCTTGACCCATCAGTCTATTGTCAGATGAGCAAAGAAAACAATAATAAGGATCTCACTGATGATAATTTTGTTTACCTCAAAAAAGACCGTTTTGGATGACGTCACGATGATGTATAAGGAGCCAACTGCCAAGAAAAGCCAATTTTACTTGAGAGGTAAAAGGGCACTGGTACTCTGCCGTTGGCCACAACCTTAGTTTGTCACAGGATTCACACACCATATAAAGGCCATGTCCGATTTAATGGCTTTGACAGTGGCTATGGCTGGCGCCTAAAAGGTCCCATTCTTCAACGAGATTGCTGCCATAGCCGTAGCCGTAATTGCTTGATTTGCCACGCAGCCTAATTCAGCTGCGCCATCAGTGTCGTGTTTCCTGTCGTCGATAGCAAAAATGCATGATGATTTCCACTGTCCATAAAGGGCCACAGACTATGTTGATTGGATTTGATTGGGAAATCTGAATGACTTCTCTTTTACCTCGATATACGAAATTTCAGGGGGTGCGCTGGTTTCATCACAGCCTTTGTTTTGTCATCATGCATGTAAAGAAATTGATATTATTTTGTTTTTCTTCATGTTTTTGGAAGAAAATTAATACAGCTGTACCGCAACGAAAGTTATGTCTATTGTCATACGACCCCCTCTCCCCGTCACAAACCAACAAATACAAATTTGAACATTGTAACTTCTTAAAATGCAACTTGTTTCGAATCTTTTCTTGTGTCCCTTGCGAGTCCATTTACATCAACCACCCTGTAACTAAAACACTCTCCGTCCCGACATTGTCCATATAGGAAGCTGAATGAGTTTTCTGAAACAAAAACACTGAACGAAGTGGCACATTGCATCGTATTCCCCTGAAAGACCCTCTCTGCAAAAACAGACTAATCTTACAAAAGCATCAAAAGCTCTTATACAAAGAAGAGGACATAATAACATGTTTTCCTTCACTAAGCCGTCCGGTCTCCGCAGTCTCAGTAGAATGCTTCGGCTCTCCTCTCTCCACCATCAACAGCATTCTCGTTCCTCTCGCCATGCCCCACTCCCCGAGTTTAATCTCTTATCGCCCGTCCATTACTTGTCCTTAAAAAAACAAATGTGTTTTCGCTTCCCCGAGGATGGCGTGCGTCAGGGGAGAATACTTGTCCTACTAGCTGTTCTTCCCTCTCCTTCGGGAGACCTTCACGGGGATACCATTTCAGATCGCAGGGATTGGGGCCACAGGAGTACATTTATATACATAGTGACATTTTGGGGGTATAGCAGGCCTCCATCTGCACGAAGCTGGGATTTAGGTCGAACATAAACACAAATACCACGAAATCAGTGTCGCGAATCATTCAAGGTAATCATCAATTTTGACGTTATTGTCATGAGGTGAGTGGAGTTTTCTGCACAGAGTCAGTCATTACACAGTCACGAAACCTGGGGTTGGTGATTGGGGGGTAGGGATAGTGGGGGGGGGGGGGGGGTAGGGGTAGGTAGGGGCATGATACGATTTATGGTTGTCTAATGACGTGTGAAACATGTATCCATTCATTCATTCATTCATTCATTCATTCATAAAATTCATTCAGCCAATCCCAAATGTACCCCCATCATTTGCCTCAATGTAGCCTGGGACTAACTCTATATTATCCTAACCCTGTATACCGTATGCTACTTTTGGGTACAGGATTTGGGCTCGACAGGTTCGGATGGACATCTTATGATAGGAAAGGGTTTGGTAGATTTAGGGTCAGGTCGCGGTTTACGTTTGTGCCTCGGGTACATTTAAGGTATCATACAGAAAGAAAACAAAGGTACGTTCTAACTTATAAATTATTCTAGATAAAAAGGACCTCTACCCATAAAGCAAACGATCCATTTTGACTGCGCTGGGTCAATGAATAGGGTAAGCCATGTTTACTTAAATATTGTGATTTCATGGTCTTATTTCACTATTCACCATCAGAATGAAATTCCGCTGACAATTATTCCCTTTAGAAATCCTCATGTAGGCTAGAGAAAACTGACCTTTCAGTTTGGTTTGGTTGACTACCAAATAATGACAAATAAAACTAGAAAACACGTGAGATGTATTTGAGCAAATACGGGTATCTCTGCCCAGCGGGGGTAGAAGAGTTTTGTGTGAGCTGGGACTTGCATTATGTTAAACAAGTTGTCAGTTGTTGTCGCCAGTTGTCGGTTGTTTTAAGTACGGCCCGACATCAGGGTACCATTTTTTGTTCCAATTGTGGCCGTTTACAAAACCACGACTTGAGCTTGCGCTCCCACTTGGGCTCCGGCTTGGGCTCTGTCTGCCTGTTTGAAGCCCCGTACGGCGGAAAGCACGCGTATAATTGACGGAGCCTAAGCCCAAGCCCTAGCCCATGGCCCAGGCCGTGGTTTCGCAAACGGCCTGACTGAAACGGCCTGACTGAAGAAGGAGAAGGAGAAGAATATCCAGCACCAGCACGGGCAGAGATAATCAAACCCGACAAAACACTAGATCAGTGCATTACTAACTGAACACAGACCAGAAAAAATGTACTTGCTGTTGACTCATTGCATAACGCACAACGCAATGGGGGACTTTTGGGACGCTAGGTGGCAGCAGACTTACCAGGTAAATATCCATTGTTCTCGGTAATGTGCGCATGCTCAGAACTACGTAAACAATGGAAATTTACCTGGTAAGTCTGCTGCCATTAGCGTTCCAAAGTCTCCCATTACACACACCTATCCTATCCCGAGTCAAAGTGTACACAAAAGAATTTACTCCCAAAATGGCAGAAATTGTATAGACGCGCATTTTGCGGAAGTTCGTTCCGCGTTGTGCAATGGGTCAATACACTGTTAGAAATGTCATCTTACATTTAGCCAAGAAACAGCAAAGCAAAGTAAGTCGGTATATGGAGCAAAAAGATTGAATTCCCTTCAATACCTACTTGAAACTCACAAGGCACCGTTACCAGGAACCGCTTTCCGCTGACCATGGCGTCAGAGCTACTCAGATTTGGACAATAACAGACGGATAAAAATAGCATCTAAATGAAAAATGTTAATATACATGGAGGACACAGGAATAAAGAGTGAGGACACGACAATCTCGACTTAGATCTTCATTCTACTTAATTTATTTCTGGAACTAAGTGTACCACAGGTCTACTAGGCGAGTTCAAAACATTCGGATGGGGTGTGATCCGCGTTTAGCACCGCGTAAAATCAGGACCACTTTAATGTAGGTTGATTCCTTAATCTATTATGGAGGCTTTTATGCATGATAACCGGACCAAAACAACAGGGAATCAATGTGCTTCTTGTATCCAAGTGGTACCCGAAGGCTTTGTACTTATAAACGAACTGCTCGTGAATAGAGGGGACTGACGCACAAGAGCAAAGTTACAACAAGTATGCCAGGTCGCAAACATAACTTGACTGGACCTACATTTCTCAACATTTTCACATGATCACATTTGCAATAAAGATTTCCACATTTTGAAACGAAAGTTTGTGTACTTTGTTTGTTCTACTTCTAGCGTGTGGAAATACAAACCGGTGAATTTTCTAGTTCGCGTCCTTGGGAATCCATGTGTCCGTTTCCATGTTCACTGATTGCGGCTGCAGCATCCCGTTAGTTGTAGCTCATTCCAGACATTTAGTCGACATCACATGGATTTTTTTATTTTTTTTTATTTTTTTTAAATCGCTATTCAAGGTATTGACCTGGTTTCTAAAGAACCCGCCGGCATTTGTGACAATTTTGAGGAAGCTTTTTAGTTGTTACTGTTAGTTTCACTTGTGATACATCAAACTAATTATGTTGCCTTTCTTAACTCTGTATGAGGAACATGTGTAGGCCTACTAGCTGATTGGACTAACACACTTTGAATCCAAAACTCCACATATGATGCACATTACATAGCTTCCGACCTATCCATCACCAATCATGGCATTGGGAACAGTCAGAAGAATGCTAATAATCTGAAAGTAGTGGGGAGAAAGGCAAGAAAGTATCAACGGGTCAAGGAGAGGTAACTTATTAATTTAAGGACAACTGTCTTCATGTACAGACTGGGAGCGAAATTTACCGTCGTCCCTAAATACGTACCCCCTTGGGGAAGTACAAGCGCCAAAAGATTTTCGCCCCTCAAAAACAATAGGCCTAAACAAATCAAACATATTCATGAAACCAATAACTCATAGTCATAGGAAGGCGGAGCTATGAACTTGGCTTTAAAGATGTCATCGATATTAAGATTTACTTCCGGAACGATATGCCTTTTTATTTTAGTGGCCTTAAAGGTAGTGTCATAGATTGGTGGTTGTCAACACAATGCTGATTTACAAGCATAATTATTAAGAGAGATACCATAAAAACTATCTGTAAAAATTTCAGCTGAATACAGTGTCTGCTTGTTGAGAAAATAACAAAAAGACTGTCATGGTATAGAGCGTCGAATCCATCCACGTTTTAGCCAGGTAACAGCGGGTACCAGCCGCATATCTGGCCGAATCATTCACAAATGGACACCACGGAAATTTGAATATCCAAAACCCGCCTTGAGGTGAGTTGTGGAGATTCAAATTTTTCGACATACACAATACACAATCTGAGAAACGTATCTGCAATCTGAGAAACGTATCTGACCGAAACGTTTCTCAGATTCAAATTTTGGGGGATAAAAATTGATATCTTTCCCATAACCACATTACTTCGAAGTGAAATGACTCTCAAAATAGCTGTATACTATCGAAAGCTGCTGTACTTCAAAGTTCAAACCAAGTAAGTTTTTATTGCCACTAAGTAAGTTGTTTATTGCCATTAATTTTAAGAGTGATTACCAAACGTATACCTCCCCCTGCCCTCACCATTGCTATGTTTTGAAACTAGCATCGAAGTAGCTACTTATTAAATCAAAGTACACGGAAATAATGTTATCAATCTCGGAAGAGGACCAATTGCTCAATTGTTTGAACTTCACCTGGCTGGAAAGTGGACCGTTTGATCTTTCTGCTCCCAGAGCAAGTTCCACTGTATGTAGTGATGTTCCCCCCGAATCTAAACCAATGTTATTGTAGACCACTACGCAGAGAAAGCAACGGCATCTGCCTAAGTTATAGGTTAACACACACCTGGTGAGGTTCAATCACTGTGACAGCTGAAGAAACTGGATATCGGTCCGAGGGGTTTCAATTGTTGCTTGTGAATCCAGTGGGGACACATAGGGAAGCCGTGGTGCGGTGAACTGGGGCTGTTGGTGGGGGTCAGGAACGGGGGCCAAGGGAGGCTATTTATCACACTGGCCGATTCATTAAAACTTCCCGTTGGAAATGATTGGGAATTGATCACAAGAGGTGACACTGTTATTTTCTAGTGTTAAGACAGACACCCCTGGTTTTTACTCCTGTCGAACACAGACTAATCAATTACAGTATTTTTTTACTCACAGGTGTTGAGTTCAAATGCAATAAATTACACTGTCGTGCAACAACTGTTTTCCTAATTTTTCAAAATAATTTCTTAATTTAACCAAATTATATACTTTACTAATTTAAAACCATTTTAAAAGATAGTGTAACTTTGAATGAAACTTTCAAGTCTGGCAGTTCCCTTGGTGATAACCTCACTCAAAAATTATGCTCTTCCACCCACTGAAAAAAGAACAGCGATAATTTCAACTGACTGTGTGTGATCTTTGCTCACGCTCTGGCAGCAGAGAGTGTGGTGTTTCATGGGGACCCTTTAACTTAGCAGAGGTGTCGCCTAGTTATTTCAACTCCCTAAAGGAATTCGCAAGACTGTCCCACATTATTTGCAGGGTGCCAAGTAAAAGTTCCACCTGGTTCGTTTAAAACAGAAGAAGCGGTCTTGATCTTGAAAATTGGGCGGTAAAAATGTCAGAACCGTTTAGGACTAGAATTAGACACTGAACAGCATTGTTACTTTTCCGTAAAGCAACGCCCCCACACGACAACGCAATGCCAGGATTAAATCCAACGTGAAGAAAATAACTTCTCTAAATGAAAGCACTCCCAGATCACATTAAGTGAAACTTCTTATTTCTCACTCCCGAGGGTTCTCTCGTTGCTGAAGAAAATCGAAGTCCTTTTTCCAAAGGAGACAACGCTTTTGGGGTAGTTACTGTAAACAACTCTGACAGTTCCTACAAAATAAGTAACCCGCTGAAGCATGTAATTTGCAGGCTGGCTGGTCACCAGTTTAGAGGCACCGACAGTTGTACCGCGGAGCTACAAAGGTTGTACAAATACATGCGACAGTTGTAATGGTTGTTGGAACACTTCATCATTCCCCCACAATATTCTGTATTGTTCCATGTACCCATTAACAATAACGATCACACATTCTCACTAATCCAATAAGGGGCCAGTCTATTTTAGAGGGGGAAAATATATTGATTAAGAAACAAAATCATTCCTGTCCTCCTCACGTTACAGATTTTGTTTAATTTAAATTTAATTGAAACGTGTTGAAACAGTGGCAAGATCATGTTGTGTTTTTGAATGCATTTTCAACCCCGTGCAAATTGAAAGGCGGTGCAATTGTAAGGTAGGGTTATCGTTTGGTTTCAATAGTGTCACCGTAATGCTGATTAAGGCATCAAGCAAGATACATTAAAAGCCACCTGTGAGAGTTTCAATTGAATAAAGTGTCTATTTGCTGAGAAAACAGCAACAAACTGCAGTACGGTATTTTCACCAGAAAGTCGAATTTATTCACGTTTTAAAGGTGACAGCGGGTACCAACCGCATCTCTTGCTGTATTTAGGGCAGCATTCAAACGGACACCACGGAAATTCCATAAAGTAGCATTTAGGTGATCTTTTGAGATTATGTTTCGACATATACATTATTGATTTATAAACAATGGGTGCTCTTCAGACGAAATAATGTCCCCATCTTCATAACAGCCAAGTAGACTTTCAGAAAAAATCTTAGACAATTTTGTCTTGACACAATTTTCCCCCAAATGAAAGCAAACAGTTATGGCAGTCTCTACATTTGTTATCTCAGTTTGTCTTCAAATTCGCCAACACTTATTTGAAATGGTAAAAATGTTTATGCTATGCCTATATTGTATCAGATCATGTCATATTGATTTATTATTGGAATGTTTCTCCGTTCAACCAATACCACAAAACGATCAAAATTTCACTGAAGAAAATTATTTAATCATCTTTAATTAGAAATTTAAAGACAGCGTACAAGATTTGTAATTATTGAATTGACTTTAGTTTCAATATGAAAGTTCAAAACTCTTACCGGTATCAATCCTCCAGGGAAATTATTTACTTCAAAAATACATTCGACGTCACTCGGGAAATGAGCAATTTTAACATCACCAAATCACTGCTTTATATTCCAACTGCAAAATCGAAGTAAGGATTTCGACTGCGAAATGACAGTGCAATATGAATGTGAATAAAATGCCTGCCCGTTTTCGCTAAAAACAGCTACCAAATTGATTACATTTTCATTTGTTAATTGCATGCTATTTATTGAAAACTTAATGAAAATGGATTTTCATATTCTAAAAACCAACGACATCTCTAAATGTATACACACAAAATAAATAAATAAAACATGTTAAAGACGTCCTTTTTATTTTCCCTTATTCTTTTCAATTTAATTCAACTCAACATTTATTTCCCGTATTGAAACACGTACCCTTAACAAATCCCATAAAAAGACAGACAAAAAAAAATGGTACTAATAAAAACAATAATTGAAAAAATTTACATATTATCTCGAGGGAACGAAATGATTTTGAGGCAAAAAATCATTTTGAGAGATCAATGTATTATTTCGAGGGAACGAAAACATATTTCAAGGGAACAAAATGATATTTCAAAGGGGATGTAATAATATTTCGAGGGAACGAAATAATTTTCCTTTGTTTCACCATTTCAATTTCTGTTGTTGTACCTGTCCCTTCAGGGGTTTCATATACATACATGTAATTACAGAGAAGGTCAGTTGAAGAAAATTAAAGATGTATCAAGAACGACAAGATTAATTTATATATGACACAGATGAAGCAGAGGCTAACATGGAGGCAAATTCAGTCTTGTATAGAAAAGCCTTTAGAAAATAAGAAACTGGACAAACAACCTTCCACTGCATATCAACTCCATAGAAATTCCATGTATAAAGGTCACAGTGGATGAAGTCGCGGTCTTGAGGAAATGAGCTTCTCTCATGACAAAACGGAGCAGTCTGCATTCAAAATATATAGCTATTCACAAAGAAAAGGAAAAGTAGAGAGAAAGTGTCTTGGAAATGTTAAATAAACATTTCAATGAAATCGTACCTAGCTGATAATAAGCAACATCTGAAAAAAGCCTCTCTCTCTCTCTCTAAGTCACAGCTCTTCCCCGTCCAGAGTTCATCTTTCAATTGCTCATTTCCCTTTTCTGCGGAGGCTCGAGAGGTTTTTCTTCAGGTGACCGAAGAAAACATTTCCTGATGAGAAGTAGAAATTGTATTATCTTTATGATTTATCTGAATATAAAAGTGAAAGTTAATACAGTCACCACAACCACCCCCCCCGTCATCTGAACATACTTATTTGTGTAGAGTAAAAATAAATAAATTAATTTTTAATTTTATTTTTAAACCATTTGAAATGCCTCAACTAAAGGGAAATTACATCGCTATTTTTCAAAGAGCAACGTGGTTACCATTCTTTAAAATAATTCAATTAAAACAGTACAATCAACCTATGGAAATCTCTCTCAAAAAAAAAAATATAAAAAAATGCATGTTTTGTAGATTTTGTGCACATTCATATCGGGCTTGATCCGATTGTTGCAATCGAAATAAGGAATTGTGATTGGTAAGTTCAACAGTTTTACAGACATTCATTTTTATGGAGGACCGGGTACATGGTCTGAGCTATGATCAGTGAGCTTTCTTATTGAAACCGACCAATTTATTCTCTCTCGCTGAAATAAATACCACCTCCAGTACTTTGTCTGTAAATCTTGATGAAATCAACTAGTAACTTTTACTAAAGTGATCGGAATTCTAGCACAAATTTCTCTTTATGCTAAAACATACCTCTCCGTGTAAGCTTGTGATATAACTTCAAAATCCTCATTCTGGTTTGATATCTCATTATGTGGAGGTGTCAGAAGAAGACAAAACTTTTGAAAAATACACACCTTGTGATGATTAACTTTACAATAAAGTGAAAATTTAAATGAAATTGCAGTACAACCACGGTCCAGCCCACTGAGATAACTACCGCCTATCTTCCTCCCCAACTGTCATACGTTATAAGCATCAATCCAACATTGAAATTGAAGGCAGCGGACAAAGTCGCACTCATTTGTTTTGATTTCCAATTTATGGCGGCAGCTCCGCATAAACAACGTCAGTAGCAAGAAAACAGCTGGCAAAATGAACACACCGCCGAGATCGCCCCTCGCGTGTACCGTCCCCGCTGTGAACGTTCGAGTCGGAATGACGGGTCCATATCTCCTCACAGTAACATCTACGGTTCTGAGTGTCATGAAATTCAAACATGCTTACAGCAATAAGGGACTCATTTGCCGGTAGCATACTCATGATGATTAAATTAAACTGATTTTTATTTCATTTCTTTATCCATAGCGCCAGCCAGCTGTTCTGAATGCAACATCCATTATTGCACAATGTTACTTATACTTGGAAATGCAGCGGCTCTGTTTCCAATCCAAACAATGACTAAGTAGCTTAGAATTCAGCCAACGGGAAGACAAGAGGGATATGTATGGGAGACAGAAATTATATTTTACATCCCTGCACAAACGGTTTGCTCAAAATACTTTTAAAAAATCAACAACAAATATTGTTCTTTAGGCCTATACTTTGCCTTTGTACGTAAGACACAGACCATGATTTGGATTATTTTTTTCCGGGGGTGGGGTAATTTCAAAATGAAAGCTCACTAATTAGGAAGTTCGTTGTCAAACTGCAACACTCTCAAAGACAAGAAATGTAAGCTTTTGGAGAAACCCAATACCTCTGTTGCTAACTGCGACTGCCTACATCCGAAATTAGCCCACAACGTCCCCACGTACCCACTAAAATGTGACCACCAAATTTGATTAAATTTATCTAGGTTGGTTAATGAGGTATTTTCCCTTTATGTGAGCCGCGATCACAATTTAATTAAACTCAAAGTTTTCGGGGGGAAAAACCGGTTAACAATTTTTCAGGGATTTAGCGCGCAATATGAAAATACATACAGTAAGATTTGAAATTAGAACTCATAAATTAAGTTTTTCTATTCAATCCAATCATGTCTTCAAAACTATAGTTGTCATTTCTACAGACAACATTTCACTAAAGCTATTTCACTGAACGATTACTCATCTATTCTGAACAAATTGAACACGGAGCCAACTCTCCCCCAAATAGCTTAGACCTCGTTGAATATTTTAGCTTGAATAACAACGATGAAATGGTATTTAACTAACAGACAATCATGACATCGGCCGGTGGTGTTGTCTGCAATACATCCTGTGCACATTTTTATCCAATGAATATCAAATGATGAATAGTGATTTGGGAGTATACTAAAAATGACTCCTTATACATAAGACTCCTTATACAGCAGTTACCGCACATCCTCATGCATCCGTAAGTAAGCTCAGCGTCAAAGGTGAAGAATGCTATCGGTGTCTCAAAGGCACCGAATAATTTCGGTAATTAGGCCTACTCTACAAGTTAATGACCATAAAAACTTACTTGGTAATGAGCGCTGACGAGCTGTTGATAATATAAAACATCGTGAGGAACGACTCTCTTTGAAGTAGTGTAGCTTTAAGAAAGAGGGATCTATCATCGAAAAATTGAATCCGAGAAAAGCTCCAGACATGAAGCCTTTCTCAGGCATCTGAAAACACAATTCTATGCAACAAGGGCGTTTTTTCATTTAATTATTTTCTTGCAACTTCGATGACTAATTGAGCCCACATTTCTACAGGTTTGTTATTTTATACATGTTGGGATACACAAAGTGATGATACTTTTCTTTGACAATTACCGCAAAAGTAATCTGCCTTTAAAGACAATGTATAACATTGGTAATTGTCAAAGACCAGTATCCACATTATTTGATGTGATCCATGAAAGAACAAACATGTCAAAGTTTAAGCTAAATCGGTCTTTGGAGTCATGAGAAAACAGTGAAAAACCCCATTATATGTTTTCATTGTTTTCAAATATCGGAGTTTATTACCAATGATAAAGCCTTATTTTTTTCTTTCTCATTTCATAAAAAGTATAGCAATTCAAGCAAAACTATTTCAAGGGAAGTTCCACCATGAAATGTGCAAATCTGTGAACATGAAAAACAGCCTCTTCACACATGCAATAAACTGCAATCATGAGGATATTTTCTTACTACGTCATCATTGTACAATCGACCTTTGTGTTCCCAGTTGAATGAGTTGATGTCACGGTGACGTAATCAGTTATTATATTTGACTCGTCAAACCACTCAAAACCTAAGATTTCATTCGGAGGATTTTCTTTGGCGTCAATTTAAACAGTTTAATCTCGTAATTGTAACATTTTTTTTCATTCATTAATTGTTTGTTCTTTAGAAACAAATTTCACAAATTTCCCATGGCGACCAAGGGTCGAATTACAGGAAAATATACAGTCAGAGATTGCAAAATTTAAAAAGATGATAAAATTAAACAATTACAAAATGAAGACATCAAAATTGGTTTAGGAGAGAAAAGATTTTTTTTTAATTGTTTGAAAAATTAGTTAGACAGTAGCCTAGAAATTTTTTTTTTGTAGGTGCAGCCCGGCCCGGTGAAACCTTAAGGCCATCTTAAGAAAGTAAAAAAATAAAAATAAAAAAAAATCGCTAAAAAAGCCGCATAATTCAATTTCAGTTGTAAACATGGATGATTTTGTAACTATTAATATTTTACGACTGCTGTAAATTATGCACTTTAAAAACTACCGGGTCATGGGTCAATCCGGATTCCGGGTCAAGGGATCCGGATTCAGGGTCCGGTGCCTGACCCATTGTTGTGTCAGGCTGACCCGGAATGGGTTTTTGACTGGGATTTTGCGTCAGTTTGACCCATTACTGGCTCATTTTGACCCGATTATGGGTCATATAGGGCCTACTGACTCAGATTTTTTTTTAAATGTAATCATGACAGTTTTTAGGGTTGCCTTTGTAAATTTAAGGCAAAGTGTGAGGGAACCGTCTGCACCTGTTTGTACAGGGCAACCGATGTACAATAAAATAGAGAAGATTAAAAAATCCGCAACCAATGAATTGTATTTGAACTGGATCAATGATATTCTCTCAGGAGATCGTTGGCCTATTTCTGCCACTTCCTTCTTGTCTTCCCTCTTAAAATTCACACCTCATCTCTCCATCTTAGAGCCAGTTGAAGCATTCATCTTGAAAGTTCACATCACCTCTATATCCACTTTAGAAGAGCATTACCACCAAGAGGCTGTTCCATCAATTATGCACATCACCCTCATCTTTGTTAGCGATCCCAACGCTCTCTCTACCTGCACCTTTGCTCTTTATTCACCATCCGACCTGTCTTTCATCTTACACGAACATCTCCTCCCAAGACTTCCCCCTGGAGATTTCTATTTCTCCCTCTTAAATTCCCATCCTCTTGCCTCTCAAGGGCAGAGCGTCGAAGAAGATAATTCCTCAGATACATGCATGCTTTCACTCAAGTCTCTGTGGCACTGTACAGAGATAAGAAGACTTACACTAAAAGCATCTGCAAGATTTCTTTTGTTAGCCGCAGAAGAAGAAAAAGAAAGAAAACAAAACCCAAACAACAACAAAGAATACAGACAACCACAAATCACAAGAAACGAAAATCGTTCGCAAGCCACGGTGAACTCTACTTATTAAATGCACGAGCGAAAAACCCTCGTTTTCAGATTCAATAAATCAATTTGATGGCACTTAACGCACATCACATTCTTTCCCATAAAACTCAAATACAATCTGTTCAACCTTGACGGCACTAAAATACATTGGCGGTTATGACAAATGTGTTTTTAAGGGGCGACAGCTAGAATAAAAAGTGATGAAATTACCCAAATATAAATCGTCAGAAAAACAACAAATTTCAAGTTGGCAGATTTGAGCAACATTGCGTTTCACTGTTCTCGTCACTGTGTTAAAGAAACATCTAAATATAAAGATCCGGAGGCCTTGATGTTTTCTGTATGTAGAACTTTTAGAAGCTTAAAAACCTACCATGCTTCAACAGACAATAGTTACCCCCTGTCATCATTTTGAAAAAAATAACATCCCCCGCACACCTCATGGTAAACAAGAATACCTTTCATTCACTACTTAATCACAGTCTTATGAATATCTCCATGGCAACCGTACCACTGGAAACCATGGTGATGATGATGCCGGAGAAAACCTTTATTTGGACGATGCCGATGACACAATACAACAACGGTAAAATGATAGGTCCCTTCAAATGCCATGGATAAGTCATGGTAGCTGACAATGATCACAAACTGTCTTCGAGATGAAGGTTATTTATGTCATAATCTATTGAGAAACCGGACAATTTAAAGAAATAATTTCAATAAAAATGTCACATAACATCATGAAAATAAATCACTCTCAAAGGAAGCTCTTTCAAACTAGCTTTGATATACACACCCATTAAGACAACGTGATAAACTGAAAGTGATAACTTACATAAAACAATACAGCAAAAAAGATGCACGATATTGATACAATAAAGTGATTAATTGATTAATAATCATTGCTCACATCAGCAGCTCGTCATCTGTTTCCTTCTGGTCAATCAGTGTAGTAGACCTTGCTCTATAGATAGTTCCCAGTAGACGCCATCTTTACGGGCAAATCGCATTTTGGCTTGCAGGCGCGTCAAGCGCTCAAATTATTAACGCAGCCGCGTCATTCACTAACCAATCATGCAATGAGTTTTGTGAAATGTGCGCGTGCTGCACGCCGTTCTCACGCGTAACGCACGACTGTGTGTTCCAAACTGCCCGTAAAGATGGCCGATTTACGTCATATTGCAACCTATCTATAGATAGGTTGCAGTATGACGTTTGGAACACACAGTCATGCGTTACGCGTGAGAACGGCGTGCAGCACGCGCACATTTCACCAAACTCATTGCATGATTGGTTAGTGAATGACGCGGCTGCGTTAATAATTTGAGCGCTTGACGCGCCTGCAAGCCAAAATGCGATTTGCCCGTAAAGATGGCGTCTACTGGGAACTATCTATATGCGCGCACCACCTATCCAAACACACCTTATAACAGGTCACTATACCACTGCACAAACAACGTCCATTCTTCACAAAACTTTTATCCACACCGAAAATTCCAAAAGCATAAAGTTCATATCCTGTTCATACACAATAGATAGGTTGCAATATGACGTAAATCGGCCATCTTTACGGGCAATTTGGAACACACAGTCATGCGTTACGGCGTGCAGTACGCGCACATTTCACAAAACTCATTGCATGATTGGTTAGTGTAAGACGCGGCTGCGTTAATAATTTGAGCGCTTGACGCGCCTGCAAGCCAACATGCGATTTGCCCGTAAAGATGGCGTCTACTGGGAACTATCTATAGACTTGTCACCTGTGATGATTGGTCATTGCAAAGTCTTGCTCTCATAAATCTTTTCCATCCTTCGTCATCATTTTGTTACTTCTTTCTCAATTTTGAAAATAATTTGTTTTACTAAAGTAAATCACAACCTCAACTTTTGAGAATGTAATTTATTTTCATATTTAAAATATGAACAAATACTTTCTCGGGGTTCTAATGACTGCTCAAGTTTAACGTACCCGCCATTGGGAGTTATATTTTTTGATATCAAACTCCCACGCATATAGAGAAATATTGCCATACCGAACCATGTCAACAAAATTATTCAATGCACTTCACTGCACTTGATAAAGTTTCCCATCTGTCTCCTCTACTAAAGCTCATACTGGACGACTTAAATATTTTGTTTCATTTCTCATAGACACAGAGGGGCTAAATCAAACCTGCAGCCTGGTTAAACCGCCATTTAGTTTTTTAACCACACGGGGATGTTTTTTCTATGAGACAGCTGAGAGGCCAGAATGAGTGTTAGTGAATGAACGACTTGATGGAAGTCTACTGTTTGGAAAAGGAATCCCAGGAAATACATCGTTCTCCTTTGTCCGCTGCCTCGATCACCCTTGGCAACAGCGGAACCAACCAATAGCAGCTGTTCTTATAAAATCCCTAACCAACACACCCTACAACCAGGAATAACACTTCAACAAAAGAGGACAAACATGGGAGAGAAAGGCGAAGCGTGAAGGTACATGATTTACTTCTCCCCTCGATGTTATTGTGCTCCTGGTCAACAAGTGAACTTGGTCGTTGACACAAAAGTTTATCCCTTTGGCCCAAGGTGCGAGATAGATCGTGTTTCATTGGTTGTTAAGATCTGCTTCACATTGACCCCAAAGCATTCATGGTGGTCCAGCATCAGATGGAAGGAACCATGTCATTGGTGGACCCCCCCCCCCCCCCCCCCCACCACCATGTCTAAGAAGATTATTGATTTGCTAATTGCAGTAATTCTCAAAATCATAAACACAATTAGACAGCTTTTACAATTTGGAGATCATTAAAGGAATGATCAGTGGTTACCCAAATAAAAATAGTTTAAATGATACACCATCACAGTGAAATTTATGAAACATATTTTCTTCATTAAAATTATAACAATTACCAAAGTGAGGCTGGGTGGATTATCTGGTACCGTGTCGATAATGACAAATATCGGTATTTATCAATACCATTGCACACGGGGCACCACGCGGCGCCGGCATGACCAATGAGTATGGAAATTAGTGTTCATGAACAAATTACATTTAGGATCATCCCATCAACTCTAGCTAACTGAATACAGCACAGGGTTCTTTTTATGTTGGCGCCAGGTCCAATGATACGGTAATGTTTAATTGATTTACCAGACTCCGAACATTAGTCAGAGAACATTTTCATGACAAAAAATCATAATAATACCATAAGTTCTTGCGTAAAATGAGTCAACTGTTTATGTTGAAAACGTATAAGGCTCATTAATACTGCACCTCAAATCGTTTAAACTGCGTATAGCTGTTGTAAGTTTGTATAAACACGTATTAATACAACAAGTGTGGCTCAAGAGCAATTTCCACAGTGGATTATACCATGTCATTGATGCACCGTGTTTAGTTTGATCATCTGACCAAACGGGCAACATTTCACATAATATAGCTACTTAATATTATTGATTATGTTTAGCTAGTACACCATGTAGTAATCATCTTATAACAAGTTTAAATTAATTTTCTATATAATACATTTTTAAACTGTAAGTAAAAATTGTATGTAGGCCCTAATATTTTTGAAAAATAATTGACGTATTTTGTGCTTTTGTAGGTCTGAAGCCCCTTTAGATGGCGATTATTTTCGCTTTGTCTGAAGCCCCTTTAGATGGCGATTATTTTCGCTTTTAGGTTATCATTAAGGCCAAACTTAATTGAGCTTCCTTAACATAACAAGTAGCTAAGCACCAAAAACATTATACTTACCAGAATAAGATTACCAGCCAAAACACCATTTCACATGTACCACCTGTGACTGGGTGGTATTCTGCTCATATATTACTGACTTTGCAGAAAATTTTTAAGCACTATTTTTTTCTTGCATAAGCAGCTAAGCAGCTCCTTAAAATTGGGCCCTGGTTTGTTCTCTGTATATAGTCCTATTTGTATTTTTAGTTCCCAGTATGAATTGTGTGCGTATTGCCTGGAAATAAATAAATAAATACAAATTAATTAAGTGGTGTTGGCTCTCAAAAAAAAACCACCAACCCCCCCCCCCCCAAAAAAAAACCCCCACAAAAACCCACAACAACAAAAAAACAAAAAACAAAAAAACAAACACCCCAACAACCCAACAAACAAAACAAAACGCACACACAAACCGGTTTGTTACTTAATATTGTTGCTACACGGATTCATCTATTCAGCACAATATTTGCAGTGAACCAGTCAAACACACTGTATTACATGATAGTGTATTTTGGTTGGTAACTAATTTTTGGTCTTAAAAAAATCAGTGTGCTTATAGTAGAAATACGAAAAACTAGCCACAGAGAAACGTTTTTAGTCATACGAGTTGCAGATTAATGACGTCACTAGCTGGCCCATATTGGTAACCAAGTGGGCATATTTTGTGCGTGTGCTTGAAAACTCTGAAATCCTTCACCAATTAAATTGAGTAAACTTCTCCTTTAACATTTAAACCCACAGATGCTATTCTTGCCACTTGACTACCTCACTATGGTCTGAGTACGAAGCCTGTAGCAAGGATCCCCAAGATTATTATGTCAAAGATTCCTGTTTGCAAAGCTTTAAACCAAACACCTACAGGGACACTGGGCAAGCTTGACACTGGGATAAGTAATTTCATAGACTTACACAAGTCTATTATCAGTGGCTATGCATTCGTGTCTAGATCTGGTATAGCTTCCTTAAATAATGCACAAAGAACGATCTGCATTGATTACGAGCCTAAGACAGATGAAAGTTCAGACAGAAACAAAGTCCAAAAGTCCCGAATCATTGGTTGCTCCATCGGGTTCCCCCAGGTTCAGGACGCAAGGAGATTCTCCGCCATGTTCCACGGCATCACAAACCTTACAGCCTAGCAACCATACTTTATGTTTTTCTTCCTTATTGTGCACATTGGCGTGCTTGGGAGATGAAAACAGGTGACCCACAATGTGAATGAAGTGAACTACACATCGTCTACTACAGACATCAACCATTATAATTCCTCTGTTCATGACATCACGTTTCTGTGTCCCTCTATTTGCCTCATTATTGTCAACTTCACCACATGTACAGTACATGTACAGTACATCCTGTTTGAATGAATGGTTTCTCCACCACATCAGAGGTATCCGTTTTACTCCCTGAACGTCTGGCTCCAGCCTTGGACCCTTCCCCCCTTCTTGTCACAAGTCTGTGGAGCAGTACAGACACACAGGCACCCACATCATGCGCAACCAACATAATTAAAGTGAAACTGTTGTGTAAACACGAAAAGGAAAAAAAAAATTATAAACACTTTTTAATGCAATTCTCACTGTTTATTTTTTAGAGCCTAGAGTTCAGGTAGAAGACGTGGTTTGTTTAATTGATAAGCAGGAAAAAATGTGTCAATGTTTCATTATTTTATAGATACCATAATTGATTCGAAACGGGAGTTTGTTTAGACAAACTTTGTTTTTCAATTTCACAATTTCAATTCGTAGAGACATCTCAGCCCACACACTGCGAACTTGTGATCAGTAGGCCTAAGCTTATTTAATTTCTGCAGCTCACACGAGTTTGTGTTCCTTCAAAATAAAGAATTCTCTTTCATCAGCTTACGGTCTTAAAGAAGATTGAGCTTTCCAGAAAGACAAAATCGCCGAAATAACAAGATATCGTCAAATTGTATAAATGAATGAGTAATTGTAAGTAATACTTTCAAAAAACTCGGCTCAGAGTTCTTTGACATTTTACAATGTAGACAGCGCGTCTATGACAAATCGCCGGACAAAGAACTGTGCACAACAAATAGTATTAGTTAGCACTGCCCGATGGGACTCGCAAGACCTGATAAATTGTGTTAGGTTCTGTCACTCCATCCCACGAGGATACGGTATCCGCACTGTTAATTACTCAGGATGATCTTCTGATCATTTCGCTTCAACGGGCGTGTAGGACAAAACAAACAAATATCCTACCTTTAAGAAGTGGAGAGACATGTTGTCTAAAATAAACACTTTTGAACAAATACGCTGTTTTTGTGGTAAAAAGTGAATCACTAAAAAACAGACTGCATTTAAATCGAATGTCTTCTTCCTTTTCGACAAAACATTCCCAAACTTACAAGTGTAGATAGCTCCATCTAAACCTAAACATAAAACAACAGCAACAACAACTATAGTGATCGATAAACCAACAATGTAAAGAAGTAAAGACAATGGTAAATCTAGCCTAGTAATCAAATCAACTTATAAACAATTACAATTATCAGAATTGTTGTATCTCTACATTTTACAAATGTGTAAAGACACACCATTATGGCATTGCTAGTTTGAAAAATGAAGAAGCTCCAAACATTTTCTCATTTATAGTATCAGACTACTTGAGTCATTGACTTAAGATGACCTACACTACACGACAACCTGAGTGGTAAACATTGCTGAAAGAATAATAGGAAAGCTCCACTAAAATGAACTAAGAACACACATCATGCAGTCTGGTTTATTGGAACCACGATTTGCAAACCTCAACAACAGTGTAAAGAACAACTCCGACCAGGCAAACGCTGCTGCTCATTCAGTCGCCCAAATCATCCCTGCGGCACATTAGGGCCAGGATTTTCAGTCACCGTCTTCTAATTCTCTTCAGTCACTTTTTTTTTTTAAAGTAAGAGAAACTATTTCAGGCGAATTTTGTAGATCCCCCTTGAGGCTAGGGGTTTGTTCAACAAAGGAACTCTTAGCAGAGAACCAGAATCTGTTTGGCAAGGCCAGAACTCGGGATTGTAAGTCTGACAAAAGGAAGGAAAGGTTTTTGTTGAGAAAACCGAGGTAGGTTTGTCCGGGACTAGATGGAATTATCCAAATAAAACACAAAATTTGCTTGAATCACGGATTCCTTGCATGTAGATGACAGATGTAATAACACGGGTGTGGGGGGGGGGGGGGGGGGGGTTCATTGCAGCCTCTTCTTGGTACAATGGCTTTGACGTTTATCAACATCCATTCACACCTTCAGTTCCATCGTGGGGAATTTAAAGGGAAAATGGCTTGTTGAACTGTACATTCTCGTAATTATCTTTCAAGATATATGACATACAAATGAAAAACATCCAATCAACCATAAGGACCTATATGGTTTAAAATCAAAAAGGAGTTAGTGGCCTGACGTTTTGAAACCAGCAGAGAATTTTAGCCTTCAAGAAAGACCTTGCTTGAGTCGAAACGTCAGACGGCGAACTATTTTTTTCACCCAAATAAATATGAAAATTCAGTATGAAAATGTGCTCAGTGGCAGATTTATGGGTGGGCGCAGCGGGCGCCCCCTTTATTTCCGCCGAAGTCACTTGAACGGCAAATTAATCAAATTCCTAATTACAAAATTGAATTTATTTGCCATAGATTGCACCAGAGAGCAACTCATGTTTAAAACATTTTCCATGAGCTACAAAGCGGGCCCCGGACCCCACACCGAGATAATATTGAATAAAACAACTGATTCACTGAAAGCTTGCGCCTGCCCCTGTCTGAGAAACCTGGATCCAACCCTGGTGCTCACATTTTCACGGAAAACAAACAAAAAACTTGGAAGAGTAGCGTAGTTGCATCAGTTGGAGTAAAACAGGAGAAGACATATTTGTATTGCCTTATTAGGCAAATTAAAGAGGACCGGGTTCAAACACGGATTTTCACAGACTGTTATCTTCGCTTGTATAGGCTACTACCTCTACTCAACAAGTTTATTCAATAATTCAACATTTTGTTTATGAACTGATTATAGTATAGTACAATGCCCTTAGCTAATTAACACAACCCTCTACCCCGTTGGGTAATAATTGGTGAACCAAACTGCTGCAACACATCAACAATTTCAGAAAAATTTCTTCTCAATTTGATATGAATCTTTCTGTTGTAGACAAATGACAACATTAACTCCACATCGGTAAGGTTTTTTTAGTTTTTAGTTTTTTTCCCACTTCTCTATCCTGACATAGTCACAATGAGACTGTATATGATTTATTAAGGATGAATCATTCTGGGATATTCAAGGTCAACATATCAGCTCTGAACTACACCAATCATGTCACATCAATATGGACGTATTATTATTGATCAATACATTATTCCATCACTTCTTTGCTGATATCTTATCAATGAAGTCTAGGAAAACCTGAACAAGTGGTAGATATGATGAGTTGAAGACAGAGTCAATGTCATATTTAGACTCTACAAGGTGTGTATCCAGTGTATTCCCTGCAATATAGGCCCTATTGCAATTTTCTAACATTTTGACCTGCTCTAGAATAAAGCATTACTATATGAAGGCCCAATACTTAAGTGAGGCAACAGGGGCAATTTCCCCCATGTCCCCCTGGTCATTGCCTTGGTGCCTTTAAAATGTTGCAATACAATTTGTTATTTTCCTAAAACAGGTTGATTAAGGAAAAATGTCTTACTTGCATGCACAAGAACTAAACACCATGCTTAGCAAATAAACACTCCCTTTTGCCAGCTTCATATTCAACATTTTGATGAACATTTGGGGTCAAAGGTTACACTTTCCTGGACGGAAATGCTCTGGTAAAAACCTTTCAAGAAATAGTTGAAACTATCAAAAAAGTAGACTTAATTTAAAGTTTGGCAAAGATGCTGTAATTAACAGCCCTCTTTTTCTTGTTATGACCCAAAACATAATCATGGGTAAATAAAATAAGGTAATATTTGTGTTCATAATGACTGAGAGAATGGGCGCCAGATGCGACATCTTTACTTAAAAGTCTAAGAGTCATAACTAAGGACTTCAGAAATCGTTTTTGTGAAGTGTTGTTTCAGTGCTTCATATCTTATTCCTTTTGCCTGGCCGGGCAATTTAACAAATACTTCTTACTAAATATATAAAAAGGGGGTGGAGGAAGAGAGAGGGAGAGAAACAAAATATATATATATAGGCCTATTTTACTCACTATTTTCTCACAAACATATTGATCTACTTCAATGAAGCTTTCACAGCTTTGTTTCATGCAATTACGCTTGAAAACTACCAAAATCCAATTCCAAAAATTCATCAGCTTCAACATGTCTGAATAGTACTTGTTGCCAGCATGTCTGTCATCAAATTAACTCAACCAATCTTTTTTCTCTTGAACAGTACCCATCAACCCAGGGCCACAATTTCTTCCCATCATCTTTTCACCCACGAATTCCCTTGGTAATATTTCTGCCGATAACAAAATACAGCTTGCATATTCACTGCTGAAAAACTAATGAATGGTCCCAGAATGTTTTTTTTTCTCTTCTACTCTACATGCTCAAATGATGATTCATGTGTTGCTATGGTAACCACAAACCGCAGTCTTTGCCTGTTATACAGTAAACTGGGTGGGTAAAATGTAATTGTGACTTTCAAACATTGTTCAGACACGAAACACAAAATCTATAACAAAATAAGTCAAGGTTTTTTCAGACTCGGCAGTCTTGTTTCAGCAGTGTTCAAAATCAGTGTGCAAATGCTAGTTAAAACAACTGAAGACCACTCCATTTTTTTTACCAAGTGGCCCAGATGGCTAGATAAGTGTCTGAGAGCATCCCTATTTAATGTATAATATTGTCTAGCAAAAAAGCCTGTGGTCTAGTGAAACAGAACGCTGGTCCTGCTGGCTAGTCACTGAAAAAAATTAAAGGTAACCTCTGCTAACCAAGTGAAAATGCATTTTCAATGTCATCATGGTGATTTGTGTTTTGTTTATGGACTTCCGCATTTTCTTGTTAACTATACACTTCTTACTTTTTAAAATCCGATCGACTTAAAAAATTTGATTATTTTAAATCTTTCCCAAGTACCGAACATGTTTTCATTACACAGATCTGTCATATATTTATTGTCCAAGCAGCAGAAGAAAAAGGGCGGAAACCTTATAATATATTATGTGAAAAACAACTATCTTTAATTCAGTTTGTCAACACATGGATAATGGCAGGACTAGAATTTTTGCTTTCCTCCCAGCAAGGTCACATTCTCTGAGAAGAGTACAGTCACTTGGAGAATCATCTTGTCTTTGGGAGGAGAACATCACAAGGACAAGACAAGAACACCACAAAGACAAGACAAGACAAGGGCAACGGAGGCAATGGCCTGTAACTCTACAACAGCAATAAGAATAATTTCAAACCCACAAAAAAAAAAATCAAGGAGACAGATGTTTAAACAACTGCGAAACCCATCTCCTCTTACTCCTTATATTAATTATCATCAGCAAAGACACTACTCCAAGACATCTTACTAATGGACAGAGAATGTTTAGTTTGCATCTTATCCATCTCATCCTGTATAGCTTATCTTAAAATGTGTCTCAGCTCACATCATAAGATGACTGAGGGAGACGGACATCTGATGAGCACTCACCATTGGAATTCCATTGACTCATCCCATATGGAGCACTGTCACAGATGCCAGACCACCAATCTTGAATCCTAGATATGAGAAAGAATTTCAGTTGATACCGCATCATCAAGAATCCTGCAGACAATTTATCTATGGTGATAAGACAAAATGACAGATGCCAACGGCTATCTGTGTAGATGTTACGTGATGTTTGATCACAAGCTGTAAATAACCAACTGCATATGTAACATTCATGCCATTATAACCAAACTTCTTTATCAACATGCTATAATTTTTCACTTTGGAATATATCAAATCAAAGGCAAAGGAAAAACGAAATCCTCCTTAATTAGGTAAGAAAACCCAAGCCCTGCAGTTCAGTGAAGCATATTGCACAAATAGTTGATTGTGAGTAAAATACACAAATGTTCAATCTCAATTTATTTCATGTGCTTCAGATGAATAACAGAAGCATAAATTTGACAAATTGTTCACCAAACTCCTATCGAGTTAAAGGCAAACAGCTGTGCATTTCCCCTCCTTTAGAAACTAGCCACTGCACATGATATCACTATGGCAACCGGAGATCTCTCATCTCCATCTTGGATGACCCTTGACCCATCCCGGCGCCATGCATTCCCATAATAGACCCCACATACCTCCAGGCATATCACACACACAACTCAATGGGCCACCTATCACCAGAAAATGAACATTGATGTATAACTGAAAGAGGTGCAAATATCAATGTATTATGCATGCACCCTGGAAAGCTTGGGTCCTATATGAGCGTGCCCCCAGGGGAAAATATTTTCTGATCTCCATACTTGAGGTGTGGTACATAGTAAGAATATATCAGTGACATATACAGAGTACCAGCACTGACATTCAGGTCAAGGTGCTGTAAGATGGAGCAGCATGAACTGGGTGTGCTGTAGCCTTCTGTTGAGCCACCAAATTGTGCAACAAATCCTCACAAACATCCATGTTGTAATGTATATCTTTTAAAAGTGCTTCCCCACCCCTCCTTTGGAACTTTTGTGACCAATACATGGTATTTAGAACTACAGAGCATTTTCCCACTCCCCGCAAGTGCAATATACATGTGCCAATCATGCGTTCAAACAATTATCATAGCGTACACTGTGCACACACTGCTGAGAACATAATTTTCACATAACATACACTGTACATGCAAAATACACACAGTACTTGTTCTTTCATTTAAAAAAAACTCAATGAATTGATGAGGAATAGACATATTTAACCGGAAGTACATTTTAGATGTGTCTTGACAGAAGACTAGGTCTGCAGACAGCAGTCTCTATGGAGAAATCAGGTAAAGAGAGCAGCATGGATTTACCCTTAGAGGAATGTGATGAGTGAATGATAGCTCATACCTCATGCACTTTCATGGTTTCCAGACATCTCTCTGTCTCACAGAGACGGTTCCTTGTGAATGTTGTTCAAGGATTGGCCCAAGACAAGGTTGTGACACACATAAGACTCTCCCCAGATGAAGAAGTTACCTGTGAATTGAGATATGATTAGAAATTCTAGAAAACCATGGATTGAGAACGTATATGTCCACACTTCCTTTATGGATTTGTTTTGAAGGTTTAAGTGTGAGAGATGATACATGAATGTGACAAATAGTACCAGAGAATAACACTGTAGTCTGAGATACCATACTGAGCTTCTATTTTTAGCATTAGTGCTGAGTGCTATTGACAAAATTAAGAAGAGCACTTGTTCAATCACAGCTAAGAAAACTGTGATGAGTCATTAGCCTGTTAAAGCACTTATTGTTTTCCCACTTAAGCCTTTCATTTCTGATGGCTGAAGAAATCTTAACAAAACAAATGATTAACTACTGTAGAAATGTTCTGGATTGAAAATGGATTAAAAGATCCTTGAACTTGTCCTCAGCAAAACTCGCAGCCATAGCTGTGGCAACACTCGCAGCCGTAGCTGTGGCAACACTCGCAGCCGTAGCTGTGGCAACACTCGCAGCCGTAGCTGTGGCAACACTCGCAGCCTTAGCTGTGGCAACACTCGCAGCTGTAGCTGTGGCAACACTCGCAGCCGTAGCTGTGGCAACACTCGCAGCCGTAGCTGTGGCAACACTCGCAGCCATAGCTGTGGCAACACTCGCAGCCGTAGCTGTGGCAACAGTCGTGGCCGTAGCTGCTGAAACAGTCGCTGCCAAGAATTACCAAGACATGTTTTGTGCCTTGAAACTCTAAATCAAGTTGAAAGGAAAAAAACCCCAAAATTACACGCTGGGGATCAAGTTGACTTTCATTTCTGATAGTATTAGTAATGCCTTGGTTTGAATCCCACCTTAGATGGAGCTTTTAGAATCGTGAATTGTGTTTTCAATCCCTACATGATTATTTTGTTTCCCCCTTTTGGGGTTTTTCCTCCCATATCTAAAACTGAAAATCTTGTCATCACCTTCTTTACACAGGTTTAGGCTTTATGTGACACAGTGCTAGTCACTTTTGAGGATCCCTTAGGTTTATGATCAGAATGATTTCAAATAACACAATAAATCGGAAAGTTTGTTTATTTTCATAGAATAATTTATGTAGGTATATAAATCTTGCTTAGAGAAAAAGAAGTCTTGGCATCAACAAATGTTTACCCTTTCCCTGCCAAGGGGTCATGTAGGTTGGAGGCGATTAAACTTTAAAATGAATGGTCTACAAGAGAAGCTGAGGTAAGAATGCTCCTTGCAGTAATTACATCCGCTTCTGGGTCACATTGTCCCAATACATCATGAATTGAACATGCCATACCCAGAGCAATCAACTTTGTTGTTAAAGGGTTAGTATAGACCAATCTGTACACACAAATGCTGCACACTGCGCCACAGTTGTTGGGATGCTTGCAGCAAGATTTTGAATGTTGTCTGTTTGAGTTTTTTATGTGGATTAAGTGTATTCCTTCCTAATTATCACCGACAGGACAGCATGAAATAACAATGTAGAACACTGAGCACAAATATTTGTAACTAAACACAAACCAATCCTGAAAACTGTCGCAGACAATAGGTGAGATTAACTGTGTACATCAGCCAGGCATTAGCAAGGGCTTTTGGTCAGAATTTCAGTAGTCACTCTCCGTTAAGTTGTGAACAATTAATAAAGCCTTTATCACACTGCAGCCATGGTCAGATTCCCTGTATACACAATGCCACTGATATTAATTCCCAATTTATAAAACAGGGACCAGACTATTTTCCCTTTTCTTCCACTCTCAGTTTGGTTACATTGGTTTGAATGGAAGACAAACAAGATGGCTGCACCAAGATGGCTGCACCAAATGCCATGTTTGCCCACAAGAAAACACTACAATATTGACATGTTGAGACATTTATCACACATTAGTGGTACTGGTATGGTTGGAAACCAATATAATGTATATATTTTCAGGGTATATGCAACAAAAGCAGATTTACAAACACTCATACGACAACTTTTACCCATGATGACATTACCCAACGCTTTCTCATTTGTTTTTCTTCTGAAAGCTGACATAAAGAGATCATGAATGCTTTACTGCTTTTCAGGAAGTCTCTTTACATGAATGATGTTTTTGGTTTTTCTGGTTTTCATTAAACACACACCATTCAATCAACCTGTGATAAATTAATCAATTTATGTGTTTCAATTTTAGTGGAAATAACCAAACATTTGTTTATGTTTTGTAACTGATGAATTGCAGCAATCAAAATAAGTAATGGTTATTTGTGGGGTCTTTAAAAGTTATTTTCTCGACTTTAACAGTAATTCAGAAGTTCAGATAAATATTTCTCAAGAGGATTGGAGTCGATGATGTTTATAATCAGTGTCAGACTGAAACCAATCTTTTGTTTTCTTGATTGAGTGCCAATCCCCTTGTCTGAAACACTTATTTTCTGCCACAAAGGTCCCCTCTAGTGGTTGGGAATAGACCTTTCTTTGTTGGCATGAACAGTCAAATGTTAAATAAAATACCTCCCATGATTGATGCTTTGTTTTAAACCAATTCAACACTATTTTTGAATATTTGTGTAACACTGTTACAAATTGTTGCTATCTGTTTTGTTTTGCATTTATGGCTTTCCATAGTTTTCCAACCTTGGGCTGTGACATTGTAATATATACACACAATTACAGACTGTTACTTTGTAATTTATAAATCGGGCACAAAATCACAATATGTTTAGCGTAAGTGAGGGGGCAGTGACAATTACTTGAACGAGACACAAGACATCTATTTATTTGTTTCGTCTGATCTACATCTGTTTTTAAGAGTCTGTAATTGACATATTTTCTCATCCGTCAATATTGCTATTATCATATACGATGACAAGAGATATGTTGAATTGTAGCTCAGAGGTAATAGCCATATGTAAATTGAATCACCTCCAACCCCCCCCCCCCCCAAATGATATCAAACTCAATCTGTTTTGTCTTCTCTAAAATCTGTAAGTTGTATCAAGGCACTTTTACCAAAACATCAAAACAAAATTAGTGATGATGATGAGTGAAGGAGGTTTGTTGTGAAGAAGCCTGCCCTCCTTGCGATCGAGGCACCTTATAAATGGGATTGTCACAGTTTGTACTCATGTGATGATGAATCCAAGCAGACCTTTTCAAACATCTGGTATACTAACGTTTTAGCATGTGATGGTTTTTACTTCAGTAGGATGTTTGAGCTTTTAGGCAAACCCATAGTATTTTCAGTTCATACTAAAAACTGCGTATATTTAAAAAAGGAAGGGAAATGTCAAAATCTATTTTGTGATGTATTCATTTTCCAAAAGATAGAGTCTTTATATGAGTGGGGGAAAAATTACAAGTCTCTAACCTCATGTTAAAATTGCCATTGCTTGGATAAACTTCCAGTGCAAAATTTGTCAACATCCAAAACATCTGATGACATCACTCTGAAAAAATGGGTATGTACATTTTTGTACGGGAATTTTTTGGCTCATTCCTGACCTTTTCAGAGTGCAATTTGATACATGACGTCATTGCATTTCAACAACTAATGGGTCTTTACATCCCAAGGAGGAATATTTTGTCAGTCAAAATGTCAAATTCAAGGCTGTTTTGCTTGAATAATCATTGAAAATCAGGAATGAACTAAAACATCCCAAAACAAAAAAATGTACAAACCCATTTTTCTCAGAATGATGTCATCAGATGTTTTGGATGTTGACAGATTTTGCCCTGGAAGGTTATCAATCACAATGGCAATTTATACCATTTAAACATGAGGTGAGAAACTTTAACTTTTTCCCCACTCACATAAAGACTATGATCTGTTGGGAAATGAGATTTCCCTTGCTCTTTAAAAAGCACATGTGTAACTTTGGTAATTGTCAAAGACAAGTATCCACACTTGATGTGACCCAACATATACATGAAAAACTAAAATATTTGAAAGGGAGTTTCCCACCATGACCATCTTTATACCATGTACATGTAAGTTATGCGTGAATCTAATATGAACATTAATACGTTTACTCTTACCAATGTTACAAACACCCTTTAATCACTGAACAAACTTTTACAACTTAGCGCTAACTTTTCAGGGTTATTTCTTTTAACATTTTTCAGAGGCTGGATAAAGTGTCATATTTTTTTCAAGTATGCTGCTACCATCTTGATGATGTTCCCTGTTTACACACACAGTTTTGAGTACAGATTCTTGATCACAGTGAAGGGTCAGTTGGTTTTCCCTCCAAGCCTCGCTTTGATCACATTGATTTGAATGGGGGAGGGGAGGGGCAATATGGTTGCACCGTGGTACAAGGCTTTATCCAAACATAAGCTGTGGCTCTGATTTTCGTGCACCAAGTGATGTTCAAGCACTGGGCAAAATGCACACTGGAAAAAATTGATGATGGAGCCCAAGCTGGTGCTAGAGCCTAAAGTTGTGTATAAATTGGCGACTACTGCAACACCCTAAGCAACTTGTCAAATTAAATTTTTTTAAACTGTATTCATCCTAAAAATTGGAAATTACAAAAGATCTCATTTCATTTCTGGTTGTGGAGCCAAGGACTCTCAGAAAAGGGAACTTAATCACTATACTAAACACTAGCCAAGAACCCCATGGAGAGAAGACAATGAAGGAAGTTTCAGTTTTAGATGTGGGAGGAAAACCCAGGAGGTTTTTTCCAGGGAAAACCCACACAATCAGGCAGGGACTGAAAACCCAATCCACATATAAGTGCCCCTGGTGGGATTCGAACCGGGATCCCAGAGGTGGAAGGCGAGGCAAGATACAATTACACCAACCTGACTGCCTTTTGATTGGACGCCTCCATATTAAAGACAGTCAAAATTTACAGCTAGGGCAATACTTTATTTATTACCACACCCTTAGCAACAGTCGTAGCCATAGCTGTAGCCGCTAATTCGGATTCAGTCTAAGCCTAGGTTTGGAACAAGGTACGAATGTGGAAGAGGTACATGAAGGGATCGACAGAGTAACTTTAAGAAGAAGAGCTAAAATGTGAAGCATCTCTTCTCATCTCGCAGTGTCTCCAGGATTCAAGTTATCTTCCATCTGTTATCAATATCCAATGTTGTGTAGACTGCATCATTCATTCCTGATGAGACATTCCAAGATGACAAGAGATGCAGGCCCCTGTCCCAATCAATCTCCCCCTCTACCCAAGAAACTTACCACATCTTTCTCATCCTCTTGCATCAGTCCAGGGACATCTCAACCTTTCCTTGCATCCAGCTGTGTGCTTCGCTGTTTGCTAAATTGCTCAATTGGAGTTGGCAAATCATTTACAGCTACGACACTCAAGGATTTAGTTGCAATATCTTATGTGCGAAACCGGTGCCCACACACAGCTTGCATCATTGATTCCTGCATGACTAAGAAACATTTATATACAAGTCGCATTTCATGTTCATCTTCATCTGTCTAGGAAAGAAAAGAAAAAAATTGTGAATCCCGGGAGGAAAACGAAAATAAAGATGTAGAGATAGAGATCCATAGTGGGAATGAGAGAAGAAATGAATCAAATGGAACTATTCTTTAAACATCGAATATCGAACAAGGAACTGATGTTGAATTGATGTTAATCACAAACTCATACAAAGAAAATTACAGACTGTAATCAGAAATAGAATTAAAGGCATTATACAGGACTGGTAGAGCTGATCAAATAGTCGCAGACAGTATTTATGACGTGTGAGATCGACCATATACATGAAATAACAAACCTGTGAAAAAAACCATTAACAGTTTTCAGCACGACTTTGTAACACATTGTTCTTAATTTTGGTTGTAACAACCAAAATCAGCTTTTGCAATTTTTAGGTTTTCAGAAACGGTTTTCTCGAATATGACTTCATTTTGAGCAGAAAATATTTCACAGGAAAAAAAATGTAAGCTTTCAGACTAAAAATTTAACAATGATGTTTTTTACATTTGTTATTCCTACCAATCCTGTATAGATAGTTCCCAGTAGACGCCATCTTTACGGGCAAATCGCATTTTGGCTTGCAGGCGCGTCAAGCGCTCAAATTATTAACGCAGCTGCGTCATTCACTAACCAATCATACAATGAGTTTGGTGAAATGTGCGCGTGCGGCACGCCGTTCTCACACGTAACGCATGACTGTGTGTTCCAAATTGCCCGTAAAGATGGCCGATTTACGTCATATTGCAACCTATCTATAACACCTTTAAATAAAATGAAAATGACATTTTGATACAGTTTGAAATTGCTGCTAAATTGTATCTTCTTATATTTAGTGCTGCTCTTAAAGGCACTGGACACGTTTTGTAATTGTCAAAGACCAGTATTCTCACTTGGTGTATCCCAACATATGCATAAAATAACAAACCTGTTAAAATTTGGGCTCAATTGGTCATCGAAGTTGCAAGAAAATAATGAAAGAAAAAACACCCTTGTTGCACAAATTTGTGTGCTTTCAGATGCCTGAAAAAGGCTTCAGGCCTGAAGTCTTTTTCAGATTCAAATATTTTAGTGAGAAATTACCTCTTTCTCAAAACCTACGTCACTTCAGAGGGAGTCATTTCTCACAATCTGTTATACTATCAACATCTCTCCGTTGCTTGTTACCAAGTAAGTTTGTATGCTAATATATATTTTGAGTAATTACCAAACTTGTCCAGTGCCTTCAAATATTTGACTTTTGGGGGAAATGGATTTTTACATCATGGTATTGGTGCATGACAATAAATGGGTCATACATATTTATTTTGAATCCATAAAGGTTCTCCACCTATCGAAAAAGACAGGTAATTTGTGTAGATGTAGATCTCTGTCAATCGCTCTTGCAGACTTACATATTCAGTTACTAGGGTATAATTGACAGCGTGCATCTGTGTACTTGGCATAATTAGAGCAAGGGTTATAAACAAAAAATATGTCAATAAAAAATGGTAGTGGGGATACTGAAGCTTTATGCAGAAAAACATTAATGTGTCATAAATACTATGGGGAAAACATACCTGCATGCATGGCTAGGTATCCATCTCATCGGGGACCTTTTACTGTGCAGTAAAATGGTTTATGGTTTCATGTGCTGAAATAATGACAGTTCATTTTTCAACATTTACAAAAGATATACCAAACAATCCGTGGATCGAATGAAATCCCACATGAAACGGAGGTTACTTTGGTAACGAGCTATCCCCCATAAGTCGTTAATGGTCGATAAACTGTGAAGCCGTTTTATGCCCATGTTTAGTTAGTGTACTGTGCAAAGGTTTCATTAATTGATTGGAAGTTTCATGACATGCATTATGGGGAGGTCTCTAATGGAATTAAAATTGTCTAATTAGCTAGAGGGTTGATCGTTAGTGCCTGGCAATATATATTGAGCCACAGACAAAGGATTCATTATTTGAATACGACTCAAGCTATACTGCTATATTTACGAGTTCTAATTGAATTCATAAGTGAATCGGACAAAGACTGCCTCTTTGAAAATTCAAGTAACTGACATAATAACAAAAACTCTGATTTTTTTAAAGAATAAATTCATTTCCATCTGCTAGTTTTCAAATGAAGATACCATTCCACCAATCTGCAAAAAAAAATGCAAAATTAAGTGATATTTTAGTGCAAAGATATATAAATGATGTATCTTTCGCCCAGGATTTTATGCAGGGTCACATTCAAGCTTATTTCAATTGCTGTAAATGACTTGAAGGTCTTCAAAAACCATTTTATTGGCTTTCACAACATTTCAGATGGAAATACTAAACTGAAGGTAGGGTATACTTTTGATAATTGTCAAAGGACAGTCCTCACTTGGTGTATCCCAACATTGTGCATAAATAACAAACTTGTGAAAATTAGGGCTCAATTGGTCATCAAAGTTGCAAGAAAATAATGAAAGAAAAAACCCACACAATCATTGCATAGAATTGCCTGAAAAAGGCTTCAAGTTTGCAGCTTTTCTCAGATTCAAATTTTTGATTGAAAATTTACCTCTATCTCTAAAACTACATTACTTCAAAGGGGGTCGTTTCTGACAATGTTTTGTAAAATCAACAGCTCTCCGTGCACCGTCTTTACCAAGGAAGTTTTTATGTTCATTAATTTTTTTGAGTAATTATTAAAGGTATAGGGCTACCCTCCCTTTAAGAATTGGTAGTAGTTTGAACTTAAATAAATGAATGCTTAGATTAAAACTACTAATTTTATTGTTTTCCCCCCAGTTTTGATGATTGCAAATCTTGTTCTTTAAAAAAAAGATAAGATTTAATGGTTTCTGTCTAAGTAGATTTTATGTCACAAAAACAAGATTTTACTCAAATTAAATGGGAGGGGGGGGGGGGGGGTTAGAAATGATTCAAAGATGAATCTGACAATTTAATAGATAAATTAAATTTTATAACTACTAAAAGCCATATATCAACATTTAGGAAGCAAGGGTTTTTAATACCCATAATGAAAAAATATGTACAACTATTTAAGCTGTTCAAAAATTTGATGGAGAAAACTGATACAAGTTTTCTGAATACATTTCAAGTCTGCACTGAGTGCAGAGGATACGTTATGTTAATAACATTCTGTTTTTTAAATCATTATCCAGGGGATATGTCAGCGCATATCGTCTACTGAGCAAACAACTTCTAGTTATTAATATAAATAGCCTTGATGGAAACTATCTCCAAATATTATATCAATTATAGGCAGACTGCCTCTGGCAAAAACTCTTGAGGCTACCATGACACTATGAAGAATTCTGAACTCTCAAAGGTTTTGTGACATCTTGGAATACTAAAATTTTCAAGTTGAAGTTCTCGATTTAGCTAATAAAAAAAAAAAGAGCCTTTGAAAATTGAAATTATAGGCGTTTTCTTTAACTTTGCATCAAATGGATTGCAAGATGTTTTAATTCAATATGAATAATAATATTGATGCTCTGGTCATGTGAATAATAGATTGCACGCTCCGTTGTAACAAAAATCAAAACATACTGATCGGAAGCAGTCGTTTTAATTTGGCAAATTTTCCGGATTACAGAGTTCAATTCAGCATTAAACCATCCGCCGCCACAAAAAGCCACGGTTAATGCATTCTGGAGTCTTTCATTTACTGTTGCATGTTGAAATTTTCTCCTGGGTGAATGGTCACTTTGTAGAAGCCGACAGCCCAACATAAATAACGCTGCAATCTCCCCAAGAAATCTTGCCCTGAGTTAACCATAGCCTTTGTGTTTACCCCAGCAATTGCCGTTGGACTTCGGTTACCGACAGCATCAATCAGGCAATTATGCACATGACCCGGTACTCTGCAGATATTCAGCGATGGGCTCGGGCTTGTCCTCGCTTGTACTTCAGTTTGACTACTGATGGGGTAGATCTCTCCCATTACTACTGCCCACACGCTGAACAAGACATCTATTGAATTTCAAATGTATTTTCATGAGCAAGTTCAGATTGAAACGTATTTAGATTTCCACTGCACGTTCCGTGACCGTGCATGTCCAGATTAATCACTACATATTGTTTTTTGATTGAGGACCTCGGTTGCAGTAATTTTGTTTACTATATAGGCCATGCAGTTTGGTTTAATGCTGCAATGACATTGAGTAAAGTCTTTTTCTATCAGGAATAAAAAGTCAAAAATATCCTAAACAAGTCAGTGAACGACTTCCTTTGGATAGCACAGCAAAATGCTATATGCTAAATTATATCAGTTGCTACTCAAAAGTCACTATTTGCTCCTCAATATTGGCATTCAGTGTACACAAAACATGTTCAGCCCAGTTTAAATATTTTGCTATGCAAAATTGTTGGATAAAACCATTCCATTTCCATGCAAGTGCATCCCATGTTTAATAGCCATAGGAAAAGAAAAAAAAATTATTAGTAAAACTATTTTTCTTGACCTATTCCAAATTCCAGTTGACATTTCACTGACCAACATTAACATACAAACAGTTTGATAGATTTTGTTAGTCAAATCGGTCCTTGGAGAAATATTGTTTTTACTTTGTAACAATACCCTCATATCCAACCAATAACTCAGCATTCTCATCAACCTAGACCATGACTGGGCTGACTAAAACCTTGAACTCTTCTTGATATTATTATTTGGACAAAGTCTTAAAACAAAAAAAGAGTCACCCCTTTTGGGGGGAGAAAATGCTTGGAGTGTGTACATAATGTTCATATCTAGGTCAGGAATAACAGAGCGGTTTACTGTCTGCTAATGACCCAGCTTGCCTGGAGGTCATCTTGTGTCTGCTTTCCAGTCATTAGAGACCATTAAAAACCAGCCAAGAATTTGGTTTGACTAGAGATAGATCAAAGTCCACCAGCAGAGGCTGGTATGTAGGATAACAGATGGATGGGGCCTCAATCCAAGTGATTGAAATAAAATAGAGGACAAAGGTAAACTTTTAGACATAGACAATGAACAAGAAGGAAAAGGGAAAACAAAAATATTAATGTGTAAACAACAGTGAATGAAATAGGAATTGAGAGAAAACTGTTAAAATAATCAAAAGGGATTGACAGAAATAAACAAGCAAGGAAATACTTGTTTAATAAAAATTTGAAAAACTACTAAAGCCCAATCTTGTTAAATAACGATTATTCTCACAGTAGTGCATTAAAGCATCCTTTCTCAAAGGTTAAAGATTTCTTCTCACCAAAGACTAGGCTTTCCCATGATAACAAATCAACTGTGTAGCCTAACTGTGTTCTTCTTTTATAGTCAATTTATCTGGCCATAAGATTTTGTTTTCTGCGAATGATTGTTGACATAACACCTGGAAGCCTATACAAATATTGTTAGTAGGTCAGTCATTTCTTTCACAATATATTTGTTTGTTTGGTCATAACACCAGAGTACATTATTGGAATTACAGACAATGGTAATGTTTCCGTTTCTGATCAATCAGTCACACAAGCAATGACAGACTAATATACCATCCCATCAACCTTACTACTTTACTTATCATTCTGACACAGGGCAAACGTTTCCACTTGTATGATTTCATCATTGAAGATTCTTTAAGTCTCCTCAGCCATTCCGTGAGAACAATTCTCAAATAAGATTCTCATCGCCTCACTTGGTATTCCTATTGGTTAGTCAAACCTCAGCACGCTCAGGTATTGGGGATGGAGAAGTAGTTCTCCTCAAGATTAAAACCCAGCCACTATAAAATTGGCCAAGTCTGCCACATTGTAAAACATTCCCATCCACCCTTTCATTAAATGCATCTTTCAAGACATTGCACACTGAGCACGCTCTGTTTGATTCTTACATCCGGATGTCAATTTATTACTGAATCCAAGAGCTCGGGCAGTCGATGACAATTCAACCAGTGTGACCTACTTCCATGAATGCTACTGTCTTTCTTATTTGATTATAAGCATGACCACAATGAAATTGCCTGACCCACTCGGTGCTCGTTACACGCAATCTCAAGCAGATTTTTTTCTCTCCCTGGTTCCTGTCATTTAATACATGTCCCTCCATGGACCTTGATCACGCTGCCAGTGTGCCACCATTGAGTCAAGTTCCCTGTGTGTGATAGCAATTGATTATACCGATTATTATTATATCAAAAAGGAATCAGACTATTTTTCCCCTCCAGACTCAATTTGGTTATACAGTTGACTCTCACTCTAACAGGATTGGTGGGACTGACTAAATTACCTCTTTACAACAGGAACGTTAAGAGCAAAACAAAGAAACACTATAAGCAGAAATGAGAATCAGGACTTCAGAATGCACTTTTTATAAGCAGAACCTCTTTACAACAGTGTTCTTTATAACGAGGGTTGACTGTAGTGATGAGAATGAAAGAGACGGAAGATGGCTACACCATTAAGAAGGCTAATTCTCAATTAAAATGTTGTTAGAATTTGACACCATATAAAAGGTCTCGTTATATTGAGTTTTTCATTTTCTTTCAGTACAATGTGAATACTATAAACCAACAGCATCCTTGAATTGGATAACTCAGTCTCCCTTATTTTTACCTTTGGTGCAGCGAGTAAAGCTAACCCTAACCCATGCACTCCCCCATCCTCTAGTCAGTGTTATACTTCAGAGGATTTACAGACTCTCTGTATCATCACAATATAAAAAAGATATAAATATGCATGAAATGAGCTACTTCTTCCTGTCCTTTCCCATGAGTAGGGTAGCTTTTTCTACAAAACAAATTCAAATCAAAGCGAAACATGTGATTACATTGTCTAAAGCCACAAAAATATTAGGCATAAGACAACTCAATCGACCTCAAAAATAGATTTCCAGGCATGAAGTTTGCTGCACTTCCAATTATCATAAACCAGATGAATGAGGAAAAAACATTTCTGTCATGAATCCAAATGAGAGGTCTATGTACTTTGAGACAACCAAGTTATTATTCCTTCATCACTCAATCAAATTAGACAACAATAGAACACAATGTACAGAGGCTACATCCTCTTATCAAATGATGACTCAAACCAGCTTTTCCTACCGCCTCAGACTTCAACATGCCAATCAAGTGAAGGAAAGCATAATATTTTGTGAACATAACCATACCACAAACGATGCGGTAAACATAATTAAGCTTTTTCATATTTCAATCTCCTCCTGAAGGAGAATCAGCGAGAGTACAGAGGTCATGACAGACGTGAGACAATGTCTTATTTGATTACCACTCCCAGGTGCTATTGATTCTAACACAGGATGCCAGTCTATTAGATCCCCCCTTTCTCCATCTCCCCCTCTCTTTCTCTCTGGTTTGGAGGATAATTACGTTGCGTCCAAAACAACCAATCAATAGGAGGACTCTTGGTATGGTGCCTTCATATCCTCTTCATCATCGGTCCACTCTTCATCATCTCACAGTGCTTCACACCGGCTGAAGAGCATGTGCGATTACACCCTAAATCATTCATGTTCAAATGGTGGAAATTACTGCAATGCTGTGAAATGATTATTGGCAGACATTGATTTGTAAGGGACTCTCTTGTGTCTTGGCTTCCTGACTGGGCATCAAGGTTCCTCACAGAGAAATTTTTCCTGAAATCTCAGTCCCTTTGAAACATAAGTAATCATTACTTAAGTAAATGGCTTTATTACCTAAGTCTCTGTAAATGGGCGGATGATCAATATAGACATGTATCCTGCTCCAATCACATTAGTATTATCCTTTATTAATAGCAGTTGTCATTATACAGAACAGGGAGCCTGGCTATTTCCTTCCCCTTACAGCCTCAGTCTGGCAAAATGGAATTAAAAAGTATCAAAACACTTCACTCTGTTGAAGGTTTTTTTTCACAAATATTATTAACAATCATTCACTTTCAGTAACAGTATTGCTTCAAATATATTTACAAATTATAAAATAAAATCTTCTAAATTTGTGAACAGACCTAGTGTATTAGATTCCATTTCAACTCCCAAGTAAACATAATATGCAGGGAGAATCAATTCAAGTTTGATTCGAAAAAATACTCACAAGAGTTTTATTCAGGTTAAATCAATATTAAAAATAAACACAAAATTCACCCAACTGACACGAGGCATGGTCAAGTACAAACAAGAAAATGTAGATACGCTGGCAAAAAGAGAAAATTTACATTCATATCAACGGCTGGGTCTCTCACTCGACAAATACCTGGACATTTTAACGAGCACTTCAGCAAGATGACTCATGTGATTATATTCAACTGCTGCAGCCAAATTAAAAGTGTTACGATCGTCGTCGTGCAACGTGGAGAGTGAATGACTAAGGCCAAGGGGAGAAGGAGAGCTGAAAGGTTGCTGCTCTGTATTCTATTGATAGCAAGGCATGCTCAACAGGGCAGATTTAATTCAAGCTGTGTAATATACCGAATTCGCACAGAATGACTTTCAATTTTTTTTCAAGGTTTTGATTGCTATCGCAGATTTGGGCACAGATTCATTATTTGGATAATCCGCAAAGGGGGAAGGACAGATCAAAATCTTCAAGAAGGATTTCTAAGATGGTATTTGCGCTGTCTATAGGGTGTGACAGGTCGAGACATACTGCATGTAAAATCAGTCTTAAGCCTCCTCGTGGCAGCTCCAAGTGCTAACAGCTTTCACAGAGACAAGCCTGAAATAAAACCACCACTACCATCTTAATCAGTCCATTAAAACAAGATATGATCATAATCTGTCACTTGTACTGAAACTCAGAAACGGATTACATCTGTTGTTTGTTGGACACATGTAATAAGCACATACTATAGTATGATTCATTCAGTTGGTGTGTATCGACTAGCTGTAACAGATACATGTGAGAGGGTTATATGCTAAGTTAGAGAGAGCTGTATTTGTTAAGAGATAGTGTGAGGTGAGGATGCAACCGAATACACTTGAGGATGAGTAAGACGGGACCAGGAGGCTGAAGAAGCTGCATTAACTAAACAGATCAAAATACACAAGACTCCAAGAGTGACTGCTCAGTTCATACTATAAAAAAAAAATGCTAATAAATTATCCACATAAATTTCCCTATAAATGTTTCATTCGCCGCGAGGAAATTTACAAATATTCTGCAGAATAGCAGATAAGGGTGAACAAATTAAACTTATTATTCACAATAGCGTACAAACGAGTCAGGAAAGTCGAAATACAATGGACCCCGTTAAAAAAGTGCTCATGAATACATTTTTTGAGTATTGTTAAGATTAATGAAGCATAATATCACTATCAAAAGGAAATGTTTGCCAGAATACATTCAATAAATTCTGTGCGAGGACTTAGTGTCTATTTTGAGACGAGGCAAGTGCAGAGACTCAAGCCGACCAGGGAGAGGCAGGTGAATTTACAATGTCTATATTCAACCAAAAGCCATTCCCCTCAACAAAAGAAACGGTCAAAAAATATCAACAATGATTCTGTCCCTGTGGAAATCGTCTGGATGTTTAATGGATGTAGGATCTATGAATGAAAAAACCAATCAAAACTACAATTCAGATAATCTTCAAACTTATCAGACGAAATAAAGAAGTTCTCAAGAGTCGAGAGGGGCATTGTACAAAGCAACTCTTCCCCAAGGACATTTGGTTTTCACTTAACACTGAGCTATCTAATGGATATCATCCAATGGAAGCATTACAAATTTCATAAATCATTTTGGTTCACTGGTATTTTTCTTTAATTGACAACCTGGAACATTTACAAATTAAAATGCCCCCTGTGCACCCAGAGCTGTCAGGATAACACACATAATGAAATAAGTCTTCTTGCTACTGGCATGGTCAAGTGTTAAGTGCATCATTTCTAAATGCTAGAGAGTGTAGCTCCCGGGTTGGGTTTATTAGGATTGACAGAGTGAATTATATTAACTCTCAAAAGTGAAATAAACAGCTTCACCTGTAAGTCACGCAAGACCTAGTAAAGTACAGGCTTTGCTTTAAGTCGAAGGCGAGAACAAATTGTTCACTATTTCAATTCCAGTTTATAACAAATTCATAGATTAATTCAACTACACTGACTTTACTTCAAAGTGACTATTTTCTTATTTCTTGACACCCATCTCAACACTTTGCAAGATCCACAGTATTCTGCATCCTGCTATTCTAATGTAAAACCAGCCACCGACAATTTCTTCTAGTCCTTCAAAACATGTCCTACATTAATATGTGTCAAAAAGGTCTGGTCTGAATCAAAAGAACTTGGCTATTATAGCCAGCAGCTGCAGCATTTCAGTGGTCCAGCAAAAGCTACTGCTGAAGCAATTATCCATGTGGACACAGCTTTAGTTTCTTAAACATTCTCAAGAATTTATCATGGAGGAAGACAAATGTTAAATTGGTTGGATTTGATGTAACTTGGCCAGGAACCCCTGGCACAGAAGTAAGCTACATTGTTGATACAGACAGTCCACTCTCTGTATCAAGAAAAGAACTTTGAGATTGTGTGCCACAGTTTGGCCATATGAGTGTTTAAAACCACAATTGTGCCATTTTCAAAAGGGGGATTGGCAGTCCTTGGCAAGGGATCACAGCACTCAACAGACCAGTTATAATTGCCTACACATTCAACACCAGCCCTTTGTCCCAAACCCACTCTCTGGTATTGCTATTCCACTTCTTGTAAATTACTTGCCTTCTGCAGACCTTGTGGAATACAAAACACATTGCAGTTGAGACCTAAGTATAGAACATTAAACCCCTGCTGGTCCACAATACAAACATGACATATCCTGAACCCCAAATGAATATATAAGCAGAGAGCTAGTTTCACATTCCACAGAGCAATCTAGAGAGAGCTGACCAACTCGAGTTTTATGTGGTCATTAGGCTATTTGCAAGCAATTCAGAAACTACTCTCTCCAGAAATAGTGCCAAAATGACCTCCATAAAATCCAGTGAGGTATCATGGGTATTGAGTTTTATGTGTCTGTGATGTGATTGAGAAATTTGGTAAACAGAAAGGTGAGGACAAGTGAGGTCATGAGATAACCCTGTTAGAAATTTAAGAATATCCCAAGTTTCAGTCACAAACTTTCTGGCCATTTAACAGGCATGATGTTTGGCCCTTGAAAAAAAAAGTAAAAAAACGTTATTGAATACAAGCCTTGGGCATGGCCTGTGCCTGGTACAGACTTACATAGACTTGTCAGGCTATTTAATACAAAATTTGTAGGGCAAACAAAAAGGGAAACCAGAATAAAGTAGACACATGTCAGGCCTGATTTACATAGAGTTGCCATTTGTTCAATGTTCACTGTTATATCAATTTGTGAAATACTGATGTACATGTACAATGTCCATTTGATTAATAGGCAACATTTTGTATTATTCTTGTGATTTATGGCAGCATTGAAATAAATGTTTGGAAATCTTAAATGATCTTGCAAGACTTTGCTTCACTTAAATGAGTTTTACATAAAAGTAAAAAAGGCCTCTTGCATGACTCTGTAAAAGTTGAACCTCTCAGTTGAAAAACTAACTTCTTCTTAAATATTTGCTAATTGCCATTAGTGATTAGTCAAAGATAAGTATTTTGTGAACCCTCAAAAGTGAGACAACCTACTTTGATGACCAACTGAATAACATGTTCCATATGACTAAAGGAACATGCATGTCATGTGATCATACCCACACTTACATTGGCTCTTCATGAAACCTGAAAATCAATTTGATCTACATCTAGGCTCTTCTGTTGCAATATGCATCTTTGGGGACACGTGGCTCTTCGGAAAAATTTCATAAGTGGCTTGCATTGATTATCTCAATGTAAATTTGTACACATTGTCCTTAATTTCAGCATTTAAAACATTCCCTGAGAATGTTCTTAAAAAACTGTCCAGCCCCCTCAGCTATTTCAAACAGTCTATTCCCCCTAACTCCTAGAGTTTGGGTTTCGAAGACTGATAAAGTTGGAACTTTTTCCAGAATCATATTACATGAAGTGTTATCCCTTTAATTCAGAAACGTTGTGTTGACAGACACAAGGGGCAAGGAATTTGGGTTAACAAAATGTACAAGGGTCAAAATTATGGGCCATTCTGAATTCCCAATCCTAAACTTACCTGGCAGCAACAGTCCCTGCTTATTCTAAATAATAAATATTGATGCATTTTGGAGTTGAGTAGTAAACATTCTGCACACAAGGGAGAGGTGCAGTAGGAGAATCTGTCTGGTATTGAAAATATAACTGAAAGATAAACACTTCCATTTTGTAGAATGAATAGTTCTGAAAGAGATAACGGTTGGTTCATACTTTGGTTATATGACCCCAACAATGAAATTGTGTAATTTTTTCCTGCAAGCCTGTTTGTTTTAAAGATGGTAATGGTAGTAAGCCTCCTGTGAAATTATTTTGTTGATATAGAGATCAGTAAAAGTATGTCAACAATTTTGAAAACTCCCAAAATTGCCTAAAGGCAACTTTTTGAAATTTCAATGGTGTCTGTTCGAACGCAGCTCAATATGACCAGAAATGCAACGTTCTTTATGAATATACCTTGACAGTTTTTGTGTCTTTTTTCTTCTCAACAAGTAGACATCATATTCAACTGAGACTTTTAAAGGTGACCTTTGTTGTGATTCCTTGTAAATTTTGCTGGTAAATTTTGCTAGTAATACAACAGTACCTGAACATAAAAAAAATAATAATTCAACTGGTACGACCTGGGGGAAAGTGATCAGTTTCATATTAAGCATTTTTCAAAAAGAAAATCTAACAAAACCATAAAATATTGTAATCTTGGGTGTTTTTATCATTGAGTAGAACAGACAACAAAATTTAACACCTTTCATTATGGCATACAACATACAAGGGTCTATTAGTGACAAACAAATAACCAAAAAGAACAAAATGCTCCAATGGCAGAATCATCAAAACCACATTCGCTGTTCAAACATTACAAAACACATTCCGATTAGATATGCAATATATCCTTGTTGATACTGCCTGAAGATTGGTCATAGATCCTCATCCATGGCCACCGATCCGATGCCTTAAAACCACTCAATGTAAATATATGTAGATGTATTCACAGACAAACCCTGCGTACTGTGAGCTTGTTAATTAAGTCAGTACATAAACTGTCATGAGCCAGTATATCAATGGTGAAAACAAGTCCATTGAGTAGTCAGTTTCCTGGGAAAATGTATGTAGAGTAAATGGATAAGCACATGAATTATTGAAGGCAAAATACTCTTCTTAAATACTTCTGTGAACTCATTTTTTTGTTTACGCGAAGAAAATGAGAACCCAAACTTCATCTATTGATCACTAATAAACTGTGAAAATTTTTTTTTTTACACCCATTCCTTTTGGGTTTTTTTGTGATTTTTGTATTTCTTTCAACTGAGTTAATTTAAAGGTATTATACGTGATTGGTAGAACTGACAAAACAGTCACAGACAGTTTTCATGTTTTGTGTGATCAACCATCATACATGTATAATAACAAACCTGTGAAGTTTGGGCTTCATCCGTTGTGCGAGTCAGGAGAAAGTAGTGGAAAACCAGATTACAATTTGCTGCATGTCACACCTTGTCCTGACTTTTGGCTACAACACTCAAAATCAGCTGTTGTGTTCTTTTAAAAGCTTTTCAGATACAGTTTACCCAAATATGACTTCATTTCAGAGGGAAATATTTTGCTGGTTCTAATACGAACTGCATAATGCTTACAGACTAAAATTAAACAATGATGTTTTTTATCCTCCCAATCCTGTATCCTGCTCTACTTATTTGCTCTCGCTTTTAACACGAACACCTTAAATACATCTAAAAAGCTGTAGTCATGTGAGCAAATCAACACAAAACCCATCCAAACAACAATACTACAAACTTCCTTGGTGAAACATATTGTAGGAACCACTACCCCAAATACTTGGAGAGCTAAACTGGCACATCTTTTTACCACGCAGAAGAGTTTGTTTGGTTGGTCCCTTATGCTTAGACCATTGCAAGCCCTGCATAGCCAGTTCCTGTTATTATCACCTCCATTGATTTTTAATTCTCTCTCTCATTATGCAGTGAATGGAAACACTAATCTACTCTCAACATTCCCCATTAAAACACCCCCTCTTCTCTTTCAAGTCCCAAACCCTGTCTTTAGTTCCCCCCAAAGAGAAGCTTCCCAGCAAGATGGGAGACAGAAGGCCTTGAATGGACAACTCTAATGGATGACAACAAAGGGAGCAGGGGTCCTGGCTCTCTTTTGAGACTGTTTGCAGATGGTGTATAATTTACATCTTAGCTGGGGTCTTGGGGTAGAAGGGTTTGGCTTCAATGAGACTGGAATGTGATATGGTCATGGATCTAATAAGAATGGGACCACTTTGGGCATTAGATCCTGGCCCAGCCTCTCAACAGGGACAAGCCCATTCTTGTGGTCTTGTATGATGAGAGTGTGTGATGGAAACTCGAGCAGGCTAATTTTACCTCCCAATCTCTCTCCTTGACACCTTTTGTTCATTCCAATGACTTCATCTCACTCCCGGGTTGTATTTCATCCACTCATGGCGAAACCATTCATTGAAAGCTGCACCAAGTAGAATTTCTAAGAAGGTTCGCTAAAAAGGGTTTTTTTTCTAAAAGAGAGAAAAATAACACATTGCAACAAACAGAACCCCCTTCCTATTCCTACCTCCGCAACTAAAAAACCTAGCATATCACGATGGAGGATATTTGAATAAACAGATGAAGCAATAAAGCCAAGGTTGGAGAAGTTCTCATTTCTGATGAAACAAACATTAATACACACAGAAAAAACTTGTACATTAAGATTACAACAAAAATAATGTTTTACAATTCCAACTTGAATTTAGGAAAACATTAAAAGTTCTGAAAAAGGTAGAAGTCTCCTCGGGTTTGAAAAGTCAGACTCTCAATCGCCACTTCAAATCAGAATAATAATGTGTGTTTTTTTAATATACATTTTTAAGCCAAGTAGGCCACTCAAAGTACCTTACAGTATTATGACCCCTGATTGTCAGTCAGGCCTTGAGCATTCATTAAACCATATTCTCAACTCCTTACCAGTATGCAGCACTGACAACTGTTGCCTATCACCTATCAGTCACACCAACAATCTCTACCCTCACAGGTACCCATTTACTCCTGGGTGATGAGAAGCAATTATAGCAAAGCGTCTCATTCAAGGACTAAAGTGTCATGACCAGAATTTGAACCCACACTTAGGTGACTAGATCGCGAGTTTGATGCACCATAGACCACTCATCCATGATACGTTGGAAAACTACATGTTGGGACAAAATAAGAGCTTATTTCCCTTCTTTTGGTGGAAAGTTTCATGCATTTTCAGACAGTTTGAAGGCTGAGCAAATCTGCAGTAATCCTTAAAACATCACAGGCCTGTAAACTAACTCAAAATTAGCCAAAATGTATCTCTACTCTAATGAACAGCCCCACCCATTCCTGGTAAATAAAATAAAAAAGAAACTGGAAAACAGCCTTATGTCTAGACATCAAATACTGATGAATGCTCGCTTAGTTGTCTACTCCATTCATTGATCTGAAAGACAATACTTCAAGTCAACTCATGTGTGGATATTGAGGCAGAGAAAAATTAATGTGGTACAGCTGGGCCAAGTTAAATTGATCTGTCTTTGTGGGCAGACCATGAGGCGTATTCTGAGAGCGAAATCTCTCAACAGATGTTACCGAGAATCTTTTGTTATTCGGAAGCTTCCAGTGTGTGACATCTAAGTAGGATATGATGTAAACTATCAGTTTGGTGTGATATCTAGTTTGTTTTAATTGTCTCAATGAACTGTGACACTGAGATACTCAAGAGCAAGTACTTCCTGTGTGGGAAGGATTAAATTCTTAACATTTTGGGAAAGTGTGGTTGCGATGTTGTTTATTTCTTTACACATCTTGAAGTTTATTGCATAGTGGCTCATGAAGCATGCACACAGCAGGGCCATTTCATAAGCATATTTTTCATTAAAATGTTTGTTCCAAACAACTTATCTGTCTCCCTTGAGTTAAAATTAGCGAGGGTGTACTCTCGCTGTCTTGTGGGAGATGGATGGAGATTCATGATCTTGTTCAGTCTGAACCATCGATTGCCAAACCCACTCTCTCGTCTCGGTCTTTTCTTTTCTCTTTTTCACAAGGTACATGTTGACACACTACTTGAGGGCAAAATGCAATTAACCCAGCCCTATGCAGCTCTAGATGTAAGCCAATACAAAAATGCATTGAAGCAGTGTGGAGTGGAAAGGGCCTGTACACTATTCAGCAGTTCACAGCAAACAACAAACAGGCCCTAGTCATGGCAAGGCAACCATTATTGACCTGAATGGGCTGTGATTATCATGTGTAAATGGGCAAGACAATAGGGATTTAAAGCCAAATAAAGCCCCCTATTCATGTCATTTGGACTAGCTGGTCACAATGCACACTGGGCTGAGATTAAACTAAGCCCATGGCTTGGAAACAACTTGAATATATTGTAGTTCAGTTTGTCATGGAGGTCAGATGACATGGGAGTGGGGTTCACCAAATCAGAAAGTTATTCATTTCTTGGAATAGAAAGCAGGGTTCATTAGACAAGAGAGTTATTTACTTCAAGTCATACCCGACCCATGTAACACTAACAAATACTAAAGTGGTTACTACACATAACCACAGACCTGTTGTTATTTTAATTCCAATCATTGAAAACACATTCATCACTTCTGCACTGTCACACAAAGCCTGTCTGAAACATTATTCCTTATCAAACGATACAGTTAAAATTAGTCATTACAAACACGTTGTACCATGACCTCAAGTAAACTATTCTGCCCCCCAATCAAAGCGAGACAAACAAAAAATACTTATAAAAACCACAGTTTTGACCCAGCCCACAAGTCCAAATTTCACCATTAAACAATACCGATTGTGAACCATTCCCTGGGACATCTGCCAAAGACTGCTGATAAACACCACTTCAAGGAACAAAGTACAGATCATGGATACCAGCCACGATACGCAAACCCCCTGTGGGTCTCATTGAGGGCAACACCCGCTAATTTCAAGTGACTTAATTCTTATCTACTAAAAAAGTACAAACCGATGTTAATGATATTATTCCAACAATGAAAAAGACATTAATAAATTATGGTCAACTTTTGAGGGGTAAAAGAATTTCCACTCAGCACAAACAAAAAGTTGTATGTCTACATGCACAATGTGTTGTTAAAAAAATTACAAGTCTGTAAAGATGGCAAGGGAGGTGTAGACAAAATGGGAAACATCAACAACTTTTGGGGGTTTTTCAGAAGAGTTTGTTATCTTCCCTGCATTACAACGGCCCTTTCAAAACCACAGCTTAGGCTCTCTGACTTGGTCGCCATCAGTAATTTTGAATGTCAAATTTCAGTACAGGACTTCTACAGGCAGACGGAGCCCAAGCCTAAGCCGAAGCCAAAGCCATGGTTTCGAAAAATGGTCACAGAACCTACAGAACCAGTGTGATGCTTGAAGCCTAAGTCAGTCTGGTTCCTCCATGTATCACTGCTTTAAACAGTACTTCACACATGGGGTGTTAGACAGAGATGGTGATGGCTTGCTTTGGCAAACTCTTCATGATGTATACTGTGAACCAATCGGTTCTGCAGTAGAGGATCAAGAAGTCATGACTGAGGTGGTTAGGATCCATAACTTCAGTTTCCCAGCAACCTTGGAATTGTACCAAGACCATTTTTTTAAAGACCCTCAGGGGGGATAATAAAAACCCAGGAAGTAACCAACAGGCCCCTCCAGAAATCCTCAATTAGAGCATTTGTGCTGCATGTGCCTGTCAAAACACACCCATTCCAAGCCTCTAGTGCCAGATTTGGCATTGACCTTTGGGGCAAGTAAGGGAAAAATAACAAGCAATGAAAAATCTGTCTTCTTTCGGTGGTAAGCACCAAGGAAAAAGCAAAGGATAGTACCCATGACCCTTAAAAGCACCAAGGTTAAGTTGTGAATTTGTGGTTTGGAGATCTTCCAAATGAAGCAGTCTGTTCTGCTTCTAAATTGTTTGTTAAAAATGTAGCGTAGGGCCTACAAATAACAAGTCTTCAATATCAAAAAAATATCATATTTTAGCTTTAGGATGTATCAGTCTCTGAGAAAGCTGTCTCATATCTTACGATTAAAATTTCATGTTTGGCTCACCTGAAGAATTCTATGCATCCAATTGTTAAGGTGAAGCATGTCAAGGCTTCACCCACAAATGAACCAAGAATCCATGTTGGAAGCTCTAAAACCCGAGTTCTTTATAAACGAATTGTAGAACTCATACTTTTACTCAAGATTTGTTGTTCTGTGTATATTCATACTAAGGTTCTTGAGCTTTTCACATCTCACAGAACAAAAGGCTTGTAGGCCTACTTGACTTCTACTGACATGATTTTTGTTTTACTGTGCACAGTGTGCATGTACTAACTCCTACTACAAGGGTAGTCTTTACTTATGGAAAAGTTCTGCATTCCGAAAATTTTCCTGTTTAAATTAAAAACATCTAAAAGTAAATCCACTTTAAGTAGCTCCTCAACAACACAACAGGTTTAATTTCTGTTAAACCCAAAAAAATTAACACCTGAGAAAGAAGCAAGGTTTATACAGGTTTCTTCAAAGCATGGCCAATACAGCATTTTTAATTATCACATTTCCAGCAGCGGGTGCTCACTACACTGTTAAAGCTGATTTACATAACAATAGGCTATATTTGCGACAATTGAAACATTAATAACAGCTATTGTTTTGTTAATGATGAACATATCATAGTCCAGAGTGACTGTTAAATTTCTTTTTCTAATTTATGATCAACAAATAAATTCAAAATTTTCAAAAAATTTAACAAATCAAATCAAATAGTTTCACTAAAATGGACCAAACAATATACGCAACTCATTAAAAGAATGTATTCATATATATATTTATGTAATAGATTAACAAGTTTTTTATTTCCTACTTAAACTTTCAAGCAGGTTCATATTCTTGAAGATTTTTCTGTATTTTGTTTGACCAAAAAATGTATAAAAAGTAGCCAAAATGAGAAACAGTGTTTTCAGGATTAGGGACACGATTATTTGGGTTGGGGGATTTGGGCTATAAAAAGCATTTGTTATTAGCAACAAATACATTTGAAAAGATGTTTTAAAAGTAAAATATAATGATCCGCACAACAAATATTGTAGAACCAAATTTTGTTCTACACAAAATGGCGGACCGTGTTAGTTCACAAAGTAAAAGTTTGTAAAACAACTTTCCAACCATATTAATTTGTTATTAAACAACACGGTTTAGAGTCCAAAGCACCCAATCCAAGGCAACAAGTTCCTTTCAGTTAATGCATAAGACAGATATACATTATATATACCTGAGTCATCAAGTTACTCATACAAATTGTCATGAACATGAAACTGCATTGATGCACGTAGTAGAATTTAAAAGATGTCTTGTGCAAGGTTTTACAAACAAGGATTATTTTTAAAAGTGAGCCAAGTGCCCTTGAAAAAGATGAGGGTATTCGCAAAATAGTACTTAGATATCATCAAGACAATTCTCTAAGGAAAATACATCGGTTAATTCTCAAACCTTCCTGAAAATTTTACCCCCAAAAATGGAAAAACAGAAAGAACAATATAATGTTAAATTTATACAACTGTACATGAGAAATAACGTTAATACGAACTTTGTATAATGAACGAATGAAAAATAAAATGGAAGGAACTTCTTCAAGACGTTCCTCAAACATTTTTTAAAGTACAACTGGTTTAAACCGACAATAGCTTAGTAAACAAGAGTTTTTTTTTTTTTATCTGCTCAAAAAACTCTGGCAATTTTTCCTTATTATCATGTTACCCAATCTGGAAAGTGCAATCAAGGCAAAGAACAGAGAAAAGAAGAAAATTACCCCTGTTTAGTGAAAAGTATTTACGGACAATAAATATGGCAAAACTCAACAGCCAAAAAGATGACTTAATATTTGTCAAAATAGAATTAGTCATGTTATTGACAAATTACATGTGTATGCTGTACTTGATAACATCTCAACAGCATTAACTATATATATTGGTAACGCTTAATTACAGGTTGATTTGAGAGCACATTAAACATTTCGACTAATCAGCCTTTCAATTTGTGTCAAATTCTTACCAATGACTTGAAAACACACACTTTCTTGATGATTGGCAATGCCGGAGAATTGGTCCTTGTTTTGGCTGAATAATGGGCTGCAAATAACTCGAACCCAATTTGGAGGCATGCAGGTTTGTCAATATGTTTATCCACAGTAGGTCAAAGGAATATAATTAAATATCGAAAACAGTTCAGGAAAGGAGGGTAGCACGTTTCAGCTTGACTGTTCCACAAACCCTCCAATCTTCTCACAATTAATTCTTCTGTATCCATAGTTACCTCACAATCAATTAACATTTTACTAGCATTTACAAATTACACGTTACCCACCATTTTTAGACCGATTTCTCATCATCATACAAATATGCAGTAGCTATACTTACACCTTTTTCAAAATTATCTGAATTACTTTCTCTATCCAACATTTTAGAAATCTAAGTTTCACAATTTGTTTTGCAGGCTAAAATACTCTTGTATGTGCACAGTTATGTTTATACATGTAATTTACATGAAAAAATGACTAAAGCTTTGTTAGGGTACAATATAGTTTACAAGATGAGACGCCCTGGTTTCTTTACACACCATTTTATGTACACATTTTAACTGCAGTTTTATGCACAGATCCTTCAACAATCAACTAAATTACAGTGCTTTCCATAAGAAAGAAAAACAAATCACAATTCAGATTTGTCTCAACATCAAATAATATCACCAACAAAAGTGGAACCATTTTAAAGCTCCATAAAAACGAACAATATTTTTCTATAACTTAATAAAATGTGGGTCAGGATTCCTTTTAATCTCAGTAACTCTTAATTTTAGTTAAAAGTATGTAGGAGTTTCCTCTCCAAACAAAACCTTTTTTTTAAATGAGAGAAGAAAATAAAAACTATTATAACTGTGGCAAGTTGAGTTCGAGGTCATGGTTATTCAACTGTTGATTCTTCTATATGAAAACACATTTAATGAAATACCTTTCAAATACCAGTGGTGTTCTCAGCCAAACAAATCCCTTTTGTGGTTGGTGAAATGTTACAGAGAACAATCACACAAACACCCCAACACCTCCACTAGACTTCTCCCTTTTCGGTTCCATTGTATTGTTTTGTATGAAAACCTGTCTTTTTTCATTTCCATGAGTAACTGTATTAAGTATACTCAGCTGAACCCGAATATTTCCTTTCACTGCAACAACAACCTGACATGTTCTCACCATAGTGTTATCAAAAGTGTGATTTCTTGGGTTTTTTCAATCAGGTAAATAATCAATTTAAAGAAAAAACTCCTTCAGAAGCTGTTAAGGTTTTGCTAAATTACTTGGGAGTGTGGGTTAGTGTGTGTATTTTGTTCTGTCTCCTATGCATTACATTTCAAGCAGAATTGAAGCATGCTTTGACAAATTACCAATTTTACAGGTTGTGACCCTTGGTTTCACAGTCCTGGGCTAAAAGACGCCCGCCTGCCATGAACGCATGTGAATCATTCTGCAAACTCTCCTTAGATAAACAAAATGTGACAATGCCCCAGCCCCGACCCGTGATAAATTGTGAATAGCGCAATTTTGGTTGGTGAGTTGTTGTTCAAGCAGAGCATTGGGCTTTACTGCGGTGGTTTTCACTGCCGACAAAAGACTCCAGATAAATCTAGAGTGTTTAGTGGCTGCTGCAGTAGTCTCGGACATGATTGAACTCAAGAGCCTCCTAATTCACATCTGGCTGGTATTCATGCCTCCATGGTTTCTGTTCAATATTTTGAGAGGACAAGTAGGGGGAAAGAATTGCTATTCGTAAATCAATGTTGAAAGAATAAATGGGAATGGGGGAATGACGAAAGTCAGAACATGCCATGACAAATGGCATTTACTCTCACTCTTAAAAACTTGATAAATTTGATTGCGCAGTTATTTCAAGTTGATGATAAATTTGATTGCGCAGTTATTTCAAGTTTATGATTCCAAGAAGATTTCTTAACTGGAAAAATAAAATGGAACGACAGACCCAGATTTTGTTGTAAAGGAGGTTTTTTTTGCAAGCTGTTGATGAATTCAAAAGTTTTTTAATTGACACTGAGGCTGATAATGTATAAACCATTCACGAGAGACAAAATAACAAATCCAGATGGACTGTAAAAAGGTGACTCAAGCAAACAAAATTATTCACATTCACTTTGGTGAATATTTAATTTTTTATTGTAAAATAGTGTTTTGATAAATACACAGATGCGACACTTTTACAGCAATATACAATAACAGGGTCATTGGCAAAAGATTTACATAAACAAGTATGATGTTTTAAAAAAACAATAAAAAGGAAATAAAATAATAAAAAGTCAGAAAGCAAAAGCACCACAACTGTTAAATCAAAATAATACAAAATCAAGGGCTAAAACTTCAAACTTATTTAAAACAGCAGAAAAGTTTAATCCAATTCTTACCATGATTTTAATGTTTCAATTTGTTGAATGCTTGTCTCCCCTCCAAGGACCATAATCATGATTTATGATTAAAAATACCTGTAAGATTAAAGGATTTGTTGTTTTTACCACCACTGGATTTGTCTGGTAAACATGACTAATTCCCACAAGCCTAACCTAATCATTAGTACTCCAAAGAGGTTTCTGATTTACAAGAGGTGTGGAATTGTTGTGCTAGAAACTCTGCAGTTGTGCTTAATACTTTTAGCCATGTATAACTCCACCATAGAAGCAACACTTGTATCTCAGTGTTGGGCCTGTTTCAATTATGAAAATTACTTGCCTTGATGTGCGTGGTTTGTGAAGCATTATCAGCTACCCAAATGGGCTATGCATCAATGCAGAATAATAATATTTCTTACACATAGAACTGCAATGACAGATCTACATGTGTGACAGGTACCAATACAATTTATGTCATTCAAATCTAGTTCTCTCTTTACAAATTCACAGTAGATTTTACACACAACAACTAAAATTGCGATGATCCAAACTTTTTTTCAGAATAGGGTTGCCAGCAAGAGACACAGTAGTGCTGAACTTGCAATGGTGTCTTATAGTGAGCTGGGTTCAACTTCAATCCTTATCAAATTGATCTCCAACACAAATATCTCACACACACAAAGTCCATGAGCAAACACACAGCCTGTGTTTATCAGGTCTTGCAGTAGTGCAGAACCAGACATAGCCCTAGTCAGGGCCTGGGCTGCTGATTCTACCCAGTGAAACATCAACAAATCCATAACAAAGAGATTAAATCTAGGGATTGTGAAGAAAATTATGGTTCACTGCTTTTCATTCAATAGACCCAGTTGGTGGATCAAAAATGTGACAAGTTTATGCTCTCTGAAAAGACTGGGGGGATCTTTGTCAAAGGAATTGAGCTGAACCACTCCAGTAAGTTTTACATGTGTTATACATTGACAGCTTAAATAGAATATACAATGTGAAATTATGTCTTTAAATCAGAGTGGATAAGGATTCCATTGATCCATCCATACACCTTTATCATGACATCGCCATCTTGGTCATGTTCCCTGTGTGCAAACTGCTATTATAAATACTGATTATCATGACACCACACAGGTGCCAGACTACTTTGCACTTCCTGTCTTGCTTCGGTTACATTTGGTTACATGTGAGAGAAAGATGGCTGGACCATGATAAAGGTCTTGAAGAGGATTGGATTTTAAAACTAAAAACTGCCAGTTTGCAATTTATACATGAATATTTTGAAAAACCTTTCAATTTTGTCTTGTACATTGACTGTGCACATACTTTCTGAACTAAGTTAGGAAGTACTTTACAAATATTTATAACCAGACATAACTTCATTTTGACACTGACAGTAAACTATAGGCCTATTTTAATATACTTGTACATTTAATTTGAAATCTGTAAAAATTGAATCTTTAGTTCAATAAGTCATTGATTTTTTTAACAGTACTGTTTGAAGTAAAAACTTTCTAATAAAGAGTGCCAGCAAATCACACAGTACTGATGAATTTTGTCTGAACATCTCACTTTTTTTTTCCACTGAAGCCTGTATGCAATACAATATTTCTGGAGAGATGCATTCACATCACAGACACAAGTTTATTAGGTGAATGTTGAAACAAAACACAAAGTACTGTATCCCATTAGATGTTTGTCTAAAAATCATTCTTTTGGGGAGTTAAAGGAAATCAAAAATATTGAGATGCTGATGGAAATGTTTTTGTTTCAAAGCTAACCACTAAAAATTTTGCAATATTGTTTTTCTTCAAAAACTTTCAAACATGTTAACTGACCATCATTTGTTAAAAAAAAAAAAAAAAAGTTTCCCATTGTATCATTAGCAAACTAGTAGACATTACCCTACTGCATCATTGTAGTACAAGCTGTTACATTTTGTTTTCTTTGCCTCAAATACACGCACCACAAAAACACCACAGGAGCAATATCTCAACAATACATTCGCTTCAATTTCATAACATTTGGACTATTGTTCTGTTTCAACAAACACCTCTTAGAATTATGTTCCCTTACTACCCACACTCCCCCCTTAAATAACACGCCACCTGTTAGCAATCCATAACAATTCAAGACTACACCAGACATGTGCACTTCTTTGTAAATCGGCACTAATTTGTAACAAAGTATAAAAATTGTCAAATGGACAGTAGAATAGAAACCAGAAATGTAGCCTGTGTAAAAAAAGTGACCACTTCTGGATGGAATGGTCAATAAACAAGGTTTGCCAAAAGGACATACTATTACTAAAGCTTCAAACTGCCTTGGTCTGGACTGGTGGTCAGTTCTTGAGTTATTATGCACTATAAATTTTATGTGATTGTTCTGGTGTTTTTAAAATTACGCCCCCCCCCCCATCCCTGGTAAAGTGTCAACCAATACTTCATCTTGAGTGATAAATCTCATGTAATCCTTTTGACAGGAGTATAAAAAAGGGGAAAAAAGGTTTGAATAGATGGATCCATCAAAATTCTAATTATTCTTCATCATGCAAAAAAGAAGAGATTTTGCTACTAAGAAAAAAATCACAACTGTGGATTTTTTGTTTGTTTTAACCTTATTCCATCATGAGCTTTTTATAGGAAATGTCTACCTTGGTTGGATACAAGGCACTTTGTACAAATTTATTTTAGAGAGAGTTTTCAATTACTCATATTTCATAAATTGACACAATGCAAGGGAATTGAGAGTGGCAGGTTGGACTGCGTACCCCTTTAAACCCAGGCCAGAGGAATTCCTTGCCTTGAGTCACCCTAGAGACCTGCGAAATTGATCTCCCAAGCAGAAAATGCACTGGAAGATGGATGTCAATTTGGGCACAGGTGATGGGAATTTGAAGTTTGAGAAGCTACAGGAATGGGGTTTTGGAATTCGAAGTTCCTTCTGTGGTAGTGGGGCTGGATTAGGGCAATGGCCTCTTTGTGGAGGTCAAACTAGAACCATGATGAATTATGATTTCTTTTTAGTAGAAGTGCAGAAAGAAGTTGTGCGAAATAACAATGTAACTTTGACCAGTTTTTGTTAGGCCTGAACATTTGTTATTCAAATCCAATGGAGCAGATACAATTCAAGTCAAGGATCCATAAATTCCTGAATGTATCTTGAAGCCAAATAAATGTTTCTGTCATCAATTGCAAATCTCATTATCATACCATCCAAGGCTATTAATTATTAACATCTATTGGTTGAGTCATAAGTTTACCAAGTGAAAAGTTCCTTTAGCATTTCTGTTTCCTTAGACCTTCAATTTTTAAATATACACAGTATGAATCAAAAATTGGGTAACATTGGATGCAAAATTCAAACAGATTTTAAAGTAAAATTTCCATGATTTTGTCAAGTACTGTAATAAATAATCAATACCTCTTCCAAATCTGTTCAAACACGTCAAAAACTGGGGAAGATTTATATATTGTTGAATTTTTCCCTGCCTTCAGGTGATTTGTTTTCTGTCTTCAACTCAATGTGGCACATTTTTAACACCTGACTGAATTGAATTTTATCTATACAAGGAAAGACAGATGAAGCAGAGTGAGTGGAGGTCAGGCTGGGTTTGCTGAAGCAGAAGTTATTCCCTGATCACAAACCAGCTGACACCAGACCTACCATGGAATAAGCTCTGTGGTGGTTTACAGATAGACCTTTGTACCCCAGCTATCAACAATACCAGCGCTTGACATTGTAGGAACACTCCAAAGGTTTATTTGCTATCATTCCGCACATAGACAAAGCGCCGTTTTCCATACTTGAGATTTTTGGAAGGGTTGATTTGATAAGCAATCAGTAACAGTCACAGGATTTTTTTTTTTTTATTAAGCTAGCCAAATAAGCCGTATTCTAAATTGCTAGTAATTTTTCCTCAATTAAAAAACATAAATAAAAAAATTAAGATTTTCATTTCCCCAAAAACAAAGTTTGCCTTATTTAATTACAAATTGACAGCGAGTATTGCAAAATTTAGAAAGTTTATTATAATATATTTTGTTAACCGAATTTTGAAGAACTTCTAAGGACAGGTTTTGAGGATAAGAATTTTCTTACAGTCATTGCCTAGGTGTACTAAGATGAGAAACCCAAATGAGTAAATGAATCAATGCCTACCGATTAAGTCATTTACGTCTGATATTAGAATGGAAAAAACGGCCATCAATGATCTATACACAATACATTATATTGATGATTCATTCAAAATGGCTGCCAGTTCTATCAGCAGTTGCAAGCTGGTAACAAAACACATCCCCTGTACAGCTTTCAAAGATTTAACAAAAGGGGTTTTAAGCTGCCATTAATCACTCACGCACCACCACATACCAGACAGTTGTGTTTCCCCTCAAGGACTAAGGTGATGGACTCAGCCCTGGTTTCTCATGAAACTTGAATGGGGAAATTCAGGGATCATCAGTGACAGTTTTTCCTTCTGCAATCAATCCATGGATTATAGATCGAGAAAATTCTCACTGTAGAATTTTTGCAATAGTTCTGACAATATAACATTTCCACGAAATACATTCACTGTGCTTATCTACGTACTGCTTATCAATATCATCATCGTTGCTAAAGACATGAAGTCACTGTGCTTGCTTGTGTACTGATTTGTTTCTGTGAAGAGACGTGCATGATGAACATACCCAACTCATTCCGGATTGAGTTTTTTTCCGTATGTACAATTTGTAACACCAATCCTGCATCTTACAATTAACCGCTATTTTAATACACTCAATTTATGTGAGTTTGAATACCAATACCATACCTAACATAGGCCTTGATTTTAAAATTGAATTACCCCTGCATTTGTATTTTTTACAGTATTGATTTACAGTGGGTAGAGCAACATGCATGTTACTGAATCCTGTCTGAGCATGTGTTGAATTAAAAAAAAATCACTACAAAAAGTACAATTTACAAGTATGATTAAAAACAGATCTTGATAGAATAAAGTTTTATAAATGGTAAAACACACATGCAGTACACAATGGCTGCTTTCATATAGTACATGTACAATTCGGCACAATTCAGTCATCAATATGACAATACTTGGACTTTTCTTTTTACAGCATATTTACAAGAATTCACCCACCTGGTTTCCGTCCAGGGGCTGGAGGTGGGTGGGTGGTTGGTTGGGTGCTGTCTGCGAGGTTTATCGACTGCACTCCTTTGGCCTTTTTCCACAATTCTCACACAAGCTCACAATGTCACTCCTACCATAGTCGCATGTTAATATTAAGCACAGCGTCACTGATGAGAACAAGTCAAACGTACAATCTTGAATCTCAAGTGTTTACTGAGTACAAAAAGCTTGGCTTTATCAACGAAAATCCTCTATTTAACATTAGCTTTACAGTCTGGTGCTGGTTTTTTTTCTCTAGCGGTTTAAACCAAGTACATCATACGTTTGTAGGCGGTTGTTTGGGCTGAAATAGAGAGCAGATCCTAGAGTAAAATATTGACCATGATCGCACTGTTTTTCCCGACCAAATCCAAACTCCACTTGTGATTCCAACAACTAAAAGCATCAGATATTTGATCATGAAGACCAGAAAGTCTGGGCGGGACAAATCTTTGAAGTACTCTGCATAGGTGCAGGAGAAACTTAACTGGGAGCAGTGCTGTAGTCTCCATTGCTCTTGCCAGCGGGAGTGGTTGGACTGCTCGTAGAAATAACATCCAATAACTACTGAGGCAGGTAACGTGTACAACACAGAGAAGAGTCCAATTCGCATCATCAGCTTCTCTAGTTTATCCGTTTTGTTCCCGTCTTGCTTCATGAAAGTTCTGATACGGAACAGAGCAATAAATCCCGTCAAGAGGAATATGGAACCAATGATGAGGTACACGAACAACGGCGCCAGAACGAATCCACGCAGGGCATTGATGTTGGAGACTCCCGTGTAGCAGACTCCAGCGAGTGAATCCCCGTCGATTTCACCAACAGCAAGAATGATGATTGTCTTAATGGCGGGGATGGACCAGGCTGCGAAGTGGAAATACTGAGAGTTACGTTCGATGGCCTCATGACCCCATTTCATCCCTGCAGCGAGGAACCAGGTCAAACTGAGGATGACCCACCATAGCGAAGATGCCATCCGAAAGTAATACAGGAGCATGAAGAGGATGGTGCAGCCTTCTCGCTTGGCTCCCCTCGTCAATGTCCAGAGCTTTCCTGGACCAGTGGGGCGGTTGCAGGATACACTGTCTGCCAAGAAGAATCCGCAAATGTAAACTACTGCAATGACAAAGTAGCATCCGGAAAGAAAGATAATGGGTCGCTCAGGATACTTGAAACGGGTTCGGTCGATGAGGAAAGTCAAGACAGTGAACAGGGATGAAACTGCACATAAAAATGCCCATGAACCGATCCAAATACGAGCAAACTTTTGCTCATTGGTGTTGTTGAAATGCATATGACATGGGGCTCCACAGTTCTGACCACCCATAAATTCATAATCTCCAGCTATCTGAATCTGTAGTTCCTTTGGACATGAGAATGGTACATGTTTCTTGACAGCAGTAGTGGGTGGCATCTTGGTCACATTGGGTGGGGTGGTAGGGGGAACGGTGAACTTATCTGTGGTGCGGTTGCGATCAAAACATAGTCCAGTTTCGGGGAATTTCTCGCAGTCGAGACTGGCCGGCCATGAAAAACCAAACTTGTTCATGAGCTCCTCGCATCCATTACGGGCACTCAAGCAGAGCGATTTACAGGGCTGAAGTGCAGGTTGATCCGGCATTCTAGCACAAAACGGAGCATACATAGAACACAGGAAATACTTGAGATCCACTGAACACTGCACTTTGACAAGTGGGTAAAACTGGTGCACTTCCAGTCCAGCTTCATCCTGTCTTTGGTGGTTCAGTAAATTTGGCATGATTGTTTCGTTGTAGGGAACGTCTTGGCACAACGGAATAGTAATGGGCTCACAACGTCCGTACGATATGCTACCGATTTGACAGTCCACGAAGGAATTCGTACACAGAAGAACTGCGATAATCGCAACAAGACGGGCCGTTGATAGCGGTAAAACACCACCGTTTCCGAACGCCATGTTGTCAGTTTGGTGCTATGATATCCTTGTTATTGCCAGATCATCGAGACAGCAGCGATCAAAGCTTGATTTCAGAAGAAATTCGGCAATAAAGCTGTCTGATGATATCCTCTCAGCACGTCGGCAGTCAGGTGAAACACATTCATACGTGCAGCAAACACACCATTGAATGATGCACACAGGCCAACGATACAAATACCCTGCATTGACGAGACTGCTGGCATCTACATAGTCGTCAGTGCGTATTGCCAATGTGTGTACCTGCTTTGTGTGGCCGGCTGAACCCGGTGGCTGCAACTGACGTCACGAAGACGGTTTCTTATCACCCCAAAATAAATAGCGCTATATAACGCATTCCATCCCGAATCCATCAACACAACTGATACATAGGTATTGTTATTCATGAATTATACAGCTCATCTTTCAAAAATATATATAATTCAATGATATTTACTCAAACAGTTTGAAAAGAAGCCATTTTCACCAAAGAGGTAATCATTTGAAACCGCTTAATGCTAAGTGCTGTTTGGCCAATCAGCGTACAGCATAAAATCACATGATCACCACTTGAACAAAGTGGTGAGAACAGGTACACAAAGAGGTGGCACTGTTCAATGAGCGTATAAACCCATTCGCAGAAACTTTTTCTCCCCTCAACAGTAGCCTAATAACCGTGCATCCGGAGTTTATAAGCCTTAACCCCCTCTCTCTCTCGATTGCTACACAAGGGAGACTTAAAATCCAGCTGTCTTAAATTCGCAACTTCGAATGCGATTTCTTCTGATAAATTCACGTCTGGCTTCTCTTCCACACCACCTTTGTTCCCCGACTAGACGCCACTGTGGTTATTAATTCTCTATTCCTGATTATGTTGTTTTGTACTTGACCGATATACTTGATAAATTGGCATCCCATTGAGGGTCCATTTTGTATTAAAACACCGTATGTGTTTTTAATTGATGACGCGGCATGGGGCAGGGCGTTAGGTATAATGGCTAGAAAACTAATAAATGAGTTGAACAGGCCATATCATATACAGCTGTATTTGTCTACTGATTGGAAATGTTTCAAATGTTGAGAATAATTTATCACTAATAATACAGCTTTTAGTATCAATACGGTGGAAGGGTAATCTAAAATGAGGAAGTGCTGAACAAAGACAGCGTTGAAAACAAAATGTATGCCCTAAATTCTCCAGACGAAACCTAATATGGATACAATCCCAGTGGATGTGAGAGACAGTTATTAATCTTGGAACTATTTCCTGTATTACCTGGCGTTTTCCTCTCTACTAGTAACTGTTACTTCCTGCTTATTACTCAATACACATAGAGTCCAGTCAAAATTCACTCAATATGAACTACGTGAGGACACAGCTATAGTGTATCACAAATGCAGATACACAATTCAACAAACAAACAAATCTAAATGTTTAAATGGTGCTCATTTCTCAAGCAGCCAAAAAAGAAGAAGATGGATGGTGATTACAGGGAAGGAGAAGCAATACGAGGAAGACATCACAAATGAGAGCATATTCATAAACGTTGGCGTCTGAAGTGAAACTGAAAACCAGTGAAGAAAATTGACAGTTACCTGATAACAGTTGTTACTCTCCTCGATTTACTTCTTTATTTTCGTAAGATTCAAAACTATAATAGTATGAAGAAAAACAATCATTATTTGATGACAACTCGATGTTTTCTTCTTCTCGAACTTCTTCTACAAGTGGTTGTACCTTCAAATAAAAGTTGCCGTACTTGTGTGTTTTTACATATAAATTATACCGAATTCAGAGAATCGGCAATAATATCTTTAAATTAATTTTTAATGAAAATGATTAATTCTTGCTAAATTAATCTGTTTCCTACATATTCACTAATTCATAATTGGGAGAAAATGTGTGTATCACAGCATAGAGCGACTCATAAAATGATGAAAGGTAAATATTTCTAGATTTTGAACATTAAAAACCCCGTTTTTGGGGCTGGTTTGTTTTTGATGTGACACCCTGACTCATGTGAATACAAACTATACACAATATTTGGAGCCGTCTCCAGATTACGATGATGGATATTGGAAAGAGCAGGTCCCCTTTGTGCTCAGAGTAATCTCCACCAAATCGGGCAGAAGGTCTTTCCGGCCGTCCTGAAAAAACATGAAAGAATTGCCCAATTTTGTAGCTTTTTTTTTTCATCGGGCCACAATTAATTACACAGGGTTTCCTGTTTAGAGAAGGGGGCCCGGTGACCTGTTTACAACAATGCGTGGAACAAGGCGGACATTAATTGGTAAATGGCTTGCGGCAGTGATAAAACCTAAAAGCTACTATCGTTTATTTTTCTACGAATGAACTGTAGAATCAGCTGTGTGAGTGGCAGATCAGCTGCGTGATGGTGAGTGATGATTTGAATATCATGAATAATTCAACCATTTAGCAGCCGATGGCGAATGATTATTTGAATACATGGATAATTCATCATATTTGTGTTACTTTTGTGCGAAGTGTACTGAGCGACAATTTGAATATCATAAATAATTCAAACCATATAGACCATGTGACCTGTGACACCACATGTTTACAAAAGAGCCACAGAGCCTGGACTTCCTGCAGGCACATTTGTACACAGCTCAATGGAAGAATACAATAAATCTTATATTTTATGGAGATTGCACAGTCTGATTTTTCTCAACTTTTGATATGAAGAAAGGGGGACAAAAGCTGTACAGCAGTTGCTTTTGTAACTATTGAATTTATGTGAAAATTATGACACAAAATGTAAATTTTCCCATATAGCCTGTGTAGTATCTTGCCCGTCAGGAAATGCATTAGAATGTACAAGGTCACATTTCTGTAAACAAAGGTAACATGGTCTATAATTTACATCAATTTTGTATTAAACAAATTGGAATTAATGAAATAGTACACACTTGTTTGGATAAATAGTCTCTAATTGTAATATTTGTAACACTCTATTTCATTATTTGCATTTCATTTGTCAAAATTGTCAAATGGTTTGTTTGACCCAAGGTAGCTCTGTTAGGGTATAACTTTTGATCTTGTCAAAGACCAGTATCCTCACTTGGTGTAACCCAACATAGGCCTATGCAAAAAGGAACACACCTGTAAACATGGGACGTTGCAAGAAAATAATAGAAGAAAAACACCCTTGTTGAATAGAATTGTGTGCTTTGAGATGCCTGAGAAAGGCTTCATGCCTGAACAAAAACGATCTCCTTCCCTGAAACTACATTACTTTAAAGGGAGTCGTTTCTAACAATGTTTTATATAATATCAACAGCTCTCTAGTGCTCTTTACCAAGTAAGTTTTTATGGTCATTCATGTGTGGAGTAATTACCAAAGGCATACCCTCCCTCTAAGAAATACGAAAAGAGACTTGCTTTACAAATTAGTACTAACATTTCTTAACCTGAAAGCAGCCATTTGATTAGTCCCTATTATTACTAAACAAAATAATAGTAATACAAGTTTTGAAATACATGTACATCACATCATTTCTTGATTGATTAATTAATACATGCCTCAATATGTTTCAATTAAAGTAAAGCAGTAAAATATTGGTTTGAGGAAGAGTCTATAGGTATTAGGTTTGGCAATGATGAAATGATTGATGACAGACAAATCACACAACAAGAATTAGTCTCCATCTCAAGTTGACACCTCCCACAATATATCTCAGGTTGTGGTTGTCCAGGCCGAGGTCATCAGACCGTTAAGTAAAATGGTTCAATTGTTTGTTCTGCTTGGTTGATTTTCAGTATTCATTCAACTTCCCCCTGCGGCCCCAATTACTGATCTCATTGGGTTTGGTTAAAACCTCATTTCTTGGCCAGCCAGAACGGTGTGTATGATCATCAATTATGAAAGGAATTTTTTCCCCTTTATAGATTTGAAAACAAAAAAGCGAGAGACTCCTGCATGCTATAGCTTTAGGACTGGGTGTCAAGATATTTAAGACGTCGCTGATTAGCCATTTCTTCCTCATTGCATTCTCTCTCATAGTTCAATTTTAGAATCTGTAAATATTAGATAAGTTTATATCATACAAAAATATATCGCTGTTTTTCATGATGGCCTCTTTATAGAACAGAGGGGCACTAACTGTCATTTTTTCTTCTTTCACTGCTTTTATATTAATAATAATAATAATAATAATAGTGGCTTCTTATATAGCGCTCATATCCGTCACTCAGTGACGCTCAAGGCGCTTCAACAGTCAGTATTTTCCTGCAAGGTATATGTGGAGCTACTTTTTGAATTTTGAGACCTATTTCTTTACATAGCACCATGTAATGGTTTACAAGGTGCTGTGGCGCAATATGCAGCCAATCAAACCAGGAACACCGGGGCAAACCCCTTCTCTTTTCGATAAGTGCACTGGGTTCTTTTACGTGCATTACACAACACACGGGACCAACGGCTTTACGTCCCATCCGAAGGACGAAGCAATAATGGTTAAGTGTCTTGCTTAATAAGGACACAAGTGTCACGACCGGGACTCAAACCTACACTCTGCTGAACAGAAACACCAGAGCTTGAGTCCGGTGCTCTTATCCGCTCGGCCACGACACGCCCAAACCATGTCCTGCACCGTTCAAGCATGTTAATCTGCATGTACTATCAATAGCAACATTTTCACAGAGACAAACATCTTTAAACATACTGAAAATGTTGAGAATTATACTAACGTTTGAGCCCTTGTGCTACCACACAAACCTTCCTAGTCGGTGATCGACTTGTAAAAAAAAACCCTCACAAATGACATCATTAGGGACTCAATCTGTGCGCGTGTTACCACAGTTACTTCGATTTGTGAAAGCAACTTAACTTTAATTCACCGGATTCAAACAAATACCTCACAAGATCCATCTTAAGATGACGTCAGTATCCCCCTACTGATTTTTATTTTGACATCACACTTTGCCTATAGATAGGTTGCAGTATGACGTAAGTCGGCCATCTTTACGGGCAATTTGGAACACACAGTCATGCGTTTCGCGTGAGAACGGCGTGCAGCACGCGCACATTTCACAAAACTCATTGCATGATTGGTTAGTGAATGACGCGGCTGCGTTAATAATTTGAGCGCTTGACGCGCCTGCAAGCCAAAATGCGACTTGCCCGTAAAGATGGCGTCTACTGGGAACTATCTACAGCAGTTAAGATTAATTCACAATTAAGATCAATCTTCGCTCTTTGTGAAATCGAGCCAAGGTGCAGCAAAGTGTATGATTTCTGTTGATTTTTTTGTAGAACGAAAAGGTTGTGGGTTCGAATCCAACCCAAGTAATATGCATGTGGATGTTTTCAGACTCCGGAAAATACTGAGAATACAGTTCTTTGCACACATCGGCGTATGGGTAAAACCAAATAGGCCCTAGTATGATTAATTGATATTTTAGATAAATCAAAGCAAGATATAAAATGAAAAATCTAAAAAGTAGAAAATCATAAATATGTTACATAAATTTAAAAATCTTTCATCACAATCGCAGACTACAATTTTAACGACACTCCCAAATCACTAGTGTCTGAACTGCAAAGACGTAGTCGGTCTGCCGAACAAGATGTACGCAGGCAATATCCATTGAGAAATGTTAGCATTTTGATCTTGTTGAGCATAGTTCCAGCAAGCTGTCAATGTCTATGCCATCCAACAGACGCCCGGGGGTATTTTCTTAACGTGCACATTTTACATGTTTTCAGATTACTGCCCCTCTGGCTATAGGGAGTAGGGTGAATAGAAACATATCCGAGATGTAATATGATCACACATTATGATAATTGCGTTGCCGTACAATTCATTTCAGTCCACTGCAGACTCTATATTATTTTCTCAAGATTTTTGTATTATTTTTGTATAGTTAAGAGGTTCAATAGCTTTAATTATATTCACAATGTCAGGATTCACCAGTACATATCCGTCTGTACAATGGATAGCGTAGTGTATTTTAATGGAGAAATCATACACAACAGACTAATCTGATTGGAATGATGTGGATGCTTTGTCAAAAATCTACACAAACTAACTCTGTGATTTAGTGCTGAGGCATTAGACTCGCATCCTAAAATGTTGTCACGTTCCCCGTGTGCAATGTCAATTTGAGTACAAAAATGTACATTAAGAAATCAAAGGTCTGGCACCAGACTATTCCCCCTGCAGCCTCAGTTTGAATACATTGGTTGGAATAGGAGTCAAACAAGATGGCTGTAAATCATAGGTCTGGCACCAAACCTTTCCCCCAAACCTCAGTTTGCTGTTATTGGATGGAATATGAGTTAAACAAGATGGCTGTAAATAAATGTTCTGGCACCAGACTATTCCCCTCTAGCTCAGTTTGATTGTATTGGCTGGAGTGGGAGTAAAACAAGATGGCTGTAAATCATAGGTCTGGCACCAGACTATTCCCCCTAGTCTCAGTTTGAATATGTTGGTTTGAATATGAGTCAAACAAGATGGCTGTAAATCAAAGGTCTGGTACCAGACTACCAACCTCAGTTTGATGTTATTGGTTGAAACAGGAGTAAAACAAAATGGCTGTAAATCAAAGGTCTGGTACCAGCCTATTCCACAGCCTCAGTTTGATGTTATTGGTTGGAATAGGAGTAAAACAAGATAGCTGCAAATCAAAGGTCTAAAAATGGCTGAACATGATAGATATCAATGGAAATATAGTTTCATCTTTTGACATAGGACTATTTTGTTAATAATCCTCAACATTGTTTTTCCCAGGACCCATTCCTAGATGATGTGGAGAGGTATAGTCATCAACCGCTGAAGTTTTTATCCCACAAAGGTCTTGATAAACTGTTAATAGGCCAGATGGAATGATAAACTAGGCTGGCCAAAACACTTGAGCAAACACACAAGAAGATTTATAAACCCACAACTATTCCTCTATCAAGAAATACTACTATATTAGGTAGAATAAAAATACAAACTTTGAAAAGCTATTTCAATTGAAATATCATTAGTCATTTATCTGGTGTCCTTCAATCTTTGATGCTTACTGCATAAAGGATGATCGTCACCTTAAGTATTGGGGGTATAAGTTTGTATTTGTTTTTCTCCCACTGAGAATTCTTTGAGCTTCAGTGTCTCTTGGAAATAGTTATTTTTACAAGATAAAAAGTACAAGACTTAATGCTTATTGTTGATTTTTAGGGGGTTTGTTGTCATCTAGCCGAAGCACCTTTTATTATATTCCTGTTTTATTAATGTGGTAGACTGCTCATCTTTATGTCATATGAAAATTATGGATAACACCCCATCCTTAATAACAGCCCGACCCTTTTTCTTTCTTATTCGAACAATTCAATTGTGCTTTAATTTTTACATTCTCGGGGGCAAGGGTTCTGAGCGGGAGGGGTGGTGGTCCGGGAGGGGGAGGTTTCACACAGGCTGGAACAAAACAAATTCCAGTACAACCCTTCTCAAGGAAAAGGAAGTTAACCGATCAATCGAAGTTAATTAAGGCTAAAGTGAATTTACCAAATATTGATGGGAAAGGACACATGCCACAGCCCCAATTCATATTTCTGGTTCTCAAAACACCACAACTCTCACCAGATCATACAAAAGGAATGTGGGTTTGAGATTTGATTGTTTGCTTATATGTAAGACTTCCCTTTTTTTGCAAAAGTGTCCATACCCTTTGAAGGGTGATGTCGTGTGACCTCAAAGTGTGACCTGAGGTGACCTGAGTTTGAATGATTGGGATACTATTTTTTCCTGCGCAGTAAATATCTTAGTTTCTGACAGAACAGATGAAAATGATTTGAGATAGCTCCGGTTGATAAATACCTCGTATCAAGACAAATACTTCAATGTGTTGAAATTTATGACTAGTATCATGCTTCATCCATCTTTGGCCACATTCGCTGCATGCATTAAAGGTGTGATTCCTAAAAAGGTGCCAGACTGTTGCCTTGTTGGTCTTTCAACCTCAGTTTGATTTAGACTAGTTTTAATGTGTTGACTTATCAAGCATCATCCATCTTTAGCCACATTTACTGCATACACTAAAGGTAAGATTCCCCAAAAGCTGCCAGACTATTTGTCTTTCTATCGCGGTTTGGTTTATACTAGTTTGAATGTCTTCAAACAAAATGGCTACAAACTTCTCTGTTTGTGGAATTCCTGAGGAAGAATGTTCATTATTTAATTTGATCCGACATTCATGGACTGTAAACAACTCCTTTGCTTACTTTCACACACGGAAAATGGGAGGAATTTCAGATGTAATTTTTTTGTAAATATAGCAAAAATTTGATATTGAATATTGAATGCTATAGACACCAATATAAAACCCCTGGGGTGTACAGCGTTTAACTACTTACCTTTTGCATTATTTCCAGTCATACCATAGGGAGTCCCTGCTCTATGATTGTACATGTTACCTTCCCTTGTTTTAATTCCAAGTAGTAGCGGTACAGGTATGCATACGGTATTTGGACTCAATGCTAACTATAGCTATTTTTATTAAGGACAAGCAGTGGCGTAAGCAGATAGGAGGGGTGGGGTGGTAGCCCCATTCCTCAGAACCCTTTAGCACATGGCTTTTTGTAATGATCCGTTCATTTGGGTATCTTTTCGATCTCATTGTGGGGGGGGGGGGGGGGGAGGGCAAGAAGGGGTTGCCCCCGAAAAAAATTATGTCTTTGACAATGACATGCTTGAACGCCACTATGGGAATAGAGCAAGGGAAATGCTGTGAACAAGCCCAATGCAACTTTTAATATATAATTGACAGACTTTAAAATCACCGTTAAACCATTACAACTAATAATGGGCACTGTCAAGACAGCACTCTAAGAAGTCAGTCTTGTGACAGTCAGATTTATGACTTTAAAATGTTTGCAAGTCTTTGAAGTGTACAAATAAATGTGGACTTAATTGAGTGCCCAACTTGCGATGTAATAAATTTTGCAAGCTCCTTTTTTGACCCATCTGACTCTGATTCATCTTGTGACCTAACGAGGATGCTCCAGTTAAGTAACTCTTTTGAAAGCCTTACTTCACTAAATAGTGATGACTTCGATATTGTAAATGCCCAAGTATTTTCAAGAACTTCCAGCCCTACAAGAGCTGGAGTCATACCTAAAATAACTCTGAAAAAATCTGTGAACGGGTGGTCATGTGATCACAAATCACCCGCCAAAATTGCGAGAAATCCTCCACCACTGAAGTGTGTGAAGACCAAGGGCGTCGATCGCTACTGAAAAGTAGGGGGGACGGGCGAGCAAGTCTTGAAAAAATACATCTTACATTATTTGCACCCCACACCATTACTTTTAAATTTAATTTGTGTAAAGGGAACGGTGACATCATACGTGTAGTTTTGTGCAAACAGACAATGTGACCACAACAAACATTGTTATGGTTACAGAGTGTATTTAGAGAATGACACGCAAAGAAAATAGTAGGACCGGAACGCACTCAAAATGTTCAAAAAGCTTTAGGTTAAATATTTATAAAATGTCTTCCCTTGTTGATGGATGGAGGTTAAAGCTTTAGTCCGGCGTTTATCGTGTGTCAGCTTGAAGTTCTTCGAAAAAACAAAATACTGCTTCTTCGACAAGGCTTGTCTGTCATGGCAAAAACTGGATTTTACTACATTTTGTGCGTTTTGCGATTGTAACAAAATGTAACACATTTGCACTTGCGCGCACACACAGACTTCCTTTGTGGAGGGATCGTGTACCGTACATTATAATATAGCATACACAAACGACGCATAACTTGAATGCTAACAAGGTATGTAAGTGGGATTTTGTCTTGGACGAAACTTGTCGTCTATTGTCTGTATTATAGAAACGGAAATAGGCCAAAAATACCATTCTGCGCGTGATCCATCAGGAAAAAAAAAATAAAATTAAGAAAACATTTCACCGTTTGTTCGCTATTCTTTTATTTGAACAAAAATTGTAATGAAATATTAAATCAAGAAAATAGTGTGTATTTTTATATTTTGTTGCATATTTCTAATGAACAGTCAATCAAAAAGTGGGGGGGACATCTGATATGCTGTCCCCCCAAGTCTAAAAAGTGGGGGGGACATGTCCCCCCGTCCCCCACCCATCGACGCCCTTGGTGAAGACAAAATTAATGATGGTTGGACTATCGTAGGGAAAGATGGTAACAGTAATGCTCCTATCAACGATAACTTCTTAAGCTTGTCGCAAGTGGACCCTCAATATTTGATTCAGCAAGAACCCTCTGTTCAGCAGAAATCCTCTGTGCGTTCGGTCCATACTCAATTTAAATCCAAGAAACCTGCCAGATGTGAGAATATTAAGATAGCAATAATAAACTTTCGCAGCATCAAAGGGAAAACTGCACTCCTTAATTCCTTTATTGACACTGAAAACCCAGACATCCTCATTGGAACTGAGTCTTGGTTGGATCCATCAATAAAGTCAGCTGAGATTTTTCCTCCTCACCTTAAGATCTTCAGAAAAGATAGAAACTCCCATGGAGGAGGCGTCCTTATAGGGGTCAACAACAATATTCCCTGTTTTGAGATAACTGACTTATCGAATGATTCCAGTGAGCAGATTTGGTGCCAGGCTTCATTATCTGGACAAACTCTTCATATTGGAAGCTTTTATCGTCCTCCTGATGCTAGGTCTTCACCACTGTTAGAGCTCGATGTCAATGTCTCAAAAATTAACAATTCATCTCGTTCTCCTGTAATCATCCTGGGTGGTGACTTCAACATCCCTGGAGTTGATTGGTCTGATGGTAACCAGAGTGAACCGAGGGGTGTTCTCCAGGATGCCCTTGCTGATCTCATCTTGAACAACCATCTTGCGCAGAAAGTCACATTTTCTACCCGAAGAGATCTAAATGGTACTGAGAACACACTCGACTTACTCTTGACATCTCATCCAGATTTGATTGGTGATGTTTCATCTCATGCTGGAATCAGTGATCATTGTATTATTCAAGCTAATTTTTATACCAAGGCCAAGGTTTCTACTAAGCCTCCTCGCAGTATCCCCCTTTGGAGAAAAGTTAGCTCCACGGAATTCAAGGCTCTAGCGGCAAGGCTTGCCAGTGCATTCTTTGATCTTCAGCCTCTGGGAAAAACTCTGTTGAGGAGAACTGGACATGGTTTAGAGACTCTCTAAACGACATTGTCACTAATCACATTCCCCACAAGCTCATCAAGGGTCGAATGCGGGCTCCTTGGTTTTCAACGAAATTGAAATGTCTATGCAGTAAGAAGGAAAAGTGCTACATCAGGGCCAAGAAAAGTGGTAAAAAACTTGATTGGGAAAAATTCACCAGAGTTCGTAAACAGGTTGACCGTGCCATTAGGAGTGCCCATAGAGCACATGTTTCTTCTGTACTTGAAAGCGGCCATCCAAAAGATTTCTGGAGATGTCAAGTCTAGACGGACAGAAAATTCAGGGGTCCAGACCTTAAAAGTAAACAATCAACTCCTCACCGAAGATCAGGACAAAGCTGAAGCTCTAGCAAATCAATTCCAAAGTGTCTTCACACATGAGGATACAGCTTTATTGTCTTATCCGGATCTGCCTCCAAGTACTTTTTCAGATATGCCTCCCATTACCATAGAGATTGAAGGTGTCAAGAAATTATTGCTCAATATAAATGTCACAAAATCAATTGGTCCTGATCAAATTCAAAACCAAGCTCTCAAAATTGCAGCAGAAGAAATTGCTCCGATCTTACAGTTCATTTTTCAACAATCCCTGGACACGGGAGATCTACCATTGGACTGGAGAAATGCAAATATAACTCCTCTTTTTAAAAAGGGAGGTCCTACCGATCCTGCAAATTATCGTCCCAGCTCTTTAACATGCACTTGTTGCAAGCTTTTGGAGCACATTGTTGACAGTAATCTCATGCGCCACTTATCTCGCCATAATATTCTGGCTGCGAACCAACATGCTTTTAGGAAACACAGATCATGTGAATCACAATTGATCCTCACAACAAACGACCTGGCAAAGAACTTTGACGAAAAGAAAACAACCGACATGGTAGCTTTGGACTTCTCAAAGGCCTTTGACGTCATCCCCCACCAAAGACTTCTGATGAAACTCGACTTTTATGGCATCCGTGCAAATACAAAAAGATGGATCTCAGGGTTCCTGACAAACAGACTCCAACGTGTATGTATAAATGGGCAGACATCTGAATGGCTCCCAGTCCTTAGTGGGACACCTCAGGGTACAGTGCTGGGTCCACATCTGTTTTTACTTTATATAAACGACATTCATGAAAAGGTCTCAAGCACAACCAGGCTATTTGCTGATGATTGCCTGCTTTATAGAGCCATCAATTCCACGGAGGATGAAAGAGCACTTCAACAAGATCTTGATACCATGGTCAAATGGTCTAAAGTCTGGGGCATGCAATTCAACCCATCCAAATGTAAGACTATGCGTGTCACAAGGAAGAGGGTGCCAGGTAAAATGTCATATAACATCTGTGGCGTTACCTTGGAAGAAACAAACCAGACCCAGTATCTTGGTATTAATATCCAACATGACCTGCGTTGGAATAGCCAGACACATCATGCTTCTGGGAAGGCGACCCGAGTCCTAAATTTCCTGCGAAGAAACTTTCATCACTGCTCTTCAACCATCAAAGAAAAACTCTATGTCACACTTGTCCGTCCACATCTTGATTATGCTACTGCTTCATGGGATCCATATACAAGTAAAAACATCTCATCCATCGAAAAAGTTCAAAGACAAGCAGCTCGCTTTGTTACCAACACCTATGGGTGGGATTCTAGCGTCTCAGATCTTCTTCAAACACTGGACTGGGGAACACTGAAAGACAGAAGGGAGGCACATAGATTAAATTGCCTTTATAAAATGATAAATGGGCATCTCGATATTAGTTACCAGACCTATACAAACCCCAAACCTGACAGATGCAGACGAGGACACTCAAACCAATTTCAAATTCCTGCTACCAACTCACAAGTTTATGCCAACTCTTTTTTCCCCCGAACCATTAAGTCTTGGAACAACCTCCAGCAGTCTACCATTACTCAATCCTGTTCAACATTATTTAAAGCCGCTGTTCTCAATGAAAAGACTATTCGTCCTTAGTCCACCCTCCGCCACCTCCAGTCAAAACTCTTTCATGGAGTATTTTGGAGGATAACCAACCAAGAACCAAGAATTGAACCACATGGAATTCACAATGACACATTGTTGCTTTATATTCATCTCATGGCCAGCCAGCACTAAAAGCCAACTCTCCCACTGCTTTTACCATTTTAATGATTGTATATGATCATCAGAAGACAGGTGCTGAAGAGATTAAGAGGGAATCAGTTCATGATCAGAATGTCTTACAAGAGATTAACCCACAAGCGGCCTGTCAATCATGGCCACTGGGCTAGAAATAAGCCTCTTCATTTTTTTTTTTTTTTTTTTTTTTAACCCTGTAAGATCTCAGTTATAGATTGAGGTTTTGTGGAACGACAAAGGCTGTCATAACAGGAGCTGAGACTAGTTTGTGAGAACTCTACCAGTGCGTCATTGTTCAGACGCTATGGGCTGTAAAACATGGATTTGAATTAATCCATACACATATTGAACGAAGACCCCCGCGGGGCCTGACTCAATTTTTTCCCATTCCCATTCAGGGGTAAGACTGCTGGAAATTTCTCACGGCAATTGTTCCCTGAGATGAACATCTTTTTAATCCATGCCACTCTATAAAAAGGGCTGTTTCGAAAAAAATAAATAAATATCTTTTAAATGGTAATAATTATCAATTTATTTAATAGTAGAGATATCTGTCAACATCACTTGTTTACTTTCACTTAAATTTATCTTCAAAATACCTGATCTAGAATCATTTTTTAAAGATGAGCTGTTCAATAAAAAGAACAAAATCTTTCAGCAGTAGATTTCAACATTCTGCACATTCCTGATCAATCTAATATTGAACTAAATTAAAATGCCTCACAGTCTTTGAAACAGATTTAAAAAGACACTCAGTATAACTTTATCATAATACTATACCATTGTGGTCATGTTCCCCATATACAGTAGTGAACGCTAATATTCATTGTACAAAAAGGAACCAGACTATTTCTTCTTCCAGCCTCGGTTTGGTTACAGTAAGTTTGTATGGGAGAAAATTAAGATGGCCGCACCATGATCAAGGTTTATTCATCTCAACAAAACCTGAATTAAGACAGCTGCGGTGATCTCATCTCCCTTTCCACTTCAAGACAACAATGATTCGATGACTCTGTTGTGATGTCACACTCCTCATCATGTGTGCTATAACAATCATGAATTATATTTTTACCTCAAAACAGGGCAATAATAATTCTTCAGACCTTAGATTGGTTACATTGGTTACAATTCAAGAAAATCCAATATGACTGCCCCCTCCATGAATCTATTCCCCTGCTTCCCCGGCAAGCCCTTCATCCTCCCGCTACCCCTGAAGACATTTCCTGATTTACCATAGCAACAAAAGCCCCTCAGTGATCAAATTCACCTTGGCAGCGAAAAATGTGCTACAAACTCTCTGCAAAATATTGATTTCTCTCGCTTAAATTTGTCCTTATTTTCAAGCGTTGCTAGGAAACTGAGAGAACCGCTGAACCGGAAGTGCTGTGTGTTCATCAGTTGAATACAGAACATATCTAGAGGTGTGTCTGCATAAACATGTAACTATAGTTCCTGATCAATAGGTGTGCTTAATTCATACAACATCTCAAAGGGAATGTATACGTTTGGTAATTACTCTTCAAATTAATGGCAATAAAAACTCATTGGTTAGAAGCCTACAGCAGCTTTCGATATTAAAAAGCCTTTTGAGAAACATTTCACTTCGAAGTAATGTGGCTATGTAAAAAGATAGCAGTTGTTATGCCCGAAAATTTGAATCTGAGAAGCGTTTCTGTCAGAAACGCTTCTCAGACTGTTTATTCTTATAGGGATATTCTTCATGCGTGGACATATGGCGCTCCGGTTTTTCGTCGATATCTCAAAAACGCAGCCACCTCACAAGTTAGTTTTATTGTTTACATTTATATTGGATTAAAACAATCGAACGGTTCCATAAACCAAAGGTATACTTTGCCTTTATTAAAGGCCTATTATTAAATTTAGTATCTATTGGCGTTTTCCCCTCTTTTATTATTTTGTACTGACTCACATTTCGCTCTAATTTACCTAAAATACATAAACCTACACTAACAAAACAAATTCTCTCTGGAACCCAGACTGGCTAATTTGACGAATGAGCAAAACACTCCACGGCAGTAGAATAAACAGCAAGAAAGGTTCTCAAAATAACATCATCTACACAGCAAGTAGATATACACAAACCTAATATACCGCAAACCTAATATACCGCAAACCTAATATACCGCAAACCTAATATACATTGAGCAAAATAAACAAAATTAATAACAATTTGTTTATATAATATTATAAGCATGTTTATTTAGAATAATACATTTGAAGTGTTTATTTCTTTGACTTGCATGTCATAACAAACACACATTTTCCTTAAGAGCTGACCAGAAGGCCAAAATGCACTTTTTATTTAAAGCCCGAGTTTAAGTGTCCAATTCACAGAATCTGTTTCCATCAAACTCAACAAAAATTTAAATAAGACGCTTTGAACCTGAGAGGCGCGCAGGCTACCGCCATTAGTCGGTTCCCATAAATGTCAATTAAGCCACGCTCTACTGGAGTTTTCTCCTCTTGATCCTAGAAGAAAGTCTCAACATGGTGTTTTTTCGCAAGACATGGCATCATTTTCACGGCCGATTGCTCGTTTTATATCCCGCCTGTTGGGTCATACTGTTACCTATTGATTTAGTTGGATTATAGTCACTTTCAGCATGCTTTCAGCACATCTTACAGGGCTATTTCCTTTGTCAATGGCGGTGCTTGGGGCAACTAGAGGGGAGATACAAGCTGAATAAACACACACATATATCCCCTTTTGCCTTTCTTTTATACTATGTCGTGAACCTCAAGAGACAAATTATACAAATTAAGACGAGCCCCGAGGAGCTGTCCTGAAACGCAAATTTTAAAGAAGCATCTCCGACTAATTAATGACCATTCTTACCCAAAATCAGTTCATCCAAAAAGTGATTATTTCACCTAAAGGTACAGGACCTTTGGTTTTAGTAATCGTTCGATTGTTTTAATCCTATATAAACGTAGTACAATAAAAACCATGATAAAACCTGTGAACAATTCAACTCAAAAGGTGGTAGAATTTTGGAGATATCGTCGAAAATCCAGAGCGGTTATGTCCACGCAGGAAGAATAATCCGTAGAATACACAATCTGAGAACCGTATCTGACAGTAACGTTTCTCAGATTCAAATTTCGGGGGACAAAAACTGCTATTTTTCCATATAACCACATTACTTCGAAGTGAAATGATTCTCAAAATGCATTATACTATCGAAAGCTGCTGCACTTTTAACCAAGTAGTTTATATATTTTAAGAGAGGTTACCAAATGTATGCCTTCCCTCTGAACAAGCCCTTCTAACCTTAAATATAGGATTTCTGGATTAAATCCTTTTATTATTAAAGGAAAACTTTGCCACATCCATACAAAGAGTCTAGTTTGATCATGGAGGTATTAGAAATCCGTGGTTTTAACTTCTCAGAAAAATACACAAACACATCAAGTGGCTGATGTCAGGTCATGGAGGAAGTAGCTTGTATAGAGTTTCCATCTGTCCCAAACCTTGGAAGTCTCAGATCCTGCAGATCAAACAAGCTACTCAAGATAAACATCAATAGGGTGAAGTAACAGGGAGCATCATCTAGAAATATCTCAGATCATGAAGGTTAAAAGACTAGAGACAGACTATGCCAAATTCACATCATGGAGTCACTCAAAGGCTGGTCTGGAAAAAAAGGGGGAAAAACCCCAAAACCCAATCAATTGCGTCAGTAAAGCCTTTGATGTTAAGTCTACTTCCAAAACAGATCTATTGATACTCTTCTTAAAACCTGTGACAAATTACTCACTTTATTTACTAGGTTTGATTGCAGCAATAAAATAAGCCCAGTGTCAATGTGCGCCAAATCTTTGACCAAAAAAAATTGTTTTTCACTATGAAACTTTCACAACCTCTAGTTTTTATACAGAAAACTGGCAGATCAGATTGAAATGAATATACTCCAATAACCATTGATGCAAAACTATTTTAAAACCTTTGAATTGAGCCTTTACACAAGGAAGGCAGATGGCATCCTGGTATTTGATGTGTGTGTGTGTTTAGGGTGGGTGGGGGGGGGGGGGGGGGGGGGTAGTCAGGCGATTGGAGTCATGGCTAGCTCTGCAATACCAGAAGGTGACGATAGACAGGTACCAGACTGGGTTGGCGCGCTACTAACTCCAATATGAATGTGGGATTATTTATGGATGTGGTAGAATTGTGTTGAGATATTTATATGAATATTTCATGCTTGAAGGGGTGGAGTTTGACTTCCCTTGTTTTGAGTTGTTATCCTGTTTTCAGTCTTCTTCCTGTGGACGTCACTGTAAACACGTCTTGGGACTTTTTTGATCTAATACTGAAGGGAAGATATTAGAGATGTTATTATACTATTACACATACAACAGCCCAAGCACCAAAAAAAGATGAATAAGAAACAAGAAGAAATGTTAAGTATTAGATGTGGGAGAAAACAAAACCCCAATCGCTAAATATTGTTTCAATTTTAAATTATTTGTTTGCTTTTCCTCAAAACGTTTTTCAATGTTTAACTGTTTTTATCGCTTTTTAGATATGCATGCTTGATTGAAACAAAAATTAAATTATGCATTTAAATAAATTGCATGATAACAATTTTTCTGAATCTGTGAATCTATGGTGACATAAATATGGTTGTGTAGCCTATGTTTTCTCATATAAATTGCATACAGCCAGACAATTTAAATAAGAGTCTCCCAAATGACAGGGTGAAAAGCATCCAGAAAACCCCCAAAATTGTCTAAGATGTTCAGCGACTTGTGTTTATATCCAAGCTTCCTAACCTACAAATACAGCCCACAAATCTAGCTCTAGCCACACTCCTCAAAACAACCCCCCTCGGTCCTACCCACCTCATCACAGAATGGAGCATTCCAAGTCTTCTAACAGCTATTTATGAGTTCCCCCATCCTGGTGCACCTGCACATTAAGTTGACCCTAAATGACCTCATTAATTTCAGCTTTTAAGCCTTGTGCCTCCTCCTACCCTCACTGTAGGTATCAATATCTTTGTCATTTGCCTGAGTCAGGAGTAATAAGAACGGATGGATGCTCTGGAGGCAGGCAGCAAGATGTGATGGACTGGCAATAAGATGGGCCATACAAATACAAAATTATGTTACTTCTTCATTTGCTTCCCCAAAACAGGTCACAATTCTGTTTCGATTGGAGATTTCAACTTGCTTCACAAATTGTTTGGTTGTCTCCTCAAGAAATGTTTAGACAGAATGTTTCTCTACATACTTTCATTTAAAAATAGGTGTTTTGTAATTTCCCATAACACATTCATGACTTCTAAAGGCCACTTGTTTGAATCTACTGTAACAAATTGCTTCAGATATTTAATTGGTTTTTAGTTTTGTGTTGCGCATAGAGGCTCCTGCATAATAGGTGCTATATAAATGTCTCATTTGATTTCTACATCTGAAGGCAGATGTTGTCAAGTTTGTAACCTTATGCAAAATATTACTTGATTTTACGTTTGAATGACAATGACAGATTTCCGTAATTCTAGAAGGAATACATCAAGACCCTTCAATTCCAATAAGTCACATTTTTCCACAAACCAAAGTCAACCGCATCTTAGCAAGGCAGAGGAGACGATGTGTCACACTCAGTCAGGAATCGCTCTTATCAACAAGCCAGCTAAATAACTCCCACAGAAACAAGAAATGCCGGACCACATTCCAGCTTCGGTATGTCACACAGGAGATGGAGTCCCTAACCCCCCCCCCCCCCCCCCCCAACTCACTCTTGCCAGATCACAATTACTTAGCAAGCATGGTGCCGTTTTCACAATCATTGAGCACGGTGTGTGTTCAGACGGTCTCGCTTGCCCTAAAACCAAGGGATCCAGCTCTCACACCACGGGGGTTGTCACCGCCTCAATTTGTCAAACTACTGGAAATATTAACACTTGGATACCACAGGAGAAAGAAGTTTAGTTTGGCATTGACCATGAACGAAGAAAAACACCCCACAGCCCAACTTATTTTTGTTGGCAGTATTTTTGTTTAAAGGCACTGAACATGTTTGGTAATTATCAAAGACCAGTATTGTCACTCGGTGTATCCCAACATATGCATAAAATAACAAACCTGTGAAAATTTGGGCTGAATCGGTCATCGAAGTTGCAAGAAAATAAAGAAAGAAAAAACACCCGTGTTGCACAATTTGTGTGCTTTCAGATGCTAATAAAAGGCTTCATGCATGAAGTCTTTTATTATTTTAGTGAGAAGTTACCTCTTTCTCAAAAACTACGTTACTTCAGAGGGAGTGGTTTCTCACAATGTTTTATACTATCAACAGCTCTCCGTTGCTGGTTACCAAGTAAGTTTTTATGCTAATATTTATTTTGAGTAATTACCAAACGTGTTCAGTGCCTTTAATATTAATTTAGTTTTACCCATACACCGATGTGTATTAAGCACTGTATGTGATACTTTTCTGAGTCATGTGAACAAATATTAGTTTATATCAATATATTAGAAAACATTTAAGATGATTAATATTCTTTAATCCCTGATGCAAATTTATCATCTATTATTATGTTTTTTTGTTTTAGAATTCATTACTAATCATGAGTGCTGAATTTCAAGTAAACCTATGAAAGTGATTTTACCGGTGTTTTATTTTCTCAGTTGTCAAAGGTTCAAAATTCTTCCAATTGCAGTGGTGTCAAAACAAATGACATGGTACAACCATGGAGCTATCCATGGTACAACCTGCAAAGAGAACATATACCAGGGGTGAGATTGTGTGAAAATGACAACTCCTTAAAACTTGATAACTGTTTCCTCTTGGTGATGAAATAAATCTCCCTAGACATACAAGATGCTACATTGCAGAGGTTTACAGACTCTCTAATCCGAAGGTCTGGTCATGAAGGCATGGGTCTTTCACTCTATGGTGGCAACTTTGCCCCGAACAGGAAAATCTGAAGGTGCAGGGAGTGAGATCAAAGACAAATCACAAAGCTGCAGACATTTTCAATGTAGTTACCATAGTAACACATTTTCAATGTATTTACCAAGTAACTTGTGATGCCATTATGTTTACGAAAGAAACCAAGCACAATTTGTACACAGCTCAAATGAAGAAGACATTTTATGGAGATTGCATCGTTTGATGTTTTGTTTATTTATTTATTTATCTCGTCTTGTTTACTCAGGATAGCCCCATCGGTTAACAAAGAATTGTTCTCCCTAGGCCCTGGGGTCACATGTACAAAAATACATAATTACAAAGTACAATAAACTAAAAATATATATATTATCCGTTGATATGAATAGGGCGGTCACATCTCAACTTGTTCAGTTGTTTTATAACACTTGTTTTTTGGTAAATGCAATAAAAATATGTAAAATTTATCATACAGTCAATTACCCCCATTGTATAAAGAGCACGTTTATAAAAAGGTTCTGCTTATAAAAATTATAAAGAGTACATTCTGAGACACAAACCTCATTTCTGCTTCGTGTGTCTTAGTTTTGCTGTCCTCTTAATAATAAAGAGGAAATTTGGCCAGTCCCAGCGACCTCATATTACGAGAGTGGATTGTCCGTGAGTGGACTGTCGTATCTTTTGCCTGCCATAATATGCCATGAAATTGTAAACAAGGTGTCACTGACTATACAGGCCTATCATTCTGACACCAATTCTTTCGTAGTTTTTCTTTCTGCAACAGAAATAATGCTGATTTTCATTGACCTTTTTCCATTCGAGTCTTGTTTTGGCCGTGCTGATTTGCATTGGTTAACCAAGATGGCCGACTTATACCATGATTGGGGGTTTTGCCACAACACGGTAAAAACCAACAAGTTGGTTATTCCAAAATCAATACACTTCAATGCTTTAAAATAGATTCAGGACAGTGAAAGTCACATGCAAATCATTCTCAAAGGTCACCGGGTCAGCCAGGCCCGATCAAGATTGCATCTCAAAGCAGTCTCTGCATCAGTGAAGTTCAATAAGATGCTGAAACGATTCCTTGCTCTCAAGTGTAGTTCCTCCTCGCTTCATCCCATTGTTTATTTGGACAGCCTCGCCAAACCCATCCAACATGATTGAAACACGCTGAACTATGCGCCCGCCTATTTATATAAACCATCCACCATCGTGTTTACATATTTATGTTTTTAACACTATTCCGATTATTTATTACACGCGGAAGACACACTTTACATATTTCTGTTTTTCTGGTTGAGTTACAGACTGATTTATGAGTACCTGAAGTGTTTATGGTGATATTATTTTAGATTCAGTGACAGTGGTCACAAAAAACAAGAGTCGAGAGCAAAAACATAAAATAAAAGCTCCAAAACAGTCCCAAAACTAAATCTTCTGCTAAAAATGTCAGTGTTGTAAAATGTACAGGGGATTTTAAGTCAAGTCAGTATTGACTTAATTTGCCATTTGTTCAAAAGGAGGTAAGACGTGTTAAGGGGGGGCTGTGTACTATTTTTTGACAGGCCATACTTAGTCCCCGGCTTCAAGTATAAGAGTTCAGAGCTACCCAAGCATGTTTCTATAGGCCTTTTCCCCCATTTAAAGTCCTGTTAATCTTGCTGTGCGTGCTCCTAGCCTGCTGTTTTTTGTTTTTCGTGAGATTATTGATTGCCAACCATCACTGTTTGTCATGTGTGACCAAAGCTGGCAGTATGGGTTGAATGTAAAGTATTTTTTAAAAGGGTTTCAAGTAAGAATCCAAGCTCAATTTCCATGAGTTCTATCAAGAGTAAGAACTGTTCGAAAAACATAATTCTTACATTTTCTTGTCAACTTATCCTGCAGCCTGTAAATCCCCCCAAATGACCATTCTTAGTCACATATTTACATTGTAACCAATGCTCAAAGATTGAGGCAAATCTAGTTCCGCATATAATTTGCAAGGCATTAAACCTTGACGATACATCACCTCAAGGGAGAAAATCTTCACAGTCCAGCAGCTGCAAACAAATCAAGGAAAACTTCTTTCACAAAATGTTTTTAAAATGTGCAGCATAACTCCTGACTACATAAACCGCAGTACACATAGCAATAACATCAAATTGAATTATATCTAAATATCTCTGCCAGCGATTTTTCTGATCCAAAAAAGAACTCTGAAATGTTCGTTTCTCGGGGAAAAAAATTATGTCGCTTTGGAAAAAGCCCAGGGGGTTATGAGTTGACATGTGGACAGGTGCATCTAAGGACAGCCAGATGAAGTCGCCATCATGGGAGGAGACTGTCTCCAAAATCCTTGATAATTTGACGTGGTCACGTCGCTATGGCAATGTGTTCTCCTCTCGAAAATAAAACAGTTATATAGAAGATGATGGGTCTTGCGTGACATGCCAACGCTGTAAAACACCTTTACCCCCTTGTCAGAGGCACTTGGGCAACTTAATACTGACTTGAAGCTCGGTAATGAAGAAGTATTGGAGAGAAATGGAAGAGATGAAAACATCTTTGGATGTGAATTTGATAGCATGCTGGAGGGGTAGAAGCCTTGCTGGAAATGCCACTCTTCCTGTTGATGCAGTATAGTCACCTGACTGCGATCTCATATAAAAAAAAGTTAAATGTCAAAACATGTTTTGCTGTTCCTTGGTTTGAATCCAAGGACAGCAATCTCTCTCACCCTCTTCCCACAATGAGGTGATCTAAGATTTGTCTTCTTTTTTGAATCAGAAGAAACATTTCCAAAAATAAAACATTAATGTATAATCACATGCCAAGTGTTAGCAAGGCTCTGGAAATACGGGGTGATGTCCAGTTTTGCTTAACATTAAAAGTAAATGTTTTAATTATCATTACACTTAAATAACATTGATCCAGCAGATTTCCCAAATGAATAAACAGGGTATCTAGAAATTTACAAATTTTGCGAATTCTATCGCACATGACAAGTTAAAAAAAATTATACAGGATTCTTGGGGCTGCTGAAAAAATAGTCGCAGATGAGTGTCCATGCTTTGTGTGATCAACCGTATACATAGAAATAACAAACCTGTTAAAAATGTGGGCTTAGCTATGGTGTTCCATATGTGCCACTCCTTTCTGTCGCCTTTTCAATTTTTTCCGTCGCCTTTTCAATTTTTTCCGTCGCCTTTTCAATTTTGTCCGTCGCCTTTTCAATTTTTCAGGCGCATTTTTTTCTCTGAATCGGCCACGTGACCGTCACATGATGACCATGTGATGATTTGTTGGCAAAGAAAAATGATTGGATAGCTCAACCATACTGTCTGTGTACAGGCTTTGCTTAGTAAATCAAGAATGGAACTGAAAAAGGATATCATCGTAGTTATCTGGTCTCGACTGTGGATGAAGCAACGTATACATTTTGGCAACTGCGGTATGCCTCCCAAAGGTCGAATTTCATTCGGAGTCATGTGATAGTCACCTGGTAGTCACGTGGACCCACGATGGAAAAATTGAAAAGGCGACGGAGAAAATTGAAAAGGCGACGGAGAAAATTGAAAAGGCGACGGAGAAAATTGAAAAGGCGACGGACAAAATTGAAAAGGCGACGGACAAAATTGAAAAGGCGACGGACAAAATTGAAAAGGCGACGGAAAGGAGTGGCACATATGGAACACCATACTTAGTCCGTTGTGCGCGTCAGGAAAAAATAGTGATAACAAAAACCATGCACTATTTTCAGTATTTAAACATATCAACCAAAATCAGCTGTTTCCTTTTTTTTAAAGGATTGTTAGGTTTTCAGATACAGTTTTCTCAAACATGACTTCATGTCAGAGGGAAATATTTCACAGAAAAAAATCGGTTCTATTTATGAACTTAATCGTCAGTAAGCTTCCAGACTAAATTTAAATAAATGATATTTGTATCCCTACCAATCCTGTATAGATAGTTCCCAGTAGACGCCATCTTTACGGGCAAATCGCATTTTGGCTTGCAGGCGCGTCAAGCGCTCAAATTATTAACGCAGCCGCGTCATTCACTAACCAATCATGCAATGAGTTTTGTGAAATGTGCGCGTGCTGCACGCCGTTCTCACGCGTAACGCATGACTGTGTGTTCCAAACTGCCCGTAAAGATGGCCGATTTACGTCATACTGCAACCTATCTATACTATTTTAAAGACTGAAATTATCATAATGCTATTTCAGGAGTACTTTCAAATCCATAGCACAACTTCAACCCTCTAACTTTATTACTCTAGCTCTTGATTACAAATACATGAACTGTCGTTTCTCATTCCGACGAAAACTTAAAAGAGAACACAAAAACAACGATGACAAGAAGCAATCGTATGGTCCGTCATCATCATCATCACACAATTCTCTTCTTAATTGCCAATAATCAGAGCAGTGACAGCGTCACAATTCCAGTCCAGTGATTCTAGCATCAGGTTACCCAATGTCTACCTCTCCCCCTATCTTGGGAACCGCGAGCAAAATCTGGCGTCGCCGTCTCCCGTTTGTAATTTACACCGAATGGGGAGTAGTAGCAACCAGTGGGAACATTTTTTTCCAGCGTGATGAGTCATGTGGAGAGAGAGAGGTTTGGGATGTATAATTTAAAGGGGGAAAGGATGTCTTTAGGACTGGCTGGATGAGGTTGGAGAAAGTATTATGTCGTGAGGCATATAGGAGATGTAACTAATGGTTCTTTGCACGATCTTATCCTCAGGGATCTCATTTATTACGAAGGCTGTGAAATAGAACCGTTACTCCAACTCGGATTATTTTGAGAAGGGGTTCGCCCCGGTGTTCCTGGTTGTGGCTGCTTAATGCGCCGTAGCACCTTGTAAACCCTTATAAGGTGCTAAATAATTGGGTCTCAGATTTTCATCACTGCAATAACCTATCTTTCTGAAAGTATGTATATACTCAGCGCCTTGAGTACCTTGTTTGGTAGATACGTGCGCTATATAAGACTTCGATATTATTATTATTATTATTTACTAAAGGTAGTGTCACCGTAAGTACGCCAAAAATGAATGACCATAGAAACTTGTTTATTTGATGAGAAGCACTGCAGTTGTTGATAGGATATTTTTAGAAAGGATTCCACTCGACGAAGTAATAATGGTTCGGATAAAAAGTGTTCACTCAAAACATTAGAATCTCAGAAAGGATTCATGCATGAATCCCTTTTCAGATTGATGAGGGTTGGTGTACGTTCGCAAATGCTGCGGCCAGAGATGCAGTTGGTACCCGTTGGTAACTCCCTCTCCGTGAAAATACTGTGACATTTTGTTGCTGTTTTCTTAGCGAGTAGGAACTGTATTGAGCTAAAACTTTCACATGTGACTTTTATTGTATCTTACTTTATAACTTTGCCTATAAATCAGCATGACGTTGACAAAAAACAATCAATAATTCTGATTAACAAAAAGCACACATTTTGGGACAATTTTCACACACAAAAAAGAGTTAATAAAGAAGATGCAAAAAAACCACCCCAAAACCCGGAGGTAAACACAAATAAGAAAGATAAATCCCATTTGAACTGTGACGTATGATAATGTAATAAATAAGGAAGAAGGAATGAAGTAAAGATCTGGAGAAACTCTTGGGTAGGAAATAATCATCAGGTGAGAGGTAGAAACTTCAAGGGGACCACTCCCATCCATCAATCATAGAATAAAAAGTATGGAGAAGGTAAGTCTCGTGGGTGAGGTCTTATGACATAAAACATATCAATTGATTTCCATTATATATGGTAATCTCATATCCAAGAATGTTCAAAAATGAAACATATCCAAAAAGAAGATGGAAGGGAGTGGCAGGACAAGATTTGCATATTAAGATGGTTGATTTCCAGGGTGCAATACCCTTTTCGCCCTCAACCCTGATCTGCCAAATGCCTTGCAGACATGACCAATTACCAGCCCCGCAGAAGTCTATTGTGTCTAAGCCATTAAGTCCCTGTGTAAGGATCAATACAGCACATGCGCCACCGAAGTACATCAAATTATTGCATTAATATTTTGATTGACGGCTGGGTGTGTATTTGCATGGATGTATTCATCGCACTTGGGTGAATAACACTAAACGGCTGAGTTAACAACGACAATACCCATACGAACTGTCAGATCCACTCTGCCTCATGACTCAACCAAATCTACCTTTGTCGGCGCCTTGCGATTTCATTGCGCCGTCTTGCACTAAAAACTTGTTCAATTTCGAAAAAAGTACCAGCGTCAGGCGCTAATACGCTGCAGGTAGCAATGTAGCATGGACGACGAAGGTGACAAGAGTACATAGTCTGAGATATGATGGAGATTTGAAGCATGTTGTAATTGGTCAATACCTTTGATTTTGAATGGTGTGTCCAATTACAGTTTAGCGCTGGTGTGATAGCTTAGCCTGGTATATTGCTTAGAAAAGATGGAGTACAATAATGTAAGGAGCCATGGGCTCGAGTTTCAAGAACATTTTCCCTAGACCACTATTCCCTCGAGTTGTAGTTCAGAACTTTCACTGGACCCAAAATATGCTTTCCAAGCTTATCTGACAAAATAGAGAGACCGTCAATATTAGGGCTAGGTAGCTCAGTTCATAGAGCAAGTCCTTGCTCTATGCTCAGTTAGTGGTAGAGCGCCAGCACGTTCATCCAGAGGTCACAGGTTTAAGTTCCGCTCTATAGTAGTCATTTTTTTCTTTGATCAACCCTCAATGTTAAAATTTGCTGAACTAACAGGAGGAGCATTTCTCCACGATAGGAGGTGCGGAATTGAAAAGCTTTAAAAGAAAGTATTTAGTATTAATTTTGAAAAGTTCAAAAACATTACACCATTCTTTCCAAACTCCTCTTCGTCTTTGCAATTCTTCATTCCTGCAGCTGATGATGCACACCACTCCAATGAATCCCTCACTCTACTCATAAAAAACAATTTTTTTTTCTCTAAAATGCAAACCATTTGAAGTGAAGGAGAGTCCAGGCTAATGCCCCAGGTAAGGGCGTAGCTGCAGGGGGTAATCAGCAGCCTGTCCACACCCCAGTGGGCCACCATAACGGCTCACTGAACAAACACAATATTGCCAAGATCTACCGCTATCTGACTCACACCTCTCTCTTCCAAAAAAGTGCACTTTATCATCTATAAATTGCTACCAAAGATCATTATTTCGGACCCAATCTATTGATTTCTTCGGTCTCAGGTACAAGCTGGAAAGTGACAGTGGTAAAATGGTGGGGGTTTCTTTCGGGAAAGGCGTGATTCATCTGTTTTCATTGTCGAAATTGAATTGTTTATCTTTGGATGATTTGACAAGGAAGTGGATTGGAGGGAGGGAGGGGACCACAAGTTGTGATTAAAAGAAGGAATGACTTTCATGATTGGAAGTGAGAGAAAAGGGAGACGGGGGACTTGATTGGTCAGAGTCCCCCATCGGAGAGGGGTCCATTAGGGAGAGAACGAAGATGGTGAGGGATCCTCACGCCTCCTCAAACACAGATGAGTCAGAGAGCGGTGAGGATGGAAGAAGCTGAAGGAGGAGTGACTTGGAAAGAAAAACAAACACATCCAGGAGAGAGAGAGAACAAAAGTGGGAAAACAGAAGTCAGTCTTTTGAGTTAACTGTCTAAATGAGCATCCTGTAAACTTTACAGATAAATTAATGATCAAATCATTTGACTTTAAGTAAACAAAAACTAATTTCCTGTGGTTTGTTGACGAGTCTAATAATTGCCACCAAAGACGAGCTACAACAAGTGTCAAAGCACTCCACAATCCCTTCAATTAAAATATTTTGAAAGGGCTTGACAAGACATGTGAAAAGTGTGAGATCCCAGTCACACAAAGGGATAGCCCTGTAAATAGATCAAAGGCAAACAAAGAACACTGAGAATGAATTAATGAGGCATAAGGGAAATCCACCTGCTGGTCCAGGCTAGTACAATGCAGACTGTTCTAGAGTTCTGGAAACCCATCCGTCTTGCCTGCAGGAGTCCCCCCAAGATCTCCAGTCTATCATGAGACACTTTGGATGTGTGTAAGGATTGGATGAAGCCGAGCGTTCACAATACCTCAGCCTTCTACCCCTCCCACGGCGAGAAAAGGATTATTGTTTCAACACGCTTCTCCCTTAATGAGGGCTTTGACACCTTTTAGGAAAATGTTGAATGAGTCACCAGAATGGTACCCTGGGAGGTAACGATTTTGGTTTTGGGTTAAGCGAGCCACCATTCGTTCAAATGATCAACTGTCAGCACTTAAGCCTTGAATTTGCATTCATAAATGTTAAGTGACAAGTGAAAGATAGGACTGATGGTGATGTGTACAATCTGAACCTGTCTGAAAAGACAAAGTAACTTTGACAGCAGCGCATAGTTTCTTCTGAAGTATAAAAATCCCCTATATTAACCTTAACCCCTCCCCCTAAAAAAAAAATCCAAAGCAAAACAAACAGAATAACCCGGGTGAATTTTTTAAGTAAAAAATAAAAAGAACATTCTTGCCCATTTAAAATTATTTTCAATCATTCGTTTTTCAGTTTTTATAAAAACAGTCTCCAAAATCTGGTTGTTATTAAGTTACATGTAAGCTTGAAAAATATGTGAAATACAATCAAATTCACATAAATTGTCTGCCATCAATATATTTGTTTTGTAAAAGTATATTCGGATATCATGTCAAATTTGAAACCGTATTCAAAGCGAAAAATATCCCAGGACGGAATTTCTGTCTGGCATGCTAAGACAAAGTGGAGCCTCACCGCCATGATCGCGCAAAGGCAACTGTAGACTGACGACCACAAGAATATTCAAATTACCTAGAAGAGATCTCTCAAAGTGCTTTTATCGTGGAGCTCGCCCTGGGCCGTTCTCCTCATTCTTATGTCATCCGATCCTCCACAGGTGCGGTTTGAGCGAGCTGTAACACAATGTACACGCTTTTACCGAGAATAATTATTGACTCTGTATTGAAGAATTGCAAATTCAGGGCAAACACTACGGCGGGGTGATTCAGACAACGTTGGGAGTGTAGTACAAAAAAATGTACGAATAAAGTGAACTGCATGAGGGATGGTGAATATTTAATAGTTTTAGCCAACATGAAAATATATATAGGCCAATGAATGTGTGTATAGGCTAAGGTTACCGCCTGGACTTTGTATGTAGGCTATGGAAACCTACTTGTAACTCTCGGGGGATAGACCGAGTTTATTATTTACACAATTCAAGACAAATAAAATGGGGATTATTCAGTATTTTAAACTACCGAGGAGCTTTACTTGTTACTCGCCATTTATCTTGATTTTTTTAGGTTGTAAATTTAACGTGATGATGGTATTGAATACAATTTCTTGAAAGTTTTTATTTCTATAGTCCAGTGAACCGTGCTCAGTTTGAACAACAAAACATAAAGACAAAAACCAATTAATGTTACCGTAGCAACACAACTAGTTGGTCTCAATGTTTGTTCAGCGTTTGTACCGCTCGATCCACGGTCCCGTATCAAGCAAATGTTTTCATCCATCACGTCATTATCTGACAACAAAGTACGGCCACCCCTCCGAGCGAGTATATAAAAATAAAAATAAAACAATAATTACCTCGACCTGTGTACATAATAGAGGTCAAACGAACCATAAGGGGGGGGAAAAAAACCAACAACATAGGCCTAATTCTAGTTCCAAACTGCAATAGCTCCAGGCTGCGTGCCTTCCTGCCCGACCCTAATTAAACGAGGGTAAATACACCGTCTCTTTTCAAGACGGTAATTGTCAGTTTTCTCGGCATGGCGGCATATTTTGGCCGGACTGTTGTACACATGGTGACAACATGATACGTGGTGGAGTTTGAAACCGATAGCATCTGATCTTTTTTTAATTAGGGAAAATGGGTTTTTATATTTGCGGACTCGGTTGTCTTGTAACAGGGCTCAAATATCAACATGAGAAATAACGTGATGACCAATAAGCCGGACTTGAACTTCAAGGAAAAAATTCACCTGACTAAAAGTCTACAGAGCCATAATTTATTTCATGGAGTTGCTGAGGCAAAACATTCTGCTTAGCAAAAATAAGCAGGACACCACCCACATATTGTACATGTGATACGGTGTTTTGGCTGGTAGCCTTATTCTGCTAATATTGTGCTTAGCTAAGTAATATGTTTAAGCAGTTCTGTGAATTAGGCCCAGGGCCCAATTTAAATAGAGCTGCTTAAGCTGAGAATTATGCTTACCAACAATCTAAGCAGGACACCAGTCACTGATTGTACATCATGTGACTTTAGAGGCAGTAAGGGAAAAAAGTCTGGCACCTTAATATACAATGAGAATCAATGTCCATATTGCTAGTACGTATACAGGGAACGTGGTAAAGATTGGGACGACATGATCAATAAAGGTCAACTGAAATGTTTTAAAGTGCCCTACTTTTTAAAACCACATTCATTTTGTAAAATGTAGCTCAACCAGACAAAACTAGTAAAGAGAGCCTGTAGGTAAAATCTAACCACAAAAATACACAATACCTTGTGTCCATAGCATGAACCAGTTCAGCTTTGAATTTGCATAACCTCAGACTGTCTCATATAGTCAGGGAGAAAATGTTACAAACACTGAAACATACACTAAATGAACCTTCTTGTTTTGAGATTTAACCATAAACTTTTCACCTCCCCCGACTCCGACTAGACCATTGGTTTCCCCCACACCTGAGGGGACAAAACTCAACATCATTCCCCCCAAGAAGACTTCAAGACAGTCACCTATACTCAGGGCCCAAAACCATAAACTTTTCACCCTAAAACCTCAACAATTCCCTACACCTGAGAAAAGAAAACACAGCCAAACCACATCCATGGAAACCTACCATGAAACATGTCCTGCTCTAGGAATGCTACCTGTTTCAACTGGAAGGATAAATAAACAGGTCTGAAGTTGGCAAAGACAATTTGAGAGGCATGGGTGGAAGGCCACTTCCAAAGTCAATGAAATTTGATATAAATATTTAGCTGTCAATAACTGTCAGAATAATTACACTCAAACCACCCCCCCCCCCTCAAAAAAAGGCTTTGGAAAACCATTCCCATCAGTATCAGCATCGTCTCTCGCCATTTTCAGGAAGTGTCTTAAACAAGTTAGTTTCTAATTCTTGTTCAGCGCTTTGATCTCTTTTGTAAAAGCGCTTTATAAATACTTTTGTTATTAAAGAAGTACGACACAATCTGGAGGGTGGTGGCGCCCATTCCTCTCCATTTATCATAACACTTCAACTTTGACCATTGCATTTGTACACCAGGCTATTTAGCATGTAGTGTTTACAAAGAGGTAAAGATTTGTCAAACTTAAGGTGAACATTTTTTCTGACCCAGGAGGGAGGGGGCTAAATGCATCTCATCTTGATAAACTCCAGAAACTTTGAAGAAAAAATCATTGCTTTATGATTTTATGAAACAGCCAACATCTGTCATCTGACATTGATCAATTATGTCTAATAAATAGTTGAAAACATAAAGCTGAAGACAACATTTGTAGATTACTGAAAGGCTCCTCTTTTACCTTGCCTCGTCATCACAAAATAGATGGAACATCCTAATGGCTTACCAAGTTGTTTTTCTTCATAGCAACTTGATCAGCCACACTAATAAAACTTCAAGTCTTGACACTTCCGTCGTCATTTTGCTGAGGATACTGATTATTCTTGATCTCATTAGACCTCTATTTCTACCTCCATGATTAGACACAGTGTATAGTAACGGCTCGGAGACACATTATCTCAATTTCATCTCGTCTTCAATTTAACGAGGTCAGGGAATACAAACTGACGGAATGCTTTTTGCGTGACAAAGGATATCTCGATAACGGCATTTCCTCCATTTAATATACTTATAATGAAAGATGCATGCGAATAATGATGAAGAGAGCGAATAAGAATCAAACTAATTGTGACAACAGTTATTCCCCTCCCCTCCCATTTCCTTATAAAGATGAAATTCTTTTTCATATGATGAACAACCCTCACTACAAAATCTGCTGGGAAAATATAAACAAATGAGTAGAAAAAAGCTGGCCGAGGTCAATTACTTATCCACTTTTCACTGTGTCAGATTTTCTGGGGAAGAAAAGGAAGTAACTCTGTCCTGGAGAGTATTTTCTAAACACACATTCTCAGCCCTGGAATTTCATTTGGTGAAACACAATTTCCCCCCTTATCTATGGGAGCGTGTTTTAAGGGGCAACCCAGGCAGGGTAGGCAATTGTCACAGCAGCACCCACTCATCATGATTCCTATCCACGTTAATTTCAAATTAATTGACTATGAACCAAACGCCATTATTTTCTCAAAATGTAAAGCATTTTCGTTGATAAAAAATCAATATGCTTACTCTTTCCTTATCAAATGATAAGGAAGAAATGACAAAATAAAATAAGCTTGATACAAGAAGATGTAAAGATTGCAAGATATTGTTATTTATTCTAGGGTCAGATGAATTCCAAGGTATTTTAACCAAACACAAAAGCACATGGGTTTCATTATTGCAGACACGGTGTATTTTAGTAGCTGGGAATTTAATCAAATTTCCGGGCAGATGTTGCAAAATCCGCGTAATTTATCATTGATAAAAGTGATATTACAGCAAGATAAAATAACTACGGCCTGACGGAAGCCGGTTTTCCGCCACATTTCAAGACAACCATGGCTAGTCAAACACAAAACGGAGAAAGTACCGCGGGCTACCGGGACATGTCTCGTGGTCAATTCGGAGAGAAACAAATTTGCATGCATGTAATTAAATTCCAGTTGGACGGGGTGCTGTGTCGGTGGATCAAAGCGAACGCCGATGCACTCGGGAAGGTTCTGGGTTACGGATCTGCAGGGCATTGTGTTGAATTGAATCTCGGCGTAAATTGCTCGCTATGGAGGGCTTTAGGATTGAAAATGAGCTGAAGATGAAAGAGATGATCAAAGCAAAGAAAGAAATTCAATTTCTCTCACTCTCTCTCATGCAGTGGATTTGTCCTTATCAACACCAGCAAACTGATTTGATTTTCAGTTAGGATAGCAAATATGATTTAGCTTGACCCGCTCAAATCTCTAGGTGTTGATGAATTTGATAATGTGTGCAAGATTGAACTAGATGATTCGGACTGCATTTCTGTTCAGGAGAGATAAATGCCACACCAAGTTTTTGGCTCAGCAAAATCGAGAGGTGCCTCAGTCACATAGGTTTATAAAATACATATGTCATTGTGACCAGAACCCTGTTTCTGCTAATTTAAGACACTTGAAAGCTTACCAACATTGTGTAAACACCACTTCTATTTCATATGCCCCTGTAATTTAGCTTCACTGCACCACAGCAATCTGCGCTTAAAATCAAACTCTACTATACTAAGCAGCAAAATCATACCCAAACTGTGCAAGTGAAGAAGCCACATTGCGGGGACACACAAGCCAAATTTCAAAAGCAAAATTTTCAGATTCTGTACAAAAAGGGACTCAATTGGTAAAGAAGGACCGAGACACAATGTAACCAAACCTCATTCTGATGTTTGACTGCTCAAGGAATGAGTAAACAGGTTAATTGTGTGTGCACACTATAATGATTTTACTTGTCTTAGATTTTTAGAAATGGAGGGGGGGGGGGGGTACACATGGAGAGACTATTTGACTAATGGTTTTAGAGAATGAAAACATTTTATAAATAGAGTGAGCTTGATCGTTTATTTCCACTCTTAGCAGTGACCATCACGTGAGAAAACCATATCTGTCATTCCTTAATTGCATTTCCCATGCAGAGATTCCTCTGTTTAAATCATCACTGTCAAACATTGCACAAAGACCAGAGTGAACTATTCTAAAATTAGAACAAACCACGATGGCTACAAGATGGGTAAACAGTGAACCGTCTCCTGCCCATCTGAACCAAAACCCAGCTTCAAATATTCCTGCAGACGTTTGCGCTCCCAAAACAGTCCCCAATAAATCTGTAACCTCTGATGACCCCACCACAAAGGAACCGTTTGATGATTTCAACAGGATCAAACCGGTTGGGGTGAGTTCTTTCACCACCGAGGCCACCGGCCTGTCCAAGGTGAATGATAGCCCTACCTGACCACCATGCAGCAAATATTTTCATATATGGAATCTTTCGGCAAGTCCACTGCCAATGCCAGACATTCTAATGGCCGGATTACACCAGGGCCACTCCCAGCTCATACAGCATAAAGGACTGTTTATAATCACTCTGTCACCGAGGTAGAAAATAAGGAGGGAGGTCGAGTTATTTAAGAGTCCCCTCGACCCCCAGGGGGTCAGGAGTTGACCTCAGAGGTCAGGTTGAGATGCAATTTATCAAGAGACCTTTCTGAATGTTGTGATAATTCCCCGAATTCTTAGGATTTAATGGGTGTGAGCAATGCCTACACCAGACTATGACCAGACACCTCGATTGGTGAAGTATGAAGTTGTGAAAAAATAAAATTATCACAAGGGAGGAAACAGCTGGGTAGTGGCTGGACCATGCAGCTGGACAATATACTTATAATGACCAATTGTTGCAAGACAGTGGTACATGAAGCCACAGCCAGACACAAAGCTACAATAAATACAAACAGGCAACTACCGATGGATCAAGCCATTACTCTACAAATATATTTGAATGCAAGGGTTAAGTATTTATAGTTACACAATCACGAGTTGAATAAGGAAAACAATATAGAGCTTCTGCATCCCATATCCTATGAGGCCGAATTGGATATGGAATGCAGATCGTGCTATATTTTTCTGTATTCCACTAGTGCCTCGTGTGATAACAAATTCTTCACACAAACTTGACGCACAGCTTTACGCAATACGCAGTGTTGGAATAGCTATACGTTTTTTCAGAACAGCAAAATATGCAGTGTGATTATGGGTCGTGAGTGATCTAGGTTTATGTCACCTCTTGTTGCTATGGGTCAACCAATCAAAATCGAGGATTCAAGTTGGCTGAAAGATAGTATTCAGTTTCATGAAGCCAAACAAACCACACGTCATCATGTTTCGTCGTTAGTTTATTAAATTTCAATATTCTCCCCAAATTCTTAAAGATATTCTCATTAAGTACCGATACATAAGTTTAAAAAAATAAGTTGTGAAAAAATGGCTTAAAATAAATAAAGCTTTCAATTATAAAACGAACCCCAAAATTTAAACTAAAAATTATGCGATTATACATTGCACACATATCTGATAGACTTCATCAAGTTTTCCGTTTCTGTAAAACCTCTCCAAACTTATCACTCCTTATTCCAATCCACACAGAAAGAAAAAGCTGAACATACTCATCCACTAAACGAATGTATTTTTTGGTTGATCAACCACTTATTCTGTGGATCAACTCCCTTCAAATCTGGTGGCATTAGTGGTTCTTTGTTGCGCTGCTCCTTAAATTGGTTGAAACTTTTGTTTATTTATCATTGCCCCCAAATGATGTGGTTCACATCACATCACATAAAATAAATAAAGCATAATTTATAATAAAATGAAATATGAATTAGATATAGGTTATACAGGGCAATACACAAATACAGCATGTAATGGTAAATGAAATAATACTATAAGAGTGGGTTCTTTAAACTAATTACATGATGTAATAATAAAAACAAAAACGGGGGGGGGAAAGAAACTAGACTCTTGATTTATTGTTTAAAGTCTCGTCTGGTGCCCATTGAAATGCCCCAGTAGAAATAACCATTCCCTCCTAAAGGTGCCCTTTATCACAGAAAAATAAATGCATTGCTCTTCTAAGAATGAAGTAGGCCTATAGCCAGTGAAATGGATTGGTATGCTGCCGAGAGATCACTGGATACAAGCGAACTCTGGAGAACAACACATTTGTCTGTAAGAATGAAATGATAATCTTACAACCACACCAAATAATCAATCTTAACTTACAATGATACCTCAACTTACATACTCGGCCATACTTTTTGAAAAGAAAGATGTGGTATTTAGGCATTGGTTACTCATAAGTATCGCTGGTATAAAAACACTACATTACGGGTACCATAATCTATCGCACCAAAATGGTGTACATGTTAGCAATGGTGTCTACAAGAGGCTTAAAATATGACCCCCCCCCCCCCTCCCAAAAGGGGGAAAGTGAAGAAAATGCAGGATGCAAAGGCTGATGTGGAGAGAATTTGGTGCCAAAAGTTCACAGCAAAAAGTCTTTGTTTGTTTAGTTTTGTTGTGAGAATTTTCCACTACAATGATAACATTAACACAATTTGATTCCAGATGGCATGAAGTTATGAAATATACTGACCCAGGAACTAATTACCTCGCAAAGTAGTATGAGAGGTTGTACTGCTCGATGGCAAAAGACAACATATTGAACTCGAGAAACTTGTCACCAAGTAAATACTATAACTTTTCATGTTTTCTTTCAAAATACCAAGCAACAGTTTTTGTCATAATCTGAGACAATGTTATTTACAAATGATGATGCATCAAAATATTTGATGTGTTTGAAAATTAAAAGGGAGCTCTGGGTTGAAAGTTTAAAATCAATTTAGTAGATTTACAAACTCGCTAGAGACACGTTGTGCCGTCAACATTGGTGGCTACGGCTAATAAGACTGTTGCTAAGGGTGTTACTGAGGATGTCCCATACTTCACTGCATGGTGATGCAGCGATCCAACCATAGCCGTAGCCATAAACGCCAATTTGGACACAATCTGATTATTATCGTACTGAGAAGAGACTAGACTATTTTATCCGGCTAGCCTCATATTGGCTACTTGGATTTGAATAGGCAACAAACAAGCCGATACAATACACACATCCAACTGCAGTATGTCAACACGTACACAAAGAGGAATGTACCAAGCACAGAAAGACTTTGTGCTGTGTTCAATTTTCAAAGGCACATTTGAAAAACAAAGATATCAGCTGACAAGCAGAAAGGTATCTTGCCTGATAAGGGTGGTGTTTTACAAAACTTGTTGATCTTCAGTTACTCAATGAAACACATAATAAGGGTTTATGTTTAAGGTAGAGACAAGTACTAGATCAATTATAGTTCAATGTGTTTAATATTAGTGTAACCTTACTTTCATTGAGTGGGTGTCAATCAGGGTAGAGTTGAGAACAATGACTATTCAGCTTTCATCAAACAAAACTGTGCAAACCCCCCTTTTTTTACATTGACGGCAGCCTTTAATTTATTACATTTTTTTTTTTACAACTTCTTCCTTGGAAGAAAATAATACTATGTTACAATAAAATACACAGGAAAATATACATAATTATGTTCATTTTGTACACAGCCTTCCAATTACTAAAACTGGAACTAATTTAAAAAAACACAATTTCAGGTTTACAAAAGTACGGCATTGTTTGAGAAATCAGAGCCCACATGAGCAATTTACTGAGCAAAAAACCCTTCACAAACAATTTATTTTATTTATCTGGCAAGATTGGGTATGAGTGGTGCAATCAACAGAGTGCGCCATCATGTGATCCTCAGTGAGACATGGGATCCTGAGCTCACCAACAGAGGGCGCTAGCACATTTTATTTGTCAAAATTTGTACTGGGCACACTCCAAGAGTATATCGCGAGAGTCCAACCAATTTCATTTGATATGTTTCCATGTATACAGCAGGAATATGAGGGCGAACCTACATCGTCTTTTATAATTTTTGTCTTCTTTCTGGCTATTTTTTTGACTGATTCGCAAAGGTTAACAGAATCAGAAAATCAGATTATTATAGCTTGAGGACAACTTGCATTATATCAAAAGATAAAAATAATGTAAGTCTGTGTTTAAAATATTTACATCTAGGTAATACATACGCCTTGAGGGCTTTGCAATCACATTGGCAGATCTAAAGGGTGAATCTGTCTATGGTCTGTCAGAGCCAATCTGACAAATACAGAAACAGGGCAAGCAAAAACCACTCACTTGATAAGAAAGTTTATAACTTTCATTTTGTGAAAAGCAAGTGAAAAAAATTATACACAGTAAATCAAAATAGCCTTTGACAATGGCTAATTATGTTACTGATTCACAAATTGTAACAGAATCAGAAAATCGGATTTAAAGCTGTAATTAATGTAACTGTAATTTTGTGAAAAGCAAGTGGGAAAAAAAGGTATACACTGTAAATCAAAAGAGAGCCCATGACAATGGGTGGAGTTTTGCTGTTCCCAGCAATAAAAGAACTGTGAATAGAGCAATAATGTGTAACTTTCTGGTTAGATGAACAGGAAAACAAACTTGGCAGGTAAAAATCCACCACAACAAAAGAAGATTCATCAGTAAAGAAATGCTTGTCAAGTAACCAACACTCAGTAATGACAGACCTGTCAAATCAAAAGTCAACAGGGAACCAGCCTATCAATAGCACACACAATGTATTAATTTTGTGGCTGGTAACCCCCCCCCCCCCCCCCCCCTTTTCTTTTTTTCTTTTGCTGAGCAGGGTTTCTTCACGCTTAACAGATTTGAGTAATTAGCTAATCAACGAAATTGCCTTCTGGTGGATATTTGTCCTACTTTGTTGAAAAAGAGAATAAACAAATGAGAGGGGGAGTGATGAAATGGATTAGTGCGCAGTCACCAAACTCAATAACAGTTACCCCTACATTTTGTCCTTCTGTGCACTTTGATATTTACTTGAAATTAACATCTGAAATGTCACTTGAATGAAACATAGTGACATTCACTCCCACAAATTTTTTTTCATTTCACACGATGACATGTTCAGAGGAACATGAAATTGATCAGCGGCTGGTGATAATTCAAATCAATAACAAATTCAATCATTCAAATCAATACTATGAGCTAACTGTCTCAGCTTGGTCTTGTATCCCGTGTCTTGCAGCTTATACTGTCTGGACTTCAAGAAGGGGGTTTGACTAAAGGTGCACACATCTCTTTTCACACAGTTTTCCTGTCCTCAATAACCCTTCAGAGACCATTCATTTTTGTATAATCACCATATGCCCAGACAAGGCTAGTATTGTTGATTTTGGGAAACAACTTTTCAAATAAAAATGTCTGGAAAAAATATACCAAATTTGGTTTTGTTCAAGAAATGCAGACGGTAGGAAACAAATGATTAGGACATGACTTTGTCTTTTACCTTTTTGGTTGAACGTAGGCTTAATCTTGCATCAGTTTGTGGCCGCTACAGGCACTTTGATACAATCCACTTGTGGCCACTATGGTCTCTTAAGGGTTAAATCTAGAAACTAGTGAGCGATATCCTAGTGAGCATTCACTGTCCTATGAATGAAGCCCATCCTTCATCCTGTCGGTAAATACGTCTTTCCGACCTTAAACCCACGCCACTTCATACAGCAGGCTCCAGCAATCATCAGAATGCATTGGTCGAGTTCACTAGTAACAACTTGACTTTGCCTTTTACAAGTTCCGACGGGCATTCAGAACAGTGTTTATTGGGATGCTGTATCAGCAGCGAGCTCCATCAACCAATCAGAGGAGCTGTTAGCAAAGCACTTCGGCAAAATATGCATGAAGCATGTAATGAGTGCACTTATAACACTGTGCGGGATTGGATGATTGAACCACCAATCAGAGAGAGACTTACTGAGAGCCATCAGCAGAAGTCCTCTCACTTGGACGATTTCTCCGGTTCTAGCTTTATGCCGGGGACGTTAAAAATAGACGCAACTGTGAACAGAAAGGAGAAACAAAATCCTATTAATGATGTACCCTATGCATACAGTAAAATACTTCACAACAACCAGTCTCTAAAGAACTTTGGCCTTCAGCCAAATGTTTCGCACTATACATGGGAAAACCTCTGGAAAAATGGAAACTACAAATAATTTTGTGATAAAAAAAACAAAAAAAACAATCTACATGATTATCAATAACTTCAAATGATCAGATCTAGAAGTATGGTCGCGTGGTAAGACTGCACACATTGCAGTCACAAGGTTCTGAGTTTGAATCCTGGGCTGACTGCTGATTTTCTACAACCCCTACTACATATTGTCATCCAGTAACGTGTAGAAGTCCCCAAAGGATTCAAATGATATTGATTAGCACACCAAATCCTAGGGTGCTCAAGAGTTGTTCCAAAGTAAACCAAATCTATTCAACTGAAGTTAGGATAATTATTGTTGTTTGCCCAGTTTATATTTCATGCAAATTGCGAAAAGCGAAGCGAATTTCCTTGCGTCACAATTGGAAAACACGATTGTTTGTGCCACGTAATTTGCTTTCAATTCATTTTTTTTTTGGGGGGGGGGGAGGAGGGGTGATTTGGAAGAGTTATTCTAATGTCTGTATATGGTTAAGGATTAGGTGTCACCAGCTAGTATGCCCCTGGTTTCGGCTCAAGTCACTTTGACATAACACAGAGAGAAACTTACTATCTGGGAGGTCGTGTATTTTTGGTGGCAAGTCACTGAAGTAATGATGCCTCATGGCATCGATGGTTGATATTCTATTCCTTGGGTTCAGCTGAAGAAGACGTTTGGCAAGATCGTCACCTCCGTAACTGACACACAGACTGAGGGAAAAAGAAAGAAGGCGAACATAATAAGCAAATCGGACAAATATTCATAATTTCTGGACAATGCAGAAACTTTTTAAGATGCACACATAGTCCAGAGGTTTTCAGGGATTGTGTCAAACAAAATTACAATTTAGAAAATAATTTGAGTTAAGAATAATAACTAAGTTCCTAAGGCCTTCATAATTTCATCTGCATTTGCACATGAGTTGCACTTTCTTTTGTTTATAAGTAAAAGACAATGGAAAACTTCCAAATTCTGTAAGAACACTGGGAGAACCCTTGTATACAGTTCATGTTATCATTTTCTTCTAAACACGCCAGTTTGCCCACTCCTCCGGAAGTACCTGTACTTCCCATTGATCTGTCATGATTTGTCAAAGATTCCTGCACGTGCAGCTAATCAAGCCATAGGTGTCCTCAAAAGCTCAAGGACAACAGCCCTGTATTGTGAAATCTGATCCCCAGGACTTCCTGTACCTCAAACACTACAGGCCCAATTTCCACATCTAATGCATTTAGCATTTGTATAAATATTTATACCAGATCTCAAAAAGTGGTGGTGAACTTTAAATTCATCAGCAGTTTGTAAGAAATAAACTGTTGAACAAACTTTCTGAACCTAATTGCTTTCATGCCTCTAACTGCCAGAGACAACCGAGGCAATTGCGTCTATGGTCAATGCCTTGGTGCCCCTATAAAGTAGTCCAGTATAGAAGGGTTAATTCCTGTCATAAAGGTGCCCTTTACTGAGGAAAAGCTGCCTCACCCTTTCTAAGGAACCAAGTATCAGGTCTGGACTTTAATTGATTACTCTAATAATGTATGTAAGGTGAAATCTAGGTTGTGGTTTGATTTCCTGGAGTGGGGGGGGGGGGGGGGGGTGTTGGGCTTCGGTGACAGTACTATTGTTTTACATTTCAAACAGCAGGATAGGTTAAAACCAGATACTTAGATCTGGTGTTATCTGGTTTGTGGTTTCACACCAACAGAGTATGAGGTCTGAAAAAAACAAGTGAGAAAGAGGGCAAGTTTGTTTTCAGGGGAAATGGTGGCATACCTTCAGGGTCAATGGCCTTCAACAAAATAATGTGCGAATGTAAAAATTAGAAGTTGAAAATGGCGGTGGGAAAACTTACAAGTTGTTATGATATTAACTATAAATAATACTTTTCCATTTTTTCAAATTAAAAAACCCTTTCTTGTGTGAAAAGAATTCAATCACTGACTTCAAACAAGTGTGGGTAAGGTGAAGTTTGGGGATTTCATTTTTAGTCTTATTTTTATTAGACACCAATTATGTCTCAGTTAAGAAATAAACAAAGCGAGATTAAATGTTAATGGTTTCATTTGCCAAGTGTTCACATTTTTGAGAAGAAAAATAAATAAATCGGAAACCATTGAACAATTTTGAAATTTGTGCTGAAAAATTGTAAACTAAACTTCATATTTGGTCGCTGGATTCCTCAAGAATAATTTATAACAGCTGTTGATGTTTATGACAACAATTTCTGAGGCTTACTGGACTGGTACCAGTCCAGTACCAGTACAAGTTTACCAACTACAATACTTTGAAACATAATAATGAATCTGTGTAATTTTTCAAAATTTTCAGCTTTAAGATTGATGCAAAAGTAACGTCTTTTAAGTTATGACAGTTCTATTCCCACTTCATCGCCAAAACAGGTCTGCAAAGGTATGAACTTCTTTTTTGCATTTTAAAAAATACATTATTTTTTTTTTAAACTTGACTCCAACCTTCACATTGAACCTCTAACCACTCTCCAAGTTTCCGCTGTAAACTTCCCTTTCCTGTACAAAAACAACTAAATACCTGACTGGAAATTCCCATTCAAGGCATCTCCAATCTCTACAGGATGTCTCACTTCCTCTGGTCAGAGAACACCAAAAGTTCCCCTGAAGATTTGCTAAAAATAAACTTCTATTGCTATCTGCCTTTTTAAGAGAATCTTAGGAATGTTTTTTTGGTGAAAGGTTTAAAGTTACCTTGCTTTCATTTCATTGATGCTGTAATTGCATTGCGGATAACACATCTACTCTAGAATGCGGAGGTTCAAATCCCACCGGAGTAGCCTGTGGAATTTTCCCCCACTGGACTTGGAAAGCACCGAGTACAAAGTGCTCATTACATTTTAAAAAGTGCAAATGCAACATTTTTTGTAAATCTTACCTCGGTACTACTTCACAGAGGAATTTGGGCGGATAAACTTTAGTCACTACTGTAAAAAGAAATCAGACAAAAATAGTCAAATGAAGTTACAAAATTGCTGTCAATGTTAAAGTGATAGAAACGGCTCCACAAAACAAACATTCTTGGTTGTTTACTGTAAGTTATTGCAACACTGCAATTGAGGAAGCAATGAAATTTATTTTTGTAACTGCAGTAATTGGGCGGTGAGTTTTGAGTCAACATGTAAACTTTATCAAGTTTGATTTGGTTTGTAGTTCCTCCAAAACTGTTCGGTAACGATCATTATGCTGCAGAGTTAAGACTAAACATTTGATTCCATATCTGATTGTGTACTTTTGGTTATCACTTGTTTTTTTTAGAAGTTATGGGGCAACATTTTGAAACAGGGACTGACTTTCTCTTTCCATATGTTGAAATAAAACTTAAACTTCCTCCACAGGAGGTGAGCTACAGGAAGTATCCGATTATATATTTCAGTTCCTATAAGAAAAAAACTTCAACTAACCTGTCTTATAGTTTGGTAGTCTCGTTACACCTGGCCAATTTGACTCTGTTGGGGTTCCTAAAATCTGGTGAAAACGAGAACGAAATCAGTTCAATCTTCAAAGTCAAATAAAAATAGGTGTTATTTTCTTACTTTTAAAACATTTCAGAAACATGCAAAGAAGTTTGTTTTTTTAAGTGACTTTTTTAAAGTAATACAAACAGCTCCATGAATTAAAATGAAAGTAAATAATTGTACGTTGGAAGAGTGAATTAATTTCACACTCGAGTGAAAACAACAAACATTTACTTATTTTTCAAAAATATTTTTTTACGTTTTTGGTTGGCATTTTTCTACTTCAGAAATGAAAACAATTAAAGGTAATTTGTGAGGTCTTCAATTCCATTTCCTTGACGGTGCATGTATTTCAAACGGAACTGTTTTTTCTGGAGGATTGTTACTGGTATGTGCAATAAATCAGTGTTTTCACTGGGGTTTTTTTCTTCCTCAGATTGAAGTTAACCGATTATTTAACAAAAATTACCAATCCTGCATTTTGTCTTTAAATAAATAAAAAAAACATAAAATCTAAAAATCTTCAGTTTTTTCAGTTACATTTCAGTTACATTCAGTTACATTTCATATTGAATTTTCATGAAGCTGAAATAGCTAGGAAAACTTATTGTGTCCAAGTAAAACAAGAAATCTATTGCAATAACTCATGAACAAGCTTGGGAAAAACAAAACCCTAAAACAATTCAATTATTTTACAATAAACATTGGATTAAAATGTGTACCACAGGGCATGATATTTGGTCCTTGATAAAAAGAAGGATCATTTTTTATTAAGAACAAGGACTCACCTACATGTATACAAGGTGTAGGCTTTAATAGACTTTTCATGCCTTACTAATAACAAATTTTCTGATTTTTCCAAGACCAGAAAAAAAAATCGGAAAACAGTCTAAAGTAAGAAAAATATCACCACAAGAGGACAGCAAAACAAAATGGCTGAGGTAAGACTTAGTTGGATACAAGTAAATGCCATACCTTGAATATTCTCTCAAGTTGATCTTTGTAATCTTTCATTCCGGGGAATGCTGGATGACCCCTCAACATCTCAATGAATATACAGCCAACACCCCTATCAAATAATGGTCATGTCCATTAGCTTCTGACTTTTAGAGATAATCCGAGTTACTCAATGATAATTTCAAAACTCATTTCTCCATAACAGAAAGTTTTCACAGTAACATTTGTCAAATGACGTCAACAGTTTTTTCTTTGTGGATGTTTATTCACAGATGATATTTAGTCGCAGTTAAAGAAGACATTTCTACAAATTTACCACATTATCGCCTCAAGAAGTCAAAATGTGAAATATGTTACAGGGTCTACAGAATAATTGTCACTGGTATGCCAGGTGTACTGAACATCAAGTGCCTCCGTCATGTCTCAAGTGACAGGTCTAAAGTGAACATAAATTCAAAATATTTCATGTCATTGAAATATTTCTAGTGCCTGACAAAAATAGTTCACTCAGTGAAAAGATATAAATGGTGCCTTTCAAAACAAGGTGGATTCAACACATACAGAAACTAGTAAAAAAAAAACTTCATCTGACAGAGGAAGCTCTGTTGCATCAGTATTTATATTCATTAATGAACTATCATTTTAGTTTCAATCGAATAGCTACTGGTATATTAATAACAATACCGAAGGCTTAGGGCACGTATCTACCAATAAGGTAGTCATGGTGCTTGAAGACATTTAGGACAGGTATGGGGGATTTTTAAATTATGAGACTCATTTATGTAGCACCTTATAAGGGTTTACAAGGTGCTGCGGCGCATTCAGCAGCCACTGCCAGAAACACCAGGGCAAACTTAGTGATACGATGTAAGTGTAACTAGGTTCTTTTATGTGCATTACACAACACACAGGACCTACGGCTTTACGTCCCATCCGAAGGGCGAAGCAATAATGGTTAAGGACCAAGACCAAGACTCGAACCCACACTCTGCTGTTCAGAAACACCAGAGCTTAAATCCAGTGCACTTGACCGCTCGGCTACAACACCACAATTGCATTATATGTTCAATTTAGGGTTTTCGTTTTATATTCAGTTCTTAATTTTCTGTGTTTTCAGGGAGTGGACTCAACGACAGATTATTGTTTGAAGCATCCAGCTGTTAATGGATTCATTTCAGTTTAAAGGACTCATTAAAATGTCAAAAAGAAAGACCTGGGGTTAGGGTTTGTGGATTCAAGTTAAAATTTCTCAGGAAATTTGAAACATTTCAAGAGCGAAACCGGAGTTTGCACGCTGCATCTCTAGGCTTGGATTACTATAACATCGTCATTTTATCGACAAGTAGGTCCCAGGATCTCACACTACATATCACTGAGTGAAATTACAGCTACATATCAACAAAACTAGAGGCTCACCAGATGTCTAGTTGTGTGGAGTAATCGGTAGATCCGAGCAATACATCTGGTGGTCTGTACCACAGCGTCACCACCTCATGTGAGTATGTCCTACTTGGGATGGACTTCGCTCTTGCTAGACCTAAACAAAGAAACAAGACACAAGGATATCGGCTAGAAGCTTTATCAAGATGGACAATGATGAAATAGAGAAAAAGTCAGAGTGCCAATATTTCTAAGGTTGTGAAAAATGGATGTTCATTTTAACATGATTGAGACAAGCCACTGTAGGCTTCCTATCATTAAGCTGCATATAATGAAGGTATTTTGAAGAACGAAAAATGACACAAAGGGAGGAAAAATGCCCTTCCACAAAGTAAATCTCAACAGCAAAAGTCTCCACATTGTTTCTGAGGGCTCTGGACACACACATGCACACATTCTTCAAACCTCATACATAACCACCTACATCCATACACATTTTAATATTCAAATAAACAAAGATATTTGCTAAATAGGGAGAATGCCAACATAGTGCTAGACAGCTCAGTTGGTAGTGCACCCTACCGGCACATTAATCCCGCTCTAATAAATGTTTTTGTTTAGTCCAAATTTATTTGTATAAAAGCATTGAATTTTAAATACTTTACACAAAAGAAACTTTGGGAAACCTTTCTGTGATTAGAACAAAATTAAATGATAATTATTCTCTATCCCCGCCAAAATAAATTAAGAGATTTTTCTTAGGACGTGTTTTACTTGACTTGATTAAGGAACCTTACCGAAATCTGCAAGTTTGAGGTCACCCGTTTCACTGATGAGAATATTTTGTGGCTTCATGTCTCGGTGGAGAATTCTCCTCTGGTGACAGAAGGAAAGACCCCTCAGCAACTGGAAAAGGAACAGCTGGACATTGTGGGGGTTCAACCCCCCTGGGTGCTTCTCCAAATACGCGCTCAGATCTGTATGCTGGAGGATAGAAGATAGAGTGTAGTTGATGTCATTACGTCTTTGTTGATGAAGTAGATATCCTCCATTATGAACAACAGATAAATCAAGGAATCAGTGCAAAAACGTCTAATCTCGATTTGGCAAAACGTTGTATCTCGGCGCATACTTGTTTTGAGTGTACATCCGCGTTATTTTAAGTGAGATGCAACGCTTTGACAATTTCAAACTCACACGTTACATAAGTGCCATTTTTAGGAGATACAACATTTTTCCAATGACACAACGAAAGACAGTATAAATCTACCCAGATCCTTATCAATGATTCTCAGGCAATTTTCATCCTGTGTTGTAAGATCAAACTGGATAATTAAATTTAAACAGTGAATTGCAGACAAAGCGAAATGAGTTGAAATGTCGCACCAGATGTGCTATACCTGCAGCAGGTCTCTATCCAGAGACAATCTTTCCACTCATTGAATTGATTTCACTTGAGTTATTCTAAGACCCCCCAAGAGACAAAAATAATGCCACTGGATACAATTAGCGCTTGATACAATACTAACTGTACCATTTCAAAAGTCTGCGTTCCAGATTTCAGTTCTTCAGTGTATTTTTGTATTTAATCAAGTTGTAGTGTAAAGTTCTGGTGGCTAACTGGGCCCAATTTCATGGCTCTGCTTACAGCTGACTTTTCCAGTCGACTTTTATGGAACTTTGGTCAAGTCGGCAGCACTCCATTGTTTCCCATTTAAAAGGCCAATTCACAGGAACTAAAACCCCCAGGAAATTCCCTGGGGAATTTTCACCCCACCACCACACATGTTTGTTTCACACTTGATGCAATTTTCATGGGAACAATTAGCACTATGGACGCTAACCCTAGGGTTGCCTTGCTAATAACCCTACACCCAAGCAGGGGTAGCTATTTCATGGGCAAGGGCTATTTCTCCTGGAGTTTGCCAGGGTTAGCAATTCAAGTGTAAAAAGGTCATCAAAAATTCCCAGGAATTTCCTGGGAAATTCCACTTACTACATTTACAACCCAACCTGGGAACTCATTGCTTGTATTTTCCAAAATTGTTTACTTCGACTGCAGTCTCAGGTGCTCCACTACAGAAGGCCAGTCCTCTGAATGTCACCTCCATTCATACTGTATTGTATTGTTCTACATTTTTTGATATATTTTGTATTGATCATTGATCATTATTTATCTGATGAAAGTATGAATGGAAATAAAACAAACATGCCTACTCCATGCCAAGAATTAATAACCATGCAGGAAGTAAGGTGAAACACATTATGTACTCACTACACGTTGTACATTTGAAGTGACACAAATTTAATGCATCACCCCCGTCCGTCCGATATAACAAAGCGGGCGGATTTCAGAACCATTTAAAACAAACTTGAAAAAAACTCTCTCTGTAGTTGACGTCAATTACCAGTGAAAACAATACACCTTTAACCTTTGTGATGTGAATAACAACGTGTTATTTAAGCATCGCGACCCGACATTTTCAGGTATAGTCAAGCGTGTCATTGATTTATAGCCGCGCTGCTGGTTCAAAGAATCGTGGGCATTTGGAAATCTTGCATTATACGACTTTGACATGAAATTCTGAATCTACATCTTCAGGGAAGAAATCAATGGTAGATCTTTACTTTTTGTCGATTTGGATGACAGTGTAAAACACTGTGATTTTTCTGTGTGTATTTTCTATTTTTGATTTACTTAAAAAATATTTATTTTATGATGCAAACGTCTGTATTATTCTGCTTTTATCTTCTCTAAATGTATCTTTACAAAGAGAACCCAAAATGACCAGATGTCAGGATGGGGCTACCCTTTACTTTAAGCAAAAAAAGTATATAAATAAATAAATAAATAAATAAATAAATAAATAAACAAACAAATAAACCTAGACAATTGTTCTTTGTTCGCCCCATTTATTTGTACCCAGTCAGTTTCCCTTGGAAGTCTTCCGATCAATAATTCATCAACTCACCACATACTCAATGACAAATGTGAGCGTTGTCTTCGTATGGATGATGTCATGAAGACAGACAATGTTGGCATGCTTCAAGCCCTTCAGGAGGGACGCTTCCCGTATTGCCGTGAAGGGAGCTCCCTCGTCTTGCTGCAGACGGATTTCTTTAAGTGCAACGACTTGTTGATTGACGCTGAAGGAGAAGAGTGAGAGAGGAAATGGAGGAGAAAAGGGCTGGCGTTATTTCTCAGACAAGAAAAGTGCAATGTGAGGGATAATGTATTAAAGGTGGGGTCAAAATCAACTGCATTGGTTGAGTGTATGATTAAGAGATACTGTGTGTCCATACTTCAACACTGCCCCTACTCCACACAGTAAGACCAAACAAGAGATACAAATTCTGTAGAGTTGTTAAACGACTCATTCTGTGGTGGCAAACTGCAAAGGCTTTTAAAGCATACGGCCAACATTGGTAATTGTCAAAGACCAGTATCCGTACTTTATGTGAGCCAACATATACATGAAATAACAAACCTGTGAAGTCTAAGCTCTTTTGGTCATCGGAATCACAAGAAAATAGTGAAAAACTCCTCTGTTTGTTTTCACTGTTTTCACAAAACATCAAGTTTTTGACTAGCGACATCAAAACTAATTGTTTTACTCATTTCTCAAAAACTATATTAATTCAAGCAAAAACGTCTCCAGGGATGTTTTCCATCATGACCAGCTTTATACCATATAAGTTGTGTGCAAATCTGTGAACGTATTTATTTTCAATCTCAACAATGTTGTGCACGCCCTTTAAGCCTTAATTTGAAAACAGATTGTTCAAAATTGCTTTAAATTGAGAAATAGGATCTTAAATTGCCTACCTGCTTATTGCCTTAAACACTTTGGCATATGAGCCTTCGCCCAGTTGACCGATTTTTGTGTACGTCTCTGATTTGCCGAACGGTGAGCAGGACTGCAAAACAAGAACAAAAAATAAAGACATTTTAGATCAAACATTTTCTTAAATTGAGAGATAATCCGACCCTGGCAAAAACAGTTTTTATTACCAAATGATACAACAAGTTTGAAGTGCTGTAAGGTCACTATTAATTGCAAATTTCATATCTGTAATGATAAAAGGGGCATTAAGTGTAAATGCTTGTAAACCTGGAAACAAAATCAAAATCCACCAATGAAGTTTTTTTTTTTTTCCTATAGAAAGCATGTTTCTTGCCAACTTCTTAATTTGGAGAGAACTTTTGACCGATAAACTCTGTTGACCAAGACCTGAAAAATATTGCAAAAGCAACTCAATACAAGTTGTACTGACGTGGCCTTATAGTTCTGAGCCGAGGTCCCCTGTTTTGTAACTCCAGTGGACTTCATGATTCTGATGATCTTACAAAGACTACAAAGTCCTTGCAAGGTCTTAGCCATGATTTGGTAAAAGGGTGTAAAAATTTGCTGGAAATTTAAGAACTGGGCGTCCAAATTGTTCACTTATGTAAATGACAGATAAAACGGGGTGTCCAAAAGACACCCAGACACCTACTCCTCAGGCTGACACTACGAGTCCTTGTAGAAAACCCGAACAAGAAAGTTGATGCACCGATCAGACCTTAATAAGAATACAAATGACTTCTCCCCTCTGTTTGAAACAAATTAACAACTCCGAGATGAAAAGTTTAATGGATTAAACATCAGTAATTGTTAAGGCTGTGTCACACACGGGAATTTACAGGCAAACAGTTCCAGGCATTCTCCAATTCAATCCCAGACGTTGAAGACATTATGAATCCCACCATTCCTCTGTTTGGAAACTCCAGTGGACGTAACAATTCTGATGATATTACAAAGACTGCAAGTCCTTGCGGAAAACGCGAGTGTACATTTCAAGGAGTGTGAACAAAAAAGCATTCACAATTAATGGTCTCTCAGCCCTGATACTTCATGACGGCAACGACGGCAATGCCGTCGTTGCCCCTACCTATTGCCGCAATGCCCTTCACTGATTTTATTAACTGCCACAAAATATAATTAAATCATAACAAAATGATAATAATGTCCACCCAGAATTGACAGCTCAACAAACCTTGCATGGCGGGCAAGTTCCCCTCCTTTGTATATCATTTTGCGGTTTCTCACACAGTGGTAAATGAACGCTGGCACGCAGTCCAATGTTGTGACACCCCACACATACAGCAACGTTAGGCATTTTCCTAATATAATATCACGTAGTTGACGTCCTAAAACAATCCTGTCTCTCTGAATCACTTCTAGTGTGTGGCTGTCACTCCACCAAATCACAAGTTTTTTATAGAAAGGAAAAGTTCAACAGGAAATGTTGGCCGATAAGAGAATAACAACAGTTTAAGGGACATCCAACCAGCGGTTGCGGTGGGTCTGTAATGACCTTGTTTATCGTACAGTGTAGTAAAATATCAGTGACGTAACTCTTAGCCAATAGGAATCCTAACATCATGAATATTTATAGGATGGATTGATTTATACCACGTACACGTTGAATCAACCAGCGTGTTATTGTGAGTGGGTTGGGTACAACGTGTACTTGCATAATCGATGAGGTAAGTACTCAGGCCATCACTTCTAATTTTACAAACACGTACAAACGTTGGCGACCACTTTTGACGACCACTGAAAACAAATTGCGAAACATTCCTTTAAAAATTGAAAAAGCATTTCATAATCAGTCATACTTAATACTTCATATTTGTTATTGTGGTTAGGTTGTTGTTTTTTGAGTCGCAATTGTTGCTAACACACTCCAGGTGAATCACGAGAAGGTGATTTGAAATGTAGTTCCATGGTGAAATGAAAGATTTTGTAATATGGTGTGTTTGCAACTGGGGTGATAAATTACTTTTGAAAATACTATTTCATTTAAATGGCCTGGAATTACAGAATTTGTGTGAATAAAGAAAGGGTCTCCAAAGGCTTGAGAGAAAGCACATTGAGAATATAAAATACACAAAAGTACAAGTGCAATGGTAAATCAAAATACACTATGCAGTATAAAATATTTTATAAAGTGAAATACACTTGTAACGTAAGACCATATTTTGGTCAGGGTTACACTTGGAAATGGTTCTGTTTCATTCAGTCAAGAAGTTTGCTCAACTAAAGAGTGTTTCTGATGAACTTGTACAATATTGCACAGGATTGAAGTTGGAGAGGGTGGACCCTCAGGGTTACGAAAATAGGCAGTATACTTACTTGGTACCTAACCAAATGTTAGAGAATCGAACTTAGAGTGCTGTTTTGTCAACCTTTCAAGGAAGATTAATAAAAAATGACACAGTATCGTCCCTTGAACATTTCTTTTTCCGGGTGAAATGTTAAACTTGGAACAAAATCTCCAGGAAATGTCTAAAAGAGTACCGGTAATCCTACTTCAATACAAACATCAGAGAGGTCTTCCCCGTCGAGATAAACTACATAAGACATCCGTTAAAGGTGCACATGAAACAAAGGGCGCGGCTGGCCAAATCCCCACAAGATATGAGGATGTTTATCTGAAAGAAACCCTTTATATTTGTCAGTGTCAATTGTGTCGTACGTCCCTGTCGCTCTCCCTTGGACACTCCCAATTACACTCCTCCAGCTTATGTATTCTATCACTTGCAAATAGACTGTGCAAGTGTCGCGCGTATTCAAACATTGGGTCCCAGTTAAGTGCGCGAGTTTGTTTCCTTCACGCGTTAAAGTAATGTACATTGTACATGGAACAAAAGTGGTCCGAAAAATGTTAGAATACGTGCAAGACTTGCACAGTCTATCTCTGGTCCTACTCTAAAAAGGTTAACTGATTTTAGTTCTTTGTTCAGTGGGAAATCCAGGTAAGCTTCTTGTCCCACTCATAGGTACTTACCTAGTTGTTTGGGGTTGAACAAAAAAATCTACTAGAGTGGGATTTGAACTAGCGACCTCTGGTTTAACATGCCAGCACTACCAACTGAGGTATCTAGCTGCCACCCCAACCCCTGAACAAAGATATTGACAAAAATAAGGAGACCGACTACATAGGGCTGGATAGCTCAGTTGGTAGAGCGCCGGCATGTTAACCCAAAGGTCGTTGGTTCAAATCCTGCTCAAGTAAATTTTTCTTTGTTCAACCCCAAATTATTTACAACTTACCCTGTCAGTTTCCCTTGTGGTTTATAACTTGCTTTATTTAGTTACAGCCAATACGGGGCTTGCTTTGGTGCTTCGTGTGAAAGCAATACAGTACCTGCCCAAGACATTTGTGGCTAACATAATTGAGGCAAATTATATCAATCTGGATAGACAATGGGAAAAACTGCTTCAGCAGATGATGGACAAAAAGATATTGACGTCACCAGGAAAACATTGTTATTCTTAATAGTCTCTTAATGTAAAATAATAATAATAATACGCAGTTCTTATATAGCGCTTTATACTCCCGATGGGTGTCTCAAAGCGCTCAGTATTTTTCCTACAAGGTATGTGGAGTTACGTGTTGAACAGTATGAGACCTATTCCTTTGCATAGCACCATGTAATGGTTTACAAGGTGCTGTGGCGCAATATGCAGCCAATCAAACCAGGAACACCGGGGCAAACCCCTTCTCTTTACGATAAGTGCACTGGGTTCTTTTACGTGCATTACACAACACACAGGACCTACGGCTTAACGTCCCATCCGAAGGACGAAGCATGTGGTTAAGTGTCTTGCTTAAGGACACAAGTGTCACGACTGGGATTCGAACCCACACTCTGCTGATCAGAAACACCAGAGCTTGAGTTCGGTGCTCTTATCCGCTCGGCCACGACACGCCACACATTTACCACCACCAGGCTGTTATTTCAACCCCACATTTCCAGAAACTATTCTGGGATTAATGACAATTATCAAGCAGGAAGCATATAATGACCCCTGGCATGTCAATCCATGGTATGGGTATAGTAGCCTTGGCTGTAATATCATTTTACTGTACATGTAGTTCATGTTATCAATACAATGAAAGAGGAGGACAATGTGACATGATGTAATAATGGTGGTTTTTACGAAGCAAATAAAAAACTCTGGTGTTAAAATTTATAAATTGCCCAAAGCCAGGGGTACAACATCCAAATCCCTCCACAATATCCACCCTGCCCTCTTGATTTGCCTCTTTATTCCCTTTTTGGCAAGTGGTGTTGTGCAGACTTTTACACAAAAACTTGGATTCCCACTTGCCAGCAACCCCCCCCCCCCCCCCCCCCATTTTCAAAGAAATGTGAATTCTACATGTTCATTTCCCACATACAGACTTATAAGGAAGAAAAGGATACCCTATTACTTGAAGTGGTTACAATTTTGCCACATTTTGGATTGTTTAATTTCACAAAGATCCTGTCTATTCCCTCCAGACAAACCTACATTGAGCCCGATTGGTCATTTGTAATCATTTCCTCTTATCTGGTTGACCATCTACCAATTTATGAACCTCCTCCTTGTACCATTCTAATGTGTTTATCTATGGGGACAGTGACACCTGTAAGAACATCACACAACAACAGTACCAATGTAGTTCAGGGGATCCTTCCATTGTTGCTGTATTGTTCAAGTTTCTAAAGAATTCCCCTATGGGGTTATAACTTAAAAAAGGACACCTTGTGGGGTAGCAATGTTTCATTGTCTAAAGGACCCCCACAAGGGTCACTTTAGCTCCCAGTAAGAGGCAGAGATTTGAATCTTGACAATTCCTACACTTGCGTCATAGTGCTGGGCAGTTACTCGGACCATTCAGACTGGCGTCCCTGACATCACCAACAGTCATTAATGTTCTAGTCAAGCAAACATTCTGTGTGATGAGTATGAGTTGATTTGGGGTTGAACAAAGACAAATTGACAAAAGTGGGATTTGAACCAATGACCTCCAGATTAACATGCCAGCGCTCTACCAACTGAGTTGTCTAGCCCTATGTTTGCGGACTCACAACACTTTTAGGGAAGTTGAGGATGACTGAAACACTGAAGGGTCTTATCATTCTGACTAGGGCCCAATTTCATAGAGCTGCTTAAGCACAAAATTAAGAACAAACAAATTATGCTTATTACCAGAATAAGGTTAGCAGCCAAACTACCATGTCACGCGTACAATTTGTGACTGGTATTCAGCTAATTTCAAGCAATATATTCTGCTTAAGCATCTCTAGGAAGTTGGGCTCAGTATATCCCCAATTAAGATGAGAACTCAGTAGGAGACATAACTAAAGGATACATAACTAGAAGTGAAGTTGGGCAAACTTTGTTAAAATGGCCTACAATACTACCCCATGGATACTGGTTTGAATCCAACGTTGGGTCCAGTATATAAAATGAAGTTGAATAATAGTAATACGCACTTTTTATTAGGCATGATACTATATTATATGTCTTTGGGAAAAAAGTAGGAACATTTTATTAAGTACAATGGCCGACCTACATGTACTTTTCTGGCTATTTAACAATTTCGCTGATTTTTCTGAGGGCCCAAAAATCAGACTTAAAGGATGTGTACAACATTGGTAACGTTGAAAATAAAAAAGTGAACAGATTTACATATAAATTACATGATGTATTAAGAAGGTAATAGTGAAAAACTTTCCTTAAAATATTAGTCCATGAAATGCTTTAGTTTTTGAGAAATGAGTAAAACAATTAGTAATTATCCTGCAGGATAATTCAACGGCTATTTTTAAAAATTCATTGAATTTCATGCCTGTATAATAAACAGCACTTTATCACACCAGAGGTTGTCTGAAAGCGCTCATAACGTTGAAGTTTCATTAGATTTCACCCATCTGTGATATCATATCACTCAAATAAATGTCAGCTGTTTCATCGTCTTCTCTGGGTCAGGTATTTAGATCAGCACTAAGACTTCTTGCAGGTTTAAATTTTTGTTTTAAACTAGAGTTAGGGATGAACACTTGTTCCTGTCCCAACTACCAGCCATTCGTCACCTGTAATCAAGTCAATCATATTGACCCAATTTGTCAGGTTTTTGTACCTCGATGAATACAAAAGGAAACGGTGAGTTATCAGCCAATGGGTCATACAATAAAACTCCCACTTTTCCCGCCAGTTCAACCACATTTCCTCATTTCTGAAAACTATTCATTTTCAGATGTGATGTTTAGTAGGTTAAGAGGAAAATATCCACCCAACAAAAGTCACCTTTCCGTAGCATTCGTTGAAAATAAATGACATCTCAGGAAATATGCTGTACTCATAAATGACCTAATTTTAAATTATGAAAAATTCCTTGGTGTGCTGGCTGTACCAAATCCGTCAACATACTGCACTTATTTTGGTATCTCAACATGCAAATGTTTGTCTCTGCTGAGTCTGTCAGTCCTTTGTAGTGTAAGTTCATCTGTCTGTCTTGTTGTCTATGGCTTCTCTAATCCCAACTCAACCCACTGCCTGATGTAACCCAGTATTGTTTGGTCTCTGCTGAGATGGGCATGTCTGCCTACATTCATGCTACGAGTCTGTTAGTCCTTTGTAGTGTAAGTTAATCTGTCTGTCTTGTTGTCTATGGCTTCTCTAATCCCAACTCAACCCACTGCCTGATGTAACCCAGTATTGTTTGGTCTCTGCTGAGATGGGCATGTCTGCCTACATTCATGCTACGAGTCTGTTAGTCCTTTGTAGTGTAAGTTCATCTGTCTGTCTTGTTGTCTATGGCTTCTCTAATCCCAACTCAACCCACTGCCTGATGTAACCCAGTATTGTTTGGTCTCTGCTGAGATAGGCATGTCTGCCTACATTCATGCTACGAGTCTGTTAGTCCTTTGTAGTGTAAGTTCATCTGTCTGTCTTGTTGTCTATGGCTTCTCTAATCCCAACTCAACCCACTGCCTGATGTAACCCAGTATTGTTTGGTCTCTGCTGAGATGGGCATGTCTGCCTACATTCATGCTACGAGTCTGTTAGTCCTTTGTAGTGTAAGTTCATCTGTCTGTCTTGTTGTCTATGGCTTCTCTAATCCCAACTCAACCCACTGCCTGATGTAACCCAGTATTGTTTGGTCTCTGCTGAGATGGGCATGTCTGCCTACATTCATGCTACGAGTCTGTTAGTCCTTTGTAGTGTAAGTTCATCTGTCTGTCTTGTTGTCTATGGCTTCTCTAATCCCAACTCAACCCACTGCCTGATGTAACCCAGTATTGTTTGGTCTCTGCTGAGATGAGCCTTCATGCTACGAGTCTGCCTGCCTTCATGCTACGAGTCTGTCAGTCCTTTGTAATGTAAGTTCATGTGTGCATCTTGTCATGTATGGCTTCTCTATTCCCAACTCAACCGACTGCCTGATGTTGTCCAATATTGTGAAGTGGAAATTAATTTCATTTAGTTGAATTGAACAAAATTAGGTGATTCATAAAATTCAAGTGACTTTTTGACATGGGTTTTCGGACAAAGTAAGGTTACTGGATGGTGAAGGCTGAGAAAGATGTCATATATATGTCATAAAGATGCTCTCATAGTTTGTCACCCTCTCGTTCCATGAGGGATACTGTTTTTCAGTTACACTTTGCATCATTACAAATTGGATATTTTTAGCATCTTCCTTCAAGAGCAGATTTTCTTTATGTCTTCACCAAAACAAAGACCAACACTGTATTAGTTCAAAACTATCATACAGACAACTTCATAAGGTGTAATAAATAAACAAATAAATAAATAATTTGGGGTTTAAACAAAGACAAATTTACCAGAGTAGGCTTTGAGCCTGTGACCTCCAGATTAAAGTACCGGCACTCAACCAAATGAGCTATCTACTATAGCCCTCAATTTGGCAGTCTCCCTTTTCTCGCAGGTTCAAATCCCGCTCAAGAAAGAATTTCTTTATTCAACATCAAATTATTCAAAATTTATCCGGTCAGTTTCCCTTATGGTTTATTATAGAAAAACTTCACAAAATATTTGCCCTTTTCCCCTTTATTGACCCTTTTCGAAACCAAGAAATTCAATTCTGATAGGAGTCAGACCTCTGCGGTCACACCGATGCTTAGCGCCTGATCTGATGACTGAACTATTTCATCAATCAATAAGCCATGGCACCTGTCTGTCTGTCTCTGTCCCACCAAGACACTGGCGGAGAAGATGAGTCTACAAGGCACAACAAAGACTGAACAAATGGCTTGTCCACGTTCTCGTTCTTATTCATTGTCAAATTTCACGGTACATTAGCTCAAATGAAATTATGATAATACTCACAAGCAAAACCGAACGAAACAAAACAATCTCTAAAAGCAGTATTGCTAAGAGTTCACTTAAAGAATGCTTTTTTATTGTTATTATTTTTTTAAATCTGACAAAATTATGGAAATCTTTTTATCGGTGTTATCAAAACTAGATAAGAAAATGTCTCTTGAAAATTGTATTAGTTTTTTTTAATCATTATCAAAACTAGCATCGTTAGTTTCAACTGCTAACTTTTGAGCATACATCACCTCAAAATTGATGCAAATGTTGCGATTCTTGAGGTTTTAAGTTTTTTAAATATTAAGCTTTGAGTTAGCGTTTTGTGATACCTATAGTAACTTTATAATAATATATAAAGTCACAATTAAAATGGTGAGAGACCGGAAGAAGGACATAACGAAAAAGTTACCAGAGAAAGGGCGTAAGCAATTATTGTGCCAAATATTGTGTTTCAAGAAAACAGAGTTTGAATGTTTGATCGTTTTTCTGCCATTCATAGATCATTAGGCAGGCTAAATTCGGCATTGAAATAGGAAAAATGTTTTTGAGGGTAATTCTAGCGTCACAAAAAAAACGTAATGTTGTTTGAACTTTGTTTTTTAAATAATAAGAAAATTAGGAATAAGAAATAAGAAGTTAAAATCAGTAACACAATTTATTTCAAGAAAAAGACAAGCTACACAGTGAGACTAAAACCTTGGCCACGACATTCCCTCTCCCCTCTCAATCCCCTCCACTTTAAAATCTAACCATGACCACAATCACCTTAAAGGTCAATGAACTCGACATCTCTCAAACAAATAATAAAAACCTAAAAATATTGGGCTCAAAAGCAGCTCAATCACGCGCTTGACGCTTTTATCCATGGGATTATTATTACCTATAACCTTGAGGAAGTGAAGTAGGAAATAAAGCCTGGTTGCCAAATAACAGACAACTTGTTACTAAGGGATTTGTCATCAGGTAAGTTGTAATGGACGGAGGAAGGGCCGGATGGAGCACTTCTTCTTCGTAGCTTGTGGCGATGCAGGACGCAGCACGCAGCAACAGCTAGTTGAAGGTTTGATTTTCAGTTGATGGAATAACGAGGCAAACTTTAATTATGGACATGAGGAAACGTATTGAAGATACCACAGGGTACATGCAACCACTGATAAGCAGTGAGTCAACTGAAACAAAACTGTTTGGCTTGATTGTTGTTGTTTTTGTTGTCCCTGAGACCAAACAGCCACACAGGAAGGTAAAGGCGATCCCGTTTTGTTTGTTTGTTTACAGGTAGTACTTCAATGAGGGGCAGTCTTGACAGGCAGGAGACAAGAGTTTAAGAGGGCATGCATTATTCACTGTACACAAAGCCCTTGTACGTAGAACGCCCACTGCCTCAGCCTCAGCCAGCCAGTCGGAAACTCCTGCACTTGTAAATGCCATACAACTGTCAACAATTATGGCGTGTCGTGGACGAGCGGTCTAGTTCACCGGACCCAAGCTCTGGTGTTGTCAGCAGCAGAGTATGGGTTCGAATCCCGGTCATGACAATTGTACCCTTGAGCAAGGCACTTAACCATAATTGCTTCGTAACAAGTTGGGAAGGTAGTATACTCTGCTCTACCAGTCAGGCTCCTATAGTGGATGATACCCATGCCTACATCCTTATGGACTGTGAAGTAGGTAACCCTGTCTAAGCCCCAGGAGTAGGTGGCAACAGTGCCCCTGGTGGCAGCCACTTGGTTTGGGTCAATAGCCCAAATCAGTTAAGTGTAGCCCTCACCTTGAACTGGCCATTCGACCTTGTGACACTAGGTGATTTCTCATACCAACAACTTTTTAAAATAAAAAACCCAAAACAATGAGCCCAATTATTTCGACCCAAGGAGAGTCTTTCGCTTTGAGAGTCAACCAAAACTTTCACTGGTACATTTATGGATCAATGGAAAACTTAAAGGTGAAATGGGTCAACAAATGATTGAGGATTTGCAGGAGTCACCCAAAACTCAAAAACTTCCTAAAGTCCACTGGAACTTTAAAGGCCAACTGGAAACTTGTGGAGTCAACTAAGGCCCGGGAGTCAAAGAGATGACCGAAGAATTGCATGAGTCACCCAAAACTCACTGCAAAGTCTTCCTACAGTCCACAGGTAACTTTATGCATCAACTGGAAACTTTATATGTCAAGTGGAAACATGTGGAGTCAACTAAAGCCGAAATGAGTGAACAAATGACTGAGGATTTGTTCAAGGAGTCACCCAAAAACTGGGTTATTTCAAATGGACTTTATGGTGACCTTATAACACCAGAAGTGAACCACAACCTTCACAACACAAACATAATACATCACAGGTATCTGTCATAATATTTGTCTAGAGTGAAGGCCAGAGGGATCGAAGCTTAAGACGGGAAAGCCCACATTGCATGCAGGTAGCGCAATATTGTGGTCATTAATCATTTGGCCTCATCAGGTGTTTCCCTGATGTTTTATGGACCAATAACAATGTCAAGGACAATAACCTAACATCAGATGATCCATCGGGCACGAGGCTCTCATTTCAACATCTACGTGTAAACTCAAAAAAACGTGATCAACCTTATTTGTTTTTTTTACAAAGAAACTAAGGCAGGCAGAAACGAACAAAAAAGCGAGACCAGTTTCACTGTCGTTTCACAAGTCCGCCAAACACCCCTCTCCATCCCCTTGCATCTGCATGTGCATGTACTACCATGGAGGTAGAAATCAACATCCTTCTAATTCACTTAAACTAATTAATTAAAGCCTCCATGGTTTACATCGATTGCAGTCAGAATTTCCACACGTACTCAAATCTCCACATCTGGGAAATCAATTGGGAAAAAAACAGGCTAATATGGAAATTGTTGGAAGGCATTAATTTAACACGATAATGCATTAGGGCTTTTTCCCTGTATGGAATAGTGGTTTAACTCATGAACAATTTCCTAGTAATAAATGTCATGGTGCTCATATCAGCATACATACATGTACATAATACTGTAGGACTGCATAAACACTCTACAACGCGCCCCATTCATACTGGGGATTTCCTATACTAGTGCTGTCCTCAAGAAATCCCAAGCTACTAAGGGGACCATATTCAAAATTGTGGGTGGGTGGGTCAAAAGAAATAACTGAAAATTGAAATTCAGTTTTTATTTTTATTTCTTTTTTAATTATATAAATTGACAAACGAAAAAGTAGAAGAAAAAGTACCCAGCTGGCCAAGATCGTCAATTTCATTCCTGATTAAACTACACAGTTTGTAGGAAAAGCCATTGGAAACTACTGATGTTGGAGACCATGATCACAAATATCTGTTTCAATTGAGGCATTCCTTTGTTCTTCCGTGTAAAGATTGTACTGTGAAGCCATTCAATATTTAAAAATCGAAATTTGGGGGAGGTGGGTGGGTCAATACAATTTCGATAAAAAATAAAAAAAATTTACATTGACTTTTCTGAATGGCCCCTAAGCAAAAACGTCCCTACTAATACCTATGAAATACACACAAGCACACTGCAGCTATCGCTGATCTTGTATGAACTAGCCCTATGACAAAATTGGGCCTTGCGCACCAGCCTTAGTGGTTTTTAATCAATAGTCTATGAGGAAAGTCAATGTCAAATCTCCTAAGCACCTGCACAAATACACAGGCACCTGCTAAATGGCGACAGGTGCTGCCGGTAGCTTTGAATTCCATGCATAAACCTTATAAGTGTGGCCAGTTGGGGGAAATGTCATCGAGCTATTAATGGGGAACACAAATTGTGCATCATAGACAGACAACAGCCAAGGCGCTAAGCGGTGAAATATTTACGCCCCATTCCCTGCACAATGATAAGTTCAACTAGCTAAGTATTATTTACCCCTTCGTTAATCTATTATAAAATTCAGCCCAGTATGATGTGACCTCACCACTCAGCTTGAATACTATCAATGATTCCCCTGCAAGGACCTGATTATTAACTGCTTCGATCCCAACTGTTTTTGTGTACACTGCCGTACATATCAGTTTCCTATCCACAAGAACACTCGCAGTTTCATACCTGCCGACCTTTTCAAATGCCCATTTCATAAATTGAGATATGTTGGTCCGAAGGAAATCAAATGGAAAGTGCAACATGAAGCCTTACAGGCATGTACTGTACATTGTACACTGTACAAAGGTCAGACTAGCATCACTCCCAACAACAGCAAAAATCCCCCAAATGGTGTGATCCTGGTTCAATTCTTTTTTATAAAGATTTATCTCCTTGCACTTTCCCGTTTCTGAGAATGATGAAGTTGCCTGGCAAGTGATACTCTCTCAATGTATTTTCATCAGTTTCTCTAATTGTTTTGACGTTTTAGAGTTGTTTGAGTTTCCAATTTAATACGATGCTTGAGTGTGTGTGGGGGGGGGGGGGGGGGAGGCAGGTGTGATCCGAGGTGTTACTTTTGCCAATATATTTCTATGTTGTAGGCCTACATGTACTACTTCCACTGTTTTTGTGAGGTTTTTGTATTTATTTTTAGAGGTTGCCTTTATCTATTTCTAGGCGTTTAGAAATTCTACTGTCCTTTTTTATATATATTAAAATTTTATATTTGTTTATATTTGTTATATATAAATAAGTGGACGAATTGAATGAATGAATTGAAGTATGTAGCCACCTACATCCTTGAGTCCCTCAATGTCTCCCAATGACTTGACTGTGCTGAAGAGTTTTACAAGTTTTTAATTCCAATGCATTGTACCACAAGAGGAGCAAGGGTGAGAGAGGTCACCTCAAAAGACCTTATGCATTGACTTCATCCAGCCGCCATCTTAGAGGTAAACTGATGATGAAACAATGGAAACGCTCTGATTTGTACGCGCGGCGCACATGACTGGCCAATGAACATCTTCCTTTTGACCTCTAGGCGAGGGCGCCCTACTCAAATGATGTCATATGCATAAGGTCTATGGTGATGTGCTAACCTTGCATATATGATTAGCTAGTATTTCACACCCATGCATAAACTGTGTCAAACCAGGAGAGAGAAATATTTCATTGTACATGTAAATAGCACAACACCTGCCTGGAGACCACTAGCCTGGAGCTCTTACCTTCAAATTTCATCAACTCTCCCAATAGAGGGATACTGTGATTTCCCCCCCCCCCCCATCTACTGCTACAAAACGACAAATTACACAGCAGAACTGTTGTGAAATTTCCATTTTGTATTGTTGAAAAGAGTAAATTCCAAAGGTCAGGGGTGGTGTGGTGATGACTGAGGAATAGAGATTACTGTCACTGGTGATTATTTATGAAGATCTGATGATTGATACATGTTTGGATAAAACTCCCAAGCTCTAAATGAGAGAAAATGTTGACGTCAATTTGGACACAGTGGGCTGTCTGACAGTAATACAGTAACCTTGTAACAAGCCTGTAACATCCATCTTGTTAATAACACAAAGACCAAATCATATGAATAAACACATTTTGAGTAGGTTGATTGACTTTCCTTACTATACTATTACTAAGTTACATGCGTACGTATGTGAAAATAAACAGCACTGAACGGTCACACTCGACTTTTCAAGCGCGCTCCGGTTGTTTTGACATTTGCTCGTCTGAATGAAGGGGGAAAATATACTGGTCTAGATTTCTAGTGATGTTTTAAAGTACATCCATTTCCTAATGGTGTATTTGTATAGTCACATACATACATAACATATCTGCCAACACTTGTCCAAATATCGATCCATGCAGGAAAAACACAAGTTCTTGTCTAGGATCTTGTGCCTGGATGATTTTCCTCATGTATGGATCTATTTTCGTTCGGCAAATTGAGATAAAGAGACGAGTTTTTGTATCTGAAGGAAACTCAGACATGGCAGTGATTTAAGGAGAACAATTTCACCGAAATATAGGAACTCATATCAATTTTTTTTCTAAAAGGTAACCTTCTGATTAATTTCTTTTCATGATAATTTTTACAACCAATCTTGCATCAATCAGGCAAAGTAAACATCGAATATCTGAGGCGTTTATGTCCACGCAGGAAGAATAATCCGTAATTGGAATAAACAATCTGAGAAACGCTTCATACATGTAATGTTTCTCATACTGAAAGTCCCTTTCTCTAAAACCACATTCCTTAGAAGGGAATTGTTTCTCAAAATGTTATACATTATCAACAGCTTCAGGGCTTCTTCTTACCAACTAATTTTTATGGTCATTAACATTTGGAGTAATTACCAAAGGTATAATAATAATAATAACTAGTTCTTATATAGCGCATTTCACAATAACGGTATCAATGTGCTTTACATTAGTGCCCTGGTCATTGGGCCAATAACATTCCTTTAATCTTTCTCAGCTCCCTGGGGAGTATACAGCCCGGGCTGCCGTGATGGCGCTCCGAAGGCTTTTTCAAACACAATATCAACCTCTACCCTTGCAGGTACCCATTTATACCCCTGGGTGAAGAGAAGCAATTATAGCAAAGTGTCTTGCTCAAGGACACAAGCGTCATACCCTCCCTTTGAAGATACACATTTAATAAAAATGAACTCACCGAATAATTCATGCTAACCGGTCTCCTCCTAACATAGTCATCTTTACTCCGTGTTCTCTCTAGCTCCACCATCAGGTCATCGTTGGGTCCCAGCATTGCGTCGTTCGCTGAGCGAAATCTCCGTATGGTTGGATGGACGTCTAATTTATTAGCGTCAGGCTGGGCATCTGGACATCCATGCACGAGGATAGCGACGGAGTCAGGGGAAACTGGAAGGCGAGTATCCTCTCCGGGTGACAGTGTGCCATTCTGTTTAAAGGCAAACGATGTAAATCAGATACGTTAAATTCCGGTTTTAAGACAAAATGTAAGACCCCTTGCTCTGTTGTAAGACGGATTCTTGCCATGGTTGGGACCAGGTGGTCACTCAATGCCAAGATGTTAAAGGGACACGTTGCCTTGGATCGGGCGAGTTGGTCTTTGAAAAGCGTTTGTAACCGTTTGTTATAAAATGCATATGGTTAGAAAGATGTTTTAAAAGTAGAATACAATGATCCACACAAATATGCCTCGAAATTGCGTGGTTTTCCTTCTACTTTGCGAACTAACACGGTCGGCCATTTTGTGGAGTCAACAATTTGACTCCACAAAATGGCGGGCCGTGTTAGTTCATGATGTAAAAGGAAAAACCACGCAATTTCGAGGCATATTTGTGTGGATCATTATATTCTACTTTTAAAACATCATTCTAACCATATGCATTTCATAACAAATGGTTTCAAACGCTTTTCATAGACCACCTCGCCCGATCCAAGGCAACGTGTCCCTTTAAGATACAAATTGTCTCATAATTCATAATCGCATGCAAACAATCATCATCAGATTTTATCTCTCTCTCTATTATTATTTGTAAGACGATTTATTTTCAAGACCATTTTGTGAGATTCATTTGTGTCACATGAACTAAAAGAACTATCCAAGTATCAAAGTACACCATTCGCCTAAACCTCTATAGAAAAGATGTTTTCACCAAAAATGTTAATGCACTGTTTAATAAGTGGCTTGATTGAATAAAATCGCACATGTGTCAATGACATCCCAAACCTCAGCTAAAAAGATCTGGCTTTGGACTAAATTGGATGTTGAATGCACACTGCTCCAAAATTGATGGCAGAGTCCAAGCCAGAGCCATGGATGAGTTTTGGAAACTCTTTTTTTTTCACTTGGTGCCTGAGAATCTGACCTGACCCTACTCCCAGTCTTCTAAAATCCATAGCATGTCATCTTACTCTTAGTGTTCTCTGAAGTCCTATAGACATACAGTTTTTCAATAGACACCTTACATGTGATGCCACACTCTAAAATAGCGCCCTCACTGACGCAAAAGAAGGCAGAGCATAGGACAATAGCTGGTCTTGGTGCGTAAAACATGCGCGTGACCACAGCGTACCAGCAGCATTGCGCATTATGCAAGTTTGTGCACCTATATCATCTTTCATTAATCTGCCCAGATAGTATTATGATATGGATGAAGAATATTGACAAAAACAATTCAATTGGAGGTTTTAAAAACCATTTTGCAAAATTCCACTTCATCTGACCCCAACTAAAAACCTTAAATAAATGTGGACCCAAAACAAGTTTGACAAAACCATTAAAAAAACATTAAAAACACCAAGTAACCAATTATGTTTGTAAAGTGCACTCTCATTAAAAACCAATTAAATGTACATTACTAAAGTCCTGTAATAACAAGTGTCTGATGACTATCCACATGACAATTACACTCTGCAAAAATGTCCAGAGGGATAAACAAAGAGGAACAAAAAGAAAAAGTTTTTTGATCAAAATCTAAGTCCTTGGTGATCGATGACAAGGTACTTCCTGGAACATTGGCAATCATGATAAGAATTACCTTAAAAGCAAATCCATTAGGATTGCATACATTTAGATTGAACAAAAATTTGTTTTGCAATAATTGCTTATTGTTGGGTTTTTTAAAACTTAAGAATAAGGTACATGTATTGCATTAATTAGGCTTTAGAGCTATGCTTCATATTGCTAAAATTACAGTGTAAAGCAAGATCAGTTTGAGGTTTCAATCTTGGAATGAATGCAGTAGGTACATGTATGCTTACATGCAACTCAATTCCACAATGCTGCTAAGATTCTGTGCCTACAGTCACTACATTTTTAAGAGGATTAAGCACAAATTCTAGCTGTGTGAGCAAAAGATTCTAAGTAACGTACTGACTTTTTAGCTTTTTGTAATTACAGAGGGTTTAAAGGCAAAGTATGCCTTTGGTTTTTGGAACCGTTCGATTGTTTTTTTCCTATACAAATGTAGGTAGGCCCTATATACGATTTAAAAGGTGGTCGCGTTTTTGAGCTATCGACAAAAAGCCGGAGCATGTGTCTCCACGCAGGAAGAATAATTCCTAATAAGAATACACAATTTGAGAAGCGTTTCTGACAGAAACGTTTCTCAGATTCAAATTTGAGGGCATAAAAACTGATACATTTTCACATAACCACACGACAAGTCAAATGCTTCATACTATCGAAAGCTGCTGTAGGCTTCTAACCAATAGGTTTTTATTAACATTAATATTTACAGTGATTACCAAATGTATACAGACCCTTTAAAACATTGGTAAGATTGAAAATATAAAAGTTCAAAGATTTGCACAACACTTAAATGGTTTCAGAGGCAGTCATGACGGGAAAACTTCCATTGAAATATTTTTGATTGAAATGCTATGAGTAAACAAAATTTGTTTTGGTATTGCCAGTCCAAAACACGATGTTTGGCGGCATATTTGTGTGGATTATTATCTTCTACTTTTAAAACATCATTTGCAGAAAGTAAAACAGAAAGTATTAGGGGTTTTTCACTATTTTCTCGTAACTCCAATGACCGATTGAGCTTGAACTTTTACAGGTTTGTTATTCCGTGTGTGTGTTGGGTCACATCAAGTGCGGACACCGGTCTTTGACAATTGCCAATGCTGTACATATGCTTTAAATTTTTCTTTTGTGTGTTCTCTAGAGATGATTCCGCCTACTTACAGTATAACCACTTCATTTCTTTACACAAAGCAGATATTGTAATAATGATACTTTATCATTTCACTCTAACCACCTCTTCCCTGCAGATCATTTAAAAAGACACACAACAATTCTGGTTAAACTCCTAAATGCATCGATTCATACCTTCTGAGTATACACACCAGCGTAACAGGATCCCATCTTCAATTCTACAACTGTTTGTCCTGGTTACATACAGATCACCTGAGAGACCATCTAACTCGATGAACCAATTAATAATTACCGAGAGTTTACGTCAGTAATCAACCATCATGTCTTATGACACTAATAATACTCAACTCAAGAGTCCCTTGATGTACCAGTACCACCACATCACAACTGAAACAATGTAGCGATAGGTTTCCTTTGCAGAGCATAGTAAAATACTACACAAAATGTATCGGATAGCTCCTCAAAAAATCATTATTCGCCACTGAATTTTAGCCTTCAGAGTTCAGGAACACGTTCAGTGTAAATATTTTGCTTTGAAAAATTTCTCTAGACGGAATCAGTCCCTGCAATTTCAGCAAACTCCTGCATGATCCCTCGGTGAAGCCAAACCAGATGCCAGATAACAAAGTCCTTATATCATTTAAGTCCAGGTATTATCAATAGGGAGATTTCACCATCCAGTATGATTGTCCATTAAACGCCTTTGGGCACGAGTAGTGAAAAACACCCGGCATTGTTATTAGGACATCCAAGAAAAAGGATATCAAGAAATCACAACAGGTGATCAATCAAGTTCAACTTCATTACAGCATACCACGTCCATGCTGTTCACTTTGCCGTTCACTTAATTATCTTATCCTTTATGAAGACAGAAAATGACTGAGAAGTGTTCATACACAGAGTTCATTAAAACAACCTCGTTGGTCAAGTGAGTTCCATCAGATGATAATAACAACCACAGTTGACGATGGCATGTTCCTGTACAGGGAACCATGCACAGGGGAACCAGGCACAGCATCCATCAGCAGGCAACCCGTGTGCAGTCCCTTGCCCACACTTGGAGATGAGGTATAATATGTCTGTGTCAATCTTTCACATGATGGTCAAGGGTTATTGTAATTATTACATCCTGGGATGAGAATCAAAAGAATCCAACCCATGCAAGGACGTCGCTATTGCTCCCCGTCGGTTATCAACTCATACAAAAATAAATCTCAGTTTGCACTTCACTGTATTCATAGCAACAATTTAAGAAATATTTATAACAAAATATTGGGTTTTTTTCCCCACCACATTTCTTAAATAGCCGTTATTTTTACAGTTATCATAATTCCAACAGTTTTGCAGCATCTATTCAATTCATTTCAATTCAAAAGCTTTATTTATCCTATGATATTAAATACCCTAACTTCTAAAACTTGATTGTTACTCCGTCATTTTCAGAATGTTGAACCTAATTTTTGTACTGGATGTAGAACAGCTCATTCGAGTAAGATGCTGAAAGTTCTTCAACCAGATCGGACATTTTATTTATGAATTATGAGCACATGAAATGACGAAAAAATTTGGTTAATCATTTTAAGATTTTCTATTCACTATTTCTCAAAAAAATCAACAATTTGAAGGTTTTTTTCTAACACATGGATTGAGGACTAAGAAAATGGCAGCATCCTGTAGAAGATTTCAGTAAAAGTTATACAGAAAATAACTCACACAATCTACTCCTATCCAAATATTTATGCATGACTGCCAATAAAATGGCTTCTCAACTCTCCTGTAACCACTAGAGAGACAGTTTCCATGGCGACTGTTTTGTTTCATTACTCATTACCCATGTGACGCAAAAGCAGTCTTTTGTTCCCAATTTTTTCCCTCTCTCTGGTTTTGTAATCTGTGTATTCAGTTTTAGTGGGTGTTCCATTACATCCACCACTTACAAAGAGCAAGGTGTCCAAATGCCGCAACAAAAGCGCACCTATCAAAATCCATTCGTACGCAAATACAGGAAACCCTCGCTGTTTGCTTAAGACATTCACAGAAAGGAAAAAAGCTTTCAAGGTTTGGATTCGGAAGATCGATTGCAAGAGTGCTGGCATGATGTTATTAAATTGTGTAGGAATGTTCTCATGTGTTGTGTTGCAATCAATTCTGTTTTTCAATAGCTTAAATATTTTTCAAACATGGCCTTAATGCATGAACAATCATACCTTTCCCGCCTTTTTTAAATTTTAGTCCATATTTTGAATGTACCTAACTACATCAACATCCTTAATTTTGTATTAATAATTTTTTTATTAAAGAGCTTTAAAGGATTTCACACAAAAGCAAATACTATCCGACTTTTAAGAATGACAGGCTTTTGAAAAAAGCTCATGTTCCATTCTTAGTTCAAATTTGGTTTTTTCTAAGGTTAATTTGGTTTCAATCAGAATTTCTATCAGAATATTTTCATTTTGGGATGTTTATATACATTCAATTGAACGCCTCCTCTTAATTGTCTTTCCAATCCACGAATATTGTCAAAGGTTATGTTAGTGACTAAAATAACTCCTGATTTTCTAAAGAATGCAGTACATTTTTCCTATTGAAGTAATTCTCCAAATTTCTCAAGAACGTCTGTTTATTTTTATGATGTACACAGCAATTTCGGTTTCCCTTTTTTAACTGTGTGGCGGAAGGTTGCATCCTAACTCAGCAATAATGGAACCTTCAAACTTTAAGTAATAAATGAAATTTCTGGTTGCTAAAAAATTACCGCAAGACACAAACTCATAATGAACCTTGTTATAAAGTACATGTGTACTTGACGTATTCAAACATTTCAATTTTAAAATCTTATTCTTTTATACATTTCCCCTCCAGGAATATGAAAAACTCAACCACTTTTTCACTTCAAACTTCCTGTACATCATGTCTTCGCTGCACAGTGGGTTTTTTTCGGCAAAAATGAAAGCAGTTACTGAAAAAACAAGGCGGGAAAACCTGATATATATATATATTTTGTTTCACAGCAACAGCTTGTGTTCCACAAGGTCACAACGAAGGCAAACAAAACACACAATTCATTTCCCAGTTGGAAGCAATGACATAATAATATGTATGCAGTCTGGGGCAATTACTTTAAATACAGAGAGTTGTCTTTACCTTCCATTAACCAACCTTGGCATTTGACAAATTGCTGAAAGACACATCATTTTACTTTCATAGGGGAAGTGTTAAGCTTCCATATTCATGTTCATGTTTGTTTATTGAGGTAGCACTTAATCATTTTAAATTCTGCATACTTAATAGAACACTATAGAAGACTGGTAAATATACATGTTCTACTCTACTGTCTGCTTAAAGGGAAGGTATACGTTTGGTAATCACTCTTAAAATTAATGCCAATAAAAACTAATTGGTTAGAAGTACAGCAGCTTTCGATAGATATACAAAGCACTTTGACTGAGAAACATTTCACTTAAAAAGTAGTGTGGTTATGGAAAAATAAATCAGTTTTATAGAAAAAGATATCAGAAACGACTGTCAGAAATGTTTTTCAGATTGTGTATAGACCATGTGACCTGTGACATCACATGTTTACAAAAGAGCCCAAAAGCCTGGACTTCCTGCAGGCACAGTTTGTACGCAGCTCAATGGAAGAAAACAGTAAATCTTATGTTTTATGGAGATTGCACTGTCTGAATTGTCTCAACTTTTTATATAAAGAAAGGGGGAACATCTCAAAAGGTGTACAGCTGTTACTTTGGTAACTCTTGAAATTATGTGAAAATTGTGACACAAAATGTAAATTTTCCCGTATGACAAGTGTAGTATTTTGCCTGTCAGGAAATGCATTAGAACATATTAGGTCACTCTTTTTGTAAATAAATGTAACATGGTCTATTCCAATTACGGATTATTCTTCCTGCGTGGACATATCTGCTCCGGATTTTCGGCGATATTTCAAAATTACTACCACCTTTTGAAATGACAGTTTCACAGGATTGTTTATATCTACATTTATATAATAGGCCTAGATTAAAACAATTCAGCGGTTCAAATCAAATTGTTTAAAGAATGGAACAGCACTAGTTCTTGGCTGAGCTCTTTTTTTCTGTTTATCTTTTTTTCTGTTTATCTTTTCTTTTCTTTTTCCTCTTCTCTTTTTTTTAAAGAAACATCAAACTATATATATATTTTTTTAACTGGTCATGTTTTCAATAAAATATAATCTTACCAATAAATTGCGCTGATGAAATTCATGTTTCCTGGCAGATGATTTCAAATCATACTATTTAATTATTTGATTCAAATGTATGCAACTTCCCTTTTTAGATAAAACTATCATTTTCCCCCAGCTAATTAGTTACAAACCCTTTTCCGCTTTCAAAATCATTGTAATCAAGTCAGGAGAAAAAATGGACAAACAAAAACTAACCTTTCCATTTATTATATGCTACCACAAAAAAAAAGTCAATAATAGAAAGTTGATAATGATGAAGGCTTTATCTTAAAGGGTATTCTACTTATAAAGAAAAAGTTCATTGCCACTGTACACAGCAAAGTCTAAGCATTTCATTTTCAATAATTATTAATTTTAATAATTGCGCCTGATGGACTCGAGTACTATGTAAACACAGTGCAAGTGAGGGCCACACATAAGTGTCAGCGTTCACTGTGTAGCTTTGTTTACTTCTTATCTTGGACACATAAAAATGGCTGTCACCATGGTAACATGTATTGCATGCCAGCCACTTGGACAAGAGTACATTTCATATTGCTTGGAGCAGATGTATTTATTGCTGCAGTACGGTACAGTTGACTTTTGATACCTGACAACTGGAAGCAAAACATCCCATAATAATACACAAATATTAGTATTATATCAATGAGGAAAACAATAGACCTTTAGTATCTATTAAATTTTGTTCACAATTGTTTTCTATAGAAGTATTTTAGAACAACCAATGTAAAGTGTTACACTAATCACTTTATAAAAATGAGTGTAAATACCCATACACCGATGTGTGTATAAGCGCTGTGTATTCCTGAGCAATGTATATTTTCTGAGTCCTGTGAAAAAAAGTCCACAGGCTTATTACCTGCTTGGGATTTGAACCCACAACCTTTGCCAACCTAGAGCAGATGCCTTACCACTACATCACTGAGATTGCCTGGTAGCTAGAGGCAGTTCGAATCCTATATTTTAGCAGCGGATACCACAACAATTTAATAGATGTTAAATTTGCATCAAGGATAAAGAACCTTATTTGGTTTTATTATTAGGATTCAAACTGCCCCTAGCAACTGGGCAATCTCGGTGCTCTAGTGGTAAGACATCTGCTCTAGAATGGCAAAGATCATGGGTTCGAATCCCACCCAAGGTATGCCTGTGGGTTTTTTTCACAGGACTCGAGTATACAGTGGCTTACACACATCGGTGTATGGGTAAAACAAAATAATGTTCTTCATCCCGGATGGAAATTTAACATATATTAAAACCATTTCATAACTAACAAGAATAAAAATGCGATTGAAAATGGGCAATAATGAATTAAGTTTCATTATACGATAAAGGAATTAAATGAAAAGAATAAAACTGCCATAAATAACCCGTTTCATGCTTTAAAGTAAAAAAAGAAAGACAAAAAAGACACACAAACTTTTCTCCAGACTTGTTTTCTCGATGTACAAATACAGTACAATACATTTTAACTCCTGCACCCAAATGTAGTTTCAATTGTTTCAGCTTTTTGTCCCTCACAATAACAAGATTTGTTCTTGCAAACCCTCAGCACACAATCAGATTTCCAGGAGCTAGTGCATCCAGTGCTCAGAGGACCTAAGATCCATTCTGTCGTCTTCTCTCTGACTCGCTGAAACTAAATCAGCATGGAATTTACACAGCTGGGGTCTCAAGAGAAAACGAGTCTACAGTTGAAGGCGTATCGTATACGTTTATAGCAACTCTTTTACATGAAGTCTTACTTTGATGACAACTTGCAGTATGTGGATGGATGAAAAGTCACACTGTGGTTTCTAATTTACAGAGTTCCTTTACAAGTACGTGTTCATAAAAATCCTTACCATACTGCTATCATTCAGAGTTCGATAGTAGGGTAAAATTCCACAAGACCACAAGGCTTGTAGTAAACTTTTTATTTGAAAAAGCACTAAGGGAAGATTGAACTTGTCTTATGGGTTAGTACATGTTTTTATACTCAACAGAATTGAAATATTATCAGACTCAAAGTCAACATTTGAACATCATTTTTCTTTATAAAAAGAGATAAGACATACACTGAGGTATTACTCAATTGAAAAACACAAGACCACCAGACTTGTCCAGTCTGGAGTTTACTGGCCGGATGCTAAAATCACTAGCCTTTGGGCCTTCCATCCAGTGTAAAATTGGAGCCCTGATTATGTCATTCAATTCAATACACAGCAATTGTAAAATTAATAAGGAAAGCTTTTTTTAAGTCCAAACATTTGGTAACAATGGGTATAGACAATAATAAGAAAAAGATGCAAGGAAATTTATGAAAAAATCTGAATACTTACATAATATATTTAAACTAAAACAAAAAAAAACAAAAATCTTGGTTTTGAAACCAGGAACTTGAAACAAACAATTGAAACGATTGACAAGAGATGTTTACTGTGTATTTTGACATACCAGCATTTGAAGAGGATAATGCACTAAACATGCTTTTCATACATGCTGGAACATGTTCAGATAAATATACAGACTTCATCAAAACAGGAAAATGAAAAGTACAGAAGCCTGGAAGTGAAGATGTTTCTTACTCAATATAGTTTGGACAATCTGGGAATGGTAAACAGTTACAGAGTAAAGACTACAAGGTTAAGGTACTGTATCAAATTTATAATATAATTTATAAAATAAACAACTGTACCACATGTTGTAATACAAATTGATAAAATGTATCATTATCCTACTGCCACCATGTCTGTCAACTTCCCTGACACCACTAACAATAATGCATACCAGTTATCTTTATATCAAAAAACGCACCAGATTATTTTGCCCTTCTAGCCTCACTTTTACTAGACTTACTTTTACTAGACTTGAATGAGAGAAAAACAAGATGGCACAACAAAAAGTCTTCAGGCCTATGGTGCATTTGTTTCTTGAAGATCCAACCTTGAAACCCCACCCCCCCCCCCCCCCACCCCCACACACAAACACAAGTGTGTAACAGCCTGCAATCGTGGACCCTCCTTTGTTCAACTCTTTGTGTGATAGCAACCATGGACCTATTGTCCTCTTTTGTTATAGCCTATAGGTCCCAGGTTTGAATGTGGTTACCTACTCACACACACACACACACACAACCTGGGACAAAATTAGCCATCATTTCAAATCAATGGCAAAATATAATGTCCTTCAATGGGCATTCTTTGATGCAAATATGCACTACAAGGTTTCCCATTATTAGAAAATACTTGGTGCTAATTGCATTTGCCTTCTGCCAACTGAACTGTAAAAATGGCAGGAAAAACCAAGCGTTTTAAGCATACATGTAATTATGATATGAATGGATGAGAGGGGTAGATGACTCTGTAGATATGTTTTTGGTATGAAGCCTGAGTGATACCATCAAACCAGAAAACCCAAATAGTGTTTTTGATTGAGTTGATGACCAGCAATGACTAGTATTTTGTCCCTTCGTCCCCACACCCTGCTGATGACCCACTGTGATCATCTTCCTGTTTTTGGTTCAAAATTTAAATGACTGTTTCACTGTACCTCTTTATACTCATGATCATCGATACAGTTTTGTGGGGAAGTGCATCAAACTTTTGAATTCTTGCGACTCATGATTGCATATGGAATAGTGTGATCATCCAATACAGTTTTGTGGGGAAGTGCATCAAACTTTTGAATTCTTGTGACTCGTGATTGCATATGGCACACCTAGATAGGTTCCTTCCTCATCATCTGCCACTCCCTGCGTTTTGGCAGGAAGCTTATTTCTGCTAAGCATGTAATTTCTGCACTAAGCAAATTTCTGTGCTGATAAGATTTATGAGATGAGGCCCATATCACAGTATCAAATGGTCTATAGACCATATATAACCTTTGTTTACAAAAAGAGGGATCTTGTACATTCCAGTGCCTTTCTGGCAGGCAAGATATTACACGGGTCACATGGGAAATTGTTTCCTTTTTGTGACATAATTTCCACATAAAAACAAGATACCTTTGAACAAGTTTTGATATGAGCCCCCTTTCTTCATATCAAAAGTTGAGAACAATCAGACACTGCAATTTCAATAAAATGCATATTTTATGTTTTTGTATTGAGCTGCATACAAATTGTGCCTACCAGAAAGTCCAGGCCCTGCTGCTCTTTTGTAAACATATGATGTAACAGGTCACATGGTCTATATAAGTGAGCTGAGCAGAGGTCATTGGTGGTAGATAGTTGAGCCATGGAGGAAGGAATCATGGTTGAGCACAGGTCATTGCAACATGTAGATAACTGTCTCTCAGCTCTCTGCAAGCTGAAGTAAAAATACCCTGGCCTGAATTGGCCTTGTGCCCGGACATAAAACATCAGCCAGTAAATGGCTGGCTTCCTTTGCCCACTGCCATGGCCATCATGCCTCAAGGTATTTCAACATCCATGTCAACTCTTATTATACTCATTTGAAAGGCTAAGTATATGTATGATCATAGAGAAAGGACCCGTGGTCCTTTCTCTATGGTATGATCATGCCTATCAGTAAGTCCATGTCAATTTTATGATACTTGGAGAGGACAAACCAGGAAGCTACATGTAGCCTAAATGCAAATTGTAACATGTAAAGCTGGGTGTTTTTTTAAACTGAATCTGCCATTGATCTTTGCACAAACTATCAAACGTTTAGTGTTAACACTATATGGATTTCCCTCTATTACAACACTTACAACTTGAAGCCTCCTGATAGTGGCCAGCAGTGGTGTAATCAGATTGGGGGGGGGGGGGGGGGGGGGGGGGGCCTCCCATGCTCACTCAAACCCTTGCTCTCCCCTCTCATCACCCCCCCCCCCCCCCCCCAACAAAATCAGAAATAAATTTGTCCATACAATAATTTCAATATCCCCAAGTTTATGTACTCCCCCTGCTCCCCCCCCCCCCCCTCAATAAAAAATGTCTGGTTATGCCACTGTTGGCCAGATCACACATTTCTAAATTGTGAGAATCAATAAACCAGGCTCTTTTCAGAGCCACCAACTCTTTCAACGCATCTGCATCATTACATTGAGTACATGTGTAAATAACAATATCCCCCCCCCCCCCCCCCCGACAGATTTACAACTGTTAACTGTTATTCTTGTTGGGTAATTCTCATGACTGATTATGAGAGCTCATCTCATCCCTCCCTATTTGTTCTTCTGTTCTTGCCCTTCATGCACCCCCCCCCCCCTCCCCATCCCCCTTTGGCGAGCCATCTGTGTCAACCTTTCATCAGCGTCAATTGACTGTTCTAGATAAATGCACATACATGGAGGTTCCTGTGTAACAAGGAAACGTCTTGCTCTCCAGTTGAAGGAAAAAAAACCCCAAGGACTCCATGCCATGAATGAATCAACAAGGCCCGACTATACAAAGCCAGGGTGAATACATGATACAGAATAAGGCTCCCGCTGCAGTTGTATCTTGCAGTGTCGCAGACCACGTAACCACTTGTTTACTCTTTCCCTCCAATTGCAAGAAAGTGAATTTGCGTTTAAGCTTGAAAAACAACATTATGTGAGCAACATGCTCCTATAGCAGAGCGTCTTATGTTTCCATATGTCGTATACAGCAAATCATGATGTAAGGTTGGTGTGTTTCAGGCTAGCTATTTCCCAGAGGCCAAAACCTTTTTTGCCCTGATCTTGGCCTTGGCGCCGTTTTAACAATTTACCAACAAACTGTTCCATTTTCTAATAAAATTCACTCTTCAATTGGGAAATGGCCATGCCTCTTGGATAAATACACCAAAGCTTGATTTTCCAAAGAGATCAGATTGATCTTAAAGTGTGTATCAATTCTTATCTCATGCAAAGTGTGATACCTAAACGCAAATCAATAAAAAAAACTAATCGCAAATACATTCTGCACACGTATTAGTCGTAAAATGAGGCGCGTGGCATGCTGCTCTAGATTAATGACAAATGTGTATGCTAGACTAGACCAGCATTCATCTCATTTTATGGCTCACATGTGTAAAACGTATGAAGTACATGTAGTCTATGAAGTACATGTAGTCTGTGGAGCCCAGGCCTTATGCCAACAATATTAATTTTATTTTTGCTACAATATTATCAATTGTTTATGCCACAACATAAAAATCAGACATGAAACTGAGATTTGTGTTTTGGAATGCAAATATGTATCTGCAGTACAAAGTGTACACAATTCAGGTGTGATTGACTTAGTGTCATAGTGTTAGCCAGAGGGGTGTCTGGGTGTCTTTTGGACGCCCTGTTTTAAATTTGGACACCCTGTTTCATCTGTCATTTACATGTAAATGTATTGTAAGTGAACAATTTGGACACCCAGTTTTTAAATTTCCAGCAGATTTGGACACCCTTTTACCAAATCCTGGCTAAAACCTTGCTTAGTGTTAGTTTGTCAGTTTGAAACTATAATGTAACTTTGCACAACTGGATTGCTATCTAGATCTAAGACATGAACAAGTAGTTTGTTCATTTAAATGGGGCGGTTTTCATATTTTTATATTTTTATTTCAATTCTTGCTGTATTTTGGGATGGGGTCGGTTTTCATATTTTTTTCTTTTTTACTGTGATATATGACTGAATAAAGTATTATAACTAGAATTAACAGTGTTGATATGATTTTATCATCATGTAATGCAGGGCTCGAATTTTACACTGGACCACAGGCCTGAGGCCAGTAATTTTAGTGTTGGGCCAGTAAACTTATGACCTAACAAGTCCGATGGTCTTGTGTTTTTCAATTGAATAACAGAAACACATTATGTTCAAGTGTTGACTTTGGGTCTAATAAATTATCTTTCAATTCTATGAGTAATCATGGAGGAAGAAACACATGTATTTCTTCCTCCATGCATGGAGTAATCAAGTATACTCTTCCCTTACTTGTCTCAGTTCGGGTTCATATAAAAGCAGTCAAATGCATGTTAAACTGTGGCAGCAAGTTTTTTTTTTTCACATTTTGAATCTGGTCTTGTAAAAAAATGTCTGGTCCAGTAAAGATTTTGAGCTACAAGCCCTGTAGTCTTGTGGATTTTCTCCCCAAATTCGAGCCCTGTAATGGGTATTTTAAATACCGGTATGCACCTGCACAATACTTACAATTACCATAAGAGGTACATGTAGATGCAGTCATCACACAAAAAAACATTTCCTATTCTGTTGCTTATGAACTATGATTTTAAACAATGCAAGCTTGTTGGGGAAAATCAGCAGCAGGGGATGGCATTACACTGAAACAGATAACCATCTTATGCATCACCGACTTCAATTTGTTACCTAAATGCAGGTTTTAGTTCTAGAGTAAATCAGCAACACATACAGGTACGCATTGAATCAGAATATTCAACTTGTTACCTAAATGCAGGTTTAGTTCTAGAGTAAATCAGCAACACACACACAGGTACGCACTGAATCAGAATATTGCCAAGTTGATGATGTGGCCATGCCCCGGCATTACAGAGTACAACCCCACGGGACAGCTTTCTATAACTGTATTAGGCTGCAGGTTAATGGCAGATCATTCAGCACTCCAGGGATGGGGGATGAGATGAGGCAGTTGGCTAGACTACATCCCATTGTAAAACATCTCCCAGAAAGACAACTGGGTTTCTTTGAAACAGTTGAACTTGTAGATTTTTGAATTTAATAAGATGCCTTCCATTTATACATGGTGTTTCTAATGACGTTCTTGTTCACTCCTTTATGGGATGTAATGGAAATTTTACAATTACATCCATACATACATATAGTGCTTTATCAGGTAATGGCATCCCATGATAGTTCCTCTGCAAGGAAACTCGTTCATCTCTACAATTGCAAAGGCTGTTGAAAGGGAGGGTATACGTAAAATCACTCTTAAAATTAATGGCAGAAAAAATGTATTGGTTAGAGAAGTACAGCAGCTTTCGACAGTAAAAAGCATGTTGAGAATCATTTCACTTCGATGTAATGTGGTTATGGGAAAAGATATCAGTTACTGTCGGATACGCTTCTCAGATTGTGTATTCCTATATTCGAGATTATTCTTCCCGCGTGGGCGATTTCTCGAAAATGCGATGACATTTTAACAGGTTAGTTTTTTTTTATATATCTACATTTTAATATAGGAATAAAACAATCACACAGTTCCAAAAACCACAGGAAAACTTTGCCTTTAATTTGATGTCTGGTTCATATTTTTTTCAAACAAGGTTTGCTTGTTCATTGCTTGTAGTATGTAACTGCACCAAGCCTACAGTGATTTACCAGTGACGAGTACATCCCATGATACCACAGTGTATGTAAATTTTTATGTTCATTTGCAGAAATACATCAAGACAACAATAGTTTGTCTATACAACTCCAATGGCAGCTTAATTTGATTGTCTTTTACCAATATTTCTGACAATGTTTACTTGTTTGTTATGGATGTAATGGAATTATAATTTTAAAAGCCCCTTTGTTTATCACTCGCTTGTTCTGGGTGCTTTCTGCTTCTCTCTTATTTCATTTCTATCAACTGCTTCTGAATTGAGTGTAAACCTGTTTATGTGTTGTGTTGTCATTCAGCCTTCAAGAAAAACTCTAATAATAGGGTAAAAATGTCAGGGGTTAACAATTTTTTGCCTTTATACGATAGGTCCTTTTGGTTGGTAAGCAGTTTACAACAGCTGATTACTCAGAATTACAATTTAATCACACACCGAGCATAAGGGGCCAGCTTCATCAGTGACGGACATTCTATTGAAATACATTCCAATCTCTGGAAGATTACAAGTCAATCTCGCTACGAAGCTTTAATTTGATGCCTTGTAATCTGGTTTAATTTCATGAATTACATACATGTTATTTTTTAACAAGGTTTGCTTGGTCACTGTTGACGCAATGGTTTTGTATTTCCACATGCACCAAGTGTAGTGTCATCACTGAAGAGATAGTAAGATGTACATCTCACCGGTGGAAACATTTTTATATATGCTAAAATAATTCAGCAAGTTTTCAGTTTTATTTGAAATCTTGTGTAAATTTAATTTTGCTTAATTTTTGATTGCGAATGTAATGGAATTACAGTGGCATGAGCCAGGCATTATTTGCACCCAGACTTATTGATGTACAGTGACTCCTCTTGCTGTAAATACATCTTTCTGTAAATACATCTTGCCGAAAACAACCACAGTCCAATTTTATAGTGCTGCTTTTGAAGAAAATATTGCTTAACAATTTTTCTGATAAGCGAAAATGAGCAGGATACCACTAACCGCTGATACACCTGACATGGTATTTTGGAGGGTAATCTTATTCTGGTAAGCACAATTGTGTTGAGCTTAGCTACTTTTTGTGCTTAAGCAGCTATATCCTTCCCTTCCTTCCTCCATTATAAAATAACCACGCTTGTTGTTAGTGCTGCATTAAGATGTCTTGCATACAGTATAGACGTGTCACCATGTTTGCAAAATTAGCTACTCTGCCCAACAACATCCAGTGTCAGGGCTCCACTCGGAGGGGACAGGGGGGTGGGGGTGGACACCAAAATCAACAAAGCTGGAGGGCTTGTAGCTCAAAATACTTATTGGACCTGAAGTTTATTTTTACAAGACCAGAATCACAAGCAGAACAACTTTCTGCACAGTTATGATATAAACTATTTTGATTTTAACAAGCACCAAGTGAAGATTGATCTTACTTGTCATAATATTGCTAAGTACTATCAAATGAGTTTTACTGCAAATGGCATCAAAATAATAACAGGATGCACCTCTTGGCAAACGTTTGGAAAAACACGAGACAACTGGACTTGTTTGGTCATGACTTTTCTGGCCCCAAATCACTGGCCTTGGGTCTGTTTGTCCAGTATTGGAGCCCTGAGTGCACTTCCTGGCAGGCAACATACTACACTATTCATATGAGATTTGAGAAATATTACATTTTGTATCCTAATTAACACGTAAAATCAAGAATAAAAGACAACTAAAATAAAACAGCTAAAAAAACAAGTTTTGAGATGGGTTCAATTACCGTAAAATGTAATAACTTGTGTTTTCCCCCACTGGGCTGTGTACCAATTCCTGCAGGAAGTCCAGGTGTCTATGTCTCTTTTGTACACATTTGATGTCATGGTGTACTTTGTGCAACATTTATGTACACTTCATGTCTTTACGGATGTATAATGTGCATATGAGTGTACAGTAACTTATAATCATACAGTAGTAATGGGAAAAGCTACCTCTGATATTCTCTATTTACGGTGATACAGTCATGTACATCACTCCATACAAAAGCATTTACTTCACAGGCAAACAGTAATCGTTTTTGATTTGAACCTGCGACCTCCGGATTAACATACTGGCGCTCTACCAACTGAGCTATTATCTAGCACTATTTTATCAATACCTTTGTTCGGGGGTGCGACTCTAATACATTTTTCTTTGTTCAACCCTAAAATTATTTAAAATTTACCCAGTCAGTATGTTAACCCTGGGTTCATATCGCTTAACCCTACTCTAAAACAGGGGTAGCTTCTTCCTGGGAAAGGGCTATTTCCCAGGACTTTGCCAGGGTTTGCAATTCAAGTGTGAAAAGATAAACCAAAGTTTTCGGGGAATTTCATCTAGTGTGAAAGGGGCTTACAAATGTACCAGTTTACAATGTCTATAGGTTAGATTGCTTGTATAGAACAATTACCACCTAAGCCATTCAGAATGAAATACAAAATTACTGAGTCAAGCCTCCTTTCGGTTTCAATGGGTCGGTGCATTTGTTAAAACCTTTATGCAAATCAGTACAATATTCAAGTGTTATTTTGACCATGTCACCCTGTGCAATGTTTCTACATCAACATGCTGACTGAGTACATCACTGCTAAAAATGTGCCAACGAGGCAATCTTAAATGTAAGTATAGAGGCTAAGAATCCTACATATGAAAAAAAATGGAAGAGAGTAATTTGTACACACTTCCTCTCAAAACATTTTTTTTCTGTCAAGTATATTGCCACAAACCGATCAATCAGATCACTAGATGATTCACGAAATTGATTCAAAAAGAAACCAAGTGAGATCAATGACGGCCGAATTTCACTTTGAGATTTTGATTTGTCACGTTTCTTTGTTAAATCATTCCTAAACAAAATGGGTTCGCTTTGTCCGCTGTGAAATCTCAACTAGTAACAAATCTTCCCAAGATGAAAAATTCTTTCAAAAAACTGCAGAAAGGGAAACAACTCAAACGAGTCTGACTTACCTCAAGTTGACATCCTTCCTCTGTGATTGTGTTGTCCTTGCTGAAAGCTGTGAAAGAAGTGAGACAAAATGAAAGAGTATTACGAGTACACACCTAAACAAAATGCCATTAGCATCTGAAGAACAACGCTCTGTTGGGTGGATGTAGGATTATCAGCACACCAGCCACCTGATCTGGATGTGGTTGAGAGGAGTGTGTGACAGACCTTGCGCCCGATCATTAACTCATCGGGTTTTTGGTTGAGCGGATGACAGCTTCCCTTATGCCGTTTCCCCTGCACGGGATCAAGACGAAGGAATCACTTAGCGATTATGCGAGGCGGGGTATGCCCACCGCCGTTTAGTAGGTGCGCCGCGTAGTGATGCGCTTATGCTTCGCATTAGTGAACTTAAATATAGATCATCATGCAATTGCCATTTACAATAATCATGACCAGATTTCCCATAAAAAGACCTTGCTTGGCATTCTAATTTATCCAGCTGAGAATGTCATTGCTCGTATAAACCACCAAGAATGTTGGGATGGTAACCACTGCTGCTAAGCACCTTGGTTACAAGCTCTTTGTGCTTAACAGTCGCTTTCGTAAAATTGCCGCCTGCCGCAGCTGATAATATTATACTTTGACTTGATGAGTTTTCAGGATGTGGAAGTAACGGCTCAATTACAACATGATTATAAATTTATGCACTTTATCCGGGTGCCTTTCGATAGAAATGTTGCATACAATACAATAATCATAATGTTGTACATTATGTAGCTCTTCCCACCTCTTCTTTCTCAAGAAATACCCCCCCCCCCGCACCTAAGTTGTTTTTCTCATCATGAGTTTTTGTAAACTATCTTGGTTAATGGATCAATGAACCTTGGGTTTACAGGAAGAAAACAAACCTAGGGCATGATAATTTAGGACAAGGAGACAAAACCCTTTTCTTTATCACTTTAAACGCCATCAGTGATATTAATGAGAGTTTTCAGAAATTATCTTGGTTAATTGATCAATAAACCTTGGGGTTTGTATTAGGGTGGCCAGGAAGAAAACAAAACTAGGGCATGATAATTTAGGACAAGGAGACAAAACCCTTTTCTTTATCACTTTAAACGCCATCAGTGATATTAATGAGAGTTTTCAGAAATTATCTTGGTTAATTGATCAATAAACCTTGGGGTTTGTATTAGGGTGGCCAGGAAGAAAAAAAAACTAGGGCATGATAATTTAGGACAAGGAGACAAAACCCTTTTCTTTATCATTTTAAACACCATCAGTGATATATTTATAATGGCCTTTAGACACAGACCAAATCAAAATATAGTTTTTAAATGTAACTTGAGGGTTGAACACCTAAAACCAATGGTGGCCTTTTTAAAATGGTGGCTAGCTTTTAAAGATAATTAAAAGATGACCAGCTGCATCTTTGATTTCTTTGTTTTTTTCTGTTTGCTTATCATTATTGTCATAAACAAGTCTGTCAATTTTCTGTTTTAAGAAACCTAGCTTTGTCGCAGTTCCCTTATTTAGTGAAACTCTACAGTGACAGGTGCCAAGGGTAGAGCAGTGGGGATCCTGACAAGTCTAGTAAATTACAAAACTTGCCTCAGTCTTACACACAAAATTGTATAATGACCATTCTGCATTCTGCAACTTTCTACAAAAAAAACCCCCAAAACACACACAACTATGTGAGAGGCGGAATGCGTAGGTTAAAAGATTTCATAAGCCACTGTGCTTAAACGAAGGTGTAATGCAATGCCACTGCAGGGATGACTTAATCTCCTCCGATCATGCAAATGGTTCTGCTCCAAGCCTGAATATATATAGCCCCAAGGGAGGTACACCTAATGTGCCTCAGCGAAGGGACTGTGCATGGATATGTCTCGGTATTCACTTCCTGGTATTGAGATCCGCAGGAGGAAAATGATGAAGCATGACAGTTTTGTAGAGTACTTTCATTCTAGCCAATGGTCGTTAGAGATTGTTACATGGTGTGTTTGGGTGATAATTATGAGACTTTGATTACGCTTGAGAAAGCTTCCCCCTCCACTCAGACACACCCTATCTCCGCCTCCCCTTCCCTTAGCCGCACAGATCCTTATCATAACCGACCATGTTGTTTATTATCTAAGATATCCCTTTAATGTATTATGTGAACCTGAAATGACGGTTTAACATGAGGATGACAAAAACTGTCACAGAAAAGACACCTCTAGAAATTAAGAAATAACTACTTGCGGGTGCAACCATGAGTACATGTAAATCTCTTTTGGGAGGGAGTGTTGGCTCTGAAAAGAGCCGGTGTGGTCTCAACGTTTCGAACAGTATACTCTACTCATTTTCAGGAGAATGATGGACTGCTGATGGTGATGCAGCTTATGTGTAGAGCTTGAGGGATGCACATTTATAGATCTAGAAATAAGATATCTAGAAATTAAGATACGAACCAGTAGCTTTCCCTGGTCAAACTTAGTAGTGTGTCAGAACACATTTCAGTACTAATCTAATTTGATATCTGGTACAATTATGACCAGATCAACCCCTCCTCCGCTCCTCCGCCCCCCCCCCCCCATCCCTACCCTACCCATGCCTCACCCTCATCCTCATAACCTTTGGCAAACGGGAAGTAACAACGGTCACAAGAGGGGGTTACAACACCCAAACAAATCCTTATAAATTGAATACTGTACATAAGGATGCTTAAAAACATGCTACAGTTTCTAATCATACAATGTATTCTCTGTACCCCGTCCATGCTTATTCACTTGTTGTCTTCTCGAAAACCCAAGGGTCAAAACAGCAGGCCACTTACAAGTTTTTTAAAATAAAAATGTTCTCAAAAAAACTTAACAAAACGAAGGAAAACCATCAAATTGTGTCCTGTAAACCCAAACCCCAACTGTTGCGACCTCGCTTGTATTTTTAATATTGATGACAACAGTTTAAAAAGGTTTTAAATGAATAATTTCCCAATGATAAATCCATTTTCCCCATAAAAACCACCAGGTGAATCATCATAAAAAATCTGCAGTTTTTTTCCCACTGACTTGTACGGTGGGAAAGATATATCTATTGTGGTCAAGAGAGGGCGCTGTTAGTGTTCAGCAACAGCTTCTACATTTGTAAATGAAGATCTTGTATGTACACATCAACAGGAATCCTTTATAATAATAATAATAATAGTGGCTTCTTATATAGCGCTCATATCCGTCACTCAGTGACGCTCAAGGCGCTTCAACAGTCAGTATTTTCCTGCAAGGTATATATGTGCCCAATTATGACTTTGGAATTAATGACCCAGTTGACGGATTTGATAAGCTAGCTTGTCTCCATAAAAAGTAACAACCCCCACAAAACATACATCAATAAAATAAACAAAGCAATATTTTGGCTGCAATATTTAAAGAATGCGGCCAATTACACATTTATAAGCTAAGTAATTGACAAGCACTTCTCATTTTAAAAACTTTTACTGACATCAGGTCAGTTGTTAATAGACCATGTAACCTGTGACATTACATGTTTACAAAAGTGCCACAGAGCCTGAACTTCCTGCAGGCACATTCAGTACACAGCTCGATGGATGAAAACACTAAATCTGATATTTTATAGAGAATACACAATTTGTTTTTTTAAAATGATTTTGGGTTGAACAAAGACAAATTGACTAGAGCGGGATTTGAACCAACGACCTCCGGTTTAACGTGCCGGCGCTCTACCAACTGAGCTATCTAGCCCTATGTTGGCGGTTTCCCGCAAACTGCTGTGTAGCCAGGGATCACACCCAAGTATACGATACAACCTGGGAAGCGGCAGTCAGGGGATCACCTTAAGGGGATTTGCGGTTGAATGGCTTCTGACTGGCACCCCCCCCCCCCCCCCCCGAACAAAGATATTGACAAAATAGGGAAACCGCCAACATAGGGCTAGATAGCTCAGTTGGTAGAGCGCCGGCACGTTAAACCGGAGGTCGTTGGTTCAAATCCCGCTCTAGTCAATTTTTCTTTGTTCAACCCAAAATCATTTTTATTTTTATTTTACCCAGTCAGTTTGTTTTTTTATCAACTTTTAGTATGAAAAAAGGGGGCCAATCTGAATGTGTTTGTCCGTATTTTTTCTAGAGTTGATGAGAAAATTATGACACAAAATGTACCATTTCTCATATGACCAGAGTAGTATCTTGCCTGCCACAAAGTGACCTGGAATGTACAAGTTCACTTTTCTGTAAACAAAGGTTACTTTGGTCAATACCAATTGCTTTTCAAGATAACAAATAATAGTTATTAAGAATGCAGCCACATATTAAAGCTTAGATAATTGACACCCGCTTCTCAGTAACTTATCACTGACAAAGTCAATCGTCAATACCCATTCCAATGGCTTACCAAGATAACAGCTAATGCATTCCGCTTGGCGGGGGAATTACATTACATGGAAAACAAAATTGCTTTACTCAATTTTGTCAGCTGAAAAAAATTCAAGCCCTACTACACGATCGTGAGCTTTCACAGCATTTTTTTATCAAACTTACTCTGTGAATAAATTAAAGATCCCCTGATACTATCATTGCTTGGAGGTGTTATATTTTGAGACACATTAGCAGTGTTATCCCCAGCAGAATTTGTTAAACTTCAGGGCACGGAAACAACAGTTCAGAATGATTTTAATCTTTGGTAATCTTCACACTATTCAATGTTTTTTCTTAAATGATAAAAAAACAAAATAACTCAACAGGTTTCCTGATTACACTTTTAAAACCATTTCCGGCATTTCGTCATACATTGTATTGGTCCATTCCGAACAAGCATGTTTTTTTGTATTTTCCTGTTTTTGTAGCAATCTATTTTCTTTCCTCTGGGGTATTTTTACAGCCCCTTGTTTATGGCAAATGCAACCGGTTTCATTATTACCCACATTAGCGTAAGATTGCGGAAATTGCCCGCAGTGAAATGCTCCCGACAGATTTGCATCTCAGCTGTTGTTAACGAAGACCAAAGTATCAGAAGACTTGCATCGGATGATACTGATGACCACGCTCCATGAATGTAAATACTCTGAATCCAATGGAGAATCAACGAGCTCCAAATCATATGACATGTTCTTAAAGGGAAAGTATACCTTTTGCTTTTGGAACCGTTTGATTGTTAAAAAAAGACAATAATTTATCAAAAATTCTATCAAATTTGACAAATCACTGATGAATCAATGGTTTCTAACCTACACCAAACCGAAGTACTTGGTACTCTTCATAGCAATAGCCGTGTTCGCATTGGATTAATGTTTTACCGAGACCATGGTTAACATTCCAAAAGGTGAAACTTAACAGCATCCGCACTGGGATTAATGACGTGGGTAAACTAACCAACACGACTGGTAAAACTTACTGACTAATTTAAGACAAACACAAGAGGGCGCTATCGCAGTGACCTTTGACCGGGGTGCATGACAGCGAGAATGCAATGAGTGCAACCGAGCTTCCGTGTAAGCACATATGAGTGTACGTGTCATCTCACGATCACGTGGCGGCGGGTCGAGGGACCGGATGTGGCTTTTTCCGGGACGGCTTTTACCAAAATCACGTTCGCACTTGACTATTCGGCTCAGTTAAACTGACCTGGTCAATTTAACCGGGCAGAGGTGGGTCGGTTAAACTACCCATTAGGGTCGGGCAAGTTACCTGGGAGGGAAACTTCCTGGGCTACTTGCATGGTTAAGTTTCCCATTTGCTCGGTTAGTTTACCCAAAAGAAAGTCCAATGCGAACACGGCTAAAGGCAGAGCAGAAACTTTCTGTAGAATCAGGGAGAGCTGACAGCTCTGCTGAGGGTTTAAATGTTCCATTTAGATCAAATTTGTGCCAATCCACTTAAAAATGTTGTGATACTCAAAGTCACCCATATAAAAAGCAGGTTGATGTTTTTAAATGTATATATATTCATTTAACGGTAACACTGTGTGTATACTTTGCTGTGTAGATATGTTCCTGAAAACTTGCCTACTGCCCGCCCCTGTTAAATCAAATCTACACAGCAAAGTATATACACATGGTGTTATGGCAAACCGAGTATACATTGATACCTCAATGCAATACCATGCCTCAAAACCTGTAATGTTCGTAAACAAATCAAAGGGTTTAGTCCCATGATTAATGGAATACCTGGACTACGTTATTCTCTAGAGGGCGATGATCATACTTACAGCGTCGGAAACTCTTGAGGGAAATTCGCTTCTTCAGATTCCTCATCCGGCTTACTGGCCCAATCTTCTGTCCGTTTGTTTCTACAACGTTGCGGAAGGAGAGGGAAACCACAGGTTAAGCCACAGTTATAAATAAGCAATAAAATGAAGCTGTGGGATTTATAACTCTTTGTTACTTCAGTGAAACAAGAATCTGTTTTGAAGGAAATCTGGTGGTCTGAAGCGTTTTCAAAAAACAAAAAAAACTCTCTCAGACTTTCTCTCACTTTTCTATGAATAATAACGATGGGTTTAAGGCAAGTATTAGTTAGAAACGCAGTGGGGGGATACATTTTTTGTGTGAGAATGACTTATTATTATAATTTTGTTTAAAATATGTATACAGAATTTTGAAAAACCTAAAAAAGCTGGGCATTACATGTTCAACTCACAACAAGGGGGCACTGAAAGAGTTACAATGCCAGGCACTACTGCAATTATGCAATTATGCAATATTGACAACAAACACTGCATCTTTTGAAGCCCAACTTCCTTCCAGAAATAGACTGTGATAGTCAGTGCAGAGCTCCAATGTATATCACATGCATGTCCACACATTTCCTGTTATGGTTAAATGTGTGTACTGGTATGTTTATACTTAACCAGTGTTTTGCAGTCCAGCTTCCTGAAAGCTTGTTTTCCCTTTTTATTTGAAGTGCCAATTTGTTTGAGGAAGTACATTTGTACTGAGTGTCTGGTGTCTACAAATCAACTAACACATGATGAATCTATACTGGTTCAAATTCACATCTGGACCCAAATTCACCCAGCTGATTCAGTACAATGTGGCCATGCAAGCACAGCAAATTTATGCTGCACAGAATAAGGTTACCAGCCAAAATATCACATGCACCATTTCAGCCTGGTATCCTGCAATTTTTTGCTGAGCACAACATTTCTAGCAAAATTGTCTGCTTAAGCAGCTCTACCAATTGATTACTTATAAGCACAAGACAAGTATGCTAAGCAGAAACAGATAACCAGCTAAAAAGTCACGTCACAAAATCATTCCTGCCTGGTTTCCTGCTAATTTTTGCAGAGCAGAAATTTGTTAAGCAATTATTTTCTGCTTAAAGAAGCTCTATGGGGCCCTTGTCAAATATACTTTCCAGCATGGAAATATTCTGCTTGAAACTGTAACCAGCCTAAATGCTTTAATGTGGTGGATCAAGACTGGCTCCCGCTTTATTTGATTGGAAAATCAATACATAGAATAGGGCCTACATTTAAGATGCAAGATGGCAAAATCATAAGTATAAATAATTAAGGCCATTAATACAGGCATAATGCTTTCCCCCATGCAAAAAAAGTACACAAAACTCAATTCTCAATGTTCACAAGGGCTGAGCATTATGGTATAGGCTTTGATAAGCTTATTCAAGGCTATTTAACAATTATAATACTGACTTTCTGTATGGAAAGAAAAAAAATCAGAATTCATATCAAATTAATTTTGTTTAATGCCTATGAAAAATAAGCCACATCTACAGCCAAATCCATTTTTTAAATAGCCTACAAAATTAATGGAATCAAATGTGATGCTTCATGCCAGAACCACACACTTCTTAAGAAAACTCATCAAATTATTTATATCTTGTCATCAAATAGATGGGGGAAAAAAGATTTAAATAACATCGAACAATGCTACATGTAGCTAAGTATTTCTCAATATATCAAATGTTTACGATACAACATCACATTGACGTCAAGGCTGATGGTTTGGTTGACTTCATTTCAATTTCACTATATTTCCCCAAAATTGCCCAATTACTCACATGAATAGTCATAAAATGTGAAAAATGTAACACTGGGTGTGCCAGCGAGAGCAGAAGAAGATGACGCGATGACGACTCAAGTGTAAGGAAATGTTATTGACTGGATATAATCTTTCATTTTGATCATGTTTTTATAAGATTATGAGTGTACAAGACGCACAGGGCAATGAAATAGCAGGTCTTGTTACCGAAGTACATTAGTACTGAGTAGCTATATGAAAGAGAATCTTCACATGAGGCTGGCCGAGCCGTCGCCATCCCCTTAAAGGCAAAGTATACATGTACCTTTGGCTTTTGGAACCATTCCTATTTAATCCTATTTGAGTGTAGCTTATATACAATCACACTAACCAATGAAAGTTTCATTTCAAAAGGTGGCCGCGTTTTTGAGATATCGCCGAAAATTTGGAGCAAATAAACTCTAAGGCAAAAAAAAAAAAAAGGGTTCTGTTTCCGGTTTCCCGACCGACCCTAACTTTATGCCGCGACCGTAAACTTTTTATTCGGCATGAAAAAGAAATAAATAAAATAAAATTTAAATAAATGAAAAAATAAAAATGAAGGTACCATGAACCAAATGTCAGACTTTGACAAACTAATATGTTTTTAACAAAATTGAACTAAAAAACCAGTGTTAGTGTTTGTTTTTCGGGCAAGTAGGGTATTTACACACTCGCCAAACCTACATGTATTAGAATATTAAAAAAAGGCAAAAAAACAAAACTTTCCGACCTACATGTACCGACCCTATTTTAAAATGGCATGTAATCGGAAACAGAACATTTTTTTTGTTTGGCCTAATAGGAATACACAACCTGAGAAACGTTTCTGACTCTAACGCTTCTCAGATTCAAATTTTTAGGGGTAACAAAGTCCCCGTTATCTTTTTCCTTAACTTTTTACTATTGAAAGAGCTGCTGTAGGCTTCTCTAACCAATGATTTTTTTATTGCTATTAACTTTAAGAGTAATTACCAAATGTACACCTTCCCTTTAAAGAAATTTACTGTTCACACGGTGTACTCTTACAGATATGACTGTATTATGTTGTACTGCACGTACCCTGTCATGCACTTTCACCATAGACAATCGTATGATAAAATTACGATCATAATATTAAGATTTATAATTCAAATTCAAATGGATCAAACATCAATACTGGTATATTTTGCCCGCGTATTTATACTGCATACATTTGTTGTGTTTATAACATAATTATTTCACCTTATCTTCATTTTTTTTTTATCACCATCATCATTACAATGGATGCTGTTAACCATCCAGTACTAAATTATGAAATCCTTGCTGTTTGATTGGTGGATCATGCGTCATGTGTCATCCTTTAGTTTGCCATGTACACTGCCATGACGCTCCATAACAGTCCTATATGAATAATTATAGGACGATTCAGAGTCTTCGCAGCGTTGTTTCAACAAAATAGTTCCCTGCCCGTTTTTCCAAACGAGGCAAGGTCCCGTCCAGGCAGACAAACTTTATGTCTACATGGAGTTGCAACAATATTAAGAGTTTTTTTTTTTTACTAAATTATGAAATCCTTGTTGTTTGATTGGTGGATCATGCGTCATGTGTCATCCTTTAGTTTGCCATGTACATTGCCACGACGCTCCATAACAGTCCTATATGAATAATTATAGGACGATTCAGAGTCTTCACAGCGTTTAAAAAAAACAATGTGCAGAGTATGGGGTTGATGAGTTTCTGCGTCTATTCTGTATTTATTGAAAACAATTTCAAATAACAAGGATCTATGTGTGACTTATATAAAACTAAAATAGGCTTATTGAATGCATTTCATTTTTACCACAGAATATAATCACTCGGTGAAAATTCTTGCATTTCCTTTTCACTCGGCTTCGCCTCATGAAACGGAATTAGTCTTGATTTCACCTTGCGACTATATTCTGCTGCAATGCAATCACATGCATCCAATATTTTATTGTACACTATATTAACACATTCCAACAGGTTTTTTGGTCAATAAAATTATGATCCACGAATCAACCCAACTCCTAAATATCCCTTTTTTTTATAACATTTTTTTTTTTATATATTAGTTTGCAATTTTATTTGAAAACCTGAAACATACATAAGACGATTTCATCCAGACATTTTGAATTGATCTGCGAAACTGTTCAGACTGAACACATTTTGTGCACAATGAATGATTTTTTAGTAACTACTGTGACATTTTGCTATGCTATACAGGGGAAATCATTCCTTATCATATGTTGTTTGCCCAAGACGTCATCCAACTATTCAAGTATTACAAATTCTCCTTGACATTTCCCTTTTCTTGTCCAGCTTTGTGATTTCTTCAGTCCTGTCAAACTATTGTAAGTGAGTTGTTTTCAATCTTTGCACCCTTCAGGCAGTATAGCTTCCCAACAGTGCTCCCAAAGCACAAAGGAAAATCCTTCATTTTGCAGAACCCCAGTAAGGTAATAAGAGTACAAAATTCTTAAAGGTCAAGTCAATCTTGTGGAATAAAGACTTAAAGTAACTCCTGTAAATCCTGTACATAGTTTCCACAAACACATCCTTTGACAAAACCAATCAATTATATTTGTAGATTAAATAATCATGTTCTCTGTAGTCCAGCCAGTAGAATGTCATATTTTTTTCATGGTGTTTTTTGCGTCCGTTGTTTGTGTTTTGTTGCTGTTGTTTTGTCTTGTTTTTCTTTATGCAGGTACAATGTACTGTGTACAAGTTTGGCAGGTAATTACATGTATCTCACATGGCAGAATTTCAGATGGAAATATTTTTCAGGAATTGTGGCTCTAGAATCTCCCTTTTTTTTTTTTTAAGTAAGTGTTCAGATTCAACAAGCTTTCAGATTCAAATCCATTTGTTCTGGTTATACCCCCATCAACACGCAAGTCAGTTTTCCCTGACAAATGGCACCACTACAGAAAGAAATTTAAGTTTCTACTCATGGGACACCAACTTTTGTTACCTCATCTTTAAGGGTAGGGTCATAGATTGGTAAATAAGGATTTCCTTCAAAAGTAATATGGTCTGGATAATTTTTCACCCAAAAACATTTGAATCTGAGAAACGATTCATGTATGATTCGTTTCTTAGATTTCTGAAGGTTGACGGGAAATTCAAATTCAAATTGCAATTTTCTAAAATTAAATGTCGTGGATGAATCGACATTCTTAATGAAAATACCATGATAGTTTCTCGCTGTTTCTCTGTGAACAAGTATAGACACTTTATTCAGCTGAAACTTTCATAGGTGACCTTATGAACAGATCCTTTTTGATAATTTTGCCTATTTTTTTATCAGCATTACCTTGACAAAAAACATGACCCTACCTAAACACGGCTGTTTTTTGCAGTTCAATTATACATTCATAAATTTGGGGGTGTTTTTGTTTGTTTAGTTTTTAGTTTTCTTTCTTTTGCAGTACAAACCTTTGCTCCAAGGTCCAAATACAAAGACTGCTATCAGCTTAGTGAAGATTAGAAAGGGTTTTATCTGTTGTTTTTACAACTCAGTACAAAAACACACAGCTACTGTAGGTACATTTGACTTCTGGTCATTACCATGCTGCACATCGTTTGTACATCCGGGTAAGGGTAAGGCTATGTAGCACTTTGAAGGAAATTCACATTTTTGTTGGAACATTTTAAAGGGCACAATGATTAGGGGCATGTAGGCAATTGCATCCATTACAGACTGGGTATTTAGGCAACTGCCTCCATTACAGAATGGGCAGTTAGACAACTGCCTCCATTACAGACTGATCAGTTTGGCAATAGCCTTCATTACAGACTGAGCAGTTTGGCAATAGCCTCCATTACAGACTGGGCAGTTTGCTTACAGTGCAGCCCGAATCCTTCCATTTTCTCTTCTCCAATACACCACTCCACACCAAGCTGTTTGGACTTGGTGTTTAAGATTGGAATGCCTGACCCTGTGATAATGGCCCTGCTGGCCCAAATCCTTCTAAATCCTTCACTTGGGGCGATTTGACAGAGGAGGAATTAGGGCTAGATCGGTTAATGACACTGTGACACTGTGAATCTGCACACACCTTAATACAATGAAAAACTACGGAACAATCACTTTATATTGATAAAAAATAAAGTGAAAATCGTTAGCATTCATTGAGAACATCAATTATTCATGGCCTCGCTCGGGTTCACTTTATACTTAGTCCCAGGATTCACACCCTATTGGTTCAGTCTACTACTTTTTAATTTACTGGTTGAATTAGTTCTGCTCTACATGTATGTACTTTACATCCAAGTGTGAAATGTGTATACACTATAAAAAAAATTAACTGGCAAAGAATACTTCATAAAAATCTGAATAAAATCAATGAGAATCGCTGGAAGGTTGTATATAATATGAAGGATCCATTGACATTCCGTCTTATCAGTGAGTCTAAACCGATGTGTTATTTTTAATCAAGTCCTTATACTTGGATGCCACAGGCAGGGGGTATCCATTAGTCTCTATGCACCAGTGTGTTCAGAAATCACTTCTATTCCGTCATGGCTATCCTATCACAGGGATACTGCGACAGCAAGGGGCCATTCAGAATGATCAAAGCTGAACAATTTTGAATTTTTTTTGGAATTTTGTTTGACCCACCCACCCACAAAGGCAAATTATCCTTTGGTTTTTGGAACTGTTGAATTGTTTCAATCCTATATAAATGTAAATACAATCAACCCAACCTGTGAACATTTCATTTCAAAAGTTGATCACCTTTTTTGAGATATCGGAGAAAATCCGGAGCGAATATGTACACGCAGAAAGAATACTGACAGAAACGTTTCTCAGATTCTAGCAGAAAAAATTGTAGGCATTATTTTCTGCTTTAAATGCAGCTCTATGAAGTTAGCCCAGTAGGCCTATACAATTTTATTTAAATGTATCATCATGCAGTATGCCTGCTTGCCCTTCCTAGTCCACCCTCTATGCCCACACTTTCATCTTTTCATGACACTGGTGAGGTAACCCATTCCAAGTTCAAATGCTACCATTTCATTAAAAAAATGCTCAACCACAGTCCAGGGCCCAATTTCATAGAGCTGCTTAAGCACAAAGAGTAGCTAAGCACAACATCATTGCGCTATAAACCAGAATAAGGTTACCAGCCAAACTACCATGTCATGAGTACAATTTTTGACTGGTATCCTGCTCATTTCTGCTTAGCAGACAATTGTTAAGCAATATTTTCTGCTTAAGCAGCTCTATGAAATTAGGCCCAGACCATTCTAGATTCTTGTAGGATAAATAAGTGTTGAGCCAAAATCAGAATCATACATCACTGACTGTCTCTACAAATTGCATTTTTTATGGCGCATGTGGGCAAGTCACACTTCAAACTGCGAAAGGTTTCCACAAGAGTTTCCCCTGCAGATGAGAAGACAATTTGATATTTGCTTAGGCAGGCCTAGACCAGGTGCAATAGATTTCTGACATGCCTCAATTCAACTGGGACACAAGAAGAAAGGTGGTTAAAAGTAAAGTGCATTATATTTGCACTATATGCGCATTGCGGATTGTCTTTTCCCAGGTCCTGTAAATTTACATAGCTTCAAACAGATCCATGTAAATAAAGTGTTCCTTCTCTGAGATGCATTTAGTCTTTTTTTTTGTCCCTTCTTTTTTTTCATGTTATAAAATTGATAAAAGGCATTCTGGGTCTCAAAGAAATAATCTCATGACCACCAACAAAGAAAATACGTTGTAGTTTATAGCCACTAAATTAACTTTCTGAAAGACAAATATACGCCGAGGGATATATATTTCCTCCACGTGTGTCTGAGTACATGCATGGTGCGAAATTTCATCATGGAGTTCTGATCATTTTTAATCAAATTTAAGGCTTTTACTGAAGTATTCAATTTTGCGTTGAAAGAAGCTGACGAATTGTTATTTCTTTTGGATTTGAAGGAGAAAGCAAACATTTCTACAACTTGAGGTGGAATGAACGCTTGTGACATTTGAACAAATTCACAGACTGGGTATATCATTCTATCCTTGTGATGTACTTCTGAAACAATCGTCTACATTTACTAAGGGGGAAATGCTAGTCTTGTAAAACAAATATGCCAAACAATCATTTAATAAATAAACATCACATTGGATTGGGAACTTCTGAATCATCCTAAGATACTGTTCCCCAGGATTCATGTGAAATGTTGCATTGTAAAATTCTAAAACACCGAGTAACTTTTTTACAAATTTTCTTACTTGAGTAACATGCAATGTTATCGCAAGTGTGTATATTATTTTCTTTCCTTGTTATTTTGATAAAATATTTTTTTCTGCATGTTAACAAATTTTATAAAAAAATTTCAAAACGGAAGTATGCTTTTCAAGAAAAGGCAGGGGCAAAAAAATAGAGGGGCACAAAAATAGGGGGGCAAAAACTATTATGCCGCCCAGTTGGCCGGAGAAGGAGCTTTGACAGCATCGGGCAAGATTACATGTAGCTGGATTGTCCACTGTCCAGCTAACTTTGGCCAGACTAATCAAAATAAACCCCAGAAAAAAGTGGACTCTTTTTCAATCCTTGATGAGACACTCTTGAAAGCAACTGTCTCATCATTCAACATGCTCAATGGGAAAATAATTATTTCTTCCGGTGTCAATTGTTCAAATTAACAAAACATACAGCTGTTCTAGTACATCATCAGGCATCATGCAGATAAGCATGGGTCTCATTCCAACAAATGAATTAATAATACAGTATGGGTACTGGGCAAACAGCATAAAAACCTTGCCGTTGAAATATTGATGGAACAGAATGACCCAAAAAGAAATGCCTGGGAGCTGTCAGGCAAAGCACTGCATTGATCAGAAATAGATGGATCAATACTAGCCCAAGGTAGCCAGCCAGCCATATTAATAAATATACTATTTTTACAAGGTAGGATCCCAGAAGGTCGTTTGTTTGGCATTGGCTGGGAAGGGATTCTAGTCACGTTTGCTGAGCAGAGAAAAGATTGTTTTTACATTTCAAATAGTTTGACAAATGAAGATGTTCATTTCTTATCTAACAGGAACAAAGTCAACGGTGTACATTGCATAATATTATCCTTCCATGCTTGATCAAATTTACTTTATTACTTACTGAAAAGGGGGAAATGTACTTACAGAAATGTTTGGGGTTTTTTTAGAAGAGGAACATTCAAACTAAAAAAATATCCTCTAGATATCAATTCTAAGAAATCACTAAATCCAAATATCACTAAATCCAAATATCACTAAATCCAAATATCACTAAATCCAAATATCACTAAATCCAAATATCACCAATTCAAGTACCACTAATCCATAAAGCACTTATCTTGAAAATAATTTATTTTAAATCTGAAAACCAACAACCAGGAACCCTGAAAAATGATTGAATCCCTAAGACTAACTCTGTTAAATCACTGATCTATCCATAAATAAATAAAAATAACAATAATAATAATAATAATAATAATAATAATAATAATAATAATAAATAATTCTCAAAAATCACCTAATCTGGAAACAAATCTTCCCCTTTAGAATCCCACAATAGGACATATGGTTAATGAAAACAATCTAGATGCACATCATGAAGTTCAGACTGAGATGTTGAGATTAAAATTCAGCATCTCATCAAATTAATCACAAGCTTGTGCTTGGCCGCTGCATTCCCATAGTACATGTATGTGCAGACTACCGGTACTTTATATTCAAATCATCTTTAACGAGATACAACATAGGTGAGTGTATGCACTTCAGCTGTACATTTAGAAATTTGAGGATGGCTAGGCCCGTTGCTTTTTTTCCCTTTTTTGTTTTTGCAGCAAAAAACTCTTCATAAGTCCTTTACTCAAAGACGACCCTCAGCTTAGTGATGACTAGACAGGATTATTTGTTGTTTTTATTACACAGTACATTTACAGGCACATCTACTGTATATTTGACATGGTCATTACCATGCCAGGCATTACTTGTACACGCTTCCAAATGCGTGTGCACGCCTGACACTTTGCCCTATGGTTCTTGTAAGGAAGGGCAAGGTAAGGTAGTGTTATTATCCCTAGTAAAGGGTGCTTCTATGAAGAAAACTTGAGCGATGCGTTGCCTTGGATTGGGCGCTTTGGGCTAAAAGCATTTGTTATGAAATTAATATGGTTGGAAAGATGTTGTAAAACTAGAATATATTGATTCACACAAATATCCCATGAAATTGTTTGTTTTTCCATTTACTTTGTGAACTAACAATTTTTTTACTCTATAAAAAGGCGGAACGTGTTAGTTTGAGAAGTAAAAGGAAAACCACACAATTTGGAGGGATATTTGTGTGAATCATTATATTCTACTTTTAAAACATCTTTCCAACCGTATATTTATTTCACATCAAATGCTTTTTATAGCCTAAAGCAAACCAAATCCAAGGCAACTTGTCCCTTTAATAATACCTACTGGAATATTTGAAAGGCGCCATGTCCTGGGCATGGAGGCAATCTTGTCCTTTGTCTCTGTGAACATTCATGCACCACAGAAAACAATTACATAGGCCTCATTACAGTGCTGTACAAAAGGAAGGTGCTGGGGTACAATGTATTTAGCGAAAAAGTAACAGATTCGCCTGAAAACTCATCTATTTTCCAAATAACAATTTATTTATTTAACTTTTAAGTTATTCCGCTGTTTATGGCCAGATGCTGAGAATCTTGGCTAAGGGTGCATGTGCTAGTAGCCTCTCCCCTTTATTATCATTTTGCATCCTTCGTATTTTTCTTTAAAGGACATTTTTCCTTAATGCATTTCAACTTGTTTGTGTTATTATCTTTGCTTTGTTATTTTTACCTTATTCTTTGGCTATACAAATTTGCTTTGTTGTTTTTGTAAAGGCGCTTTGAGACTCTGCGTAAGGGGCTTAAGTTTTCTTTCATTATATAAGGGAATGTACTTCACTTTTACTGTTCACATAATTTATTCACAACTTCTTTTTAAACTACCGTACATTTCATGTCATCCAAATTAAATGAAGTTGCCTCACAGCAACCCCACCCCCTCCCTTTCTATCAAAGATAAAATACACCTGTTCATTTGGACAAAGTAGTCCCCTTCAGAATTGATAACCTTATGGGGAGAAAACAGATACTTTGTTAAAGCTGGCTAGTTTAAAGTTCCTTCAGAGCAATATCTGTCATCTGAAATGTGGCAATCATTGAGGAAATTACATGTGAAGACCCTACCTAAAGATCACAATTGCTTATTTGATTGCGGCACTCATCTGATTTCATAAACTCACAAAATCTCACACAGGCCCACTGAATTTAAATAAAAAATTTCAGGCTACTTTTGTATGCCTTTACCATAGTGTGTTTATCATTGAAAACTAGCGATGTTAAAACCCATTGATGGAACACATCCTGAGGTCTGATATATTCCTTTAAATATTTTGGTATTGCTAAATGCCTTATTTGTTTTTTGTGCAAGATCACGCAGATGCCACGTGCTGGATTTTCTAGCAATTTTCTAGTTCTTAAAAGACCTTCCCCTCCATAAAACTGTTTAGTAAGACACAATCCCTTAAAGAAGATCAGTCAGACATTTTCTATCCTTCAAGGCTTTCCTCTCTTCACAGTCTACTAGATTCTAGCGAATGAGGAGTTATTAGAAGCAGATCAGGACCTTGTGTACTATTGATTGAGACATCAAGGAGCTTGTTGTCTGCCTGGATAAGGGCACAGGGTCAGGAGGGAAGGTTTTGAATCTAAATGAGGGAAGGCAAGTCAAGTAGGCTCGCTGTTTTGAACCGAAACCTTCAGCCATGAATTTAAAATCCTTCACTTTGTCTAAGCTGGGGGATTTCACAGACTGCTTTTACATTCTGTGAAAATGAGCAGGCTTATTAGTTAGTATTCAATCAAGGTTCTTGCCGGTGGTCATCAGGAGATCTACATGTAAGTAACAATTTTTAGAAAGTACAGCAGGGGGCTGTGCTAACAGGCTAGATTGCAATTTTGATAAAAATGAGGAATGGGAATATCTGTAGTGCAAGAATTAAGTGTGGAATCGAAGCATGAATTCTGTGACTGCAATCACAAAAAGGCCTACTAATCTTTGAATGATCAAATCATGGGTCTGAAGCCCCAGTCTCAAGTCCCAGATATGTACGTTTGGTATGGGGGGGAGGGTCTTCGAACGGGTGGACAGACTCTAAAGTCTAAGCTGGAGCCTCTGAGTCCTACATGTAAGCCATGGTTTTTAAAAGAGCCATAATATAGTATTTATAGCATGTTGTGTTAATAAAACTAAATCTAAAAGCAATATTGTAAGCCAAGGAATTCAGAATTCTCCAAATGCACAACACGTATAAGGGGCCGATATGACCAAATTGCGTGCCGATATGTGCGAATGAGGGCAGAGATCAAATTCACAACAATCATAAAAAATTAACAGCATTTAGAATGCCCCAAATTGCACAGTAGATCTTTTAAAACCAAAGATAAGAACACTACGCAGGAACAAGTTATCAGCTAAACTTCCAAAATTTAGGTCCAGAATGCCCCACTGTTTTAACAAATCCTGGGGAGAACCTGGTTATTCTTGCATTACATACAACTCTTAATTTATTTTATCCTTCCTAGTCTGCTTCCTACAGACAAAAACCCACAGCAGGCTTGACTGGACTAACCATGGCATGGCTCATTTCGCAGCAGAAGCCTTTACAACAAGATTGATCCATAAATTGTTGCAGACCCGCTGCTAAAAATATTACCGGGCTACCGGGCATTCTCGGTGGTCCTGTGGTAAAACATCTGCTCTAGAATGGCAAAGGTCATGGGTTCGATTCCCACCCAAGCAATACGCCTGTGGAATTTTGTTTTTCACAGGACTCGGGGGAAAGTACTGAGTTACACATATCAGTGTATCATGGGGGGAAAAAAACAAATAATAAGATTGATCTTGACCAGAAGTCAGCTCCTGGTTTAATTTGCATCAGGACTAACCTCTCAAGAGTTCCAAGTAATGTTCCTTGAGAGCAGTTCCAACTTCCAAGTAGTTTTATATCAAGGCTATGTTCTCACTCAACAGTTCAAGAGTATAACTTTCTAAAGGTACTGCAAATACTTCTGGTCAAAAACCAGAATTCTTTCCAAGAATGAAAAGGTGTGCTATGGAAACATGGTTGACTGACCCCCTGCACAGACAATGTGTAACCTAAAACAGATATACCTGGAAGTCCCATTCATTGTGATGGTAGAATCAATCAATACCAAGGAATCTCTGACAGAAACTCACAATGTCCTGTTGTTGTGTACAATGGAGAGTCAGAACAACAATTGCAACTAGTCAGCTTGAGTTCTGAATCAACATGGTATATTGACATAGTAAACAACTCTATTAGATGACCAAGGGTCTAAGTCTTCTCTTTTCAAAGGGAACGTATAGGCCTACCTTTGGTTATTGGAACCGTTCAATTGTTTTCATTCTACACAATAATTGTTAAATATATAATAAAACTAACTGTGAAAATTTTATTTCAAAATGTGGTAGCATTTTTGAGAAATTGCCGAAAATCCGGAGCGGTTATGTCCAGGCACGAAGAATAATCCGTAAATGGAATACACACTCTGAGTAACGTATCAGACCGTATTGTTGCTCAGATTCAACTTTTGGGGGATAAAAACTGATATCTTTTTCCACAACCAAGTGACATGATTCTCAAAATGTTTTATACTATCAAAAGCTGAGCTGTAATTTCTAACCAAGCAATTTGTATAGCCATTAATTTTAAGAGTGATTACCAAACGTATAGGCCTACCTTCCCTTTAATAATCTGGACTTGTTGTGGATTAAGGTAGAATCTTCATCGCAATGATTGACGGGAACTTGTAGGAATATCTTATCTGAACTTTGGGCAAAGCCGAATATCGAGAGAGTTGCCACGACTTGTGATGAGAAGCCATTTTGTGTCCAAAGAACGCATTAGCAAATACTGGGTGCCAGACTAGTCTGCCCATTGGGTTGTGCTGCATTTGGACCGAAAATGGCGTCCAGCAACCATGTAAGGAAAGAAAACTGGGTCTCTCTCAATACACTGCTCGGACTTAAGGGAACACTTGACTGCCCCCTATGGAATTACCATGTAATCCATCTCATTACATCATATGTTTATAAAAGAGCCACAGAGCCTGGACTTCCCTGTAGGCACAATTTGGTGTACATATATGTATTGTAGTTCACTTCAGCAGAGAAAAATTAAATCTAACATTTTGTCAGCAACATCATGAAGTGACAAAAACATGAAAAATCAGAAGGAATCACATAATTTGATTTTTATGGGTGGTTTTCGATTTGGTTAATCATAGCATTAGCAATGTTAGGTCACAAATCAAAGTTTCTTATGCTAAATTGATAAACAGCAATAAACCTTAATTAAGAACCTGGAATTAAACATGGTCACGAATTGCCCAAAACTTTGACCTTCCTGTTTTCACAAACAGCCAAAGTTTTCACACAACAATGGGCTACACACAGACCATGTATTAAGTCAATTTTTTTCATGAAGAGACAATCTTGAAAATTACAATTACTCATTAATTAAACACGGTATGAACAAAATTAAAACAGATTTGCATTGCTCAAGATCTCCACTTCCCTCGCTTGTAAAATTTCAAAGATTAAATGATGAACAGTCTTCAAACCAATGATATCAAAATTAACTGAGCTTAAAACGTGGTTTTCTCCAAACATGAAGGATTGGCTGCAGCGGAATTTTTGGCACTTTGTGATGATGCTGCCAATTTCATGGATGATGCACCACCATACAAATGTTTTTTACCAACTTTTGATTACCTGCAGTATGTAGTTATGTGTACCAATGCATGATAAAAGCAAAGACAAATCACATCAATTGTTTGTGTGGGTGGATTATTTTGTGCTCTCCATTAAAACACACAGACCTTTAGGCTTATAAAATAAAACTTTCCCTTATTGCCATGCATGCATTCAAGTACAAAGATGACTCACTTTAAAAAACTAAAAAGCAAAATGTGTGACTGTAAATTTGTGTACAAAAATAGAGCCTTCCACTCATACAGTGCAGCTTTAATTCCAAATCAATTGACTTGACAATGTAACAGTTTAAAAGTTTGAGCTTGAATTTAACCTTTGGCCTTTCAAGCATTTTAACTCCCCAGAGTACAGGTACTACAGGTATTTGCCAGGTCAGATATTTGGTTTGTGTATTTTTTTTCAAACATTTATTTGATTTAAGGTTGTAACAACGAGTGTGTACTACAAGATAATCTTCTTTCTCTAATTGAGGCCGAGCAGTCCACATATACAGTTCACGGGACCCAAGCTCCAGGTGTTGTCAGCAGCAGAGTGTGGGTTCATTCATGACACTTGTGCCCTTATGCAAGGCACTTGAATTGCTTCGTAAAAAAGTTGGGAAGGTAGTGCATTGTGCTCTTCCGGCCGCAGCCAGGCGGATGATATTCCTACATCCTAGTGGATGATATTCCTACATCCTAGTGGATGATATTCCTACATCCTTATTCCTTACACTTTCTTTACAGACTGTCAAGGGGGTAAACCTGTTTCAGCCCAAGGAGTAGGTGGCATTGTGCCCCTGGTAACAGTTGTTTTGGTACCCAAATCAGTTAAGTGTAGCCCTCACCTTGAAGTGGCCTTCCAGACCTTGTGATGTTAGGCAATAATTATCTCTCTTTTTTCTGATTTTTTCTTTTTTAAATCGGCCTCGTCCACTCTATTGTGAGTGTCTATCCCTTACAATTGGAGATCTCATTTTAAACATAGGAGATTTGTTCTCAATTTTCTCCCACAACAAAACCCATAAGATGACCCATTATAAAAAGGCCAAACAACAACGGAAATTAAATATTCGGAGGTCCCTAGTTAAACGCTAATTTACATAGTGGTAATAGTTCTCAACTTAATGAGAGAGATTGGCTGTTGCCAGTTTGGCATTTAAATCCCCTTGTGGGAGTTTTGCCGAGTTCCCTTGATGGGAAGATCATCCCTGTCCCATACACACAAACAAAAATTTTAACTTCAGTCAAATCAAAACATCAGAAGATGTACCTTGTTTCATTGTGTAGAAAATGACAGTCCAAAGTTCAGCACAAACAATGTAATCACAGAGTTTATCAGTAAAACAAATAAATTGAGGTTTTTATGGTATTTAATAATGTTCACTTCAAATGGTTTTAAAAGCATGTGACAAGAGAAGAATTATTAAAGTAAAGACAGAGCAAAGAATCCATTTGGTTTGACTTAGGGTAAAACAAATATATTTCTAGCATCACCCAGAGGAGATGACACAAAGATTGTAAGTTGCAATTGACAATTTAACAAAACAAACAAGGGCTGTTGACACAGTTAATGGATGTGGAGAGAGAGCATGGCGGACACTTCGTAATGGAACTTCGAAAAGACAAAAACATTTCCCCCAAGAGAAGACCATCAAGACTCAGAGTCCAAAGACTGCAAGAATTGTTTTTGAAGGATCCAGAATCAAGACAGAGACCTGAAGGTTTGGGCAGAGGAGTGAGATAGTCTGATGGTCTGAGACAGAGACCAAAGAAGTCATTTGTCTTTCCTTAAACGGAGATTTGCCAACACTGTAACACTACAGCAGCACTAACACTACAGTCTACAGTAACAGTGACAAATACTGACACAACAGTAAAAAAAACGACTAACGGCAACACTAACACATTATACAATAACACTACAGTACAGTAACAATAGCACTAAACCATTGAGGAAAATAAAGTATGCACGAACATGGCCACATAAGTAGTGCCAATAACGCTAAATACTCTGGACTCTTCCCCCCCCCCACCCATTCTTGAGGAGGGAGTTCAGATTGTCAATATTTATCTATCTATATAATAATAGGGCTTCCTTCCTCTACTCTGACGTCTAAGAATAGATGCACTAACCATCTGTGATGGGTCCATTCTTTATGAAAACTAACAATAGTTTGCATTGATCTAATATTAACCCTCGATCCTCCTCGGCCAAAGACTGTCAGGATTTAAGTCAAACAAAATCTTTTGAAAACACTCAAGACTTGAAACTAGCAAAACATTACTGTTCAAATGATAATATAATTTAGTAATTAGTTTTAATTGCCACTTAAACTTCAACAAAATTCAATCAAAAATATATAAAAAGGCATTAGGCCAAGTAAAAAAACTAAAGAGTTTCTCGTCCCCACGCGCATCCTTTTTGGCCGCCGTCTCCCTTTTTTTACTATTTACTATTTTCAGAGAAAAAAAAGATCTGAAATCAAATTTTTGGGATAAATTAAAACTGAGTGGCATACTCTGATATTTTGAATCTCCCGAATCCAATTAGATGGGCTAAAATAACAACTTTGCCTCAAGAATTCCCAACTTTCTCATTTCAATATTCTAAGGTGTGCAGTCCCTAGCTAGTTGAGGGCTAAAAGTGAGATTCTCCTGACCTATCATCAGTGTCTTGGCACCAAACCTAGCTGGGCGTTCTATTCAGAGCGGGCAGCAACTGTTGTCGAAGGTGATGGTGCTGCGATTCTGCAGTGAAGGGTCTTACAAATCATTTGTTTTGTCATAAATTGCATCAGTATACTCAAATAGCACAATATCTGTGAATAACCTTGGCCAGCCTTATTTAGCATGGCGCCCATCTTGGAAAAAATACTAATACATAATAGCTAAAAATTGAAAAATAGTAATACTAATGCCCTGCCTCCTCCTTTTTTTGAAAAAGTCCGAACGAGAAACTTGTTACTTTTTTACTTGGCCTTAATAATAATTATTAATTGCCACCTAAACTTCAAAAAAATTCAATTTAATGACATGAATAAAAATATAACAAAAGGATCGAAATTGCACCACCAATTTTTTTTTTTAAATGAGCATCCCGTTTACATACAGGCTATGACCACGGAGAAGGACGACTAAAAACATAAAGCAGTCGGCACTCAGCTCGATCTACAGCTGCTGGAGTGCTGGAGTGGTAAATGTATCGACTAGAATGTCATGAATGTCAGTCACTTGTCACACCATGTCTGACCGATCGACTCAACACCTCGTAGAATTCAGCATCGCAATAATTAGCCAGTACCAAAATAATAACTACTTTACTTACCACCTTCCACATTAATACTTGGGTCGGTTTTTTTCTCCTCTTCGACCTCCATTTAGTTGCCTCAGCCACGCTACAGCGACACAACAACGGCAAGTAATAGTGCAAGACTAAAATGTGCACAAGCAGCAAATTTCAGCTGATGGTATTGTCAACAATCCATCATTCATTGACAAACAAGGCGTAGTACGTTCTCTGTCCACGTTCAGGATTAACCGCTTGTAGGTTGGCTAGCTGCTGTGTGTTCACACGACGACATGACAATACACGAATGTCTGTCAGAATTTTGACGGGTTTTTCTCTTAACAGGTGTGCGCAACAGCGCCCCCATTTGAACATATTGACACACTGACACACCGTTTTTTGGATGTCAGACAACTCGTCCGAGTGACAACTCGAAAGTCTGATGACAAGTCGACGGGTCAGACAACTCGTCCGGTTAGACAACTGACGGCTGGTTCGCTCAATTGTAAGACAAGTCGACTTTCGATCAGACAACTCGACGGATGTCAGAAACAGGAGGATTGTGTGACACCACCGGCGGCGCGCTGCAGCTGACCGCATGGCCGCTCGGCATGGGGACGAACGTATACTGTGGGCACAGGCGTCCCCCGGGGGTAGGGGACAAACGCAAAGATGGTGGGCGTGCAAAATGAGAACGCTGAAAGGGGACTTCTTTAGGAAAATAGTGCAAACGGAAACTAAAGTTTTAATTGACCAGAAGTGCCCCCTACAAAATGGTGCATTCCCGTGGCCTACTCTAAAATGTTACCTATATTTCGGCGACGTGACTGGGCCACTGGCGGCCGGAGGCAGGATATTATGTCCCCGGAGATTGGGCAAAGCATGACTCGAATAAATATGTTTTGTGCAATTCCAATAATAATAATAATAATAAAATGCATTTATATGGCGCCTTATGTAAAAATACCTCAAAGCGCCTTACAAAAGACTGAGAAACCTCTACAATAAAATACCAAAACAATATACAAATAAAACAATTTAAAATACTAAAAAGTGTACATAATGTAGCCAAGTAATTAAACACGGAAGCAAGCTAGACTAAAAGTAGGTTTAAAAAGGAGAACACAAATTGTCTAAAAGTCCCCCAAGCATTCATAAAACAAAGCAATGGCTGCACTTATAAACACACAAAAATTACTTAAGTCGAAAATAAGTGAGTCTTGAGGAGAGTTTTGGAAGTTTTCAGTGATTCTGCTTGACGAAGGTTGGCTGGCAGGTGATTCCACTGATAAGCTGCAGCATGGGAGAAAGTTCGCTCTCCGTAGAACTTAGTGCGTGGTCTTGCGCATGAAGGCTGAATGCGGACTTCACTAGATGAACGCAAAGTCCGGGCTGGGGTGTAGAGCTCAACCAGATCGGTTATATAGTGAGGGGCGTGTCCATGTATGGCCTTGTATGTTATTAACAGAATTTTGAAGGTGATTCTTTTCCTAACCGGTAACCAGTGAAGCTGATGTAGGAGTGGTGAGATGTGTGTTCTGCGAGATGTACGTAGAACCAGACGCGCAGCAGCATTCTGAACACGCTGGAGTTTAGATATTTCATTTTCAGGCAAACCATAGAGCAGTGAGTTGCAGGCATCGAGTCGTGATGTAACGAATGCATGCACCAGCCGAACGGTAGTGTTATCATCCAGATATTTTCGAATTTTACCAATTTTCCTAATTCCAAGTAGGGATGACTTGCACATAGAATTCAAACGATTGACAGACTAATTTAATTTAATATGGACGTCAATATTTCAAGTTTAAATATATTTAGCTCTTTATTATCCAGTAGTTTTCTTTTTGTAGTGTTGTGCCAGTGAAGAAGTGAATAAAGAAAATATAAATAAATCTTCGGAACATTCCTGTCATAAAAATAGTTCAGGTCACGACAAAAATTTGAAAAAACTGTCAATCATCAAAGATAAATCTGACTCTATAAAATTACCCGTTAGAAATGTAAAAACCATAAAATGTTAAAATCATGTTTACCATCACTCAGTCAGTCAACGGTTGATTTGAATTAATCTAGGCCTACAAGCAACTTTTTCCCCACAGAACTCTAAAGCCAGAGTATATACCAGACTGGAGTATACCATGGAGGTAGGAATAGAATCCTACCTCCATGAGTATACTAACAAAGTCAGTGTAGAGGGCAATGCAGCGTAATCATTCCCAATGCAACATTCATATTCAACATTCCTGTTTCCTCAATGGAGTTGGTGTTAATAGGAGCATGGAGGTAGGATAGGAGTTATCATACCACTGAACCATGTCAATCGGGAAAGATGATGAGTCGCTGACCGTCGGTGATGCGCAAGTGGAGTGTCGTTTGCAGAGCTGTCAATCAAGGTAGTGCATTTCACTAAGAACTTCCGCGCCTTTTGATTTACCGAAATTGCAACTGCTTGAGATGGAGTTGAATCCCCAATGATTCTAGACTTGGTTCCAAGTCTGTGATCGTGGTTTTTAGTCTAACTGAAAGCCAGTACATTATTGCCTGAAATAGCGCCCTCTTGTGGATTAACGTCCGTCTTGAACCTACGATCACAGACTTAGGAACATTGTTCTTCGGTTTGTACACACCCTATGGCGAATTAGTCCAATAGTGGACGGAACACTCTCATTGGTCAGAATCTCAGAAGTCTTCAATAAAATGCATATTCAAACTTTACCGTTCATACCACGGGATATAGTACAGAAGTACAACATTGATGCACATGTAACTAATCTGCCTCTGCTCAGTGATTCAACTTCATGCAGTTTGGAAAAAAAAAAAAAAAGTGAACCTAGTTTTAAATTCAAAATAAATAAAAAACGTTGGGAAAATCATTAGACGATTCCATTCAAATCATAGGTAACACGGTTTTTCGTCTAGTAAGGATCAGGTTATTTGTCATGTTTATTTTTCAACATTTTAAGAATACATCTTGTATTATTTTATGTATAAATTATAAATAGCATACGTACAACAACAAAGCACTAGTAAAAACAATGACTCGATTTCACAGAAAATGCTGAAGTGATACCTATTGGGAATAGACGCAGCCAACAGGAGTTTTGTGGCCTCCTGATTGGTCATCTCTCTGGCATAGTATTGTTATGTAAATTTAAGTTGATTTTGGGTTGAACAAGGAAAAATTGACTAGAGTGGGATTTGAACCAACGACCTCCGGATTGACGTGCCGGCGCTCTACCAACTGAGCTATCTAGCCCTTGTGGTTTATTATTTGTAAATTTAAGTTGTGAATAAATGAATATCCCGTATACACAAGATCGGGTCAAGTCTGTGATTGCGAGTTAGAGCGCGTGATAGCAATGAATCTGCGGGGGAATTTTGCTGTGATGATGCACAGAAATGAACCGCGATCTCAGACTCAGTGAAATCAATTCTACAATGTGATTCCCGTTTTCGAGCCTTTCTCTGGATCCCTCCACGTGATCTTTTGCTTCCCCTTTTCACTACAAAAATGCTTCTATTTACAAAATCAACAAATTATATAAAACCAGATGGAGAACAAGGCCCTGTTTAATCATTTAATAAACAACTAATATTTAACGTAAACGACATGTATTACATATTTGTTTAAGATGTGTATATTTCCTCAGAATTAACATTACCTGCGGCAAATGTTCCCGTCCGTCAACAGAGATCGTTTGCACGCAAACAAAGTACGGGCACTGAGAAACCTGCTTTTCTCAAAAAAAAACCTTCTAAAAATCGTTAAATATCTAGAGGATGTACCGAGGGATTTTTGTTTAAACTTTCAGGAATGAAAGATATATCTTTAAATATTACGTTCAGCGAAAAAAAATCAGAGGATGAAGGATACAATTCAATTTTTCACATTATGTCGATATTTGCAGCCATTTTAGGGGAGACGTTTGAAATTCCCACCTGGACCCATTCATACTTGCTGCACCAGTGCCTTGCTCTTGCTGCAACAACAGGAGGGCCTTGCTCACTGCTAAATTGAACCACGGAGCTAAAGGAATTTGAATGCCTCAAAACGAAATTGAATGCCCGAATTCTGAATTTGAAACGCAGTAAAAACTGGACAGGCAAAATAGCTTTAATTCGAACGCACGAAAATTAAATCGGCTGCTCATTAATTTTTTGCCGAAATTGACCGAGAAAACCTATTATTAGCATTGGCATCATGTTGATGGGAGTCTGGTGTAACCTGAAACTTGCCCGCTAAAGAGAAACAGCGCCCTCCGTTGACACACCCAGCCAAATAAAATTACGCAGGGTCTATGATTCACTGGTTCCCGACTTTTCGGAACGGTATTTACTACGATCAACTCCCTGTTTACCAGGGGTAGTTTAAGGTCATGTTTATAAACTGAACAATGTCTAGCTAGTTTCGTGTGACCAAGGTTGGTTGCGGAAGGGAACAATAAAGTAACAAAATAAAACACAATAAGCTGAACAGACTGTCGTCATCAACATGCTTTTAGTTTTGGGTTCAGAAGTAGAGGCAGTTTCTTTGTTATCCTGGGCCGTTTCGGATATGGATGGAAAATTGTCCATATTTTTGTTGTTGTGGTAAGCCTTGAATTATTTTGTAACAATTTTGGTAAATTTTTCTACATTGTTAATTATTTGATATTGTTTTGTATTTTTAGGCCATGTTCTGTTTAGTGTTACTGCTGTAGTGTACTGTTAGTGTTAGTGCACTGTTAGTGTTTAGTGTTACACTGTTTCTATGAAGCAGGTATGCCTAAAAACATATCTCGGTTTCTATCATTGTCTGTATTTACAATTACATGACTTCACCGTTTGTTTGTACAATTACAAGTGGTTCTTGATTCTTTTGTAATTTGTTTCTTCCACCATTTCTGTACATTGCATAGTTTCCTTTATTGATGATCTTTCTTATATTTAATTCTAACTAAAAAGAAGGGCTACTGTATCTCAATGTGTTTCACAGGCTGCGATAATCCTAACTTTTGGTCGGCCCCTTATTTCTAAATTCTATGCATAGACCTAGACCCAGTAACTGGGGCGCTGTACTCATTTTTTGAAATTTTGTCTTTTATCTTTCGTACTAGCGCCCCAGGAAATACGTACGTCGCGATTCTGGATTCCCTGATATGGCATCATTTTGAATAGGGTAGCCACCAAAAATGCCTCAGAACGACAAAAATACCCAACAAAATTGCTTTAAAAACGCCTACTGGCTTCTTGATATGTCTAAGGTGCAACATCAGGTATTTAAATGTACTCACGATTTTGTTTTGTGCTGCAATTTTACGTTTTTGTTGAGTAGATCGGTGAAAATGGCGGGCAGAGTCTCGTTTTGCCCGAATCAAATATGGCCACTGCCGTGGAGTCCTACTAAATACCGTCAACTCACCGTCAACACGCACGGTACCGTCAACACGTCGTCAACACGTCGTCAACACCTCCAATATACATTTTAAATCGACAAAAGAGGCATAGAACTGTAAAGTATGGGCTAAAAGAGAATATACATTGGTTTGAGGTTACATTTCTTTTATGAAAATTGGGTTTATTTCACGCGAAAACAATTATCTCTAAGCAGCATAGCCGTTGGCCACCATCTTGCCTTCTCGCGGAGGTTGGACTATACCATTCATGTATGGGTGTGCAGGTGCCAGATTCACACGTAACGACCCCCCTCTATTGGTGTATTGTGTAATATTATTGCCCCTTTAGCGTAATGGTATGGTACCGTGCGTGTTGACAGTGAGTTGACGGTATTTAGTAGGACTCCACGGCAGTGGCCATATTTGATTCGGGCAAAACGAGACTCTGCCCGCCATTTTCACCGATCTACTCAACAAAAACGTAAAATTGCAGCACAAAACAAAATCGTGAGTACATTTAAATACCTGATGTTGCACCTTAGACATATCAAGAAGCCAGTAGGCGTTTTTAAAGCAATTTTGTTGGGTATTTTTGTCGTTCTGAGGCATTTTTGGTGGCTACCCTATTCAAAATGATGCCATATCAGGGAATCCAGAATCGCGACGTACGTATTTCCTGGGGCGCTAGTACGAAAGATAAAAGACAAAATTTCAAAAAATGAGTACAGCGCCCCAGTTACTGGGTCTAGCATAGACCTACGAGCACGACGGCGCTTCAAGTTCAACGGACCATAAAGATGATGTGTTGGAAATTAACACAAACTATTTTTGGCAACAATGAATGAAAAACTGGCAGTCAGATATGTAAACGTTTCCTGGATTAGGGCATGTATTTTTCTTGGTAAAAGATGTGTTTTGGAGACCAAAACCACTTTTTGGTAGTTCCTTGTATTTCAAGAGACATTTGACAAGAAATTATGTACTTGTACAGCAAAATTAATGTGATTGCTTAAAATTGTCATTTTATTTAGGACCAGCTCCATCAGACTCACTGTTCCCTAGAAGATGTGGCCAGTTACTCCCACCCATTTCCCCCCGTCTTTCCATTTTCAGTGCCAGTATCCTTTGGCAGTTTGGCGAAATCTTTTACAATTTAATAATTTAATAATAACAGCTTTTTCCATCTCCAAAAAGATTGCAAGAAGTTGAAGGGCAATACATAAAAATGTTGCCAGAACAATCACTTTGTTACTGGTAGTGTACAACATTGGTAAGATTGAAAATATAAATATAAATGTTCACAGATTTGCACATAACTTACAAGTTACATGGTATAAAGATGGTCATGGTGGAAAACTTCCCTTGAATTAGTTTTGCTTGAAATGCCATGTAGTTTTTTAGGAAATGAGTAAAACAATAGTCTTTATCCTGCAGGATAAAATCCGAAGTTTGAAAAAAAAGTAAAAACATAAGTTTTTTCCCACTGTTTTCTCATGACTCCGAAGGCCGATTGAGCTTAATCTTTCACAGGTTTGTTTTTTCCTGTATGTTAGGTCACATCAAGTGTTGATACGGGTCTTTGGTAATTACCAATGTTGTACACACCCTTTAACAGTTAAACAGTCTCTGGAACAGAAACGCCAGAGCAAGTATTTTTTCTTTTCAGAAATTATGCTGTGTACGAAGAGAGTAGACCCTACAAGTTTATTGTGGAGGTTAATTTTAAAAAGCACTAAACAACCAAGCTAGACCTGAGAGTGCATTTTGTATGGCGCTCAGGCAAAATGATGAAACCAGCTAAATTGGGCTTGACGAAGAATCATCATAAAACTATACAATTTTATGCATCTTTTCAAATACTTCAAATCAAGTAATGAGATTTGCAAACCACCTGACATTACAAATCACACTGTACATTGTACATTAAAATGTTTAGAAAAAACATATCTGGTGGGGTGGCCGTGGGGTGGGGCTGTACATTACAGTATGTACAACAATGTACACTATATTCACAGGGTATATTTTAATAAGAATTTATAACCATGCCCACCCTGGTTACCCAGAAATGGAGTGTCCACATTTGCTGTGAGTGGGAAAATAGCGTCCAAATTGCTCACTCACAACACAACTCTGAATAACAGTAGTACATGTAGGGTGAGCAAATTCAGAATAGGGAGTCCAAAAGACAAACAGATACCGAATTCAGGGTAACACAATTTTCCATGGCCCATACTACACATGTATGTAAAAGGCTTCTCTTTGTGGAAAGTTTTCATTTCTACTGCCTCAGGGCATTTCAAAGGGCACCAAGACAATGACCAGGGGCAGGGCAGGCAATATTGCCTCTATGGAGTTCGGGCTCAATTCCGAAAAAGAGCTAAGATTGATCTGAACTGCGAATCAAAGATACGCCACAATACAAACAACTCATCTTAAAATCTTTGTGTTTTGCAGGGCTTTCCCTTAACACTAGCCTGGTATTTGTCTCTTAAAAACTGCTACGGGCTAGTAAACACCCCTTCTCAACTTGCCCTGTGGGCTAAGTTAAAAACTGTGCAACCTATGTACTTAATAATGTTCATAATGTTACAATATGTATTTCTTCCTTTTCAGTTTGAATAATCATTTTAAAAAATGGAAATATATATATTGTTCAGTGAGTGCATGTAATTTCATTCCACCAATAAACTGGTTGTGATTGCTACTATATACCATTAATGCATCTAAAAGATTAAAGGTTTGACAATAAGTTTGTAATTTGGGCTACCAAAACTTCTTGGGTGCAAGTAAAACACACATGATAGTTCACAAAGTAAAAGGAAAACCATGCAATTTCGAGGCATATTTGTGTGAATCATTATATTCTATTTTAAAAAAACATCTTTCCAACCGTATTCGTTTTGTAATATACGGTTTTTTTTGCCAAAAATGCCCAAGCCAAGGCAGTGTGTCCCTTAAGCGTTAGGCCTGTTTTGTGAAATCGAGACCAGGGCTCGATTTCACAAAGAGTTAAGATTGATCGTAACTGCAAATCCATCGTAGTTGCTTAGCAAAGAGTGATGTCACAATACAAATCACTATGGTAATACTGATAACTCATCTTAAGATGAATCTTAGTGCTTTGTGAAATCGGGGCAGGTCTGCTAGACACCCTCTGGCTAACACCATACTCTTTCCTGTATCTCTTAGTTGCAGTTCCAGGAATGTAAAGATAGTATTTGTGTACATTGTATACACATATGTAGTTTGCACATTCAAATCCACATCATTGTGCAATGTATGTATTATTGAACATACATGACTTTGATTTAAAATAATAATAATAATATCGAAGTCTTATATAGCGCACGTATCTACCTTAACAAGGTACTCAAGGCGCTGAGTATATACATACTTTCAGAAAGATAGGTTATTGCAGTGATGAAAATCTGAGACCCAATTATTTAGCACCTTATAAGGGTTTACAAGGTGCTACGGCGCATTAAGCAGCCACAACCAGGAACACCGGGGCGAACCCCTTCTCTTTTCGATAAGTGCACTGGGTTCTTTTACGTGCATTCACAACGCACGGGACCAACGGCTTTACGTCCCATCCGAAGGACGAAGCATGTGGTTAAGTGTCTTGCTTAAGGACACAAATGTCACGACTGGGACTCGAACCCACACTCTGCTGATCAGAAACACCAGAGCTTGAGTTCGGTGCTCTTAACCACTCGGCCACGACATTCCACAGATTTAAGATTAGTGTGCCTTTGTTCTGTGCAGAGCAAGGGTGGATTTGGGTTACACAATAATACCACACAAACACAACAAGTCAAGCAATAACTAGTTAAGATAAATTTGGGAAAAGGATTAAAAGATTCAAACATGCTTGTTCTACATATGAGTTTGTCCATTTGGTTGGTTTTTGTCAACAAAATGCTGATATGGCAAAATTATGAAGAAAGGTAGGCCTACAATAAAGGTCACACACGGAAGTTTCAGCTGAATACAGTGTCTACTGTACTTGCTGAGAAAACAGCAGAAAACTGTCAGGTTTTCACAATCCATCCACGTTTAGCGTGGTGACAGAGGGTACCAACCGCATCTCTGGCCGCAGCATTCAGGAAGGGACACCAATCCTCAGAAATCTGAAAAACAATCCGTGCATAAATCGTTTCTCACATTCAATATATTTTGGGGTGAAAAATTGTCCAAACCATATTTTTTCTTTCGGCGAAAATCGAGCTGTGCAAATTTAACATTCCTAACAGTAGGTCCTACATTGTACATACATGGTCATGATGTAGGTTTTTATTGTTTTAATGTTTTGTTTGGAAAACTCAAAAGGGACTAGCATTGTAACCAGTAGGCCTGAAGATTCTTGTACACTTACATGTGTACCTGTGTAGATTGGGAAAAATTAATACTGTTTTAAACGCGTAGTGTTCGTACACCTTTAAACAGTCCATCACATTACCTACAGATAATTGGAGACATTTTTAATGGTACAATAATAATTACACTTTACAAACTCAACCTTTGGCCAACCCTGGCAATAATAATGACTGCCAATCAACATGGAGGATTTAGCCACTGGGTTGGACTCAAGGTAAATACATGTACGGCTTGGACAATTTCATTTGCAAATTGCCTCCTCGTTTATTTATAATCATCCGGTTGGAATTAGCAATGAGCCACGCATGTCAGTCTTGACTATTCTCTCTGGGTTGGTGAATTGATTATCAAGGTGGTTTTAAAGTAAGACTTGGTGGTTTTTAGCTTAATCTTGCGGAGATGTAGGTGGTGATGGTTCTCAACAAAACCCAAGCTTACATGTTGAATATATGTCAGTTGGTCAGAGTCTATGGCCTGCTGATGCTTCATGGTTTTGCCTTGATAACGTTCCAATATATATTTACAATGTCCTCAAATACAGAAGTGCCCTTTACAACTTGGGAGAAAATGCCTTGGTGCCCTTGCCCTGACGCATTAGGCATGCAGCGTGCAGGTGTAACAAAAATTGAACTGTAAATCAAGCGATTTTTGCTGCAGGCGTTTCGGTCGTAGCTGTTGCAAAAGCTGTTAATTTGAACACTACGACAGTCTCAAGCAGGCCTGCAGCCGATTTCACGAAACTTTACGTAAGTTCACATTGTGCAAGATTTATTGTATTAGTGGTGCACAACTTACGCAATAAATGTTGCGCAAATGATCTTACACAGTTGCGTAAAGTTACGTGAAATCGGCTGACGGAATCTGGAATTACACAGAGGCATCCATGAAGGTCATGACCCTCTGTTGCCCCTGGTCTTGTCCTTGGTGCCCCTTCAAAAGTTTCCCACATACTTTATGATTTTCCAATGGATGTGCCCTTTGCAAAATGAAAAATGGCCTTGCCCTCTCAAAGATTAAAATTCAGCCTGTATGGGAGCTTCAAGTATAACACTGGTGATTTGTACAACCAAAGATTCATGTACATTGTAGCATTTCATACATATGTACATGTACATTGTTATTAGTGTGTTTTTGAGAGATGCAATAGTGATTGTTTTTGTTGTTGCTTTGTCTCAGCGGAATAACAATACAATTAATATTTATTTTTTTACTTCACAAAAATCATAAAGATAAAAACATTTAGAATGCCCCCGATTGCACAGTAGGGTTTGAACAAAAATATAAATATATAAAACACTAATAAGAAACATATGAAGACCCTTGTTTCAATTCAGCATGATTCTGGCCAAACTTCAAAAATTTGGGTCCAGGGGAGAACCCTGGTGTACATTTGAACTGAATTAAAGAGGCCCATGTTTCCTACATTCAGCCAAATGCATCAAAGATCTAACTGGCAAAATGATTGAGTACTGCAATTGTAGTGTTGAGTATTAGCATATATCACTCTGTACTTGCTATGCAAATGTCATTAAACACAACATGTGTGCACACAAATCAGGATTCGGTGAGACTAGTGCTTAATGCTGTAATTGCATAAATCCCGGTTCATTTGATCAGCCTGCTTGATTCCTTTTAAAAAGAGGTGGCACAACATCATGAACATACAAATTTGGGCAGAAAGTGCATTGTCTATAGCATTCAAAGATACAACATGAAAATTCCGGCTTGAATTTACACAAAGGCCAGCCACAGAGGCCATAGCCTCTGTTCCCTCGGCTTTGGCCTTGGTGCCCTGGTCTTGCCCTTGGTGCCCTGGTCTTGCCCTTGGTGCCCTGGTCTTGCCCTTGGTGCCCCGGTCTTGCCCTTGGTGCCCCGGTCTTGCCCTTGGTGCCCCGGTCTTGCCCTTGGTGCCCCGGTCTTGCCCTTGGTGCCCCATCAACAGTTTTCCATAGACTTTAAGAGTTTTCAATGGGACTGCCCTTTGCAAAATGAAAATGGCCTTACCCTCTTAAAATTTCAGGCCTGTATTTATGTATATATATTTTTTCATACTTGATACTTCAGGCATTCATACACCATTAGAACATATTTAAAGACAAAGTATACCTTTTTTAAACACAAAAGTGAAATGTTTCTCGAAATGCTTTGTACTATCAAAAGCTGCTGTACTTCTAACCAATCCAATAGGTTTTTATTGCCATTAATTTTAAGAGTGATTACCAAAGTATACCTTCCCTTGAAAGCTAACTGCTTGTACCAACTCACCAGTGAGTCTTCCAAAATTTCATTTCAAGCTGAAAGAAAAAGAAAAGCATGCTTGATCCCTTTAACATGTGGAAATCTGATGGGTGTTTGCCGAGGTGTAGGGCACTCACAACTCGGAGCCTCTAACACAGACAAGTGCTAACCGAGTGAGAATCCATGCTATGAAGTCAAATGGTTTCAGGCGCAGAACCTCTACTCTAAAGGTGTGTGTGTACGTTAGGAGAAAAAAAGAAAGAAGAAACTAATTAACATGAAGCTGTCCGCTGACCTTCAAAGTGCCATTAAAAAAACTGCTGGCCTTGTCTTGTAGGTGAATTGTGTTGCCTTGTCTTGTTGGTGAATTGTGTTGTCCTCTGCTCTCCGCTAATTCTTTAGCCTTGTGTTAAATGTATTTTTAATAAATCGTAGAATATGGATAATCATACAGCAGGGTATAGAGGAAGTATCAGGGGACTATTAAATGCATTTTCCCCCTTCTGTCTCATCCTGTAGCATTGATTTATTGATGTCATGTAAATATTAGATTTTATATTTGGTCGTACATTGTACGCTGGTATTTTTGTGGCAGTATTTTAACATTAACAAGGTGTTTACATGGAGCTCACATACATGTACATGTACTTTGCTATCTCTTTGTGTTGAGCACCTTCATTGTGGTTATGTGAAATTTAAAAAGACTTAGTGGTTTTGATTATTTTGTGTGTATTTTTTTAAAACTGTGTATAATTTGTGGTAAAGAAGTGATGTCAGTCCCACATGGTGTTAGTGAGAGGGGGGTGTCTAGCAGACCTGAATCTTCATAGAGGAATTGCCTTTAAACATCCGACCTTCAAACTTTTTTCAGTTATGGACTTGTCTTGTATTGTAGATGTGAAATCTGTTCTAACATTTTTCGTCACGTCATCATGACGTCATTTGTAGGCGTATTTTCTTTTTGTGTACAAAAAAATCGTTTTAAATACGTTTAGGTGGTTCAAACACAAACCGTGGCTACAAAGCTGTGCTTATTGATTAGTTCCAGTCACCTACAATTTACTCAGTTAGTCTGGAAAATGGTTAGGGAACTGGGAAAGCCAATCAAGAATGGGACTTATCTCAGTTCGCCCAGAAGTAATCCTTATATATTATTGACAAACAATCTTAATTAATTATTCACGTGACAGCGGTATGAATATTTAATTAGCCAAACTTGTTTCTGTCATATCTCAAGAAGTATACACCCGATCCTCAAACTTTTTTCATTTATGGACATGTCTTGTATTGCAGATGTAAATTCTAACTTAACATTTTCCCCACGTCATCATGACGTCACTTTTTTGCGCGTTTATTACTGTGTACAAACCGCATTGCGCTATAAGTGTAACAAAAACACTATTTTAAAACATTTTATTTCAAAATAAGTTAATTGTTAGTTTCCTGATCTACATAAAGTGTTTTGAAAAGTGAAATACTTTATATAAGTGATGTTCCAAGCCAAAAAAATTAATCAAAGGAGCGCTATAATTAGCCATAATTAGTCATTAATTGTTAATTTGTCCTGGCACTGTGGCTACAACGTTGTGCTTTTTTGATCAGGTCCAATCACCCTCAATTAAGTAACAATTTGGAATGTGTTTATTACGCACTGTGTAAGTCTGTCAATAATGGGACTTATCTCAGTTCGCCCATAAGTAAGCCTGGGATGTTATTGACAAACAATCTTAATTAATTATTCACGAGACAGCCGTATGAATATTTATTTAATTAGCCAAACTTGTTTCAGTCATATCTCAAGAAGTTTACATCCGATTCTCAAACTTTTTTCAGTTATTGACTCCTTGGGCATTGGAGATTAGCCTTGGGTATCTGTAACCCCATGTTGACCTGTACTTCCGGGTCAACCGGAAGTGGGACCATTTCTCAAGCACTACACACTCGATTTTCAAACTTTTTTCAGTTATAGACTTCTTGGGCATGGGAGATTAGCCTTGAGTAACCGTGACCCCATGTTGACCTTTACTTCCGGGTCAACCGGAAGTAAGACCATATCTCAAGAACTACACAACCAATTTTCAAACTTTTTTCAGTTATAGACTTTTTGGGCATGGGAGATTAGCCTTGGGTAACCGTGACCCCATGTTTACCTTTACTTCCGGGTCAACCGGAAGTAACACCATATCTCAAAAACTACACAACCGATTTTCAAACTTTGTTCAGTTATAGACTCCTAATGGGCATTGGATATTAGCCTTGGGTAACCGTGACCCCATGTTGACCTTTACTTCCGTGTCAACCGGAAGTGGGACCCTATCTCAAGAACTACACAACCGATTTTAAAACTTTTTTCAGTTATAGACTTCTTGGGCATGGGAGATTAGCCTTGGGTAACCGTGACCTCATGTTGACCTTTACTTCCTGGTCAACCGGAAGTGGGACCATTTCTCAAGCACTACACACCAGATTTTCAAACTTTTTCAGTTATAGACTCCTTGGGCATGGGAGATTAGCCTTGGGTAACCGTGACCCCATGTTGACCTTTACTTCCGGGTCAACCGGAAGTGGGACCATATATTAAGAATTACACAGCCGATTTCAAAACTTATTTCAGTTATAGACTCCTTGGGCATGGGAGATTAGCCTTGAGTAACCGTGACCCCATGTTGACCTTTACTTCCGGGTCAACCGGAAGTAAGACCATATCTCAAGAACTACACAACCAATTTTCAAACTTTTTTCAGTTATAGACTTCTTGGGCATGGGATATTAGCCTTGGGTAACCGTGACCCCATGTTGACCTTTACTTCCGGGTCAACCGGAAGTGGTTCCATTTCTCAAGCACTACACACCTGATTTTCAAACTTTTTTCAGTTCTAGACTCCTAATGGGCATTGGGGATTAGCCTTGGGTAACCGTGACCCCATAGCTCGAAAAACCCATATCTCCCGAACCACACGTCATAAATTCGTAATGATTTGTAGCTTACTTTGACCTTTACTTTCGGTTTCAAACAAGATCCGATCTTGTTTGATTTGTTTACACTGCGATGAATACGCATGATCACATGCATTCATTTCAAACACGATTACAGGATATACACAAAGTAATTAGTTCCATTCTCGAGCTACAAAAACAACTTTTATGGTCAACAGAACGGAACAGCTCTGTGATTGTTCACAATCACTATCTCTAGTTATTACTTATTTTTTAAATAACTTAAATAATTTGTTTTATACAAATCATGTGCAGTTTGCTTATGAATAAGATATGATTTATCCATTTTCATTTTCATCTACTCAATTTTTTTAAATGATATATAATTATGTTTTTAGTTTTCTGGTGGGGAAACTTGCAACTTATTTAGATGCTTCTTATCTAGCCAGAGGTTTTCAACCCAGCTAATTGATATGACGTTCATTTTTTTCTCCAGTATCAAGAAATATTACCTTGGACACTTTTTCAATAAAAGAGGCATAAAGTAGTTCGCCGTTGGTTACATTTTGTTTAATAACTTTCATAATTTATTGGCCTTCGTGCCTTTTTTATTTTCACATTTTGGCCTTGGTGCCCTTTTTACTGGCCTTGGTGCCCTCCAAAATTTTGAAAACTCCAAGGCCAAAGTGGCCTTGCCCTAAAAAAATTGTAATTCCAGGCCTGCCCTTCAGTGAAACAAACAAAAATAATTGAATTGTTTTGTCAAAGATTTCCTGCTCATTCTCATTCATGTTTGTTTCGATCCCTTTTCCGTCCATTGCCATTTTGTTTATTGAAACTTTAGTCTGTTAAAAACAAGTTTATACTTAAATCAACTCAAATTATTTTCAGTGCAAGCCTGAATGTCCATGTCAAAATACTTTTGGGTACAAAAAAGTTACAACCATTAGAGAAAACTGCCAGCGTGATGGTAGAAAAGTGGTACACTTTAAATTGTGTTTCCTGTCAAATGCTACCTTTCTCAACCTTGACAATGTTTCAGATCAGACAGAAGTGTTTCTCTTGAAGATTGGCTTCTGAATTGGAAATTAATTTTTTTCGATGTCAATCCTGTTATTTGTTTTTTTTGAGCAGACCAGCTCTATTGTCAGGGCTCGAAATTAACATGAAAGCCCAAGGCCAGTGATTTTAGCGTGGGGACAGTGAACTCTCGACCAGACAAGCCCGGCGGTCTTGTTTTTTTTCAATTGAATAACATTAGGCCACCTCATTGTGTAATATCTTTGTGAAAAAAATTATCTTGATTATCAAAGTGCGCTTACACATACATGTAAGATAAATGAGATCTACATTAATATCTAGATCTTCTCTTAGTGCTTGTTCAACTCTTGTAAAATAAATTCTGGGTTAGTCAACATTTTGAGGCTACAAGCCTTGCAGTCTTGTGGATTTTCTCCCTAAATTCAAGCCCTGATTGTGATTATTATTATTCATCTTTTGATAACAAAGGCTATTCCTAAAACTATCTACGTTGACACACGTCACAATTGATTTTCTATAGATTGATGCTTGATTTATTCCTGGAAATTGGGGTCAGGTTTTGACTTATAAATCATGTACATGGTACAGAAATGAGTAGGCCTACTAAACATGTACATATGTAGATGTACATCCATTGTCCGGTTTGGTCGTACATGTATTGTAGTTTCAGATTTATCGTATACATCTGTACATGCACGAAGAATATATTGGATCCCAGAAATAAAAAAATTCAGGAGGAATTACGTGTGTAGACTTGTGGATAAGTCTTTAAATGTTTGTCGCGGTGACAGCATAGCGAGACTGCTGGCTACAGCCCCAGTGGAGAGCCAGCAATCTTCCGAGAGAGCAGCAGTATAACGAGAGACTCGTGAGAGCTGTTACGCTATCACCACGAAAAACATTGTACGACTTGCCCACACGTCTAGAGGAATTGCAGTCTCAGTATCAAGTCAAAATTGTGAAATTTTTAAATTTCTCTATTTTATATTATTATCATGTAAGTCTATTCATAATTCTAAATTATGAAATATACCACAGGCCTGGAATTAATTGGAGGCCACAGAGGCCGTGGCCTCTGTAGCCCTGCAGCTGATTTCACGAAAGTAGTGCGTAACTTGCGCCATGTCTTAAAGTTACGCCATGTAAATGTTGCGCAGCTGCGCCACTTTCTTAAATTGCATTTCACGAAACTTGCCTTAGCTGCGCAACTTTTTAATAACTTAAATAAATAACGAACACCGAGGACGAGGCTAATATCAACCTTTTCAACGACTGTTGCCTGAAACCACCAGAAAAAATGCAACGGAGCGGCCATTTTAAATCGCGATCTTTTTATACAATAATGTAAACAGTAAAGCGTCAACGGCAGTGTTGGGATAAGATGGCTCAACTTGGACCACTAACATTTCATTATCTGACTGCTAAATTAAGTTGATGTCGCCATGTAGTTTTAAAACAATGCTTGATTAAATTGGTGGGGGCATTGAATTTATTTTCAGCTGGTTTTTGAACAATAAAAAAGTAATAAACTTGTTTGTTTTTAATCGTAAAAATTACTTGAAAACCAAGGGCTGACGAACGTGTTTTGTTTTGTTTTGAGCCCGCTACAGAAAAGAAAGAATGCAAAATCTGTCGGTAAGCATTGAAATAACGTTGTTTTCCAAGGATAGTGTAGCCGTTTATCAACTTGTGCAATAAAATACTGACTTACGCCATCGAAATCGAGTGCGTAAGTTGCGCCATTTTTGTGGCGTCACTTTCAGACTTGCGCCACTTTCAGACGTGGCGTAACTTTCGTGAAATCGATCTTAACTTCGTGGCGCAACTTACGCCATAAATGTTGCGCAAGTGGACTTACGCCATGGCGTAAAGTTTCGTGAAATCGGCTGCTGGTCTTTGCCTCGGTGGCCCTTAACAATTTCCCATAGACTTTAAGATTTTGCAACGGAAGTTCTCTTTGCAAAATGAAAATGGCATTGCCCTCTCAAAGATGAAATTCTATGCCTGATGCCATAGAGTACTTGTAAAAACATAATTGAATTTCCCTCATTGTGAGGAGTTTCTTTTGTCCCTTTGATTTAAAGCATTTCCCCATTGACTACATTTGTGTAATCAGACAAATGAAATGTCTGGACACAATAGTACCAAGACTTCCACTGTAAGGTCAGCTTTTGTCCCCCTTCGCGTTCCTTTGTTCTGTTGTTTTCACTCTGCTGACAATACTATTAAAACTGTATACCAAAAATAATGCACACCTAGCTCAATGTATGTTTGCATTTTGCACTATGCGCAAATTTACATAGTTTTAGAAAACTGTTTATTAGATTATTAATAATACTTTATTCTTATAGCGCTTTCCACACCCAAAGGGCATCCTAAAGTCCTCATTATTATTTTTACAGGTATTTAGAGCTACGTCTGGAATTATAAAACATACAATCAGTACCTTGTAACAAGGTGCTGTCGCGCTAACTTAAATAGCCTTGTCGTATTGGGCAAATTTTACAAGCAACTTGGAGATAACAAACTGCACAACTAAAGGAGCAGTTTGGTAGCACAACAGACATTTGTCAACATTATTGTTGTTGTTATATATTTTTGGTGATGAAACCAAGGATGCCTCATAAGTGAACTTCATCGCTGCGTAGCTCGCCAGCCAGCCTGAAGAAACCTGTAAATAAGGGTACTTGCAATGTGAACCAGAAACGCCGGGGTTAACCCCTACTCTTCCAGAATAAGTGTTCTGGGTTCTTTGACCTGCACTACCAATCCTATTACATGGGACCTACATGTATGGCTTAATGTCCCATCCGAAGGACAAAACAGTTATGGTCTTAAGTTTCTTGCTCAAGGACACAAGTGCCATGAGTGGGACTCGAACCCACACTCTGCTGATCAGAAAAACCAGAGCTTGAGTCCAGTGCTCTTAACCCCTCAGCCACAACATGCCACATACTGCCCACAAGAAAGTTATGAGGAAATTAACATGTTAATGTTTTTTTCTTCTTGGAAATTGCCTGGAACTGTTTGCCTGTAGACTGCCCAATATGACATGGCCCTTAGACTACATTCCCAAATCCTTTTATATCCAATTGTTTAACCCTTCGACGCTGCCAACATTCTGAAACGTCATACTGAATATCCATCCACAGGCCGCCAACGTTCCCTTACTTTCTACTACTCGACCTAAAAAATAAAAAAATGGCCGGCCTGTGGATACAGAATAACCAAAACGCGGCCAGCACTGTAAGGGTTAAGTAAAGGATTCAGAAGGACTGGGGCCAGTAGGCCCAAATAACAATTGTTTATCTCGTGGTCAGGCATTCCAGTAGTATCCAAGTCCAAACAATTTGGTGTAGAGTGACATACAGTAGGAGAGGAGGATATGTGAGGATTGAGGCCACATGCTAGCCGAACTGCCTCTTAAATCTGTATAGGTTAGAATGCAGCCTATCATACAAGAATCAGATGTAAAGATTAGGGTCTACATGTAGCATTCGTGACTCATGCTTATTGATCAGTCAATGTCAACTGTGTATCAATGTTAATAACACGTGTTTGGCCTGCTTATGGTCTAGCTGTATTGTTATGCATACATGAATTATCAATGAGCTATAATCTAAAAGGTTGAAATATAAAGTGTTAAGTATGCAGTCATTTCTCACCGATTTGCGTACACGAATTATAAATTAGCAATCCAAAATGTCTGTTGTATGCAAAGTGTTAAGTTTGCAGTCATTTCTCACTCATTTGCATACATGAATTATAAATTATGCACAATCCAAAATGTCTATGCAAAGTGTTTAATATACAGTTATTTCTCAGAGTATTGTACATTCATTTCACAGGTACATGTATTTAAGGAATATATTTGTAATCTACTGATTGTAATTGTAATAACGTTTTGACATCTGATCCAAATCCTCTTTGCAATTGCCAGCATATAATTGGAAAGATACCGTGACTCAGTTCTATCCATTTTTTGCCTTCACATAAAATTATCGGCCGTTTACTTCACATGTATATAAATCATGTACCCCTGAAAAAGTGTGCTCACCTCTTCTGCGTAAACCTTTATGTATTACAGGAATTGTTTTGTATCCTTTCAAACGGCGCGCTTTCAGATGTTAATTGGACACACATGGACAATGACGTATACCAGTATCTTATTAACCTTAAGTGTAGACATGTTTAGTCAAATGCAGAAGAGATACAGACTAGTAAGCATTGAAGAGGATGGTACATGTACTGGTAAGTGTATGAGACCCTTTCAAATAAAACCTGAAACTTTCCGGTGTTTTACAACAATGAAAAGCTCAAAAATAGTCTCCAGGCACAAATTTGAGATGTTCAGGTCATTTTAGTGATGTATTTAAGATCATGATTAAAAAAAAAAAACTGAAATGTTTGCGGGAGCATCGTCTATTTTCACGGTGTACCAAAATCTCATATTTTGATAATTGGGTCAATGTTTAGGGTTTTGCTGGAGCCAGTCACATACATGCTTGCATGATGTCACTAACTCTGAACAGTGCCCTCGTTGAGGTCAAAGGAAGACCAGTCAATGGCTCACACCATTGTTTGACCTCAGCGATAAGCCATTTTGAGACATGGTGGATATTTGATTACGTTTGGGTAAATTTGTCTGTATACACCCAAACCAAACAGTGTACTCCTATAGTGTCCACCATATCTTAAAAAGGTTAATGGCGACCTAAGCAAGAGGTTTATTTTCTTTCTTCCTCATACCACCAGTGTCTGCTATCAAGAGGTAAACATTAATGTAAAAGACATTAGTTTCCAGAAGAGTACATTCAATAGTCATTGTACAACATGCCTGGAGTTTTAACCTTGAGAGGAAAGGCCATTTTCATTTTGCAAAAGGGCACTTCCATTTGAAAATCTTAACGTCTCATGGGAAACTTTTGAAGGGGCACCGAGGCAAAGACCAGGGCCCAATTTCATAGAGCTGCTTATAAGCAGAAAATATTGCTTAACAATTGTCTGCTAGGCAGAAATGAGCAGGATACCAGTCACAAATTGTACATGTGACATGGTAGTTTGGCTGGTAACCTTATTCTGGTAAGCGAAATTTGTTCGTGCTTAGTTACTTTTTGTGCTTAAGCAGCTCTATGAAATTGGGCCCTGGGCAACAAAGGCCATGGCCTCCGTGTAATTTCCGGCCTGGTTCAACCAAACTGGAAAAAATCATCTAATAATGTTTTTGGTATGATTTTTGTATTTGACTTTTCAGTACTTTTGTTTGCATAGATTAGTATGGAGTAAAACACAGAAATCTTCATGACCTTTTTAATGCTTGCAGACACTCAGTATTTCCCACTGTCTTTGTGTACTGTCTGTAACCGCGTTAACACTCTAATCAAATGAAAATGACTGTATAGAAACTGATACTAATGTCAATATTTTCACGGGATGGCTCTATATGATCTTTGTACCCTGGACAGACGGAAGCTTGGTGATTTGTATGTTTTCTGCCGTTAAAGATTAACTGTGTTATTTGAAGTACTAGAGAATTCCTAGAACTTGCCACTGCTTTGGCAGGGTAACATTTCAGGCTCAGCATTGTCGTATTCAAATGGATACTTTGTACAACTTAAACGTAGGGTCATAGATTGTTAATTACTCCAAAAATTAATGGCCATAAAAACTAACTTGGTAAAAAGCACTGCAGCTGTTGATAGTGTAAACCAATTTTGAGAAAGAATTCCCTTCAAAGTAATATGGTTTGGATAATTTTTCACCTAAAATCATTTGAATCTGTGAATGAATCGTTTCGGAGATTTCTGAGGGCTGGTGTCCGTTCACTAATGCTGCGGCCAGAGATGTGGTTGGTGTACCCACTGTCAACTCGCTAAATGTGGATGGATTTGACGTTCGTGTGAAAAACCTGTTTTCTCAGCAAGTAGATAAGTCTGTATTCAGCTGAAACTTCCACATGTGACTTCTAAAGTATCTTTCTTTTTATTGTTGCCTATAAATCAGCATTACGTGGACAAGAAACAATCTATGACCCTACCTTTGAATAAAATCATCACAGTCTATTGTAATATTAATCACATATGGCCTCAAGATGCAGAGCACATGGTACACATGGACAAATAAACGCGGGTCACGATCCCAATCAGTTCCACACTTCTCAGTTCCACACTTCTTGGAACCGGTTGGTTTTGTGTTAAGGTTTACCATTAACTCTGAGTATTAGTCATGCTGTTTGTTGAGGAAAGCACATGCACACTGCAGGTAGATTGCCGAGGGGGGTGGGAATTCAACATGAATCTTTTTATACATATCTCAACTTGGACACCATGAGTTGATGATTCATAAATGTTTGCTGTACATGGGCACGAGGATCCTGTGTCACTCAGTTTAGGAGCTATAAGCTTCTCTGTCGTTATTTCAGAAGATCCTCTTTACATTATAGGAAAGGTTTTTTCATTTCTCTACCCCTTTCTTACATTTACAGTTGACCCTCGTTATTAAAGAGCACTGTTATAAAGAGGTTCTGCTTATAAAGAGTTCATTCTAAACTCCCGAATCTCATTTCTGTTTTGTGTTTTTTTGTTTTGCCGTCCTCTTATATTACGTCTGTCTTGTTATAAAGAGGCAAGTTGGCCAGTCCAAACAACATTGTAATAACGAGAGTCAACTGTATTTTTAGAATTCAATATAAAGTCACAAAGTCCATCTATTCTCCTGAAGACTATCAGAGCGATATTTAGTTCTTTTGGAAACCAGTTTTAGCTTGATTTCTAACTATGCTACGTAACTTTTAAATTGCACTTGATTGGGGCGGGGGAGGGGGTTGGATGTGTGCTTAAATGCAGGGTATTGTAATTGTCAAAGACCAGTTTCCCCACTTGGTGTATCCTATGCATAAAATAACACACACCTGCGAAAATTTTGGCTCAAGTGGTCATTGAAGTTGCAAGAAGATGCTGAAAGAAAAAAAACTTATGCCCCAAAATTTGAACTCAGATTGTGTATTCCTATAGGGAATGTTCTCCTCGTAGACATATTCGCCCCAGTTTTTCGGCGATATCTCAAAAACGCGACCACCTTTTTAAGTGCAATTTTCACAGGTTAGTTTTATTGTATATATTTACATTTATATACTTTAATAACTCAGACTTTAACTCAGCAGATACTTGCTCTCAATTTAAAACACATCTCAAAACTTATCTATTTTGAAAATCATTGTTTCGGCCTTTGGTTGTCTTTTGTGTACATAGCAGAGTTCTTTTTGCGCCAGGAGTGTCATCCTTGACAGACATGGCGCAGTAGAAATGTTCAATTATTATTATTATTTATGATTAAAACAATCGAATGGTTCCAAAAACCAAAGGTATACTTTGCCTTTAAAGGGGCTGTGTCATGATCAAAGCAGACTTTTGGCTGCTCATGGATATATGAACTCTGACCCTGTTACTGTACATGCACGCCCTCTCTCAGTATCATAACTACGAAGAGCGTGCGCGTTCTTGCAGTAACTGGGGGAGAGTTCATAATTCCGTGTACAGCCACAGGCCTTCATGATCATGATGACAATAGCCCCCTTAATTGTTACTTTATCTGTATCATGCAAGCTATGAATGGAAAATAAACAAACACATAAACAAACAAACAAACAATTTTGCCCTTTGCCCATGGACTGGTCTTTGCCTCGGTGCCCGTTGAATTGTTCAAACACAAATAATAATAATAATAATACTCGGTTCTTATATAGCGCTTTATCACACCCTTAGCGGCGTATCAAATCGCTCAGTATTTTTTTCCTGCAAGGTATGTGGAGCTACGTTTTGAAGTATGAGACCTATTCCTTTACATAGCACCATGTAATGTTTTACAAGGTGCTACGGCGCAATATGCAGCCAATCAAACCAGGAATACCGGGGCGAACCCCTTCTCTTTTCGATAAGTGCACTGGGTTCTTGTACGTGCATTACACAACACACGGGACCAAAGGCTTTACGTCCCATCCGAAGGACGAAGCAAATAATGGTTAAGTGTCTTGCTTAAGGACACAAGTGTCACGACCGGGACTTGAACCCACACTCTGCTGAACAGAGACGCCAGAGCTTGAGACCAGTGCTCTTATCCGCTCGGCCACGACACGCCACAAAATCATTATTTCCCTCGTAGTGGTGCCCCTAAGGAAAAACAACCTTGCCCTTACACGTTGGGAGAATCATGCCTGCTTTAGTAATGAATGGCTGGAATGACAGCCATGATCCTGTCATGAACCCTTGGGTTCTAAATCTATCTATCTTGTCTTAGTGTGGGATCGGTCTGATAAAACTGGCCTTTGTTTGTCCCGCAGGGTTAATTTGCTTGTTTTTATGGGGTGCAGGTCTTTACAAAAAAATCATTAGAAAAAAGGGGGGAAAAAACTTTGTCCCATAGAATGTACCTTTGGATAAATGCTCATTTCACAGTAAAGGTGCATTTTCAGCAACTTTTGACTTATTATTAGAGAGCTTTCAAATTAAGTTATTTTAATCCTTGTTGATAAAAAGAAGTAAGATGAACTTTTCTTTAAAAATGACCCATTTCCTGAGAGGAACACATGTACACTATTTAACAGTGTAGATACAGTACATGTATGTTGTGTGGTAAAGTGTGAATGTACTTAATTTTAAATCAACAAGAAATTGTTTTGACAAGTGCAAGCAACATTTGAAACTCAACACTGATGTTTTGATGTACATGCGCATTTCGTAGGCCTATGGCGTTATTAGCTTGCCATTTGCCAAGTGGGCTCAATTTCATAAAGCTGCTTAAGTACAAAAAGTAGCTTTAAGCACACAAAAAATATGCTTGCCAGAATAAGATTACCAGCCAAAGTACCATGTCACATGCACCATTTCTGACTGGTGTCCTGCTAATTGTTGCTAAGCACAAAATTTGTAAGCAAAATTGTCATGCTGAAGCAGCTCTATGAAATTGGGCCCTGGTAGAGACCAGGGTTTTCCCCATGCACAAGCTAGTGTATCGGGCCAATACACGCGAATTAAGTGCCGATACACTTGTTCGTGTAAATTTCATAATAATAGGCCTATATATTTTTTTTTTTAATAAAACATTTTTTATAATTTTATAATTTCACAAAAAACATAAAGAGAAAGCCTTTTATAGAATGCTCCAGATTGCACAGTAGGGCTTTTTGAAACCAAGATTTAAGCACTAAGTAGAAAACAGTCCAAAGACCTTGTTTCAGTTCAGTGTGCTTCGGCCAATCCTAAACAAATTGGGGTCCAGAATGCCCCGCAGATGTGAAAACATCTGAGGAGAACCCTGAGAAAGTACTGATGAGCGAGCAGTGTAATAGTTTGAACTCGCACAGAATAATTCATTTTGCTTTCTTTTTTTACCCCACACACACTGAAGCCATAAATCATAATTCAGTACGCAGGGGGTCCACAGGTTGGGGGGAACAAATCGTGGTTGGCTTGGCTACAAGTACAACCTGAAATGACCGGATGGGGCAAAAGGAGATAATGGGTTTGAAATGATAAAATAACAGATGCTTGGTGATTACAGCAGTTACCTATGTTTCCATGGAAATCTTTGTAATTAACTGTTTCAGTTTTCTCCTTGACGTTTTTCAAACTGGTACAATTTTGTTTTTTTAAAGGCTGTGTACATGTAAATATTGCAGCCGTTCTCGTTTACAAGTGTGTTATAAAACTGGAAATCTTGTGGTAAGGGTGTACAAGAAATGTTCAAAAAAATATGTTAGTCTCAACAGTGGTTGGACGGAACCAATGACCATAACACCTGTGTTTCTTTTTAGAAAATGAAGCTTTTAGGTTTTCAGAGAGAGTAATGAAATATTGACGTGCGAAACATTTTCACTGTACATGTTAAGTGAATGTAATGGTTACAATAAGCTTGCAGTGACATTTGAAACCTTCTGAACATGCACAAAATACTCTGATAAAGTGATTCCTTTTATGACCCGACAACTGGATTCGTTTTTAATGTTGGCGTTGAGTTGAACAGTTCAATGTGTGAACAGTTATCACAAGAGCCTCAGGTCACTGGTGAAATTTTACAAAGTAAAGTTTAACTCATGAACTTACTGGAATGAGCAATTTCATCAAGATTTAAAATATTTTTGTGAAATTTGCAACCCCAAGTGTTGGATACCGTTGGAAAGCTCTTTTCTTATTGAATTCAGAAAGGCTATTATTCACATTTTTCTAAATAATTAATTTATACTCATTTTTTGATAATACTAGGAACTGCCTGTTTTGCTCGTTAATCTCCAAAGTTATAATTTTGAATTTTGAATTGATTAACTCCTCTGTGCAGATTGTACCCAAAGTGAACACAACACGGCGTACATCTCAGGTTTGAGAAGACTGTTTCAAATTGAGGGCTCCAGGGCACTTCCTCAGTGGACATCATGGGTAGCACATCCTCCAAGTTCCGCAAGGCGCTGCAAGTTGGGGACGAGAAAGTCGCAGAGGAGCTGTACCACGGGAGCGTTGAGTTCCAGAAAGCGTTTGATCCAAATTCCTCCTACGGGGAGAATTACGATCACAACACACCGCTTCATTATGCATGTAGATATGGAATGCATCGACTAGTCAGGTGGGTCTAAACCACAGATATAGAGTGTGGAGAATGGAGAGGTGGACCACTGTCTTATTGTCCTGCTGTGGACGTTATGTGGACTACCGCCAACGGATGTGTGGCAGACTTTTGTACCTAACATTCATGTATGGCTATATAGACTAGACAGACCAATGGGAATGCTAATGTGCCATACACATGGTACAGTAATAGAGTTTAAACACCTTCTTTTGTTCTGCTGTGGTAGGGAGCAAACTACACTAACATTGCCACACAGCATGTCTGGATGTTTAGTAGATTTGTGTCGGACATTCATATACATTGTACATGTGGCTAAGTTGTCCAGACGGACCAATGGGAATGCTTAAATGTGCCATACATTCACAACGGCAAATAATCGATATTTATGCGTTAGGTGTGGAATGAGGTGTATGCTGGTCTAGTTAATGACTGAATTTCTCACTAACTAAAACAGCATGCACCTAATTTCAAGGCTAATGCGCGTGTACCGAGTATCTGCGAAGTAGTCTATGAAATTCCTTGCTGTACAACCTCTCATAGCACTCACCTTTTCCCAGGTTCAATTGTGGTCTTTAATTAACCTTGGAGCAAGTTCAGGTGCTAACATTTAGTCAATTTGCCATTTAATTTACGCATGCGTGGTCTGTGTTTCACTCGAACGCGTCTAGTCTAGTCGATTGATTCGTCAAATGTGGCAACAAGGTTTCGATGTACATGTAGTGAACATTAAAAAAAGTGTTTTTTTCTTTAAGAAAATAACTTGCAAGATATAGTGCAATAATAAGTGGCACATTTTATTTGCAAAAATCTACCATTTATCTTTAGGCCACACCGTGTAGGAGATTTGTTTAAAATTTTGTTGTGTGTGATTGCAAAAGTTTACAAAACTGTCTCCGTCACGTAACATAACCGCCATTTCGAAAAAGCGATGTAACTTTGCGAGTTGACTAGAGAAACAGTGCTCCAGGGCTAGGTTGATCCAGTTGGACTAGTTAGTCAAACCATGCAGCATCCGAGTGACATCTAGATCGACTATGGTAAAATCTAGTCGACTCTGGTCACCCACCTTAAACTCACTCTCGCCTTCTGCAATTCATGCAAAACACTCCCATGGTTTTTTGTCTGAGATTAACGGACCCATACATTATATAAACTACATCAATTTACAGCACCAACCATTCTTAGCATGTGACTGTGTAGTGTCATGCCTAGGCAATTTCATCTCTACCCAAAGAGACCTGTATTGAGTTACCCAATTAGCAATTTTTATCCTCGCTCCAGTTACATTTATTATCAGGTGTCAGAATCCGGTTTCCTAAATGGTTTTCCTGACTTGATGTGTTGAGAATTGTCTTCAATTACAAAATTCAAGCCCCCTAAATCATTCAGTAAACTAGGGGCTAATTTTACAAAGAGCTCAGATTGATCTTGAAGGTAGGGTCACAGATTGGTAAATACTCCTAAATTTAATGGCCATGTAAACTCACTTGGTGAGAAGCACTGCAGCTGTTGATTATATAAACTATTTTGAGAAAGGCTTCCCTTCTAAGTATTAGGCCTTAGGTTTGGACAATTTTTCACCCCCAAACATTTGATTCTGGGAAACGATTAATGCATGAATTGTTTCTCAGATTTCCGAGGGTTTCCTGCCAAAAAAATGACAGACTATTTTTAGCCTGCACTTAATACGATCAAACGAGTAGCCGACGAGCCAAGCCCGACTTCCAAACCACAGCATTGGAATTGCGATCGTTCATTTTAGTATACAAACGTTAAAACACGATGCACACACACTGACTGCTGAGTATCCACCGCTGCACGTGCATCGGCCCAGGCCCAACAACGTTCGGTCGGTAGTCCATGCATAGCACATACACAACACCACGGTCCACAGTCCAAGCTAACCAACATTCCGCATGCTGTGATTGGCTGTTGATTACCATATTCATAAGAGAGCTTGCTAGACTCCAACGTAGTACACGTTCACGAGCCGATAAAGAATTGCAACACAGTGTGCCGCACGCCTGCAGATTGGTACAATGTACAGCCTTGAAGGATATTCAAACATTGACAACTTTTGCCGATAGAGGGCGTTGCGGGGCAAAGTTCATTGAAAGTGTTCTCAATGTGCGTACCGTGCGTTGTTAACCGATCGTTGAATCTCGACAATTTTATTGAAAACGAAGTTCTAAACAACGGAACCTCTAATCACAAATCCATGAAAATGGTTGTTGATGAAAAAGGTATTATTAAGGGCAGAAATTAGGGGATAACATCGTCCAAAAAATGTTTGTTTGTAATTTTATTTTTTTCGTTTTGAAAATTGCACGTGTGGGCTATCCGATCACCACCAACGCATATAAATCCAGCTTTCTAAAATCCAACACTGAGCGGCATATTCCTCTGATGTTTTGGGCGCGGCGCACAAAGAAAAATGTATAACAAATTGTAGGTTTTTGAATTAGTTTTACAACAAGGTTGTTTCGATAGAACGAAATGGATGTCAATCATTCTCCTTATTATAGTGTCGGGGCCCGGGGGTTGATAAGATTATTTTTAAGAAAAGGATTATCTCAAGTGTTTTTTCCTTTCACGTGCGATGACGTCATAAACCAACGGGCGCCATTTTGATGACGTCATATTGACGGGCGCCATTTTGATTACGTCATGCTGCCCTCCCAAAGAAAAAGTCTGTGGAGAACACTGTGACACTGTATTGAGCTGAAACTTTCGCATGTGACTTTTTCTTGATAGTTTGCCAATATATCAGCATCTATATGTTGACAAAAACCCAATATATATGACCCTAACTTTAACTGTTTGTCAATAACTTCCTTTGGTTAAACGTGTGTCCACCAATCAATTCAACATTGGCAGTCACTTCTTGTACATAATAATATAATAATATCAAGCATTTATAAAGCGCCATCTATCTAGCTAGGCTATTCCGAGGCGCATATTATTACCCCTGGTCACTGGGCCATTTTTTATTCCAATCCTGAAACCATCTGAGCTCCCTGGGGAGTATATACAGCCTGTGCTGCAATATATGCGCTACTAGGCTAAATCCATCACAAGAACCATCTCTGCCCTCACAGGTACCCATTTTACCCCTGGGTGGAGAGAAGCAATTATAGTTAAGTGTCTTGCTCAGGGACACAAGTGTCACGACCGGGACTCGAACCCACACTCTGCTGAACAGAAACACCAGAGCTTGAGTTCGGTGTTCTTATCCACTCGGCCACGACACCCCACATGTAGATCGTTGGAATACACGAAATGAAACAGTATTTCAAAAAGTCAGTATTTTATAAAATTCATCTTTCCTGAGCTCAATGTTACTAAAAACCTACACGTATTTCATTTCAGGATTTTTATACAGAGGCACAATGCGAACCCAAACAAGCGCAATGGTGGCAACCAAACCGCCCTGCACTGTATATGCATGGCGGAGCAGATCCGACCGCCTTCCTCAACCTATAGCTACTCCCAATACTACTATTCACAACCTCCTGAGAAGAAAAGACTCGAGTGCGCAAGAATGGTCCTGGGATGGAAGGGTATCGCGATGGGTCAGGGAGAACGAGAGCAGATCCACATAGATGCAGAAGATGAGGTATCTTTTTATAATGAGTTTGCGGCAACATCGTGTGTATATTTTGCTGTGTAGATTTGTTCTTGAGAACTTGTCTTGCTATTTATTCTACTGCCACGGAGTAGATTTCAGAATTTGGGAGACTACTTAAGTACTACCTGGGGAAGTGGGAAATTGGCCTGGACTACTACTTTTGCTTAGTGGATTGTGGGAACTTCTCGTTATTTACGTCACTGCCGCGGAGTGACTTCTTAAATGGTTTCAACATTTCGTCTAGCCTGCTCAAGGTATTTTGCTATCCCACTGAAGAGAAATAAGGATCCCTGACTACCTCCAGAATTAAAATATTTCTCCACAGGGTTGTCCCCGGTATTTATCAAAACTTGGGGCATTTCTGGTCTCATTGGGCCTAGTATTCTAATCTTATAAGTGTTGTTTATAACAGAGCTGTGTCGTCGTGATCGAAGCAAGCATGGAATTATGAACTCTTACTCAGTTACTGAACGAACGCGCGCGCTCTCCATAAAATGATATGGAGGGAGGGCCCACACATGCAGTAACTGGGTGAGAGTTCCGAATTATATGTACAGCCACAGGCCTGCTGTGCTCACGATGACACAGCCTCTTTAAGTGTCAGAAAAAGAATATAAATTTGTATAAAATCTTTTTGATTTAGCCCTAATATAAATTAAATGAAAGATATCAACAAATCCGTTGAAACTAAAATCTGTTCTGTTTTCTTTGCAGGATAGTAACACAGCCTTGCACTATTCAGCACAGTCTGGTTACCTGTCTATAGTTGAGGTAAATCATTTTTGATTTAGGGTTGAACAAAGAAAAATTGACCAGAGCAGGACTTGAACCTGTGACCTCCGGATTTATGTGCTGGCACTCTACCAACTAAGCTATCTTAGCCCTAATGTTGGGGGCCTCCCTATTTGTCATTATCTTTGTTCTGGGTGCCAAATAATGTTAGTTAGCATCTGGTTATAGTAGAGGTATAAATATAAGTCTGTCTCAAAATACCTTATTGAATTGATTGGAAATGTACTTAAAGCACGTAGAAGTCTGTCCCAAAGATACTGGGAGCTAGACCAGGATGGTAGCTTTGCAACAAATTACTGAAAGTTTTTGATAAATATTTGTTTTGTTGTCTCAAGTGTGCTGTGATTTAATATCCGAAAAGTTGATATGATATTATGGGTGTGATATGACTACACTTCACAAGGTCACATTTGAGTGGCTTTACCATGCCTGGTTGATCTTAATGATTGAACAGGTACCTGCATATATCTGTGTTTTGTACTCACTGTGGTCTGGCAGAATCGGTGATTGATATGTGTGTATTGAAACTAGCAATAAAACCTTGAAAAGAGGTACATATTTTCAGCACATACTTTGCTATTTTGATTGTCTTAACCACATCGTACACACATTGTACACACTAATCAGCTCAAATGCCATGATATCCTTAGCTGGACCAAGCCACAGGTCCTAGAAGGGGTGTCAATTAACAGGGGTCAGTGAGTTGGTTAGAAGTCAACATTCTTTTGTGCACAAAATCGGTATGTCAATTTTCAATGGTAGATGAAACCAAATATCAACTTAATTAATGAAACAAACAAACAAACAAGTTTAAATCAACCCAGGCAATACCTGGACACGTTAACAACACACTTATAAAAACAAAATCCTTGAATAAATGCGGAACAAACCCTCTTAAACTATGGAAAAAAACTTGTCAGCATGACAACGTACTGGAGGGAGGTTGCAACCAATCAGGTACCTCGCTGGAGGGTTTTAAGCCAAAGGATCCTTATTTGAGATTTTGGTGATTGTACTGAGCTCTCCGAACACCCCCTGCATTTCGGTTCAAAGTTGATATCAATAGGTATCTGCTCTATGGCTATTTTTGCTTTATGTCGTCTCATTTTTCTTTTATTTGTTGTCTAGTCGAGTGAAAATGGCCATTAGAGGCAGAAGTTTAAAATCATGTTTAACAACAGTCTCCTCATGGTGATCCCATTACTGTGTCGCTTCCCAGGTTGTATTGTAAACCAGGCATGAGCCCTGGCAGTATACGGTTGTACGACTTCTGACTGGCACCACCCGAACAAAGATATTGACAGAATAGGGAGACCCGCCAGCATAGGGCAGTTGGGTTGATGTGGTGGTTTCTTTCCTCGCCTTCCACGTCTAGGACCCCGGTTCGAATCCAGCAGGGGGGGGGGGGCACTATCTGGATTGGGTTTTCAGTCCCTAGCTGATTGCGTTGGTTTTTCGCTGGAATAATTTTCTTTGGTTTTCCGCCCATATCTAAAATTGAAACTTCCTTGTGTTAATGAGGTTGTTTGCTAGTATAGTGATTAAATTTGCTTTTCTGAGAAACTTTGGCTTCTCAACCAGAATTAATAATAAAGATACTAGGGCTAAATAGCTCAGATGTTATAGCAGCGGCATGTAAACCTGGAGTTTCTAAGTCCAAATTATAATAATATTAATAAACAGTTTGGGTAGAAAGTGGACCTCCATCTAGATCAAGGTGCTACAAACCTGTTGGATATTGCATTGTACATGACTGATTGTTTTTATTCTATTCGCAGATGCTACTTGAGCATGCAGCGTCAATGTTTGTGGAGAATATGGATAAAGATACCCCTTGTGACTGTGCAGAGAGGCATCAGCATGTAGATATTGCTCAGCTGCTGGAATCCAAGATGGTCTTCTCCGTGAGTGTCCCGATATGAATTTAAAATTGAAGTTTTAACACCACAACTTAAAAAAAATTGTTTTTATTTACATATTTCTGGTAACGAATCTATGGGATCTCTGTAAGCGACTTGCACTCTGACCTGTAGGCCAGAAGATACCTGTGTAGAGAAGATGATGAAGAAGTGTTGAATGTTTTACGGTCAGACAGTAGGAGGGTTGACTGTGTCCCCTGTGTTAATGCATTCACCACACTGTATCATATTGCAGGCTGGCATAGTTAATCGTTCAAGACCACAGTGGATGATATTAAGTAGTCGGACAGTAAGAGGGTTGGCTGTGTACCGAATGCATTCACCATGTGTGTCGTGTTGTAGGCTGGCATAGTTTATCTATCATTCAAAAACACAGTGGATGATATTGACTGGTCAGACAGTTGAATGGTTTCATGACAACTGTAGATGCATTTACCACATTGTACCATACTGCAGACTGGCATAGTTAACCGTTCAAGACCACAATGGTTGATATTTAGTGGTCGGACAGTAGGAGGGTTGGCCATATACTCTGTTGATGCATTCACCACACTGTATCATATTGCAGGCTGGCATAGTTAACCATTCAAGATCACATGGGTTGATATTTAGTGGTCGGACAGTAAGAGGGTTGACTGTGTGCTGTGCAGATGCATTCACCACACAATATCATTATCTATCATTCAAGACCACAGTGGATGAGAGTAAATGGTCAAACAGTAGCAGGGTTAAACCTTCTCTTCATTTGAAGAAACGGTTAAAGAATATCTCAATATTTTATTTTGAAGGATTGTCTTGGCCTAATTGTTAAGAATCATTCTTTCCTTTCAGCCCAACAAGGAAGAAGAAGAGGCTTCTGAAGAGGTTGGTGCAATTCAATATGAAGAGGTAAGTTCGCGTTGATAGAAAGTGGATGGGACATCAAACAGCTCAAAGACAAAAAGGGTCTTCACTTATACTAAAGATTAAACTTCTCTAAAATGTGAAATTTTGTATTGAAGTTGAAAAAGGGTTAGACATTTCAGACCTTTATCAGATTTCAGACTTTTATGTTTGTCTGCTAGATAATAAAAAGTGGGTGCTATTTTCTTTAGATAATAACACAAATCCTGCTCTTTGATTGACTCCTCTAGCACTGAGGATACTGCTCCTAGATGCTCCTAAAATCTATACCTCCAGGGGTTACCAAAAAGGTAGAAATGCCATCATTTTAACGTACCTCCTACCATTTGAATCCTAGTTTCAGACCTTTTTGGCATCAATGACTCATGTTTGAAAATAGTTTCCTTTTTTTTCTCCTTCTAGACATACTCCGGTCTAAGGGTACAGGAGCTTCAAGAAGCTAAGGATCTGGTGGTAGTAGAGACAGCCGATATGTTGAGAGTTCCTCTATTCACAGCAGAGGCACTACTAAGAAACTATGGTACGTTTTCTAAGATGACATTTGACGATGAAAGTTTTTTAAGAAATCAGGCAGCAAGTAAAAGTACAAGTCTTTCTTAATTTGGTGGATCCAGGGGGAGGCTGAGGTGCTCTCCCCCTTTAGTATAATATAGTGAGTGCAATATCTGCTTATTTCTAGGCACATTGGATAACAATTCCCCAGCAGCCCCCCTCCCCCTTCGGCAGAAAAAACAATCCAATGACTGTTTAATTTATAGAGACAATAATATATAAAAAAACGTGTTAGTCTAATAGATAAAACAATGAAGATAGTGGTAGCACTTAAAGACTAACTAATTACATTAAAAAAAACTGCATTAAAGCTTTCGTAGCAACAACTACTTCATCAGATGCAATGAAGGGGATAAGCCAAGTACATGTTACATACAAGAAAGTAACAGGTATATATAACAATACATAATACCACCGTACCTCCCCAGAATCCCCCCTCCCCCATCATCAAATGACACATCACCCCCAGCCCCTCTCTTTGGCAAATGACTCCGAGACCCTCCCCAGTTTCTAATTGTGTGTAGTCTGCTCAAGTTACTCGATACTGGCAATTTACAATACAGTGCACCCTCTATAGTTTGCCCTGGAGAGACATTTTCCCCAAAGAGAGTTTAACTTTTAAAAAAACAAACCAAAATCACAGTCCTTGCTGCTTTGCAAACTATGAAGAAAAACCAACCCAAAACTTGTAGACCCTTTTCCGAAGAAACACTCGGGCAATTGGCCAAACTGTAGAGGGCGTACCGTAGGGAATTTTTCATATTGTTTGAGCCATTTCTTTTTTGGAAGTGGGGGGGGGGGGGGGTTGATGTGTAAGTAAAACATCCCTGCAATTATATTTTTACTTCAGATATTTAATTTAACAATTCACATGTTTATTTTCAGAGTGGTCGAGAGAAGCATTATTAGAAGCTTGGATTCAGAATCCAACAGAATGTTGTGAGAAGTGTGGCGTTAAACCACCGGAGAACCTTGACAGCTTCGCTGAGGAACACAAACTCACTTCCCTGGAACCCAAACAGATCACACCTCAAGAAGAACAGATTGTGGTACGTACTTATTTGAAATTGATTATAATAATAATAATAGTAGTAGTTTCTTCTACAAGGCGCTTCAACATTTAGTATTTATCTGCAAGGTATGTGGAGCTACGTTTTTGAAGTATGAGACCTATTCCTTTACATAGCACCATGCAATGGTTTACAAGGTGCTGTAGCGCAATATGCAGCCAATCAAGCCAGGAACACCGGGGCGAACCCCTTCTCTTTTCGATACTTGCACTGGGTTCTGTGACATGCATTACACAGCACACGGGACCGATGGCTTTACGTCCCATCTAAAGAACGCACAAATAATGGTTAAGTGCCTTGCTTTAGTTAAGAACACAAGTGTCAAGACCCCCAGGACTTGAACGCACACTCTGCTGATTAGAATTACCCGAGCTTGAGTGCTTGTGTGAGAAAGTTTACTGAGGCATCCAAATTAAAGACAAAGTTCAGGATTGGTAGTTGATGGCTCAGTACTATAATGTCCTTGTTGTAATTTGTCTGGGTTTCATAAAATTGCTTTTGCCTATTTTGGAGCTCTTGGTAAATGAAGTTTTCATGGTGAAATGTGGACTCACAATAAAAAAATCAGCCAAAAGAAATGAAGAAAAAAACCAAAATAATTAAAAACCTAAAAGAATCAAAACAAAGACAACAATTTCCTCTGGTAAGGGGCACTTCTATGAGAAAAAGGTAATTTGTTATTGGAAATTTTCGAAAGGGCACCACAGCTAAAGCACAGGGAAGCCCAGCTATTGTAGTATATGCCTTGGGTTAACTTGAAGCCTGGGCCCAATTTCATAGAGCTTCTTAAGCAGAGACAATTGCCTGCTCAGCAGAAACGAGCAGAATACCAGTCACACATTGTTCTTGTGACATGGTAGTTTGGCTGGTAACCTTATTCTGGTAAGCATAATTTTGGTTGTGCTTAGCTACTTTGTTTGCTCAAGCAGCTCTCTGGAACTGGGCCCTGATCATGAAGTGTGAATTTAACACGACACACAAAAAACTTTTAATAACTAAAATAAAACAGAAGAAAAGACGGTCATTTGTTCATGTGAGCACCTTTTCCTAAAACAAAATCTAAGGGTCTTTTTTTTATTTACATGTATCTGTTTGTAGCAATCAGTATTTTTTGACCAGGTGAGGGCATGTGTGAACCAAATTTACGTAATCAAAACAACTGAAACAAGGTGGTTTTTCCATTGTTGTTATTACTTTTATTTATTTGCCCTTAAAATAAGATAAAACTGTAGTTACGATGCAAAGAAATTCACTGTTGAAAGTGCCCTCGTACGGTAAAAAAATATGGTCAATTCAGATTATATTGCAATATTCTTATTGATAAGAATTGTAATACACTTCTATGTTTGTTTTACAGTGCGATATATGCACATCTACTGTACCTGTAGAGGAAATCAGCAGTGATATTCCATGTGTTCATCAATTCTGCAGAGAGTGCTGGGAACGGTAAATGAAGATATCACACTAACCTTAACCATACCAAATCATTTGAATTCTTTCCCCCCTGATTTGTCTGATTTTGATGGATTCAGTTCTGCACAGCTGAACAGCGTACTGTACCTATGTACCTAGGGTTTGGCACATCAAACTTAGGAGAGTACGTGTAGATAGACCTCAGTGAACGATTTCCCTTGTATAGCAGAGCAAATTGCTACACAAAATGCACGAGTTGCTACTCAAAAATCAGGAGTTGCTTCTCAATATTAGCATTCAGTGTGCACAAAACAAGTTCAGTCTTAATATTTTGCTATGCAAGATTGCTGGACGAAATCGTCCCCTGGCCCTATTCACACCAATGGGGGACTTTTGTGACGCTAGGTGGCAGCAGACTTACCGGGTAAATCTATTGTTCTCAGTAATGTGCGCATACTCAGAACTACGTAAACAATGAAAATTTACCTGGTAAGTCTGCTGCCACCTAGCGTTCAAAAGTCTCCCATTGGAGTCCATTTCCCCGGATATTTTGGTTGACCTTTTTACACTTGTACCGCTAACCCTGGAAAATTCTGTGAACTTTTCCCATTTCCAAGGATACACATGTAGCTACCCTTGCTTGGGAGCAGTGGAGCTACCCTTGCTTGGGAGGAGGGGTAGGTGATAAACCCTAGAATGGGGTTAGTAAGCTGAGAAAATAAACATTCAATTCAGGAAAAATTTGTTTTTTTATCTAAGAAATTTTTTAAACCAATTATTGACTTACAGTAGGTCCCAAACACAGAGGAAATTTTACACTTTCAGAATAGATACACAAATGTGTTGCTTTCACATTTGCAGGAATCATTTTCTTTTAAAGTAATCATTGCTGAAGCATCTTCTTTCGTTTGTGCAGCCAGATGCTCTATCCAATTCTACAGAAAGATTTACCTTGTAGGCTCATTGAAAGAACAACAAATAGTTATGCTTTATATGAATGTCTCATTATGCTTTAAAAAGTAAAAATATTTAAGTTGAAATTTTGCTGGTACCTTAAATGAATAAATACAAAGGGTCCTTTTGAGGATTTGAATTTATATTAGAAATACCATCTGTCAGAAATGACTAAAAACCATACCTAAGTTATAAATATTGATTTTAAGCTCATGAATCATAGTTGATTGTTTTATCAACAGCTTGCAAAAGTAAACTCGGTCCATTGTTCAAATGGATTAAAATATTCATAATGATTGTCATAGAATTTATGTAGTGCTTCAGACAGCCTTTCACAAACTTCACCACATAGTTAAGACACATTACTAGAAATTGGGCGAGCTTGTTTTCCATTTGAAATAAATGTAGTCTGAATTATTATTTGGGGTCGAGCAAACAAAATTGACTGGAGTGAGATTTGAACCAACAACCTCAGTATTAACATGCCGGCGCTCTACCAACTGTCTAGCCCTATGTTGGGGGTCTCCCTATTTTTTCATAATCTTTGTTCAAGGTACCAGTCAGAAACCAAACTTAAAATTTACGCAGTCAGTTTCCCTTTTGGTTTATTACTTATTATCTCATTTATTTTTTATTCATTAATAGATATTTGAGTGGTAAAATCAAGGAGGGAAATGCCCACAATATTGTATGTCCAGCGTACGACTGTGACCGGCTGGTACCAGCAGAGGCTATAGAGAGACTGGTATCCTGTGAGATGGCGCGGCGGTATCTACAGTTTGACATCAATGTGAGTATGACCCATAGAGCTGTACAATAGAACTAGAAGGCGTACAAAACCATGAGACTCTTCCCGACAAGCAGCACTTTTTTTGCCATTGAGAAAATGGTGCAGACCCATCGTAAAACAAACGTCACGCACCACCGGCTCACATTTTGTAAAGGGACATGTGTATGTAATGTACACATAGGGATTCGAACCCACGGTGGGCCAGCGTGGTTACATGTGTGTAACCAGAGTGCTCCCTTTTGATCTATGATATAACTATTGTATGACCAGTCAAGACCATTCACCCCAACAAGGCTAAAAAGCCACTCCTGGTAAGGGGCGACAAAGAAGAAAATATAAGATGACAAAACTCAGGGGAGCTGGAGGTAGTAATTGGTTTCCTCTTTAACAGTCTAGATGGAGGGAAACATGCCCCAGGCACACGCCTTGAGTTTCGTCTTTGAGGGGGCAAGGCAGGCATGATATTCTTCCTACTTGAGTCTGATTTCCGATTTGTTTGCCCTTAGAAATAATCAGAAATATTGTGATTAAATAGCCTGAAAAGTCTATTAACCCTTCTACTGTCTGACCATTCAATATCATCCACTGTGGTTTTGAATGGTAGATAAACTATGCCAGCCTGCAATGTAATATCATGTGGTAAATGCATCTACACAGTACACACATGTTATGTGCACAGTTGTGCCATCATACACAACCAGTGCAGTTGAATGGTTTCAAATGGTTGGTCAACTCACTGGAAAATGTTACCAAGAGTAGGAGGGTTAAGGCCTACAACATAGGTTAGTCTTTATACTAAATAAAGCGTTCCTACTTTTTTCCAAGGACCAAATATCATGCTTGGGGCGAGGCCATTTTCATTTTGCAAAAGGCACTTCCATTGGAAAATCTTAAAGTCAATGGGAAACTTTTGAAAGGGCACCAAGGCCAAGACCAAGGGCAACAGAGGCCATGGCCTCCATGTAATTCCAGACCTGCAGGCAAGGAGTTCCAAAGAGATGCAGTACCTGGGTTTAAATACTGTCTGTAGAGAATCAGTATGAAGTAATTGTTAGTGGGTCAGTCTCCAGATGAATTATTTAAATCGATTTCTTAGTGTGTCCTGTCCCCCTGCAGTTTTTTGTTTTAAGCCAGCATTGTTTGAATAGAAGTGTGTGATCATTTGCAACATTCATATGCAGCTAATTCTAGACTAGGTCAAAGGTCAAACGCTTTCCTACCCTCCTACAGGATGATAAATATTCCCATTTGGCTAATTGGCTCTCGCCAGTTCATTTCATCTTTAGTTTTCATTTTGCGTGGTTTCATTACATTTAGCGATATCAGAAATGCATTTTTTTGCTCTTCATTTCCCAATCCACCTATTGCATTACCCTTTTCCCAGAAAACGAAGAATGTTTGTAGAATCTCTAAATGATCACCTGCTGTTGAGTCAGTCTCATGAAGAATGTTTGTAGAACCTCTAAATAATCACCTGCTGTTGAGTCAGTCTCATGAAGAATGTTTGTAGAACCTCTAAATAATCACCTGCTGTTGAGTCAGTCTCATGAAGAATGTTTGTAGAATCTCTAAATGATCACCTGCTGTTGAGTCAGTCTCATGAAGAATGTTTGTAGAACCTCTAAATAATCACCTGCTGTTGAGTCAGTCTCATGAAGAATGTTTGTAGAACCTCTAAATAATCACCTGCTGTTGAGTCAGTCTCATGAAGAATGTTTGTAGAACCTCTAAATAATCACCTGCTGTTGAGTCAGTCTCATGAAGAATGTTTGTAGAACCTCTAAATAATCACCTGCTGTTGAGTCAGTCTCATGAAGAATGTTTGTAGAACCTCTAAATAATCACCTGCTGTTGAGTCAGTCTCATGAAGAATGTTTGTAGAACCTCTAAATAATCACCTGCTGTTGAGTCAGTCTCATGAAGAATGTTTGTAGAATCTCTAAATGATCACCTGCTGTTGAGTCAGTCTCATGAAGAATGTTTGTAGAACCTCTAAATAATCACCTGCTGTTGAGTCAGTCTCATGAAGAATGTTTGTAGAACCTCTAAATAATCACCTGCTGTTGAGTCAGTCTCATGAAGAATGTTTGTAGAACCTCTAAATAATCACCTGCTGTTGAGTCAGTCTCATGAAGAATGTTTGTAGAATCTCTAAATAATCACCTGCTGTTGAGTCAGTCTCATGAAGAATGTTTGTAGAATCTCTAAATGATCACCTGCTGTTGAGTCAGTCTCATGAAGAATGTTTGTAGAACCTCTAAATAATCACCTGCTGTTGAGTCGGTCTCATGAAGAATGTTTGTAGAACCTCTAAATAATCACCTGCTGTTGAGTCAGTCTCATGAAGAAGTAGAACCTCTAAATAATCACCTGCTGTTGAGTCAGTCTCATGAAGAATGTTTGTAGAACCTCTAAATAATCACCTGCTGTTGAGTCGGTCTCATGAAGAATGTTTGTAGAACCTCTAAATAATCACCTGCTGTTGAGTCAGTCTCATGAAGAAGTAGAACCTCTAAATAATCACCTGCTGTTGAGTCAGTCTCATGAAGAATGTTTGTAGAATCTCTAAATAATCACCTGCTGTTGAGTCGGTCTCATGAAGAATGATTCGATTAAAAAGGGCTCCAAGATCAAATGTAGTCAAAGGCAAGGTGTACCTTGGAACTGGTACCTTGGTTTTTGGAACCGTTCGATTTGTTTTAATCCAAAATAAATGTAGATATATACAATAAAACTAACCCCTGAAAATTTAATTTCAAAAGGTTGTCGCATTTTTGAGATATCTCCGAAAATCCGTAGCGAATATGTCCATGCTAAGGCATCTGACACTCTATCAAATAATTGTAACAATGCTAACTCCGTTGAATGAAATTTTCTAAAACCATATTGATTTTCGTACAATAGTTCATTTTTTGTTAGAAAATCATACAGTCTATTATAAGTCAGTCTTTCTAAGACTTTAGAAATACTTGGTAAGATAGAAACAGGTCGGTAATTTGAAACTAGAGAAGAGTCGTCTTTTTTGTATATTGGAATTACTTTTGCTATTTTCAGTGAGTCCGGAAAGACTCCTGTTGTAAGTGATAAATTACAAATGTGTACTAGAGGCGTTACAATACTTCCTGCTATTTGTTTTAAAAAGTGCGTACTCATCTCATCATGACCACAAGAATAACTTATTTTCAATGAATTGATAATATTCAAAATTTCAACACAGTTTGTAGGCATAAAGAAAAACGATTTATCACATGGGTTTGAAAGGAATTGTAAATAATCTAAACCATTGGAATTTATTTTCGATGCCTGAATAGGGCCTACATTTACGAAATACTTATTAAAACAATCTGCTATATCTTTAGAGTCTGAAATTGTCTGACCATCATTGTTAATATTAATGTTTGACTTGGTCTTTTGCTTTCGAAGAGTTTCTTTTATGACTTTCCAGGTAGATGCCATATTGCCGTTAGCATTTTCAAATTCTTTTACATAGTACATTTTACGAGATAGTCTAATTATTGTTGTTAATTTATTCCTATAACATTTATATTCGTATTTATTCTCGTTACTTGGATCACGGAGACTACGTTTGTACAATAAATTTCGTTTCTTAATTGAACGAAAAATTCCCTTCGTTATCCATGGATTTTGTGGTTTTCTTTTATTTTTATTTTGTTTAGTCTTTGGAATACATCTATCAAAGTGGGCTGAAAATATATTCCAAAATAGTTCATATGCAGTATCAGTTTCACGACAAGATAGTACATCATTCCATGTTTCCATCATTAAATCACCGCGAAGCGGCCGGGCGCTTAGCGCCAGAAGTCATTATTTAAAGATAATATATTTTCTGCTTTAAATTTACGAGACATTGATATTTCCTTTTGTTTTGTACGGGACATGAGATCATTATTACAAATAAGAAATATAGGAATGTGATCAGATATTTCACTGTAAACTAGACCAGCATTCATATGTTCAGTAACAACATTCGTAAAAATATTATCTATTAAAGTTGATGTATTCTGCGTAATTCTTGTAGGTTTATCAATGGCTCCAGTGAAAGAATTCGCTTGCAAAATATTCACAAAAGTATTAAAATAATTATTATTCGAGTTCAACAGGTCTATATTAAAATCACCCATCAAGTATACATCTTTATTTTCATGATTTATCCGTTCTAATAAAATGTTTAAATCTTCCAAAAATATATCGACGCTCGTATTTGGAGGCCGATAGACCGTACAAACAATAACATTTTTTGTATTATGCAAGTTAATTTCTACACTTTTTGAGTCAATGAAATTATTGTTAAAGGTAAGATCTGGTCTTATTTTATACGACAACAAATTAGATATATACATCGCAACTCCACCACCTCTACCAGATTGTCTATCAGAACGTACAAGTGAATAATCATTGATATTATATATAGGTGGAGAGTTGTCACTCAACCAAGTTTCAGTAATACCTATAACTGAAAATTGTATAGTAAGAGAAGATAAAAGAAGGCTTAAATGTTCATGGTTTTTGGCAAGACTACGAGCATTAGTATGAAATAGGCTGAATGACTGTTTATGATTCATAAAATTAGAATTAAATTCATGAGGAAGGTAATATTTACAAGCTATGGCATCGTGTATACTTGGGTTTATCTCTTCATCATCAACCATCATATAGTATTGTACCTATGTCGTCCATGATCTGACAAGTATCATGCAACAGTGAGATTAATATTACCAACAAAGGAGGGAATAGAAAAAGAAAGATGCAAGTCAAAGAGGGTGTACCAGCTGAGGTACATGGGTACATTTTAATACAATTTATAAGTGAAATAACAGTATGTCCCATATCAACTCTCCGTATTAATAAAAACAAGATATATGGTCTTCTTATCAGACATCAACATTATTATTTACATCATTTACGTCAAAAGTAAATAGAGTGATAAAGGAGAGAGAATATGAAAAGTACACAGAAAGAAGAAATTCATCATTACATAGCAATCGAGTGTGTAAAATACATACAAAAAAAAAAAAACATGCATTCATTCCACAGTCTTACTTGGCGTTACTGGTTGGTTTGAAGATGTAGGGGACTCCAGCTTGGTTTCGCCATTTACCACCGGAGAAATGGAGTTTCACGTTGTTCCTATACAGTTCCTGAACAGATGTATTCCATTTTCTCTTCTCGATGAGATCTTCGTAGGTGAGGTCGTCAGTCATATAATAATTTTCATCCGCTAACTTCTCACGCTGGTTCCTCATGAGATCAATTTTCTGACGATACGAGAGGGTTTTGAGCAAGATGTGCCTTGGGCGACCTTGTGATGACTTCCCGTCTCGATGCGCTCTTTCAACCTTGATGTCGAGCCCGAATTTGACCTGCGCGATGTTTTCTACGAGAGCTACGCAGTCCTCTTTGCCGATGGTAGGCTCCGGGATTCCAACGATGCGTACGTTGTTCCGCCTTGAGAATCGCTCGCTCTTGTTGATTGCTGAGGTTTGCTTCGTTGTTTCCAGTCGCAACGCTTGAGCTTCCTTTTCAAGCTTACTCATTCTCTTTTCCAGCTGTCTATTCTTCTCCTCAACCTCCGTCACTCTCTGACTTTCAAATTCTATTGCCGATCCTAGCTTTGTCTCGACCAGCATGATGTTTTCGACGAGAGATTCCACTGCTTTCTTTATCATACGTTCAAAGTTCTTTGTTGCCTCTTTGAAGTATCGTGCAATTCCTGCTGCTGTAGTTACGTCATCCTCTTTGTCATGAAGATCGCTCGGAATGTCATCAGGCGGCAGGTACCTGATGGGTGTACCCACTGTCGATGGGCCTGCTGCTGCCGAGGCGGTCTTGGGACGAGTACTGGGCCCTGGAGTGTTGGCGGGTTTGGTCGCATCAGTCCGTTGAGCTTTGCCTTGCGGGGAAGCCTTGGAAGACGGAGAGTTGACATCATGTGGTTTTGGCTTCAAATTCCCCTTTCCGTCTTCTTTAACCTTCCGTGGTAGCGTCGTTCTTCCAGCTTCTTTCATCATGGTGACTTAGGATGATCAAAATCGCGCAATATACAGATATTTCCAATAGATATTTCCAAAAGATCGGGAGAGTTGACAGTTCACTGTGTTATTCGTTCGCCATGTTGTGTATTTATTGTCCAATTATGTTGGAGTGTCACTGAGTGACGGATTAGAGCACTATATATAAGAAGATACTATTTTTATTACAATTATTATTTCAGTGCAGAAATGTTGACAGTTATACCTCTATGCGGAGGGAAGAGACTATTGTAATAACTGAAACAATTTCTTTGTTTTACAGGCATTTGTGGAGAGTAATCCAAAGTTAAAGTGGTGCCCAGTGGCAGGCTGCGGCCGCGCCGTGCAGATGCCGCAAGTAGAGTCTCCCACAACATTTGCCTCAAGTAGTAATAGACCTAGTGGTGCAAGTAGCCCCTCTTCCCCACCCTCTATATCACACGCTGTGGACTGTGGTCAGGGTCACATCTTCTGTTGGTGAGTTGACACTTGAGAATGGTGTCGGGAGTGGGCACTTTGTAAACATTCTTTACTTTTAAACATCAGTTGATTTTTGGGCTCAGCTGGAGAGTGGTTTAACTTCTGTTTTGTTTAAAAAAAAACAATGCTTTTCACCTCATTTTTAATTGTGCTGATGTGATGGGAAGGGCTGTGTTATATTTTTATATCTGACAACTGGAAATGATTTTCACGCTGACGTGAACAATTTAAAAAAAATTGAATTGAATTGAATTGTTGTATTTCATTTCAACTTATTAGTGTATTTCAGTTTTCCTTTTTGCAGTTGTTAAGAATATATTTTAAAAGATGTTTTAACTGTCGTTGAGACTTGCTTGACCCTCCCTCTTGTTGTCTAACACCCCAGGGATTGCAGCGGTGATGCCCACGAGCCATGTAGCTGTGAGAACTGGAAGAAATGGCTGGACAAGATTGCTGAGATCAAACCTGAAGAAAGTAAGTTTACTTCCCTCTTCATTCTTACCAACATGTAACATAGCTTAGAAGTGACTGCAGGAACAACCCATGAACGTTCAGCTTACCAAGGAGTTGAGTGGATTATAAAGAGTAACTTTTATCATGCTGTCACCATTTTGGTCATGTTCCCAGTATCTCATAACAGTAATGAATGCTAATATCCATTGTACAAAAAAAAAGGAACCAGACTATTTCTACTTCCAGCGTTGTTTTTATACCATGCCTGATATGGGGTGAGGGAGGGTACCCACCCCCAATGTTCCATACTTTAGCACAAAATTTTCCTTTTGTATAAAAGGACCCCCCCCCCCCATTTTATTATTTTTTTAATCTAAAGATTTCCTGAGATTCCAAGCACACAATGAAAGTCAATAGAGGGGGTACCACCATGCCCCAAATGCTTTCTTCGGTTACATTGATTTGAATGGGAGAAAATCAATATGGCCGCACCATGATCGAGGTCTGTAGAGATGGCCTGGTCCACAAGAATGATCACAGGATCACTGTCTCACAGAAGAACCAGTGTCCAAATTAGTCTTGTGGACACCCAAATAGGGAAAACCAAGGAAATATTACACCAAACATATGTGAAAACTTTGATGTGGAAATCACAGATCTGCCGTTTCTAATAAAAGACGAGGCCTTGTGGAGGGTGCTTGCCGATGCTCCAGCCTCGGCTGATCAATGATGATGAAGACGAGTCCTAATCATAAATATGTTGGGTTTTATTTTTATGCAGTGGCCAGCACCGACACAGAAACAGAGTGTGCTGCTAACTGTCTATGGCTGGTAACCAACTCCAAGCCTTGCCCTAAGTGTATGGCTCCAATTCAGAAGAATGATGGTTGCAATCACATGAAATGTACAAAGGTAAGGAGCTTTCTACCGTCACACCCATCAATATCATTCTTATGTCAACTACTGCCAGACCAGTCTATATCATCCCTATCTGCCAGTCAATAGCATTGTTATCTCTCCTACTGTCAGACCAGTCAATATAATAATTCCTACTGTCTGACCAGTCAATATCATCCTTATTCCAGCTGCAGTCTGACCAGTCAATATTATCTCTTTATATACCTCATATATAGAATCCTCTAATCTGATTGGTTAAAAGTGGAGTCATTGAAATAGCTGGGCCCCCTTTTTCTATCAAGATGACGTCATAATTAACTGTGCCCGGGGCACAGCAATCGACTGTGCCCGCCAGTCGCAACACACTGCTGTATTTCATAGGTCGCTTGTGTACTTATGTACGCGTTGTATACGTTCGTGTCACGGCGCGAACTGATGTCCTTTCTTCGGTATATAAAAGAAATATTGACTGCTTAATATTCGGGGCACAGTTAAAATTGTAGGCCCTCGGTGATGTCAAAACCATGACTATGCCCTCAGCTTCGCTTCGGGCATAGTCATGGTTTTGACATCACCTTGGGCCTATAATTTTAACTGTGCCCCTCATAGCAGTCAATATTTCTATAATACATCCTACTGTCTGACCAGCCAATATCATCCCTATCCTTCTTGCTGTCTGACCAGTCGATATCATCCTTATTCCCCCTACTGTCTGACCAGTCAATTATAATTCTCATGCCTCCTCATCTATCCTACTGGCTGACCAGTCGATATCATCCTTATCCTTCCTTCTGGCTGACCAGTTAAGATAATTCTCATTTCTTCCTACTGTCTGATTTGTTAACATCTTACACACATGGTTAGGGTTAGCAAACTTTAAAATCCTTTACTTGTGTTTCAGTGCAAATATGACTTCTGCTGGGTATGCCAAGAAGCCTGGAGCAAGCATAGCTCAGAGACAGGAGGCTACTTCCGATGTAATCGGTTTGAGGTTGTTACCAAAGTGGAAGAGAAAGCAGAGAATCTTCTAACAGACGTAAGCAACTTGAAAACCAATTTGGTTTATCAATCAGTTTATTTTTGTGTATAAGCTAAATGTTCATAAAGCTTCCAGGCTCACCAATGCGCTAATTAAGCACACAATATCCTGATAGGTAAAAACGGGTTACCATTCAAAGTACCCTGTAAAGTGAATCATTTGTGACTGGTTCCCTGCTGTTGTTTGCTTACTAGATGAATTCACCAAGCACCATTTCCTTCATAGCTCTGTGAAATTGTACCCTTATCAAGTCTCTCCGGGACCATCATTGAATTCCTTGTAAAGTGAACTTTTTTGAGAACACATAATGCTTTGGTTTTAAAGCTTTGTGGTCGGTGAGTAGTCGGTCACGCGATGGTCGCTGTACCGAGAGCTTGACTTGTGATCATAAAACACACAGTTTCTAGTTATTGCTGAGACATCAGTGACTAGTCACTGGCGATGAAAAGAGTTCGGCAATAACCATCAGGTGTAGGACTATAAACCAGCCTTATGAAGGTGTTTTTACCGATAATTCAGAAAGTTTTTTTTCCCTTGTCTAGGCGGAGAAGAAGCACAGAGACATGCAGGAGTTGAATCGTTTCATCCATTTCTACACTCGGTTTAAGAATCATGGTCACAGCCACAGTCTAGAAGAACCTTTACTACGTAAGGCACCCATCAAAATGAAGAAACTTGCCTCCCGCTCTGGGCCAACAGGTAAGAACAGCGGCCATCTTTATTCAAAGCTGTTAACCCATTCAACTGGACCCTAAGTAAAATAAGTCACTGGTGACCGATACAATAAATAAAACATGAACAAAACATTGTGGGAAGTAAAACATTTAAAATATTGATTTATTTATTTATTTTTCATGTGTTCTCTTGCTTTGTTTTTCCTTGATTCATCTTTTTGCTCTTGACTAGGTTCGTCTGTTCTTGGTACTCTCTTTTTTGGGGGGGTGTTTTTTGCCGTTTTTTGTAAGGACCCCAATGGAAATAAGTCTAAGTTATTGGCTTTTTGGGGCTATCCTTGGATAATTTTGTGCAGTATTTCTATCTTGTGTTCTATTTTGGTTTATCTTATTTCATTGTCTTTTCTCCTGTTGTTGTGTACATGTATGTATTTTTGGCATGTTCTTGCTGTATTTGTATCCGAATAAATTCAATCAATCAATCAATCAATCAATCAATCAATCAATCAAACAATTAGATATAAATGTAGCCCTGTATGTAAGCTTCATGGTGGTGTATAATGTTAACCGGTTTATGAGAAGTAAACTAGTCGTTTTAATAAATAACCGGAGCACATGATGCAAAATTGCCAATAAAGGATCGAGTTTAAATGGCTAGACAGAAAAGATGCTAAGCACAGCAAACAGTTGCTTAGCAGAAATCGGTTACCAGCCAGAAAACATTTTGTTGACACTGCTCTGACTGGTTCCCTGTTATTTTTGGCTTGGCAGATACATTTGTTAAGTATCATTGGCTAATTGATCATAGAGCTGCTTAAGCAGAAAATGTTGCTTAACAATTATCTGCTAAGCAAATATAAGCAGGATCCCGCTCACAAGAGTTACTTGTGTTGTGGGATTTTGGCTGGTAACCCTTTTCTGGTATTAAGTATAATTGTGTTGTGCCTACTTGTTACTAAGCAGCTCTGTAAGATTTGGCCAGTTGATCTTTGCAAAATAATAAACTGAAATAATGGGCCATCACTCTAAAATGTATATACATTCATTTGTATTTATTTCTTTTCTTGTCTTTTCTTTCAATACAAACCAAAATAATTTTGAACAAAACCCAGAAAACAACATAATATCGAAAATTAAGTTGAGTGATAAGTGATATAGTAGAGAAGGAAAAACTACCAGCTGGGGCCCCGAAGTAAACAACGTTGATAACATGTGTTTGTGATCTTCCATTCCTCCACCATACAGGTTCAGAATCAACCAAGTTTATTGAGGAGTCGATTCTTGAGCTACTAGGAGCTCGACGGATTCTTAGATTCTCTTACCCCTATGGATACTACCTACAAGACAGGGGAGGAAGCAAACAGATATTTGAATTCATGCAGGTACTTGCATTTTTTTCTTTATATAGATTCTTTTGTATGGATTTTCGATGGATTATTCATAGATTAATCCAGTAATCCAGTGTGGTCATCCATTGAGAGCCCAAAGGATTAAGTGATTATGTCACAGGCCCAGGACCTAATCCCAATAAGCTTATTAACTTAGATTAGTGCTTTCTAAGTATACATGTCAAATATGCATCCTTTGATACTTTGGCTGGTATTTGTAGGGAACATCTGAAAAGTCGGGAACATTTTAGGCGCATTTTAGAACGTTCCCGTGGGCACACAAATGCAATCTATTCGACTGCCAGATCGTTCGTCTAGACTGCATCATTGTGTCGAAGTAAGGGAGGAGTTCCACATGAGTGAATAAGCGCGTTCGTATTTTGAAGGTTCCAATGGGATGTTCTGGCGGTCCAACAGAACAGTCTATGTACATGCTCTGGTATACTTGGTCCTATTGTTCAGATTGTTGAGATGCTTCCTTTGTAAAATTACTCGTCGCCAAGGAAATTTAACAGCTATGGAAATTGGCCCTTGAGATTTAACTAAGTGGATTTTATAACAGAATACAAAAAAATGTACCGGTTGAAGAATTTTAATTACTTGAAATGTATTATCCAAAGATGGAAAGGAAGGAGGGAAGTCCTTGCTCAAGGTTATGATTAGGCGAGAATTCCTAAGCAAATTGAACATCTTGCTGGAATAATTAAATTTTTTGCTCTTCAGAATGAGCTTGAGGAGGCGACAGAAACTCTATCCCAGATGGTGGCTCGTCACTACCTCCGCACCCCGCGCCATAAAATAGTCCAGGCTGCTCAGCTGGTACTACGTAAGCGTCATGAGTTCCTCTCTGCTGTCAGTAAAGGCCTTCTCCCCCCGGACACGCCCCCTCGGCCTCCTCGTCGACCGTCAACCCATCACCAGTCCAGCTGGGATAGTGACTCGGATGAAGAGGTTTGATAATTTTAGGAGAACAAATTAAATGCTCTTGAGCATTTGTCTGTTTTATATAAGTGCTTGGTTGGTTTCTCCGACACAACCATGTATGAAAGTCCAAAACCAGCTTACATCGAAGTCTATCAAAAAACACATGTAAACTACTAACGTTTGCCCTCTATTGATGAGCTGATTAAAAAGTGTTGGTAACTTGCTTAACACCATGGAGTTCCATGGCTGGGGCTATGGCCATTTTCAAAGCCATGACTTAGGCTTCGGCTCCGGCTTTGGCTCTGGCTTAGGCTCCGTCCGCCTGTCTAATGTCCCAGACTGAAAGAGTGAGTTTGAGAAACTGCTGACGGAGCCCAAGCCTTGGCCTTAGCTGAAGCTATGGTTTCCAAGAGGGCCTTTAAGCCAAGCATTCTGTGCATTACATAGACACTTGAGGGAAGTGAGCATTTTGAGGGAATGTTGTTTACAAAGAAGAGTTTCCTTTTCACCTGAAATACTCTGATAAATGGCATTAATTGGTTGATATTTGGGGGCCTTATGCACATGACATCATTTGTGTAGGACGCGTTTGGCTAGAGGTCAAAAGAAGGTTGCTCATTGGCCCATACTGGTGCGGCGCGCAAACACATAGATGTGCGTTTCCATTGTTGAATCATCGTTTTACATCTAAGATAGTGGCGTGATGAGATTAATGATGAGATTAGCACCACAAAACTGTTCCTTTCTAAGGTCTAGAAAGGCTCAGTCGGCTCAGAGCAGAAAGGAATTCTAAAGACATAGAAAGACCCAGTCAGCTTAGAGCAGAAAGGACCTATACCCCATTGTGTGTGTGTGTCTTGTGGATCTTTTCTGCTCTAAGCTGTCTGGGTCTTTCTTGGTCTTTATAAGTCCTTTTCTGCTCTGAGCCTATAGATGTTCAACACCCTTCAACCCTTATATCTTCTCTTACTTCTTACTCCTTGATTAGGATGAGGCTTTACGGCAGGCCATTGAGGCATCTTTGGAGGATGCATTAGCTCAGGCCGAATCTACTACTGAGCAGCAAGAGACTCCTATGTCACTCCTGGATCTACACCTCAAACCACGCAGTAAGAGACATCACTCCGGGAACAGAGGTATGTAAATATGTTCGGTTTTTCATATCAAATAATAAACCACAACAGAAATTGACTGGGTAAATTGTTATTTAATTTTGAAAAATTGAGTAGAGCTGGACTTGAACCTTCGACTTATGGATTAACGTGCCGGCACTTTACAAACTGAGTTATGCAGCCCTAATATCGGCGGTCTCCCTATTTTGTAAATATCTTTGTTCGGGGGTGCAAGTCAGAAGCCATTCAACCTGTAACTGCCGTATAGCCAGGGATCACACCCAAGTCTACCATACAACCTGGGAAGAAGGAGGATGCTACTTTCTATATAGAAAAATACTGGCCTAGAATTACACAGAGGCCACGGAGGCCATTGCCTCTGCTGTCCTGGAATTGGCCTCGGTGCCTCTGCAGACGTTTTTCCCGTAGACTTTATTTAGAGGCCTTGACACACTGGTCAATTTACAGGCAACCTGTTGCAGGCAATATCCATGAAGGAAAAACATTCACACTTTCATCTGCACATACATTGTCTTGGGGGTCTTAGAGTAAGATACTGTCCTTGTGCATGCAGTGCAGTTGGTTACCAGTAAAAATTGAAAAGGCCTTAAATGATTTTCCAGTGAAATTGCACTTTGCGAAATGAAAGTGGCCATGCCCCTCTCAAAGATGAAATGTCATGCATGAAAATTGAGGATTGGGATGACTTTTCTTTGTCAGAAAAAAAAAATAAAATAATGCACCAATCTTTTACTATTTGTTTTTTACCCATACATGTATGTCGATGTGTGTTCAGCTGTATACTCAGTGCTTTCCTGAGGCCTGTGAAAAAACCAAAAAATCCTCAGGCGAATGACTCCGATGTGATTCGAGCCCACGACTTTTTCCCTTCTAGAGCAGATGTCCTACCACTAGACCACCGAGATTGCCCTGTAGCTAGAGGCAGTTCGAATCCTATATTTTGTCAGCCAATACGAGACAATTCTTTTAGAAAGAGAAACTTGCTCATTATAGATTGGCCCCTGTTCATCAAATTATTATTCCCATATTTGTTCAGATCCAGGAAGCATGACGGAGGGACTACTGCGAGCCCTGGAGATGTCACAACTGCTTCTAATGCAGCAGACAGAACAACTGCAACCTCATGATGCTAGCACTAGTACCACAACAACCAGCAGCAGCACAAGCAACAGCAGCACGGCGTTGGCGTCTAGCAGCAGCGGATCATCTGCAGGGTGAGTCAGTTGAGAATAATAATCAAGGTTTGGGTTTGTTTTTTTACTACTGGAGAAAGCGTCAAAATTTGGTGTTTTTTTTAATAGTTTAAACAAAAAATTATGAGAGATCGCCTTACATGTACATCACAAGGCCACAGACGGCCAGTTCTAGGTGAGGGCTACACTTAACTGATTTGGGCCTTGACTCAAATCAACTGTCACCAGGGGCACTTTGCCACCTACATGTTCCCCTGGGGCTGAAACATGGTTACCTCCTTCTAGGGTTACCTCCTTCTAAGGATGTAGGCATGGGTATCATCCACTAGGAGCCTGGCTGGTCGAGCAGAATGCCATTACCTTCCCAAATTTTTACCAAGCAATTATGGTTAAGTCCCTTGCTCAAGGGCACAAGTGACACGAGCGGGTATTGAACCCACACTCTGCTGCTGACAACACCAGAGCTTGGGTCCAATGAACTAGACGGCTCGGCCATGACACGCCACAAAAATGAGTTGTTGCCGTCATTAAAACCTTATTTGAAAAATGATAAGATGATTTATCTCCAGGCTTCTGAGTTATCAAGATTGTTTTCTTTCTGATTTTTATCTTCAATTCAAATTGTTACGAACATTTCTGAATGTAATTCAACAAGCAAGGTCAAGTCGGACCTTTTTCTCTGTATTATTCACAAAGGCTGAAAGGTTTTTGACTTCAACAAAATTATCTCTACACAGCAGTGTTCGTGATCACTTCACATTCCCTTTGTTCCCCCCCCCCCCTAATTAATAAGACTAGCCCTTCAGTATGATGAGGTTTTCTGTTTTCAATCAAAAATCTTGATTAAATTTGTTCTCTCAACAATTTCTGTTGTCCTTAATCCTTCTAGAAAGTTGTATTTTTGATTTTTTTCTTTGCTTTTAATATTCAATGTAAGACAAATTGGAATCTAGGAAGGGAGTTTATCTGCGGTGTCCTTGATTTAACATTTTCGTGTTTTGTTGTAAACAAAACCGTTGTTGAATTCTGATTCATTATTATTGTGTTTTCTTTTTCAAATGTTTAAATGGTTTAGTTATTAAAATGGCACGCGCAGCCAAATTGTAATCAACAAAAGTGATATAAAGAATACAAAACACTCTAAAAAACTCAGCAGATTATTACAGAACTTAGCAGAGAATAACAACATGAATGTACATTTGTAACAACAGACAACAAGTCAGATAAAACAGGCCTTGAATTTCATTCTTGAAACGTCAAGGCCATTTTCATTTTGCCAAGGGCACTTCCATTGGAAAATCTTAAAGTCTATGGGAAACTTTTGAAGGGGCACCGAGGCCAAGACCGAGGCAACAGAGGCCATGGCCTTCGTGGCCTTCTAGTAATTCCATGCCTGCAAAGTACACTGAGGATTGGAAGTTAACAAAACCCACATGACACAGTTCAGACCACACAACTCAAAACGGGTTCTGCTGCAAATAATCAAAACGACAAAAATAGAATGAATTAGGCTATTTTTTGCTGGTAATGATTGCAACCAATGTTTTTTTCCATCATTAACAGTAACGATCGAAACCATTTTACGACCAACACGCAAGCCATGCATTATTCTTTGCCAATTTGCACCATAAGGTTTCTATTCAAGCTAAAATTCTTTATGTGTCACATGTACAGACCAGGTGACCTGTGACATCACATGTTTACAAAAGAGCTACAGAGCCTGAACTTCCTGCAGGCACGTTTTTGTACACAGCTCAGAAAACATGAAATCTTATATTTTATGGAGATTGCACTGTCTGGTTTGTGTCAACTTTTGACATGAAAAAATTAGGCACATCTAAAAACTTGTTCAGGTTTTACTTTTAAGAACTCTTTACTTTTTGTGGAATTTATGACACAAAAAGCAAACGTTTCCCACATGACCAGTGTAGCATCTCGCCTGCCAGAAAGGCCCCGGAATGTATAATGTCACTCTTGATGTAAACAAGGGTTGCTTGGTCTATAGCATGCACCGACACGTGTGCTTCCCCGTGAATCACATAATGGGAGTAGTTATGTAATGTTTTCATACTGTGGGGTTTCCGTTTTTCAATTGATACCACACTCTTCCCTTGGAAAGGACTACTTGAAGGGAAATATAGTAAATATAGAGATATGTTCCTTTCCATGAAGGAAAATATAGGAAACTTAAAGGGAGAGAAGAAATCTATTCCTTCCTATGAAGGAAAATATAGTAAATATAAAGGGAAGGAAGAAATCTATTCCTTCCTATGCAGGAAAATACAGTAAATTTAAAGAGAGAGAAGAAATCTATTCCTTTCTATGCAGGAAAATATAGTAAATTTAAAGAGAGAGAAGAAATCTATTCCTTCCTATGCAGGAAAATATAGTAAACTTAAAGGGAAGGAAGAAATCTATTCCTTCCTATGAAGGAACATATAGTAAACTTAAAGAGAGAGAAGAAATCTATTCCTTTCTATGCAGGAAAATATAGTAAATTTAAAGAGAGAGAAGAAATCTATTCCTTCCTATGAAGGAAAATATATGAAACTTAAAGGGAAGGAAGAAACTTTTTCTTTTTTTTCCTATGAAGGAAAATATAGTAAATTTAAAGGGAGGGCGGCTGTTCCCATTTCGCTTAAGGACAAGTTTTAAGAACAGGACTTAAAACTACACTGTGCTGATCAGAAACACCAGAGTCCGGTGTGGTTGACACCTCGGCTACGACATGCTGAGAATATCTTAAACTGTACCAGAGCTGCCAACTCTCCCTGATTCTGCAGAAAGTTCCCTAAATATAAACCAATCTTTCCATGTTCAAATGAACAAATTTAGAAAATCTCCCTGATCATGGAAACTTCTTCCCTATTATGTTGAGTGTAAATTCTAAATATCTCCCTGATTGTTGTGCAAAATCTTCCTGGTTGGAAGATGCAATTATTGGCAGCTCTGCTGTACTGGCCATCAGCGCAGATACAGTGACGATAAGAGTTTGAGAACATGTGGTTATTCAGATTTCTATTTTTGGTTCTTTATATATCAGACATTTTGGATTCAACAAGCAGCACCAAGTAATTAAATAATATTCCATATATGGAACTTCCAGAGATAAAAATAAGTTGATCTTCCCTGGATGGTGTTTGTAATTAAGTTAGCATACATTGTAAATGTACGGCTTGGCTAAATTTACATTGTGGTGTAGGTTAACACTGTCAACAACTTCTAGAGAGCTGGCGATAATAAGTAATTGTTTTTTGTTTTTTTGCTGTTATGCAGAGCTGACCACTGTGCCAGAATGACATCAACAATTAAAACAATTAATGAATAAAATTGCAGTGTGGCTAAGTTTGGATGTGATTGGATTGTCACCAGATCAGTCAATCCTCACAGATGAGGCCGCCTGCTTTGTCATTCGAACATCGGGAGCGCGCTTAATTGTCCGAGAAAAATTCCGAGAGCACATCACACCGGTCCCGTAATCCCTTCAATGGCTTCCCATTAAAAAACAAATCAAATTCAAAGTCCTCCTCCCTTTTATTTAAAGTCAGAAATGGTCTAGCTCCTACTTATCTTCAGAACTTTATTTCTACTAAAGCCCACAGCTCTCATTATCTACTATCTTATCTTCAGAACTTTATTTCTACTAAAGCCCACAGCTCTCATTATCTACTATCTTATATTCAGAACCTTATTTCTACTAAAGCCCACAGCTCTCATTATCTACTATCTTATATTCAGAACCTTATTTCTACTAAAGCCCACAGCTCTCATTATCTACTATCTTATCTTCAGAACTTTATTTCTACTAAAGCCCACAGCTCTCATTATCTACTATCTTATATTCAGAACTTTATTTCTACTAAAGCCCACAGCTCTCATTATCTACTATCTTATCTTCAGAACTTAATTTCTACTAAAGCCCACAGCTCTCATTATCTACTATCTTATATTCAGAACTTTATTTCTACTAAAGCCCACAGCTCTCATTATCTACTATCTTATATTCAGAACTTTATTTCTACTAAAGCCCACAGCTCTCATTATCTACTATCTTATATTCAGAACTTTATTTCTACTAAAGCCCACAGCTCTCATTATCTACTATCTTATATTCAGAACTTTATTTCTACTAAAGCCCACAGCTCTCATTATCTACTATCTTATATTCAGAACCTTATTTCTACTAAAGCCCACAGCTCTCATTATCTACTATCTTATATTCAGAACCTTATTTCTACTAAAGCCCACAGCTCTCATTATCTACTATCTTATATTCAGAACTTTATTTCTACTAAAGCCCACAGCTCTCATTATCTACTATCTTATATTCAGAACCTTATTTCTACTAAAGCCCACAGCTCTCATTATCTACTATCTTATATTCAGAACTTTATTTCTACTAAAGCCCACAGCTCTCATTATCTACTATCTTATCTTCAGAACCTTATTTCTACTAAAGCCCACAGCTCTCATTATCTACTATCTTATATTCAGAACTTTATTTCTACTAAAGCCCACAGCTCTCATTATCTACTATCTTATCTTCAGAACCTTATTTCTACTAAAGCCCACAGCTCTCATTATCTACTATCTTATATTCAGAACTTTATTTCTACTAAAGCCCACAGCTCTCATTATCTACTATCTTATATTCAGAACCTTATTTCTACTAAAGCCCACAGCTCTCATTATCTACTATCTTATATTCAGAACCTTATTTCTACTAAAGCCCACAGCTCTCATTATCTACTATCTTATATTCAGAACTTTATTTCTACTAAAGCCCACAGCTCTCATTATCTACTATCTTATCTTCAGAACTTAATTTCTACTAAAGCCCACAGCTCTCATTATCTACTATCTTATATTCAGAACCTTATTTCTACTAAAGCCCACAGCTCTCATTATCTACTATCTTCTTCTACTTCCCATTTGTGCTTATCCTCTGCACCCCGCACTTCTACGTAGAATGGCCAACGAGCATTCAGTCAGTGCACCGACATTTATGGAACAATCTCCCTCTTTACATCCGCCAGGCATCATCTCTTGAATCATTCAAAGCCATGTGAAAAACTCATTTGGTTTTATTCTAAATTAATACATTTAAAAAAATATATATACATATTTTTTTTTTTACAGCACTTTGAAACCTTTTTCAAAGGCACTTCAAAACTATTATCATTGTTATTATTATTATTAATGACTGAGGTGGGTGGCTGGTGGAGAGGCGGGTGGGGAAGTTTGAGTCAATTAATAATTTCTAGGTGACTGTAACACTTTTACAGTCGGCAACGCTTCTGCTGATCAGCTGTTTTCTTCGCTCTTGGTTTTCTCAGTTGTGCCAGCGGAAATGTTTTGCAAAAAGAAACAATCGTTTTCTAAGGATATTATTTGTTTGTGGATTTAGTTTTTTTTCCCCTAAATGTTTTCTTTTTATGCCCTTATGGTCATTATGGATATAAAATTGCTGTTAATTGCAAAGCCAAAGGCAAGGTCCATTAACAGCGGCTAGCCACCAACCAAGGTCGTTATCACGCAGTGGAGAACTGTTAATTCTTGCAAGTTATTGAATTATACACAGTGAAGAACTGGAGAACTGTTGTTCCTATAAAGTACCTTTGAAAAAAGAAAAAAAAATCAGAATTTGTATTTTTCTTTTGCCAATAATTTTTAGAATTGTTCTATTCATGTTCAAGGGCCACTCTTTAGGTGATTCAACTTTTTGCGAGGCACCTAATCTCTTACACATATTTAAGTATTTATGTATATTTTCAAGAACCAGACTATGAGCTTTGAAAATTAACAATATCATATATGGAAATACTCTGGTTGGTGTTCGCATCTCAGGTCTTTTTATCACATGTTAATACCCCCCCATGTGACGATTATTTGACCAATGAGAGCATAAACCACTGAGCTATTTATTAGTAACTGATCAAGGTATGCCCCTAATCCATGTTGCACGCTCTCACCACTCTGATGGCTCTGCTAACATCTCTAAGCCGTGGGGAGTTTATGATTGAAAGTAACCATGGTAACATATCAATCTAAATTGCCATGAAGACACTGAGAGGAAAGTAGTAATTGGTGTCCCGTTCCTCCCCCCCCCCCCCCCCCCCCCCTGTATCAATAAAAAGAAATTTGGCTCGTCAACTTCAGATTACAGTGGTTAGAATGTCCATTCCACATTGACTTCAAAACGGTTACCTTTCGAGCTTTCCTACCCTGGGAATTTCTGAGATATGAAAGATGCTTCTTGTCTGCGGAGGAGATCAGTGATTGAGACAAGTAAGCCAGAAAACTAGAACATTTTAAACCCAAAACAACAGAGAAGATAGATTTGGGGTGCAGTGAAAGGCAAAATGTAAAACAAAAACTTGATTTGACGGTAACATCAATGCAGGTGCGGAAAACTTCTGCCCTGCCACTTTTTGATTTTTGTGGCTGAAGCTTGTCATGCAGTTTCATCATCTGTAATCCTGCAAATTTAATTGGTGCAATTAAAAACCAATTTGCCAAATCAACCTGATTTGAATTGCAAAGGCACTTCATAAACCAATAAACTTCATTGAGTTACTCTACCCCTTGGAATGATTAAAGTCGCAAGCTGACCGCTACATGTATTTGTAGGTCAGGTATAACAATACTGTGGAATATTATTAGATGCAGGTTAATTTGAATATACGTAGAAATGTATAACTAAGTTGTCTTCAAGTTTATCTGGGTCTGCTTGAAATAGTTGACCATGGAGAAATTTGAGTCTCACGGTAATTTTGTTGTCGGTGAGCTGTGCATAGGCTGATGTTTTGGAAATGGAAGAGTGAAAAATCTCTACAACATTAAGAGGGATGGTGTCAGCTTTTGTTTTGTATATATTTTTCAAGTCACTTTTAGCTTAAAGACTTGCTTGACTGAAAATAAGTGATCTTTTCTGAAATTCATTTTTAATGTGTTCAATCAAGAAGGAAATTGAGTTCACATGAGATTTTGATTTGAACAAAACAATAATTTTGAATGCCCTTCTACGCCGTGCTTTTCAGAAAGATTTGTGAAAAGCCGAGATGTCATCAATTATGTAAGTCATTTAATAGTGGGAGCTCCATTTTTGTGTAGCCACTTTGTTGCAATAACAAAACAACATCCCACAGATGACGTCAAAGTATTGTCATTTTGAGGCAGGCCGTCAATAACAGAAGTGTAGCTAGTTTTTCAAAACCTTGAGGTTTGGGCCTACTTTTTTTGTATAGAAGTAATATGGTTTGAATAATTTTTTACCCCAAAACATTTTAAAATCTGAGCAACCATTCATGCTTTTCTGAGGGTTGATGTCCATTTGCCGATGCTGCGGCCATACATGCGGTTGGTGTCCGCTGTCACCTCGTTAAACATGGATGGATTCCACGTTAGTGTGAAAATACCACAACAGGTTTTTTGCTGTTTTCTCAGCAAGTAGTCTAGTATTCAGCTGCAACTTTCACATGTGACTTTAATTTTATCTTTCTTGATAATGTCGCCTATAAATCAGCATTGACAAAAACCAATCTGTGACCCTACCTTTTGAACGACTGCTGCATAAACACTACATCATTCCGTTCCTATTTGTTTCATACATGTCTCGTCACTAGGTCTTTGAGTATTTCCAGACAGATTCCGATGCATTATTAGTGTTTATTACTCGCATTATTTTTTAAGAAGATAGTGGGTAATAATGTTAGCAAATTTTAGTGATTTATTTTATTTATTGTTCAAACCGACAGCGGACGAACCGCCAATTTACAAGGAAGGGGAAAACAAAAATAACTTGGTCTTTAAAATTATAAATAACAAATACGTAAGGGGCCATTCAGAAATGTCAATATTTACAAATTTTCTTTTTTGAAATTGTTTTGACCCACCCACCCACTCCAAATTTCAAATTATTTAAATATTGAATGGCTTCATAATATAATCTATACACTGAAAAACAAAGTAATGCCTCAAATGAAACAGATTTTTTAGATTAAAGGTCTCCAACATCAGTAGTTTCCAATGGCTTTTTCTACAAACAACTTTTTGGTTTAATCAGCTGGGTATTTGTTTTCCCTTCCTTTTCGTTTGTTAATATATTATTTATAGAGATTTGTTTTTAAATAAAAATTTGAATTTTGATTTTGAGTTTTTTCTTTTGTCCCAGCCACCCACAAATTCTATTTGTTTTTAACATTGACTATTGTAAATGGCCCCTAAATGTTAAGAATTCAAATTACAAAAGATAAATTCATGATAAATATACAAATGAATAAATAAATAAATACATACATGTACCTACATTAAAATAAATAAATACATCAAAACTCTTTATACATGTTATGTCTATTTCCCTCGTTTTGTATTAAGTTAAAAAAAACAAAACATATTGCTGGTTTGTTAAAAACAATCTTAAAGGCAAAGTATACCTTTGGTTTTTGGAACCGTTCGATTGTTTTAATACTATATAAATGTAGATATATACAATAAACTAACCTGTGAAAAGCTCATGTCAAAAGGTGGTAGCATTTTTTTAGATATCTCAAAAAATCGGGAGCGGTTCTGTCCGCACAGGAAGAATAATCCGTAATTGGAATGCACAATCTGAGAAACATTGGTGACAGTAACGATTATCAAATTCAAATTTTGGGGATAAAAACCACATTTCTTGGAAGTGAAATGTTCCTCAAAATGCTTTATACTATCGTAAGCTGCTGTAAGCTTCTAACCAATAAGTTTTGATTGCCATCAAGTTCCAGAGTGATTACCAAACGTTTACCTTCCCTTTAAAGGCAAAGTATACCTTTGGTTTTTTGAACCATTCTATTGTTTTAATCCTGTATAAATGTAGATAATACAATAAATAAAATTGACCTGTGAACATTTCATTTCAAAAGGTACTCAAGTTTTTGAGTTATCGCCCAAAAACCGGAGCGAATATGTAATTGGCATACACAATCTGAGAAGCGTATCTGACAGTTCTACTTCTCAGATTCAAATTTTAGTGAATAAAAACTGTTATCTTTCTACATAACCACATTACTTTGAAGTGAAATGATTCTCAAAATGCCCTATACTATCGAATGCTGCTGCACTTCTAAAAAAGTAATTTTAATAGTGATTACCAAACGTGCCCCTGCCATTTAAATATAATGTATATACGACAAGGATATTTTGTTTATGGCACTGGCTTTAGTATTCCACTCTGGCTTATTTTTTATATTTTTTTTTACAAAAGATAGGTCAATCAATTTTCAAAATAAATTTAACAATGCATCTTTGAAAGCTAAGGAGTAGATGCTGAAATTGTCTTAATGGGTTTTCATGATCTTCTCATGGAGAAATGTCTCGTGATGAGAAATGTCAAGTAGAGAAGATGTAACAAAAGAAGAGGAAATGGAGCATCCTTGCGGCTCGAAGTCTTGGATTTATGGACAAAGAAAACAATAGCACATGATCCTTGGAACAACCTTTTTGCTGTTCTTCCATTCCAACCAACATAACAAGGGGGAGGCCGGGAGATTAATTAGCCCAGTCCCTTCCAGTATGAAATGAGAATCAGAACATTCTTGTCATTATCTTATATAAGGGACCTCACAAAGAAGGCCACACCATGGTCAAGCTTTATTGTTCTGTTTTTTAGTTTACCCTCCATACTACTGTCTGACCATTCAATATCATCCTCTGTGTTTTTGAATAAGGGAATAAAAGTGTGGTGAAGAGGTTTTCAACCCTCCTACTGTCTGACCAATCAATCTCATCCACTATGGTAAAATGCATGTACGTGTACATGTACAGAGTTTCTTAGTTTTGTAACTTACATATGTATGTGCACAGCTGTGCCAGCATATACAATCCATGTTGTTGAATGGCTGTTTTCAAACGGTTGGTCAGCTTTATTGAAAATTGTTATCAATTTTAGTTGCAGATCCACAGGGACTTAAGAGGAGTTCAACATAAATCGCGATAGACATTTTGTGAATATTTAACAGAAGAGGTCTTTCCTAGTATGCCCTGCATACCAATTTGCGTCGCCATTGAGTAGTTCAATGTAATTTGTCAACTCTGCTTGTACTTCCAATTCACTAAATTCTGAAGAAATCTTCAATAGAGTTCCCAGCCCTTATTATAGTAGAGTTTACGACATCAATGTCTTTTGCTTTCACAAATTATCTTTATTAAGGAAACAAGCACTATGCCAAGTTAAGCCAGGAAAATTTGCTTGAGACTGTTGTTCCAAGTCAACTTAGCCCTTTCAATACCATTGTCGAGTTTACTCGACAGTGCGCCGTGTAGTGCTTCCGTACCAATGTCGAGTTTACTCGACACAAAAAGCAGCGGCGTTTGAGAGCCTGTAATTATTTTGTTTGGCGCCCTCTGCTGTTGACCTTTATATAGACGGGTAGCTTGTTTATCGAGCTTCACAATGGTGTGTATTGTATAGAGGGTCGCCATTACGATATTCCGAGAAAAATTACATTGCATGCAGCAGTACTTCCAGATTTCACGCTTCCGTTTTCCTGACAAAAAATCACCATCATGGCTGTTCGTGACCTGGAGGTTTTGGTTGAAATATTTGTCGTAAGTGACTCCGAATTGGACTCGGAAATATCTGAAGAAGAACCTAGTGAAGATTCAGATGAAACTCGTGATGTTTCGTCGCCAGGCACGGTCAATTATGACAACTATCCTGACGATATACCGGTAGCTGGACCGAGCACGGCACCCGTTCAACGCTGTGGGCTTGGGCGTGGACCCGGCGGGCCTCGACCCATTCGTGCCGATCGAGGTGACAAAGGACATAAAGATAATGTATACAAATTTGACATCATATGAAAGGTCATTTCATAAGCTACAAATTGTATGCATAAAGTTTTTCCCAAAAAATATGTCTTCACACAGAAAATCAAGATTGAAAAAATATGAACACTGCACGTTGCTTTTTGTGTGTGTGTGAGTAGGTAACCACATTCAAACCGGGGACCTATAACAAAAGAGGACAATAGGTCCACGGTTGCTATCACAAAGGAAAGCATTGTGGTCCACGGTTGCTATCACAAAGAGTTGAACAAAGGAGGGTCCACGATTGCAGGCTGTTACACACTTGTGTGTGTGTGTGAGTAGGTAACCACATTCAAACCGGGGACCTATAACAAAAGAGGACAATAGGTCCACGGTTGCTATCACAAAGGAAAGCATTGTGGTCCACGGTTGCTATCACAAAGAGTTGAACAAAGGAGGGTCCACGATTGCAGGCTGTTACACACTTGGGTGTGTGTGTGAAAAAATGCGGTACACAGCAGTGTGACCCCTATAAAAAATGCGGTATTGAAAGAGTTAATCTATTAAGGTCAAGCCCATTGCTGTTGACACTACCGGAAGGTTGCTTCTGAACGGATTCATCCCAATCGGTTTTGATCAATGACAAATTTAATTTTGTAAAGTGCCTTTTTATTCTGCTTTCCCCGATGAGAAACCCGACCTTGTGTTTTTGTTGTAACTGCCCATGGGGGCACGCTCTTTTGGGACACTCTTGTTGCCGTGGGTAATGTGATTGAGAATTGATTGTATCAAAAAGGAAGGCCCGAAGGTGCCGGGTCCTCTTTTTTTTCTCACAGCATAAATAAATAAGTACAAGACGAATTCAAAACAAATCGGGATGAGAGTCAAAGTTGCCTTGCTAAGACGGTGTTATCCTTTCTTTTCATTTTTGTGAAAAAAAACTGTTTTTTGATGTTTAAGGTGTTTTAAATGTTGGGTCATAATTTGCCAAAATGGCGTAATTTTTATCCGAAAGCCTACTTTTTATAAAGATTGTAATGGTAGTGAGCTACTGCGAGATTGTTTTGTCTGAAGTGCTCCCATTGATTAGAAATCAATAAAAGAATGTAAACAAACTTGAATCTCCAAGGATCGCCGTCTGGCCACTTTTGGAGATTCAAGTTTTGGTGGTGTCCATTTGTGATGATGCTGTTCGTACCTGCTTGTCGCCTCACCCAACGTAGATGGATTAGATTTTCTTGATGAAAATACACATCTCATTTTTTTTCTGTTTTCTCAACGACTAGGCACTTTATTTAATTGACACTTTCACAGTTGACAGTTATTTTATCTTTCTTGATAATTTGGCTGACAAAGAAACAATCTATGACAATACCCTTTAGGTGTTAGGGATCTTGCCTTGCACACCACAGTGCACTCTTGATTAAAACTGTTTGAATGCATTAACTTTAGGAACAAATCCAAACCCTTTGAGATTTTCACCCTGTGATTCTTTAAACTACTTTTTGTCGATATGAAAAGAGCTTTACCATGCTTCTGCTCAGTATTGTTTTCCGGAACTTTTTGAGCTTCTGGAGTAATATTTTTTCTTTGGAATGCCCTTGTTCAGGGATGCCAGTCAGAAGCCAAGGGGTTGGTTGGCTTCTGACTGGCATCCCCAAACAAAGATATTGACAAAATAGGGAGACTGCCAACATAGGGCTAGATAGCTCAGTTCGTAGAGCGCCGGCATGTTAATCCGGAGGTTGTTGGTTCAAATCCTGCTCTAGTAAATTTTCTCTTTGTTCAACCCCAAGTGATTATTATCTCTCAGAAACTAAAGGATATTTCTGAATCAGCAACTACAGCTGTGGCTAGAGCTTGGAAGCATTAGGAAGCCCAAAGCAACACCTTGGCAACAGCCGTAGCCAAAACAGCTGCCGCCACATCTCGATTGGGTTTTTAAAATGTCAGGATCGGTCAACCTCTGAGGATGTTTTTTTCATCGTAAATTTTCTTGCAAGTGTATGTTTATTAAGAGGTTTCTCATCTATGTTTCGTGGATCATTACCTGCAGTGACGGGTTTGACTGAGCCAAATCTGTTTGTTGTTCCTGTCAACATGATTGATTGTTTGTTGGCTTATCAAAAGATTTCAGTACCCAGCAATGAAGGCAAACATGAATCTATTTTTATATCCAGTTGTAAGAGTGTCTTCCAAACATAATTGGCTGTTTTGAGTTGAGAATGCCATCATGCGGAGTCAGATCCCTGCCGCTAATCAGAATTTCATTTCCGTTTTGTTCTCGGAAAAAAAAGGAAGACTAGAAAAATCTATCGGCCAGCTGTGCATGGTAGCATCCACCGTGCTGTACTAAAAATAGAGTAAATTGAAACGGGACAATTCCATTCTGTTGTAGTGAAGATCCCATGGCAATGTTTTGGTTTTTTTATGTCGGCGGATGGGCTTGTCTTGGATCACACAGTTTATGGTTTTCGCCTAGATTTGAAGGCTTTGGGTTACATTTAGCTGAAAACACAATTTCATAGAGCTGCTTCAGCAGAAATATTGCTTAAAGAGGAAAGGAAGTGACCAATTCAATTTTGTTTTGTACATATTTTCTCATAGATAGAGTCCTCATGTGAGTGAGGAAATAATTACAAGTCTCTAACCTCACATTAAAATGGTGTAAATTGCCATTTTATTCAATACCCTTCCAGTGCAAAGATTTGTCAACATCCAAAACATCTGATGACATCATTCTGAGAAAAATGGGTCACTACATTTAATGTGAGGTTAGAAACTTGTATTTTTTTCCTTGCTCACATGAGGACTCTATCTATTGGAAAATGGGTACATCACAAAATTGAACCGATCATTTCCCTTCCTCTTTAAACATTTTCTGCTTCGCAAATATAAGAAGGATACCAGTCACAGATTGTACGTGAGACATGGTATTTTGGCTGGTAACCTTGTTCTGGTAAGCATAATTTTGTTCTGCTTAGCTACTTTTTGTGCTCAAGCAGCTTTGTGAAAATTGGCCCTGATTGCTGACCCGTCTTAGCTAATTATTTGTAATTGGCCTTCCACAAGGTCAGTGGTAAGCCATCATATTTTTATTTGTTGCATTAAAAATTATTTACTGCAAAAAAATATATATATATTAATGGCCTCATGGTTGGACCCTAGCGGAGTCTTTCTCAAAGGTTAGATTTTTAACATTATGCACCCATGGTTGTGAAATCAAGAAGCCTCATTGGCTAACTTATTCACTACACAGTTGTTTAGAAGACTGGGGAAACCTGTAAGAGTAATAATAACAGAGTTTTATGAAAGCAATATTTCATCAATAAGGTGCTCAGGGCACTTATCACAATATGATTTCTTCCCCTGGTCAACTACCCCTAACGATCTTGAAACCCTGATAACTCCTTAGGAATATGCAGCACCGGCAGCCAAATGGGTGCATAGCTTGCTAGTTGTTCCCATCGACAATCGTTACCCTCACATGTAGATTGTACCCATTTACTCCTGGGTGATGAAAAGCAATTAGGTGTCTTGCTCCCGGACACAAGAATTACGACTGGGATTTGAACCTACAATCCGGTGGCTTAGCCACCAGAACTTGAGATTGATGCATTAGATCATTGCGCAGCTGTAATCAAATTTCCCTGATCAACAGGGTAAACCCTTACTGTTAGATTATGGAGGGGCTCAAAAGTTCCAAAGATAGGAACATTCTAAGTTGATCGGTTAACGATTCCAGTGGGGATGCCGGAATGTTCAATTGGAATGTTCAAAACACGCACATTACTTTGTGTAAGAAATGTTCCTGTACTTCGGCACAATGTTGCGTTCCAGCAGATCGTTCTGGCGGTCCTCTGGATTGGGGGCGGATGCCTACAGGAACGTTCCTTTGCACCTAGAATGTACCTGACCTTTGAGACGCTCCCTTAGTGTCCTGACTTCTTTTAATTGCATCATCCACAACCAAGGCCTTGTACACTGGACCTGGCTAAACATCCCACCTGAACTTTAAAGCCACCTGTATCTCTTGCCCAAGGTCACAAACAACCATCTTGGCTGGGATTCAAACCCACATTCTGTAAAAAAAAAACACACACAAACTTGGACACTGTGTGCTGAACCAGGTTTTGAATAGCTAGTTGTACTATCGGAATTAGTTGCTTTTTAAACATTTAATTTGCCTTAGCTTGCAGTTGAACATTAATTTGCCTTAGCGACGAATTTGGAGGAGACCAGTCACAACATGTGTACACCTCAATGTTTTTTGGCTGGTACCCTCACTACCCTGTCCCTTCTAATTAGCTTTAGTGAAATACGACTCCTGGTGTTTTGAATTTCAAGCTTCTGATGGTTTGTGTTTAGTACAGTTTGTAGATACAGTTTATTTTTAATGTCAAACATAATTACCAGTTCAAATGAAACTCACAGATTGTTTATAAATTGTCTTGAGTTGACTTTAGATTCGTTATTTGTTCCTGCTTTGCCCGGAAGCTGACATGTTACTGGGGGGGGGGGGGAAAAACCACCATTAATTTGGAGTTAGGACCATCTGATGATACCTGTTAGTGTCGGTTAACCGCTGCTGGTTATAAATAAATAAATAAAATCTGGCTGGCCTTTGGGCAGAATGCTTAGTGTTTTATTCAGTGTTATTGATTATGTGAGGAGTCTAATTTGTGTATATTACATCCTTTCATCACTCTTTTAATGAGAATTGTCTCAGGCAGAAACCTTCTGGTTGAAAATAATCTATAACCGTGTCTGAATTGGCAGCTTGCTTCTAAGCAGCTATTGGCAGCTAGCTGCTAAGCAGCTATTGGCAGCTAGCTGTTAAGCTGCTATTGGCAGTTAGATGCTAAGCTGCTTTCGGCAGCCAGATACTAAACAGCTATTTGTAGCTAGCTGATAAGCAGCTATTGGCAGCAGCTGATAAACAGCTATTGGCTGCTAAAGAGCTAAACCAAGGCTTTGTTGTATCAGTATATATTGAGCATAGTTAACCACTTCCGATCGGTATTCCCCAAAATTGTCTGTGCCTCTGCTTGGTATTATTCTTCTGATCATTTTGGAGATTCCGGTGTAATCATTTACCTATGCACGCAAAAGAACCCAGAACACTGATCATGGAAGAGTAGGGGTTTACCTAGGTGTTTCTGGCTCATTGAAAGCACCTTAGTTGAGGGGTTTTCTCAGGCTGCTGAGTTGCTGTTTATGAGGCATCCTTGGTTTTGTTACCATAATCATGTTCTCTTTCTACACTACTTAACTTATTAGTACTTTTTCATCATTTCTGTCTTTGTTCAACCTGTCTGTCCGTACGTTCTTGTTTATGTTCTGTTTGTCTGTCAACACAAGCCTCGGCTTCTAGATGATGCCTCCATATTTATTTAGTTTTCTGCGTGGTAAAATATATTTGATACTATAATAATAATACTAATAATTTTGTTTTTATTTTGCTCCAGGCCAAGTAGTGGATCTTCGACTCAGGTTACTAGCAGTAAGGCTTTGAAGCTACATGTAGGAGAGCAAAGTAAACGAGGTCATCCAAATCAATCTGGTGAGTTTAATCTTGTGGAACAGACTATGTCACCTGTGACATGAAATGTTGGCAAAGGGCCACTAGGCCTTGATTCCTGCAGGCACAAGAACATAAAGTCGTACATTTAATTATGGAGACAATTGTGGAATGAGTGAAGAAAAATTTACTAGAGCGGGACTTGAACTGTGACTTCCGGATTAAAATGCCGGTGCTCCACCAACTGAGCTATCTAGACCTGATGTTGGGGGCCTCCCTATTTTGTCAGTATCATTGTTGGGGGGTATCATCTTAGAGCAGAGGGATCACCTTAAGGGGATGTAACTTTTTTATTTCAAATGTTAAGTAATAAAACACAAGGGAAACTGACTGGGTGAATTTTTAATTTGATGTGATGAACAAAGAAAAAATTACCACAGCAGGACTAGAACCTGCAACCACTGCCACATTAATCGGAGGTTTCACGTTCAAGTCATGCTCTAGTCAAATTGTCTTTGTTCAACCCACAATTATTTATAACTTACCCAGTCAGTTTCCCCTTGTGGTTTATTACTTGATATTCGAGACTACATCAAACCATTTTGATCAATTTTGGATGAAAGGGGAACATATCAAAACAGTCGTTTCGGTTTTACGCGGTGATGATAACACAAAATTTAAACATTCTCTTTGTGATCAGTGTGGTATCTTGCCTGCCGGGAAGTACCATGGAATGCTTGCTTTCATGTGAACTGCATATTTTTGTTTTAGTTTTTTTGTTAAAGGCAGGGTATACCTTTGGTAATCACATGTACTCCAAAAATTAATTTTAAAAAATATAAAAAAACGCAATTGGTATGAAAAGCACTGCAGCTGTTGATAATGTATAACACTTTAAGAAATGATTCCCTTCTAAGGAAGGTGGTCTTTGATAAAAGGATTCCAAGAAAAATCTAATCCGAGAAACATTTCATGCATGAAACGTTTCTCGGATTATTCTTCCTGCGTGAACATAATTGCTCCAGATTTTTGGCGATGTCTCAAAAGTGCCAACCTCCTCTGGAATGAAATTTTGGCAGGTTAGTTTTATCGTACATACCTACATTTGTATTGCATAAAAACAATCGAACGGTTCCAAAAACCAAAAGTATACTTTGCCTTAAAGTCTGATTGAATTAAATTCTGGGCTTCACCTTTTACTATCTGGCCATATCTTTATATGTGAACTGCATGTTTCAATAATGTCGACCAAGCCAAAGAGTCTGTTTGCGTAGATTTGTTTGTAGTTTACACTTCGTGTCTGTAGCTAAGCCCCCAACATGTATAATATATCTACAAACAGGAAATACTCATTTGGTCGCCACACTTTTAAACAGGGCCGGAATATACTAATGAGAAAAATAGATTGATGCTGGACTTAGTCCACTCTTTGAGTTCTGAGGTAATTAAACCAGGTTGAGACACTAAATCTTTGAATCTGACACGCTTCCTGACAATTATCTTTGTGTAGTTGGGGGGGGGGGGGGGGGGGGGGGGGAGGTTGGGACCAACACTCCAATCAACAGCCATCTCTAATTGCATAGTGTGTAATATGTGTTAATGGCTGAATTGTCTAATCCCCTGAGGATTTCCAGGCTCTTGAAAACAGGTTTTAGAGTAGATTCCCCCCCCCCCTAGAAAAAAATGATTAATTCATGATTTTACAAGGCTTGCATTTTATGAAGGGCATTCCCATGAGAAATTCCGTCTCAAGTGCCGGGGAAAATTGACCCAGATCTTATAGATGGTTGAATGTCCTTACAAGCTCTACCAAATTTGATATTTCAGGGGCCAGGAGTGTCATTTAAGACAGACATGGTGCATTATAAATGTACATTTTATTTATTACGTTTATAATGCGTCATGTCTGTTAAAAATGACACTTTTGGCGCCGAATTATCAAATCTGGTGGAGCTTGTTAAGAATGATTTTATGAGACAAAGCAACCATAATGCAACACCTTGAAAGGTATTACAAGGTGAGGTGGCGCATATTGCTGCCAGACCATGCCAGAAACAATGGGGCAGGCTCCTTCTCCTTACAATAAATGCACAGTGCTCTTTCACTTGCATTACACACTACACAAGACTTATGGCTTTACGTCCCATCCAAAGGACATAGCAATATTAGTTAAAGTGCCTTGCTTTTAAGGACACAAGTGTGACACAAGTGTCAAGACTGGGACTAGAACCCACACTCTGCTGATCGGAAACACCACAGCTTGAGTCCAGTCTGCTTGATCGTTCAGCCAAGATACGCCACAATGTTATTTTTTTTTTAAAAGAAACAAAAAATTGGAAATTTTCAGTCGTGCTGAAGTTGCTGTCTTCACTGCCTTGTTTCTATTCGCATCCTTCAGGCTATTAATCAGACATAATATTCTTACTCTGTTTGTCTGATTTCCGATTTTGTTGCCTGTGGGAAAAATCAGAAAAACTGTGATTAAATACCCTGAAAAGTATAGTAAAGCTTACACCATGCGGACATGTAGGTCAGCCCTTGTAATCAATAAAATGTTCCTACTTTTTTTCCAAGGACCAAATTTCATGCCTGGTTAATAATGAATGAAATGAAAAAGGAATAACGGTGCATTTCTGTTGGATTCTCACTTCAAATCAATATTTCATTTTTTATTTTTGTTCATCAATACGAAGGTGAGAGTGATATATTGAGTACGTACGATGACGACTTTCGGAAGGCCATACATTTGTCACTTCAAGAATTGGAGTCCAGTGGAGGTATGCTTCCCCCAAATTATCTTGTCTTGAATTTTATAAAAGGAGATATCATTTATGTTTTTGGCGGTTTTTTTTTCCCTTCTTTTTCCAACCTTCCAAATCACTGTTGTAGCCAGTAGAATCTCCAGATTTCGTTGAGCCAGTTTTGATTTAAATTAATAAATTCTCTATAATCGGTCAGACACACGTAAACTTTGGACATCTGGTTCTTGGATGTACATCTATGTGATGATGGACTCACGATGTGGCTATTAGTACCCGGTGGTGATTTAGCGACATGAATGATTGCCCCAGACAATAAGTGAAATACTGTATTGTCAATAACACTTAGGCGCACACAGACAACGGAAAGAAATCATGATGGTCATTGGAGTATTATATCTCTGATGTTGCGATTTGAGTACAATTTGTTCTTTGTTTTGAGTGAATGTTATGTTAAGGTATCTAGGTAAAACAATGGGGGGGGGGGGGATGGAGGGCGTGTTACCCCAACTGACGATTAAGGTTGGAGGAAAATTATGTTGAATTTAGAGGTCAGCATTATTGACTTTAAAAAGTGTGTTAAGTGTTATTGTAAAGTGGGGGTCGCACTAAGATTTTGAGCGCATGTTTGAAACTAAAGTGAGAAAGAAATTAATTTGTAATACACATGTGTACATTCATTTAACAGTTGTGTGCCTCAAACAGCAGCTTCTAACTTGTTGTTTTCTGCTGACCATTCATTGATGATAACAATAATTAACAAAAAGAAACCTGCTATCAGCGAAGAATTATTTATCAGGGAAGTTGCAACTTGCCCAATGAAACCAACCCAACTCCAGCGAAATATGGTGCTGGAATTGCACAGACTTTGTTCCATTTGTCCAACCTGGTTGCCATTGGCAACACAGACTTGGTAAACTTACACAAGGAGCAAAAACGGGAAATGGTTGGTGGCCCAACAGCTGCACACTCGGGAGTCAGCGAGGCAAAGGTGCTGAATTGAGGTATTAATCCTTCCTAAGGTTGTAATTTGATCGTTATTGGTTCAGTCACTGTAAACAGACAGTGAGTGATGCTGGTTGTCCGTCAATGAGAAACTCTCATCCCACCCGCCCTTCCTTCCACCACCCTCAACTATTTAGACAAAATTAATTTGCTTTTGGAAAATACCCTCAAAGATCAAAGTTGATAACGCTTTTTTTTCAATTTTCTTCTTTCATTACGCAAAAAATTGCGGATTAAACCTCAGGTCAGACTTCATGCGTGCAAGCCAATTTATGTTGGACAAACAAATTAATACGTGCTGTTTTCCCATTGTAGTGCTGGGAAATTTACTTTGCTTTTGAAGTTCGCGTGGAAGCATGGAACTGGCTTTATACATGGTGAACACTTTGCATGAATATATAGAAGAGGCAAATCGTTTCGCCAAGTAAATGAGGAATGAAATAATAATAATAGTAATGGACATTTGTAATGCGCCATGCAAGATACTCCTGACACTTAAAAAAGGGACTCTGCTAGTGACGGTACTTAAAGCCAAGGCTGAACAAGTGAGTTTTCAGAGAGAGAGTGTCTAGTAGTCTGAGGTTCAGTCGAAGAGCATTATTAGCACTGATTAAAGTTAATAATTTACCTCAGTGAGTTCGGGTTATACAATTTAGTCTGGTTATGAAAACCAACTTTGACAAAATTGAGGTTAATTACGATTTTACTCATAATTAGCACAGATTTAAGTTTTTATCTTGAACTTTTTCCCTCTCATATTCATCTTGAGCATCAAAACAGCCTCATTGCTCATCATCATTCAGCATTGACATGCATCCGTAGCTGCCTCATCCTTAGATTGTAATGAGGGATCTTCTTTCCTGGGGGGGGGTCTCCGCCATCACCTGATTCTCTTTCACTCGCCGCTATTCTCAGCTCTTACACACTTCTACAACTGCACTTTGTCACATTGTCTTTCCAACGCAGCTTAGGGCGACTTCTGCCAAGACTTGTACCCTTAGGCAGACCGTCTATATCTGTGTGAGGAAAAATAAACTAATTAAACCACAGCTTGGGGTACTAGTAGAAGATTAGAGGGGTTGGGGTTGGGGGAAAAAGTCGGTAAAAGAAATTGTGTTTGATAATACTATTTTTTAGCTCTCTCTAACTCAAATTCTTAAAAATGCCACCTTCGAGTTTAAATCGTACTCAGCCTCAATGTTTACAAAGTTGGTTTTCATAACCAGACTAAGTGTGGATTACATCATTTGTGGGAGCTCCGTTTTGTATAGCCGCTCTGTTGCAATAACAAAGCAACATCCCACAGATGACGTCAAAGTATTGTCATTTTGATGCATGATGTCAACGGCAGAAGTGTAGCTACATGTAGCTTTTCAAAACCCTGCAGTTGGGGCCTAACCTTTTGATCAATAATTACGAAAAATTACGAAAAATTGTGAAAATATCAACATTACTATTAATTGATAAAAGAACATATTATAAACAAGTTGAAATAGCATTCCTGTTTAAGTAGCTGTTTAAGGAAAAAAAACGGCTACAGCTTTCCGATTGCTAATGAATGTGAGCCACAGGTGGATGGAACATCTTAAAGTCCATCGGCTATTAGACAACCATCAAGTAACTTGGTGAAGATGAGGAAAAATACTCAAGATAGTCCCTATTACTTAGAGAGAGCAAACAGTGAGATGAACAGGCACTTGACATGCAGAACACCAAAGTCAAACACTTAGAAGTCCGTCAGCATGACAGCTGCTTGATGGACTCTCGAACAGCACAACACTCGGCAAGCCAATATGCTCTGAATCAGCCCAATCTGATGCGTTTGACTCGGCAAACGACTTGGGAAACGGCCCCTGTCTAATCTGCCACTCGAGACATCTTCTGCTCTTCAAAATTCAACATGTACTTCAAGACTGAATTATTAGTGCTGAGATTTGTTCTTGTTCTCGTTGTTTTTGTTGTCTTTAACAGGTATAGACCAATCCAAGCACGCCGTGCTGCCATTGCTTGGACGCTGGCAGCGCAAGGTTTTGTACAGAAAGACATGGAAAAACTGTCGTCTTTTTAACCTTTTGTGTGAATTAGGTGTCTTTCGCAACGATTTACAGAATTTCCCTTACAGGACAGCATGACAATACGATGTATAGAACACTGAACATTGATATTTGTAACTAAGTAGACACTGAATCCTGAAAACAGTGCAGACAATATGTGAGTTTTAGTGTGATGCTACATGGAAACTGCACTGTCTGGTGTTTTACATGGGGGAATAGTGTATAAAGCACTCACCTCTGACCAATGTGGCCCTGGTTTGATTCCCAGCTAAGGCCATACAGTGTGTAAGTGGAGTTGTGTGTTGGTTCTCTCCTATGCCACTAGGTTTTTTTAAATGTCCGGGCCCTCTGGTTTTCCTTTCTTCGGAACAATCAAACACTTTTGATCTCTGGCTAACACAGCTGTTTTAGCTACAAAGGTCTTGACAAAAGGCTATAGAGTCAGTTGCATTTGACTGCTCTGCCATGACACACCAATAAAATAAACAAATTTAAGATCATCTTCAAGGCGGTTCCAGTTTTTCACTCCGAAAAAAGACTGCGTAAACCCACACGTATACTTGTACTGTACACTGTGCGTAATGTGTGTATCACGATAAGCAAGACACCTGTGCTACTACTGTGCGTAGGTCATCTGCACTCTTACTATTGTCCGCATTGGAGGTTGATTCAGAAAGTTGCCGTGTACATCTCACACCAAGCATGCACTGCGTATAGATGTACATGCACATTCATGTGCACACAGATACATGCACATATCTAGCTCGGGAGGGTAAAAAATGAAACTAAACAAAAACAAATAAATAAATGAAAATAAAATTCCAACGCCTTGGTCAAGGCTATATTTGAGTTTTAATTTTAGTATTTGCGTGGATGAATTTTAAGGTAGGGTTCCATGAATGATCAAAAATGTGTTAGATTTTTGTTTATGAAATAAATTAATCGAAAACACAATTTAAAAACAGCAGCCTAAATAAAAACTAAGGTGTTTTTCAGTTGAATAGGAATCTGTTTGATTCCTGTGATTTTTGTTGTCAATATCCATGCCGTTATTTTGCAAGGACTGGCAGGTGTTTTGACAATGCATAGGGGATACAACCTTTTCTAAAAGAGCAATTAGGTTGATCGTCATTTATTTCTGCTTTGTTAATGTTCGTGATTGCATGCGATAAGTGAGTAATAATATTCAATCTTCTGACGCTTTGTCTGTGATTTTGTTTATGATTAAGGAAAGGGGGCTGAAAAGGGATTGTACAAATTTGTGTTTTTTCCGAGCTGTTGTTGTTTGAGAACATTATTTTAAAGGGTGTGTACAACATTGGTAAGATTAAAAATATAAATGTTTGCAGATTTGCACATAACTTACATGGTATAAAGATGGTCATGGTGGAAAACTTCCCTTGAAATAGTTTTGCTTGAAATGCCATATTTTATAGGAAATTAGTAAAACAATAGTCTTTAATCGAAAACACAATTTAAAAACAGCAGCCTAAATAATGATTAAGGAAAGGGGGCTCCCTCCTGTAGAGTGTCATGGCCGAGTGGTTAAGAGCATCGGATTCAAGTTCTGGTGGTTTAGTCATCGGGGTGTGGGTTCGAGTCCCGGTCATGACGCTTGTGTCCTTGAGCAAGACACTTTGCTATAATTGCTTCTCTTCACCCAGGGGTATAAATGGGTACCTGCAAGGGTAGAGGTTGATATTGTGTTTGAAAAAGCCTTTGGAGCGCCACCACGGCAGCTCGGGCTGTATACTCCCCAGGGAGCTGAGAAAGATTAAAGGAATGTTATTGGCCCAATGACCAGGGCACTAATGTAAAGCGCATTGAGACGTTATTGTGAAATGCGCTATATAAGAACTGGTTATTATTATTATTATTATTATTATTTATCCAGCAGGATAAAATCCGATGTTTAAAAAAAAGTTAAAACATATAATGGGGTTTTTCACTGTTTTCTCATGACTCTGAAGACCGATTGAGCTTAAACTTTCACAGGTTTGTTATTTCATATATATGTTGGGTAACATCAAGTTTGGATACAGGTCTTTTTGGCAATTACCAATGTTGTACACACCCTTTAAAGGAAGGGGTATTTGATATTTTTTGGTCAACATTATGCTGATTGATTGGCAGAATTGTCATGAAAGATACAATCAAAGTCACCTGTGAAAGTTTCAGTTGAATACAGTGTCTACTTGTTCAGAAAACAGGAAAAGACTGTCATAGTATTTTTATCGCAATCTTTGTAGATTCAAATTTGTTGTCGTTTGTTATTGATTTCTAATGAATTAGGGCATTTCAGACGAAATCATTTCGCAGGATGCTTACTAGCACTACCATGTTTATAACAAGTACTTACATTTTTTTTTGGGGGGGGGGTCATTACCAAAGTAAGACCCTACCATTGTCAAAAACCAGTATCCATATTTTATGTGACCCAACATAAACATAAAATAACATAGCTGTAAAGGTTTAAGCTCAATCGGCCACCAGAGTCACAAGAAAATACTGAAGGAAACCCTTGCATGTTTTCACTGTTTTTAAACATCAGGTTTTGGACTCCCACGATAAAATTAATTGTTTTAGGCATTTCTCAAAAACTATACTATTTCAAGCAAAGCTATTGCGAGGGAACTTTTTCACCATGACCATCTTTATACCATGTAAGTTACATGTAAATCTGTGAACATTTATATTTTCAATCTTAACGATGTTGTACACACCCTTTAAACCGCCCTTTTTTTCAAGGAACATAAACAACAACATAATGAATGAGTGAACATTTCGGGGAAATTTGAAGGTTCTAAACAATAAGTTTCCTCTTTGGGTTGATAATAAGTTTATGGAGGATAGCAACATTTCTTAAGGGTTTCTACCGATCCTTGAAAAGTCTGAAAAAGTCTTACATTGAACTACCAAAATGTAAGGCCTTAAAAAGCTTTTAAAATATTAAATTCAGTTTATAAGGTCTTTAAAAAAAAGAAGTAGCGTGTAATGAATTTTCTTATCATCTCGTAAAAAACAACATTTCACTCCATGTAAAAAAAAAAGTAACATAAAGTGTGAGTGGGTATAGCTGTTTCCCTTGCTTTATTCACCTACTTTTGGTCTTAAATTTTGTTATGGGAAGCATTAACAGGGTCTTAAAAGGTCTTAAATGTGACAGATATAGTGTGCTATATTATAGTGTGCAGATACCTTTTGATTATTCAAACTATTTAAAGTTTTTATTATCTTCAAACAATCACAAAACTCTTTCGAAGCTTGTATACATCTTTAAAAATAAAATGCTTACAGGCGTGTTACTTCATACAAACCTTAATTAGAATCAATCAATACTTAATCAGAATCAATCAATACTTAATCAGAATCAATGAATACTTAATCAGAATCAATCAATACTTAATCAGAATCAATCAATACTTGAAGAAAGAAACGAGTGAAACCTTTAAGCCCCTTTCTGTTTTCCGATGTTAGAAACCTTTGCAAACATACATCGTTAAGATTTCTGACCTTTTATCTAAGCTTTCTATAAGATCCCAATTTATTTCCAACCCCTGTTGTCTTCTTTTCATCAACTGTCTCTTCTTCAATACCAACAATCCCCCCCCTACCTTTACTCTGTCACCAGTCAAAAGAAATCAATGAATTATTCACCACTGCCTAAGAGAGCAGTCGAGCCTTTGAAGTGGAGCATCTTTAATTCATGTTGAAACTATTTTTGCAATTGAAAGTATCCTCATGTGAATTCATCCAATATTTGTTATTTCCTTGGTAACATTTATTTTGTTCTAACGTGATAATAAAGGGTAAAGCTTTCCATTATTGCATCCAGCCGTTTGCCCACTATTCACTGAACTCATTTGATAGGAACTCTTAGTAGATTCAGTGATAAAAGCGTGTAGCGGGCGAGCAGTCCGGAGCATCAAACTTGTGATGGCCAAGTTATCAGAGTGTGGGTTCGAATCCCGGTCGTGATCATGCTTGTGTTCTTCAGCACTCTTATTGCCTCTCGTGTCCAGGAGTAAATGGGTTCCTGTAAGGGTAGAGATTGTTGAGGTGATTGATTGGAAACCTGTGTGCCTATTTAGCTGCCGGTGCTGCATACTCCTAAGGAGCTGAGATGGTTTCAGGAATGCTTAAGGCCAAATGAAGAGGGGTAGTAATAGTGTAAGGCACTGTGATGCAATATTTTAAAAGCACCCAATAAATGCATACTATTAGTTATATTTTTACATTTTGTTTTTGAAAAACTCAATTAATTTTCCATCCTCTAAATGAACACACCATGCAACCACCCCAAAGGATGAACGACTCCTCCCAAAAAACCTTTTTTTTCAAATGCAGCGAATCTTGTTTATTTATTCCAGCTGGCAGTCTAGACTGTCTTAGGTTGCATTGATGTTTAGATTGAAGAGAAATAACATTGTGCTGATCGCAGGATCTTATCTGCCTTATCTGACACTTTGAGACATGATTAAAGGTACCAAACCTTCTCTAGTGTCACTTTTAACAATTTGTGGGTCTAGGAAGACTGAGGTTTCGTCGCAAGTCATGGCTAAGAGGTTAAGAGCACAGGACTCAAGCTCTGGTGATTCTGATCAGCAGAGTGTTGGTTCGAGTCCCCGTCAAGACACTCGTGTCCTTGAGTAAGATACTTTACCAAAATTGCTTCCTTCGGATGGGACATTAAGCCGTTGATCGCATGTACTAAGAACACAGAACGCTTATCGTGGAAGAGTAGGGGTTATTCCTGGTGTTTCTGATTCACATAGCAACCACCCTGGTTTATAGGTTTCCTCAGGCTTCCGAGCTACAGTGATTAAGTTCACTTATGAGGTATCCTTGGTTTCATTACCAGAAATATATCATAATAACAACAGTGATTACTGCGATGGTATCACATTTGTACACTTGCATCGTGACTTTAATGGCTAAAATTTGATACTTTCCACAGCACAAACTTCAACAAAATATGAGCTATTGTCATCTCAGCACTAACTAAATTAAAACGAATGCCTGACACTGTCAAGCTTTAAACAATAATCTATGACTTTTTGGTGATAACGTACACGACTCCCAGCATCATCCGGAAAAAGGGTCTCAAAAGATTATTTACATACTTATCGCCAAGCCCAACACAGATGAACATGCTGACAGAGAGTTGTTATGGCGGACATTACCGTGACAGTTCGCTTCTGTTTTTCCCTGCCATCCTGATTTATAATGATGAAACTAAACAGGACATAAAAGCACTTCATCTTTAGATTACAAAATCCTCTTCATTTTATTTCACAATTTCGAGTTAGTATGCTTACATAAAGGTCATAGAAACGTATCTTAAAGTAATGACTATACTAACCTTTGTTGTTGTGCAACGTACCAGAAGATCATCTGATTTGAAGAAAAAGGTCATTGTACCTCAAATGCCAGACATTAGGAATAAAATGAACCGTCAGATTTTTGACTTAATTTGAGACAGAAGTTATGTGGTGAAGAAAAAACAAAACAATGATGTCAGTTTTAATTCAAAGCTGTATTTTCTAATGCAGCCAACATTAAAATTTGAACACGTGCTAGCCAAAAAGTGACAAAAAGATATTTTGATACCAAATTTTTCATGTAATTAAACCCTCCCTTAAATAATTAGTTTCAAATTAGGATAAACAGGATTCAGCTGGAAGTAGCCAGATTAAACTGTCCAGAACCGGCTCTGCTGGTACCAAGGCAGCTGGCTCTGTCACAATGCATGGAGACAATGTGAAGTATGAAAAATCAAACAGTTTCTTTGGAGCAAAAAGAGCATCCTGCGTTATTCTCCAACATTTTAAGGACAGTTTTGAGTTGAGCAATTTAAAGATTCACTAATTCAAGAATGGTTTTTCCTTTTTTGCTTTATAGACACTGAGGCTAGCCCAACTAGCACGCAGTCCAGAAGGATGAGGAACGATCCAACAGGGTCCTCTAAGAGTGCCTCCAGTAAGTCTCGCCGCAAGAAGCTCATCTCTGCCAGGGATGCCAAGGGTTACTCTCGAAGCACCAAGACCGGTTCCTCAAGCAAGACATCCACATCAGGTGGTGACTTACCAGTGGGAGGATTGCTGGATCTCTCCCAAGAGCTGGAGTCGGAGTTTGAGCGTATCAAGCGGGAGACGCTGTCTCCAGATGAGGACGTCCAGGCCGGAGAAGAGGAGGCAGTGAAAACTCCATGGGAGAGGAGAATCGACGAGAAGAAGAGAACCCTGCCAAAGACGCTTTTATTACAGTATCCGTACAAAACTTCCATGTCGAGTGCCAATAGGAACTCTGGGGCTCAGCCCAACAGGAACCCCCTTTTTTCAACCAATGTTGGGAAGATTCCACATGAAAAACAGGGTACTTCTAAGAAGGAAGGAGGTGCAATATCCTTGGATAGTGGAGATGCAGTAAGGGCTGTCAGGGCCTCAAGCGACCCCTATGCCCCAGCTATTAAGAGTATTCTTACTCACCTGGAATCTCAGAGAGCTGTATCAGCGGAGCATGTTAGTAAAGAAAAATCGCAACTCTCGACATCCAAGACTTCCGTCAATTCATCTAGCTCAGCATCTCTTGTGGATAAATCTCTCGGTGTGAAAGGAGGCCTAGGTGCCAAAAAGTCATACGGTAAGCCCACGGCGTCTGGTGCATCTAAACCAGTGTGGCTGGAAGGCCCCCTGCTCGCAAAGTCTAAAACAAAAAAGATTTTGGACGAGACCTCCAAGCTCTCTGTTCGAAGCACATCACCCAAAGTAGCCAGCAACACCGCAAGTACTGGAAAGTCCAGTTTGAATATAGAACTGTACATGTCCAGGAAGGCTACACCCGAAGAAGAGTTGAAGCGAGAACGAGTCGCAAGTAACTCGCTATTTGTTAAAACTGACCTTGGAACTCCAAAAGTGGAAGTCTCCCCTGCTGACGGTTCAGACACGGAGTGTGCTGTTGGGGCGTCTGTTGAAGAGCAGTCAGATACTGAGAAAGTGGGTGCTTCTGATATGAAAGCTTCTCTCGCAAAAAATTTGGACATTTTGCAATCTGGTAACACAGTCCATATAAAATATGAACCAGGACAAACAAAAACCAAATTGACCGTGACGGAACCCTTGTCAGTGGAGGAAGCTTTTCTTCTTGAAGGAAAGAGCAAGGAAACCTTACAGAGTATTAAGCTTGATTCGGGTGAGAAGGATTCAGAATCTCAAGAATGTGACCCAAAGTCCGTTGAAAAAAGTGCCGTAAACAAAAACCAGCTGGAGGATCTTGAGAGTGTATCAATGACAAGGCAGAAAGCTCACCCGGAGGCTGTCCCCAAAATATCTACGAAAGAGTCACCTTGGGTACTGTCGCTAGGTACAAACCTGGAAACAGAAAACAAATCAAGTTGTGGGAATCGTGAGGAGGATAGATATAGCTCGGTAGCCTCAGTCGACAAACCAGTTTGGGAACGGCAGTGTGCTGCAACCTTCCTGGGAAGCGGCGATGCCAGCAGTAACGCTCCATCGGCAACCGCTGGTGCAAACAACGATGATGACAAATCATTAGCAGAATCCCTAGTTGCTGGACAGGTGTCCACGGATGTTAAGGGGGATAAACAGGATTCAGCTGGAAGTAGCCAGATTAAACTGGCCAGAACCGGATCTGCTGGTACCAAGGCAGCTGGCTCTGTCACAATGCATGGAGACAATGTGAAGTCAGAGAGTGAGGAGGAAGACAGTGAAACAAAGGTGTGGCAAATGTTTATATAACACTGTTCATAATGCTAGGCCTTGTTCTGAAGAAAACCAATTCTTTGTTCAAGGTCCAATTTTATAGAGCTGCTGACCGTAAAATATTGATTTGGGGTTGAACAAAGAAAAATCAACCAGAGCAGGATTTGAACCTGCAACCTACAGATTAACAAGCCAGCGCTCTACCAACTGAGCTATCTAACCCTAATGTTGGCGGTCTAATATCTTTGTTCAGACCTGCATAAAATGTTGCTTGACAAGTTTGCCTGCTAAGCATATATTTGCAGGGAACCAGCCACCGGCAGTACAATTCAATGGCATTTTGGTCGGTGACCTGCTTGTGCTAAGCATCATTTTTACAAGCTAAGTAAATTTGTTCTCTCAGCAACTCCATGAACTTGGACCCCCTTCTCATTCCAAGCTATCGCTGCGACACATTTATCCTTCAGGTAATAGTAAGCTGGGAGCCAGTCACTCTCAATGTAAGCTGACACAATTTATATTAGCTGGATAACTTGAGTACAATTTGAAGTTGCTTAGCAGAGTGGCAGGTCTTTTTAGCAAAAGTATGAATGCTTAGCGACTTCAATTGCAGTACAAATGTTACCAAGAACCCAGGGGAAGACAAAACTATTAATTACTTTCTGCGTTTAGGGCACCGCATAGATACAATGGAGATCCAGTTTTCCTGGGTTTTTTCTTCGTAAATGAAATGATGCCCCTGTCAATATTAGGTCACTACAGATGAAGGTGGTTTAAAAAAAAAAATTTCTATATACTACAATTAGACGTGTTTTTTTTCTTCCCCCCATGTATTGATTACTATAAATAATGAGCAATGAAAGTAACAATTTATTATTAATAATAGCTTTTTATGCAAACAATGGCGCACACCTTAATGAGATCAAGATTGATCTCAAATTTTCGTCAAGAAATTATGTCTCTAATTATATTGGCAGTTAATCTATTCCTTAGCTGCCCAAAATTGAAATAAAAATTGTAATAAATGAGAAATTGTAATAAAATTATCAATCAAGGACTCGTTCCGGATTCGAACCGGGCACCCACAGTGGTCTAGTGGTAAGTCATCTGCTCAAGAATGGCAAAGATTGTGGGTTCGAATCCCACCCGAGTAATATACCTGTGGTTTTTTTTTTTACAGAGCTGAGGAAAGTGCTGAGCATACAGTACTTAAAACACATCTGTGTAATATTAAAAACACAAATATTATTCTTTATCCACGATGGAAATTAAAAAATAGAAAATGGAAATTTAAATAAAACAGTGGCACTTCAGATCCTCTTGATTGGTGTTGCTTATTTCTAATCTTTCGAACTGGAATCCTTGCAACACTGAGCAAGTCACAACAATTCTTCCATTGGTGTCCACTACCACGTTTGCCCTTGACTTTTTCAGTGACTAGCCGGCGGGACCAGTTAGCTTGACATTTCACTGGTCCTGCGGGCGTTTTCACTGGTCCATATTTGATATTGAATGGGGATGCTTCTCAACCACTGAACTAGCCAGCCGGACCACTTTGGACTGGTGCTCAAGTGTTTTAACTAGCATTTGGCCAGCAGGCCACTGTTATGGGAGAACGCTGCCACAAGGTGTGTTCATAAACTGTTGGGACTCTGATGAATGCGCTAATAAGGTTACTGTGTAATAAATAATATTATTGGTGAAACAGTTCTCACTCATATCAGTCTTCAAGAATGATATTAGGGGGGGGGTAGCGATTGCAATACACCCTAGTTGCGAAGAAACTACAAAATGTACATTTGATTTCCTATGTAGTTGTACTCAGAAATGCATGCAATATATTTATTTGTTAACGTCACTTTATAAAAACTTGTGCAAAATAAAACAGAAGCTGTCAACTTTTATTCCAATGCAAACGCTGTGTGTGAAGAATAAATGCAAAAACTGTATTCATATCTGTTTGTAATTAACGGTGATTAATGGTCCGGCAGCATGTTTTGTTCGAGTATTTCCCCCTGGCTGGTGGGGGAGGGGAAGGGGGGGGGGACACAACAAGATGGTAGTTCTATCTTTCAATGGAAGGACTGGGTGAGATTTTTTGACAATGCGGTCGGGTTGGCATCTTTCCTCAACTTCCACCTCTAGGACTCAGGTTCGAATCCCACTCGGGGCACTATGTGGATTGGGTTTTCAGTCCCTACCTGATGGTGTGGATTTTCTTGGATTTAACTCTCTGGGGTTTTCTTCCCACACAGAAAACTGGAACTTCCTTCCTTGACTTCTCTCCGTTTGGTTCTTGTGATTAAGTTTGCTTTTCTGAAAGTCCTTGGCTTCCAACCAGAATTAATCAATTAAATTTATGCATTCATAACACTACCCTACATTGGATTTGAAGGCTATGGAAGAATTGACAGCTTTGGCTATAGTTGTGGCTTCGGCACTGGTTGTGGCTTCGGCACTGGCTATGGCTGTATTGTCGATGTAGCCAACAGCCATAGCCGTATATTATAGCCAAAGTCGCTTGATTTGAATGTGGCCTTAGTCTGTATTTGAGATCTGGGCCCTATTTCAGTAAGCTGTTCTACAGAAGATGTTGCTTAGCGAATTTTTCAACCAGCAAAAATAAGCAGGGAACCAGTCACAACCCAAATCGATATGTGGTATTTTAGCTGGTAACTTATGTCCTCTAAGCAAGATGTTTCAGTGCTAAGAAATTTTTTGTGTTCTAGAGTTGCATGGCCCAATTTTCTCTAAAAGAAATTTTGTTAAAGATATTCTTTCTTCTGAATGATTTTTGACAGATGATGCTGTTTCAAAACTAGAAACATATACACACTTTCGCATATGCCACAGACAGTTCACACAAAACTGTTTGTACATGGCTGATGGACGTGAAAATGTCAGGATCCCAACAATAACTCCTTTTTAAGTTTTTAATTAAAATTGGCCGAAAATCGGACCAAGCATCTGTAACAGCTTTAAATATAGGGCCCTGAGTCGAGATTGAACAATTTAAAATTTCATATTTGAACAAGAACATTGGTGTTGCCAACACACATCTATATAGTAAATAGCAACCGCAAAATATCGTTCTTTATCTGTATGCAGCCGAAGAGGAACAGACCAATTCAAATTCACGTATTTGAACATTATTTTGGGAACCTTGAGAAACAAAATCGCAGTTTCAAGATGCCAACTCTCGTATGCAATCGCGAGACTTGAACCGTCTTTTCTGACATCACTCATCAGTTTGCCATAAAGCACAGAAATGGTCATTTAGCAGAGATGGGTTGCCGGAAGTAAACACTTTGTACTAATGCACATTTTAACAGCATTAGTGTATTCTGCTGAAAGGGACTTCTGAAAATGAATTCTGGCTCTCGTAGGCCTACTAAAAGTCTATGTCAGTTTGTCAATATTGACTTCAAATATTCATCTTACGGTGTCCATCCCTTCCCAGGTTTCGGCTTCTTTGGGTCCAAGCTATTTTGTGGGAGGGGCCCCATGCATGCACAAGATTTGTGGTTCACTTCACAGCCGAACAGATTTTAGATAATTCATTGTAACTACGGGGCTCTGGAAGTACCATCCAATTGTTGAGATCCGGGGGTAATTTACTGCAAGATGGTGACATCATTCATAAGCGTATAAGATGAAAACTTCTCCAGATTAGTCATCTCGGAATGACAACTATGCTGAAAAGTAGAATGTTTTCTTTCAGGATGTTACCATCCCAAGATAACTTATCTCGGGAAGTTGACTTCTTACTTTAGGATGTCGTCATCCGATCGAGACAAATTATCCGATGTCGCCATCTTACGTTTATGATTTCATCACCATGCAGGGGCTTATGTCATGATCTCAACATGTCAAATTAAACTTTCAGAGCTCCGTAGGTTTCCTACGGATTACAAACTGTTATTTTTGTTCATGGTCATGATCATATAAGCTTAGTTTTCCCCCCGGGTTACTTGGAAAGTCTTAATAAGATGGTAAGCTAATTTTAATATTCATGTATACCATACCATACGTAAGTTATTTGTTACATGTTGTTGTAACTTCATGCATTATGGAGGTTGCGAGATTATCCAGAATTGTTTTCTCAGTCAGGACACAGGTAAAGTTTCAAGAGATAATCCTCACGTCCCGGCCCCCAAATTGCTCACGGGGGGAAAACATTGTTTGTTTGTTACCCCCAGAAGTTCTTTGTGAAATGTAGTTAGACGATGAGATTTTTAATGATTGTCAACTCATACAGTTGGCAATGTCAGTATAGGGAAAATAGTTATGAAGTTTGAGAAAATCAAACATTCCAGCATGTTTGTGTCAACTTTGCGCAATTTCGAGGCATACTTGTGTGGATCATTGTATTCTACTTTAAAAACATCATTCTAACCATGTGCATTTTATAACAAACGGTCACAGACGCTTTTTATAGACCAACTCGTCCGATCCAAGATCCAAGGCAACGTGTCCCTTTAAGCACGAAAGGTGAATAAGGTATACAAAAGAAGCACAGAATAAGGTTAGGCTACCAATCAAAACACCATATCATACCATTTGTGGCTGGTTTCCTGCTAATGTTTGCTTAGCAGAAATGTGTTAAGCAAAATTTTCTCCTGAAGCGGTTCTATGAAATTGGCCTAAGGTAACACTTGAATTGTTACCGTTTGTTTTGCTGAGTAAGTTTGTCTCTGTCACGATAAAATATGATTTGAAACTTGTCTTTGGTGTTGGAAGTGAGACCTATATACTAGTTTGTGTGAGACAACCAAGCAATAATGTCTTCTTGAAAGAAGGGGTTCGAAGAAGAACCAGGTGAGAAGGGCCTCGACGTTTCGAATGTGTGCTTTGTTTGTCTTCATCAGATGAGCAGAGAATACTGTCCAAAACGTCGATACTTACAGGAATTTTAAAAAAGACATCATTGCAATGATAATCAGTGAGCTTTCAGACAATGCATTGTTTAATTCCAGTCTGAAAGTTCACTGTTTATGAAGTTCATGCCAGAACAAATTTTTTTTTGCGGAATATTTCCCTCTGAAATGAAGTCCGAGAAATCTGTATCTGAAACCATATAAGAAATAATGCAACAGCTGATTTCGGTTCGTTACAACCAAAAGTTAAGTACAATGTGTTGACATGCTGAAAATTTTGCATAATTTTCCACAATTTTCTCCGTACTCAAACAACGGATTAAGCCCAAATGTTCACGGGTTTGTTATTTTATTTCGGGTTGAACAAAGAACCCCAAATCATTAAAAAAAATTTACTCATCAGTCAGTTTCCATTGTGGTTTATTATTTGAGGTACCATTGTTATTTATGTGTATACGGTTGATCACACAAAACACGAACACTGTCTGTGGCTATTTTGTCAGCTCTACAAATCCTGCAGTACCTTTAACTATTGTTAAAGTAAACGTACTGGTGCAACCACTTAAAAACTTGTTTCGAACTTACTCTGCTCGTCTCGACAACTGGTCCCACCTCTGATTCTCCTGAGAACATCATCTCTTCCTTGTCAGTCACGATGACCTACAGTGGTTGTTTGAATTGTAAATGTCAGTCACTTCGTTAGGGAATATTTGTACTATTCATTGAGCTGTCCGCAGATCCCTTGCATATCATCCTGCATACCGTTCAAATACTCCATAGGTAAAGACAATAATGCCATTGGAGGATTGTTCAAAATCCCCGCATAATTTTTCTTGATTGTTCATTTTATCCTCGATTGTACTTTCTATCCGCTCGTTGGGGGAATTCTTAACTCTTGCAACCCCGAGTTACCTCGTACTATAGGGAATTTAAGGCGATGCTCGCATAATGAGGCATAGTTTTCTTGCTTAACCGGAAATTAACGATGCAAAGAATTCATGTTGTTGGAGGTTCACCACGGGATGACAAACTGGTCCATACTTTTATCTGAATTCAGACGTTTTTTAAAGTCTGCCTGGTGAACAAAAAATTCCTATAACTACTCTCCAAGTTTAATAAGTAATGCTCTTTGATCCATTTCTCTAGAATCTGTAACTCCAGGGGTATAAAGGAATAGGTGGATATGCCATCGTTCAATGTCCATGTACCTCCTAAGGTCTGGATCCCAGTTTCACACCCTTTTTAAGCAGTGACTCTCAACCCTGTTTACAAACACATTTTTAAAAATAAATTTGCTGACTCTTTTCTCGAGGTTGGGAATGTAAAGGTTGGGGGTGTAAGTTTACAGCCGGCATCAAAAAATAATGTCCGATTATAAAACACAATTCCAATCATATTGCTCTGAAATTACGAAGCAAGCACAAAAAGTAGGGGCCTGACAGGGTACATGTATAGTTTGTTTTACCTTCTGCCTCGATTTCGTTACACTGATTTAAACAGTTGGAGAAAAGATGGCTGCTCGAATATTACAATTTGTTGCGTGCCAAGTTGCGAGAGATACTTAATAATTATGTTTGTTTCATTTTATATTGTGAGGCTTTTGTTTTTAGAGTTCTGTTTTGTTTGCCTTTTGTATCGTTTGATTGTTGTTTACATTTTATTCAGCCGGAAGTGCAGTTGTTTCTTTCAAAAGTTTACAAATCTTATTAACTCTGTACTCTTTACACTTTTTTAAAGTTATTTTTATTTGTTAATTTTTTTGTTTTTCATATTTGTATTTATTTATTTATTTATTTATGATAAAATAGTGCATTTTCTAGTGTTTAAATTGTCCTGGACGGCAGTTTTATTTGGTCATAAAATAATGCACAAAATATTCCTATGGTTCTTTATGGCAAGTGTTTTTAAACTGAAAATAAAAATACAAATTCAGCGGTGTACAATATTTTTTTCGTTTAATATATACGTAACAACATTGACTATTGCTTTGTGAGGAGTTGTATATTTTAATAATTTAGCATTTCCGGATGCACAAAATAGCCAAATTCAATTATAGCCAATGGTTTGTCATGAAAACATTACACTAAAAACTGGGGTGTTAAAGTTGGAACCATGGTTGTTGTCACATGATATAGATACCCCCCAAAAAAGAATCAACATTTACATCATATATGGTGATAAAATAAAGCTAAATTCTGCCAACATTGGTGTTATTTTAACACAATATGGTGTTGTTTTTTATTTTGTTTGGGGTATCTATAATTTTTATGTGTCAATTTTAACACCCCAGATTCTGCAGTGTAGTGAAATATGTACATATTTAATATATTTTAAATGCTCATAATGCACGAACCGAAACTCTACAAACAACGAATCTGTTTTGATGGAGTGCAACTTTAATCCACACAATGTGAATAATTTATTTTTATTTTTTATCCTGTTCAAATTTTTCCCTCATATTTCTATGGTGTGCATGCAATCTTACAAATGCATTAGTTGCGGCCGCCATTTTATGGATGTATTTATTTGTTTTTATATAATTATGTTTTCCGTCTCGTGCACAAACACATTTCAAGACACACCCTTCTGTGGTTGATAGAGGACTGTTTTTCAGTGTTAAGTGCCAAGTTGTTTACGCTGAAACATTCTTTATTTGAAAAAAATATCCAGAAGTAAGAACAATCCGAAACTCGAAAAAGCTGTCCGTGTTGATTTGGTTTTGTTTTTTCTTTTCAAATCTATACATAAATACAGTGTTATGTGCGATGACTTTGTTAGGATTCGTTTACCTATCTTTACATGCGCATTAAATTTATAAAGTTATTTCATTCAGAGATAAACAGTCTGAAGGCCTAACACAAAGCTGCTAAGCAGATAATATTGATTCGCTAAGCAGTACTATAGCAAGAAACCAGTCGCGAGAAGTAAGGATTAAATGATATATTTTGGCTGGTAACCGATTTCTGGTAAGTGATCGCTGTCTGTGCTTAGCAGTTTTTCTTCTGTTTGACAATTTCATTCAGGGTCAAATGTCAGAGAACTGCTTAAGCACAAATGGAAGCTAAGCACTAAACACTTTTGCTGACCAGAATAAGGTTGCCAGCCAAAATGCCACATCACAAGTACCGACTTTCACTGGTTTAGGAAATTGAGCCATCACGTCCGGATTGTTTGCGTTGTCTCCGGCTTTGATTTTCAATAGCCATTCCTTATCATCCACAGCCGTAGCCAAAAACACTCAATTTGAGCACGGGCTTTTAGTAAAAACAAATAACCCGACTGCATGTAACGTCGGGGCACCCGACTACATAATTATCAATAACTATATCTATTAATACTAAATAACAAAGTGTGTCTTTAAAATGTCATCATAAAAATATAGTAATTATAAATAATAATAATTGGCTCATTTTTATGAGTACTGCTTTATGAGGATTCAAGTTGTTAATGTACGTATTAACAAAATAAAGAAAATTATATCAATAGTAATGTTTGAATTCATATCAAAATGCCTATAATTGTATATGGAACTAATACGTTTTATGACAAATAAACAAGCTGAAGACTGTATGATCATTTGATACTCGGAATGAAATGGGTGTCTTTTTGCTGATGTATAGTGTCCATTGTTTGTTATGGGCCTCTCTTCGGTCTGGCGGTGTCCCCCCCCCTTTCTCCTTAGAAAGATCTTCACTGGCGTCATGTTTCGTTCCCGAAGGTGTTTAGACATCTCTTTCTCGGTAACAGACACTGTCTCATGTCATCCGTGTAATGGAAACCCTTTCAGTTGTTGTGTCTTTTATTTCTAAATTGTTCTGCATTATGGTGTTCTAAAGGCGACAGATGTGCGTCGCGTCGTGCCGTCGCGTCGCCTGTTCCGTCGTCCGTCGCGTCGCCCGTCGCGTCGTGCCGTCGCCCGTCGCGTCGTGCCGTCGCCCGTCGCGTCGCCTGTTTTTCAATTGATTTGCATGGTGACTTGGACATCCGTCGTCCGTCGCGTCGTGCCGTCGTCCGTCGCGTCGTGCCGTCGCGTCGTCCGTCGCGTCGCCCGTCGCGTCGCCCGTCGCGTCGCCCGTCGCGTCGTCCGTCGCGTCGTCCGTCGCGTCGTGCCGTCGCGTCGCCCGTCGTCCGTCGCGTCGTGCCGTCGCGTCGCCCGTCGCGTCGTCCGTCGCGTCGCCCGTCGCGTAGCTCGTCCTATATTATTGTGCCTCCTGGTGGCGCTGCAAGAGACTGTGCATGCGCTGCAAGAGACTGTGCATCATGTGGTACAGTTCAAAAACTAATGACTTTTTCAGTGGCACTCTTGTCCATGTACTTGTGAAATGATGACAGACGTATGATGTTGTTGTTGTGTGGTTGAAGTGTCATTGATGAATCGAAAATAACCCCCATGTTCCGAGCTTCCGAGGGAGCTATCAGAGCAAGTTACCGATGGAAATGTATGGCACATTATTAATGTTATACACCGTTTTCAAGTTTTCTCAAAGTGATTTGTTTCTTGTAATGTGTCACTTCGTGTAACGTTACTCTCTATTGTGTGATCCATAACTCTGTCACTTCTAGAAATCTCACACATGTTAACAATTCAAAAATGAAACCGTCAATTTGGAAAAGCCGTTCAGGCCAAATGAAAGGTATCAGTTAATAAACCTGCTAAATATTGACATGACTAGTGACAGATAAATCATACTCGACCATTGTGTCACTCCGTAATATTTATTGCCCAATCAGTATTGAAATGAACATTACAAGTGAATGCTTACAAATTTATCATCAAGTTAGAAACACCAAGGACTCATGACCATGTATTTTGTTTTAATGTTTATAGAAACACCAAGGACTCATGACCATGTATTTTTTTTAATGGTTTTTTGGTGTTAAACAAAGAATTTTTGTCTTTGCCTCCTTTTTGCATAATTGTTGCTACTTATGAACTTTCAGGCTTGCGAAAGGCGATATATTAATCCGTTGTCATTACAAATATTATTGATATTACATATTTTAAGATAAACGGGCCAATTACCACTTTAATCACTACTACATGTACTCTGGTAAATTAACTCTTCTGTCATATTATGGCATATTATTATTTACTGTGAAAAAGGCATGCACACATAACTTCTGTTTAAAAAAACAAAAAAACAAAACAATGGGAAATGACCGAAAGTAACAAACTTACTATTTCCAGCCAGTAATTCTATTTGAATATTCGCCATGAAAATTTACTTCATTAATGAACACTAGTTAATTTTATCACCTTTTTCTTCCGAAACATTTCTCATTGTTAGAGAAGTTTACCCCTTCCCACTCAAAGTTTAAAAAGGGAAGGATGTAACAATAATTATCTGTTTGGTTTAAATTTGGTGTGAGAGTTTGTTGATGTAATTTTACTTCTTGTGTTTACTGCTAGAGGAAGTTTCTCCCTTTTGATGGCTTATTATGTAACAGGTCCAGAAAAACCGTGTTCAGTAGGAGCATAGAGAAAGGACCACGGAGAGACAAGTATGTTCCCTTCCACTGTTTATTCCAACTTAATCTCTTGTAGCACCCAAGTTCATTTCAAGGAATCGTCTGTAATAAACAACCCTCTTGTTTAATCCTTAATCCTCAGATAGTGGTCATTAAGTCACCCATTAAATGTATTATAGTTTACAGATAGCAGCCTGTGTGTTCTCCCACCATCACTTCTTTGATTTTATGTACGTTTTTAAGTTTTGCCTGTTTCAAGTCATTACTGCTATGGACACGATTTTAGAGCCATTTTGATTTTAATTTGTAACCTTCCTTGGCACATGTGTTTTGTTGTTTTTAGTGGTTTTTATAAATCCTGTTTGTTCAGTAGTGTTACTGTTGGTCTTGGTTTAGAATTCACTTGATTTATTGCTTTATGGTTTTGCTTTTGGTCATCGCTTCATAATCAATAAAGTAATTTTTCATCGCTTTATAATCAATAAAGTAATTTTGTGCAAGCCCACCAACCATGTGGATAATAATTTAGGTAAATTTGATCTCAAGAACTGGAGACCGATTAGCCTTTTAAATGTAGATTACAAACTGTTGGCCAAAGTTCTCACAAATAGGTTAAAAAGGGCCATGCCTTTCATAATAGGTGACGAACAGACATGTGGTGTACCGGGGAGAAAAAATCACGACAACCTCACACTTTTGCGTGATAGCATAGATTATAATTGGAACAATAAGGAAGCAGCTATTTTAAGCATCGATCAGGAGAAGGTTTTCGATAGAATTAATTGGAATTATATGTTTACCATGCTTGAGAAAATGGGGATTCCCCCCAAATTCATTCAATGGATCAAGCTTTTATATAGTAATCTTGAGAGTTGCGTCATTGTAAATATCTTCATTGGCAGACTATTCCAAATAAGTAGAGGTATCAGACAAGGGTGTCCCCTGTCTCCATTGTTATATGCAGTCTGTGCAGAAGGTTTAGGAACTCTAATTAGAATCAATAATGGTTGCATGGTATTCAGTGTCCAGGTGGAACCATGGTGGAACTGAATGTGTTAAAATTATCCAGCATGCCGATGATGCCACGGTTTTTATTTCTAAAGAGAGTGTGTAAAGAAAATAGAAAACATTATTTTTAGTTTTTACTGGTCAGGTAAACCGGACAAAATCAAGCGTGCCACTATCACCGGACCTCGATACATGGGAGGGACAGGTCTTTTGGACGTCAGGGTCAGGTTACGCAGTCTAAAACTGATGTGGTTGAGTATTATATCAAAAGTAATGATAAATGGAAATCCTTCTTTAACTATTGGATCGAGAAACCCGGCGAAAGCCATAATCTTTGGTTGGTATGTGTTTGGTAAAACCAAGAAAAAGTCACTGCAGACCACTCCCTTTTATATGGACCTTTTTGCAGCCTACGAAAAATCAGGGGGTGTTTTCAGACCAGAATTCACCTCAGTTTTGGAAGTAATGAATATCCCTCTCTGGCATAATTCAGTGGTTGCGATTAATAAGGACAACGATTTAGCGAGTCCTATTTTAACAAAGAATAACATCATCAAATTTCAACATGTTGTTAAAAATAACAGACTAATTACCTTTAAGGAATTGGCTAGGATCAAGTGTGATCAGGTGATTTCAACATAAATTTATTAATTCCAACCAATCCTAGCTCCCAGTCCTTTATCGACTTATTTACATCTCACTCTTTCCTCCCCCAAATCCATAATATGCCCACACGTATTACTGATACTTCTGCTACACTTATCGATAATTTTTTATCAAATATTCTTCCTTCCTCAAAATCTGGTATTTTAATCTCTGATATCTCAGATCATCTGCCAATTTTTATGTTCGTTCAGTCTCCAAACTCAAGTTCTTCTCATAATCACAATTTACCCTTTTCTCGAAATGTGTCTAATGTGAACCTTGAACAGTTTATTGACGACTTACACTCTTTTGACTGGACCAATGTCCTTAGTTGTAATAATCCTGATACTGCTTATAATACTTTTCTGGATAATTTTATTTTTCTGTACGATCAAAATACACCTTTAGTTAGACAAAACAACAATACCAAATCTAATCATATTTCAACTACCCCTTGGATTACACATTCCCTCCTCAAATCTATTAAGAAAAAGAATAAATTGTATCGTCAGTACTTGTCCAACCCTACAACCTCACATAAATGCAAGTATAGGCACTATCAAGTATAAAAACACCTTGACTAGCCTTCTACGTCTTTGTAAAAAAAAGTACTATTCCCTTCAGTTTGAAAAAGAAAGAAATAACATCCGTAATACCTGGAAGGTTATAAATTCTGTTTTGAATAAAAATACCCATTCTCATGGTATTAACAGCATCATTGTTAATGGGAATTTAATTGACAACCCAAATCAAATCGCCAATCATTTTAATCAATACTTTATCAATATTGGTCCCAACCTTGCTAAAAACATCCAACCTACTCATTCACCCCTTAGTTTTGCTGATTATATGCCCAACCCTAATTTTAATTCCTTCTTTTTTACTCCAGTATTTGAACATGAAATTTTGGACATTGTAAAAAATTTACAAAATAAAAAAAGTTCTGGTCATGACCTGATCAATATTTCCATTATCAAGAAGTCAATTTTTGCCATAAGTAAACCACTTGTTCATATTGTCAATACTTCTTTTACGACTGGCATTGTTCCATCAGAAATAAAAATTGCTAAAGTCCCACCAGTTTTCAAAAAGGGTGATCGTAACAATAATATCCAATTATAGGCCCATCTCTATTCTTTCATGTTTTTCAAAGATCTTTGAAAAATGTGTCTATGCCCGTACCATTAATTTTCTGAATAAGTTTGAAATTTTAACAAATCAACAGTTTGGTTTCCGTAGCAAACATTCAACCATTCAGGCACTCCTTGATTTTATTGATAAAGTTACTAATGCTATCGATGACTCCAATCATACTTTGGGGGTGTTCCTTGATCTTTCAAAGGCTTTTGATACAATAGACCATCAAATACTATTGCATAAACTTCCCAACTATGGTATCCGTGGAATTCCCCTAGAATGGTTTAAGAGTTATCTTTCAGACAGGCCACAATATGTTTCCGTCAATGGCATTAAATCTGAGTCTGATGTCCTTACGTATGGAGTACCTCAAGGATCAATCCTCGGGCCTTTGTTATTCACCATACATTAATGATTTCACAAATTCTTCTAGTGTGCTTTCATTTATATTATTTGCGGATGACTCTAATTTATTCTTTTCCCATAGTAACCTTGACTATCTTGTAAACACTGTTAACAATGAGCTCAAACTAGTTGCCACCTGGTTTACGGTCAATAAACTATCCCTAAATATCACTAAAACTAACTGCATGTTGTTCAGTAATTCAGTCAGAGACCTTCCAAGTCCTATAAAGATTAATGTCATTGAAATCACTGGAAACTGATTGTTGCAAGTTTCTAGGACTTTTTGTTGACCGTAGACTATCAATGGACATGTTGATTACAGTGTAAAATTATTGCTAGAAATATTGGTATGATCAATAGGATCAAGCATTTTATGCCTGAACTGGTTTTACAATCTCTTTATAATACATTGATCGGTTCTTATCTTAACTACGGGATACTTGCATGGGGATCAGGTTCTGCTACCAATCCTAATAGACTTCTTCTCTTACAGAAGCGAGCTCTTCGTATCATTAATTTTGCTGAATTTAACGCACATACAGACCCCCTTTTCCATAAATATGCAATTTTAAAGTGAATGATATTTATTGTCTTCAGCTTGGGTCCCTCATGTATCAACTCACTTGTAAAAATTTACCTTCTGCTATTCAATCAATTTTTTCTTTAAACTCAGATGTACATTCCCATTTCACCCGCCAAGCTTCTAATTATCACATTTCTTACACTCGTATATACTTCCCTCGCTCTTAAAACTATTAAACATGAGGGACCTATGCTTTGGAACATGCTTAATGAAAAACTTAAAGCCTCCAAAAGCTTGTTTACTTTTAAACGTGTCTTTAAAGCTGATATACTGAAATCTTATTGTTGATGAGTGTTTTTACAGATGTACATTGTATTTTGAACCATACCACAGTGCAGACTCGGGTGGTCTCCTACATGGGATCCATGGTGTATACTATCATCCATAGCCACACTATGTTAAATCCATCGAGGGATACGCTGCTTTTGCATCACTCATGATTTCGTTCGATACTATATATTGCTGACCGGCAAGATTGTTGTGTTTGATTGTTGTGTTAGTCCTAGTCCATTGTTTGTGCTCGTTATTTGATTGTATTATAGTGTTTGCTGATTTTTCTTTGTAACATGCATGTGCATTGAGACCTGCTATTATATTTGTTTATTGGTGGCTCGACTCGACCACGGACCTCCACGGTTCACTTAACATTATTTTTTAATCTCAATGCATATGCATGTCACTATAGGGACCATTGCCTACAAGCTTTGCTTTTTAAATGGATCCCTCTGCAGTGTCACATAATGCTTTTTTTGTTTACATGTAATATTCTTCAAACCTATGCTGTAAAACATTTACTTTGCATTATGTAATGATTACTTTTGATGTATTTATTATTGCCTTTTGCTTTTTTGATACTGTGGAAATAAACGAACCTTGAACCTTGAACCTTGAAGTGTAAAATTAATCGTATCACTGCTGGACGCATAGCTAAACGTCTTCGAACAAAACATCAATCCTGTCCTCTTCAAAGAAAAACGTTGTGGGCCTAATAACCATCCAAGCAGGTGGCTCAGTTCCAAATTGACCATGGGGATCAGGGTTTGGTACCTTTTTCTAAAATTACCACGAAATTAATGTACAAATCATTGAAGGTCAAATAATTTGTTTTTCCAAAAGCACAGGAAAAGTGGGCCTCGATTTTAGGCCTCACTGATAAGTTCGACTGGGCCAATATTTGGACCAAATTAAACATGAACATATATTATGGACGCCAAAGACAAGGACACCTTTTAAGACTTTATCACAGGATTCTGCCAACCCGAGATAAACTTAAACGCATGAAAATCATAGATTGTTTCTATACTGTAATGAGGTGGTTGAACCCTGGTTATACGTCGAATTTTTAATTAGGAAACAAACTGGCTGCCGTTTCTTTTGTCTCAGTGATTGTATAAGAATTGTATGTATGAATTTGTCATTTGTATCTATGATAATTGTTGGCATGATGATCAATGTTATTTGGAGAATCCGGTGTGATCTGGTCTTCAATGAGGACAACGTTTTCACAAACACAAACATTATCAAGACCTACAAAGAAACTCTCAGATCATTTCTACTAAGGGAGAGGAATAGGCTCCAAACAAGTAATTTTAACAAATTGTACAAATTCCTGTGTACTTTCAATGAAGACGAGAGTCCAAAGTTTATGTTCTGATCAAAATCGAATTTTGTCACCTCTCAGTTACTGTCCTTTGTGTAGGCCTTAATTTTAATCTTTTTACTTGTACTAGGTTGCTTTTTCATGTTTTGATCTTGCCTTTCTTTGATATGTAATATCAACTTTGTTCATTGTCCTTTAGTTTCTAGTAACCTATATGTACTTGTGTACTGATCTATCAGTACTTGCTTTAATGTTCCATATGAGATGTATATACTTGTAATTACTTGAGTTGAATAAACGGAGTCTATAAGAGCTCCACTCAAAAGAAAAAAAAAGAAAAAATAATAATAATAATTTAGGTAGTATTTTTCCTACGATGCTGCTGTTGACATTGCTTTATTTTACAGGCTAGTAGGCATGGTAGGGAGGCCGAGGTAGTAAAAACTAATACTTGACATGTTTTTACAATTAAAAGGATATTGTTGAGATGACACGGCAAGCAGGGATTGATCAAACTATACACATCTGCCATCTAGAATCTCGACGACCTCATCAGACTCACTTCGACGGAAATAATCAAAGAGCGCCACCAATTGACAGAAAAGTGAAGAACGTTTTGGCGAAAATAAGGTCCAAATCAATTTAAAAACAGGCGACGCGACGGACGACGGCACGACGCGACGGACGACGGGCGACGCGACGGCACGACGCGACGGACGACGGGCGACGCGACGGCACGACGCGACGGACGACGGCACGACGCGACGGACGACGGGCGACGCGACGGACGACGCGACGGGCGACGCGACGGACGACGCGACGGCACGACGCGACGGACGACGGCACGACGCGACGGACGACGGATGTCCAAGTCACCATGCAAATCAATTGAAAAACAGGCGACGCGACGGGCGACGGCACGACGCGACGCACGACGCGACGGGCGACGGCACGACGCGACGGACGACGCGACGGACGACGGAATAGGCGACGCGACGGCACGACGCGACGCATATCTGTCGTCTTTAGAACACCATACTGCATACATCCAAAAGCAATGCATGTGGGGCCGTCAAACTTCATAGTTTGTATTCTGTCATTGTATTTATTTAGCAGCAGTCAACAACTATAAAGCACTTAATTGGAAGGCTATGTTGAACAACGTTTAAGTATTGATAGTACGACGCCACAGTGCCGTGACATTGTACTCAAGTTAATGAAAAACGTAGCTTGCCATCGCCCGATAATCGAATACGCTGGATACATGGTTAAGCCTATTGAATTTGAGACTCAAAACGCCGTGTTCCGTCAGTTTGAATTTTCAATGTCACGTCTACGACCCGTGACAGTTCTGCACGGCCTGAAATTACTTCCCTTCAAAATAAGAGATACACCGTTTTGTGAGATTGACGTTGTTCAGTATTTTTTTCAGTCAACAACCTGGTGAGTGTTATCTTTGCCCGTGTTTACCTACATCATACTTGGCGATACAGTCTCCAAATTGATTGATCGTCATGGGAAATCTGATTAGATGACCTTCGTAAAAAAAAAATCAAAAATCCTGTTTTTTCAACTGCAGCAATCATATTATACTTATTTTCCTTTTTTTTTTTTTTTTTTGCTTTACATTTGCCGTCGAATCAACCAAGATGAATAGCAAATACATGAACACACAACCTGAAAATCTTTCTGTTGTGCTAGGAATAATGTCTGCATTTTAGGGTCAATTGAGGTGCACGATTTTGTTTACTTCATTCGTTAGAGCGATGTACATTATTAGACAGAACGGGTCCCAAATTCGTTTGCGAATAATATATTGGTAAATAATCACTCAAGCTTCTGGCTGCGGTCTGTCGGGTCTTGCTTTTCAACTGTTTTGTTTTCTAAGAATTGGTGTTGTATAGTTTTCGTACTCGAGTGCTACTCGATTATAGTTTTGATGGTACTCGTACTTGAACTCGTACTCGGCCAGCAAAATACTACGGTCTTGAAGTCCACACTCGATACTCGACTGAATTGAAATAAGCAGCTGCTGTACTCGAAGTCATGTACTCGATACTCATACTGAAAATGTACTCGAATTTTGATTTTTAAATGTGGTTAAAACACCACTTTCTTCTCCGCTTTCTTGTACGTGCGTTAATGCAAGGGATTAGAGGTGATAACGCTCTAAAAAAGATAAAATTCAAGTTGCCTTTAGATAGTTATCATGCCTATGTCCTTACGGACTGTGAAGGGGGTAACCCTGTTTCAGCCCCAGGAGTGGCAAAGTGCCCCTGGTGACAGTTGATTTGGGTTAATACTCAATAGCCCAATTCAGTTAAGTGTAGCGCTCACCTTGAAGTGGCCACACGTGGCCTTGTGATGACAGGCGATCTCTCATTTAAATTTTTTTTTTTTAAAACACCAAAAAACCAAGCACACAAGTTATTAAAAACACAATATTTTTTACACCTCATTTTGCATTTTTGTTTTTGTTTTTAACACTCGTAGGCCTACTTTTAGTACTAGTTCTCGGAGATCCAAGTACTTGGTACTCGGCTGTTAGACTCAGACGATAACAGAATACCCGGTACTCGGCCCATACTTAATGACCCAAGTAGGCCTACTCGTACTCGAATACTACCATCCTTAGTACTCGTCCACTACTGGGACACCCTTTTAGTACTCGAGTACTACTCGGATCCTTATTACTCGAGTACTACTCGAACACCCTTTAGTACTTCTTATGTACATTGTACTCGGCTTCATATTATGTACTCGGCTACACAGCTAAAGAATTCCTCTCTGGGTTACAAGTTGATCAATTTCAAGTGCTACAATCCCGGCCATTATGACAATAAACATACCCTCCCCCGTTCCCCGCTCAATGTTGTTAACCCCAGCTGGAGAGACCGCGCAATGAGAGCCAACATTGAACGGGGGCCGGGGGGCCAACGAGATATGGCCGGGATTAGTGCGTAATATTGTGACGACAGAACTTTACTGATCCTTATGATGTGAAAAAGCTCACAAATATTTACCCAACCAGCTCGCCCTCTTGGTTAGTATCCAACATGTTGGCCCACTTTCATAAAGACTCGTTAGTTAAAGGGCATAAAAAATCACCTGCACATAACAAGCTTCTGTTACTGGGGAAACAAATAATTATAGGTGAGGAAACATTGACGCACAATACGAACTCTAAAAACTCCCTGGTCAGAACTGACACAGATGCCGTGTACCAGGAGACCTGACCCATTTCTGGTTCAGGCTGACCCGGAAAGTGGTTGTAATTTTTTTATTTTTTTTTTTAAACTTGAATGCTGCGTCAGTTTTTGTTTTTTACTTGAATTCTGCGTCAGTTTTTTTTAAACCTGAATTCTGCGTCAGTTTGGCCCATTTTGGGGTAATTTTTACACATATTCTGGGTATTAGTGACCCATCCACATACAGGGCTCAGAGGTCACTTCTCACCCTGAAGTTATTAGAGTGCACGACAGCATAAAATGTTTGTGCTTATTATCTTTTAGTTTTGTTCTTAATAAGCAGCTCTTTTTGAAATTTGGTGATGCATAATTCTGATATCAATTTCACTCACATGCACTGAACCATCGCAAGTTTGATGTGTATAGCGCAAAAGTCATTTAAGTTGTTAAATTTTGACTTTTGTAGCGACACAGTATCTGCTGCGAGCAATTTTGTGGCTTATTTAATATCCATTATTTCGCGCTATAGAAGAGTGCGAGTGAACATCAATAGTGATAACTGATCCCGTGGACAGATATCTCCAGTTATCTCCATGGTTACCACGAATTTACCCGCCAGCTTCTCTGTCAGGAATACTTGGTATTATTATTAAAGCTAAATACCACGACTCGTGATTGTGATCGCGATTACGTGTCCTGTCGGAGAGGGGGGGCGGGGGGGGGGGGGAAGTATCATAGCGGCACAGAATGATGGTCACATTTTCGTTGTCGCCGAAGGGTCGAGTGGCTGATGAGTTATTCTGAATGGTCAATATTCCTGGTCGTGTCGATGGCGTACGTTGTCCTGAAGACTTTTTTAATGGCTAACTACGCTGTACTGACTTCGCCAATGGATGTCAAAATGGCCTTTTCGAGGTCCGAATCCAGCGGCTTCGGCTACGGTTACGGCTGTTGGCTGTCAGCGGCAGTGTTGGAGAACAGGCAATTTTCAGCGATCCATGCTGCAGCCATAGCCACTCACTGCCGACTGCCGAAGCTGTCATTTTTTCCCCCGGCCTGACAGGGCTTCTTACGGGCCTACTTTGTAAGGAAACCGGTGTAAATAAAAATATCGATCCCATAAAAAGAAAAATTGACCCACTTTCCATCAACAAATCAATGTATCGCGTTCTTACCTTTGAATTTAGTTAAGACTTGCTGTATATAATAATAAAACATTAATTCTGTCGAGTTACGGACCACTAAAGGGACAATGTGGAAGAAAATAATTTGAGTTCTTTTGCCGTGCGCTCAAAACCATTTCGAGCTCATGGAATAATTTCGTGCGCTCGAAATCCATCTGTGCGCCTCAAAATCACTTCTTGCGCTCGAAATGATTTTGGGCACGAAATGAACAAGTGAAATTATTTCTTTGTTCATTAACTTCTTTTTCTATCACCTCATGTACTTTCAGGGAAATCGTAATTTAAGGCATAATTCGTCGCTCGTACCATGAAGTGACCTATGTATCTTGTCAACAGCCAAAAAAACGACTATTGAAGTTTTTCAAACTGCTGTTTCGGAGTCTGCTCACTTTTTTATTTAATATTTTAAGGACAAAAATAAAGCTGACTACTGTATTCGTACAAAACTGACCCTGTCAATGTGTTTTTATTCATGCACCTATTTTGGCTAATGATTAATTCCTAAACACATAAGTCATTTCGTGAAAATATAAAAACCTGTTTTGTCCGCAGAGCGCTGTGTACAAACCATTGCATTTTGAGACCTACCGCGATAGGTCACTTCGTGAAATGCAAAATGTCACACACGTGCACCTTCATCATTACAGTAATGAGCGTGGCGTATAGGCCTACTGCCAGCCCACAATTTTGGTGCTGTTTTTAACACGGGTGATCCAAAACATGTTAACCTTACACAGTCTCCACTTGAAGAATAAAATAATGCACGTCGACGTTCCTATTTAAATGTAAAATAACCATAATTGGAGAAAACTGAAGGACTGCGCAAGTCTAGTAGGCCTACTTTGCGTGTAACACAAGTCTTTGGGGGAGTTTGTCGTGCATGGAGCATTGCTCCATGGTCATACATCATTTACGTGCATTCATTGTACTGACACAGACCAAGCAACATCTCCTCGGATCTTTACTCTCACATTCTTTTGAATCAACCCTGGATGGGATTTTTATGTGGAACATAGGGAGCAGATGATGTTCACAAACGATGTATTGGTGGAATGTTTCGTCTGTGGGGGTGGATGCACCGTGTTTTTCACTCCCTCTGTACCCGCCAGGCCGCCCACTGGTGACAGTTGACTCCAAACCATGTTTCCCGGTCTTAGACGAGACGTTGGAATTGATCTTATACTTCATGGGTTGCATTTTGAACGTCATTATCATTAGCCTTATTTTAAGAGGTGCGAAACGTTCGAAACCCAGCGGTGGAGAGAGCGTACCTCGTTTTTTAGTCTTGGCTCTCTGTGTGACAGAGTTGCTGTTTCTGGTCTTCGGGGAGACGGCGTGGGTGGCAAGTTTCATAGCCGGGAAGTGGATCGGGGACATCCCGGTCTACCTGTTTGCTGCCTCAGCAGTGGTTGCCTGCAGTAGGCTTTCGAAATGCATCGTCGTCGTGATGGGGATCGAACGCTATCTGAGCATCAAGAAACCTTTCTTCTACGATAACTCCGTCACGCCCCGCCGTATTGGAGTCGTAATCCTCGGCATAATTTTCTACTCCGTCTCGCTCTCGGGATTCTTTATCGCAGGTGTGACCACTCGGATTTGGGGAGCTTGCCCGGCAAGTGCGTCCAACCACCGGGATTGCTTTAAAGTAAACTCTCCCGACTCCAATCACAGCGGTCACAATCAAACCACTTACCTCTACCTTAACTCTGCCGTGGAAAACGCATACGAGTATTTCACGTTACTGGAGGGTGTTGTGATGACTGTCATTCTTATATCGTGCAATGTGGTGGTCATTCGATGTATGCAAAGACTGAAAGCCCACTTGGAACTTGCGTGCCCGAGGAACAGAGAGGAGTATCTAAAACAAGTGGATATGATACGAGGTGCACCTGCTGAATTCTCACGCCTTATGGTGGCTGTTGCCGTGGTTTTTGTTGTATGCATATTACCATACGAGGTAAGCATGTCAATATTAAACTTAATCAAAATAAGCTTGGAAAGGGTAACATCACATTATATAATTTTAAAGGGGATGTGATGTCATGATCAAGGCAGGTCAGTGGCTGAACTCTCACCCATGTACTGCACGCGCGCGTCCTCTCCCGTATTATAAATTATCTATGGGGAGCGCGCGTACAGTAAGTGAGCGAGAGTTCAAAATTCCATGAGCCACAGGCTTCTTTGAGTATGAAGACACAGCCCCTTCAAATGAACCGTCGGGGCCACTTCTACAAAAGTGACGACTATTACAGTATTACAACGGAAAGTTCACAATCAGATGTGTAAGCATGCCTAGCCAACAAGTTTCAAAATGGAACTTCGCAATTTTTGTTGAATAAGTAACTGCGGGTTAGATAGCTCAGTTGGTGGAGCGCCGGCAAGTTAAACCGGAGGTCGTTGGTTCAAATCCCGCTTCAATTTGTCTCTGTTCAACCCCGAATAAGTAACTAATCTTGTCTTTAGTTTGTAGCTATCGTGGTTCACATTATATAGCCAGTACGCAATATTTCATCAAAGGACCCCCACGCACAAGCCCCGCCCATAACTTTACAGAGGCGTTCCCGCTCTCATTACTCTATTACTTTTTATTCGGCAACAACGATGCAGTCAGAATTTATCATACGTTACTTTATTCAATTCACAAAGACTAAATTGAAGTATTGAAATTGGCATTCCCATCATGGATCTTAAAGTAAAATTGTGCATGATGATTACAAGCTCAATGTCAGTTTCTGCCTGAGTTATTATTTTCCGTATGAATGATGTGATCTGACCAGAAATAGCATATTAATCTTATCGAATTTATACTTCAGTTGCCTGGCAAAAGCAGTGAATACTGTTTTTGAGAACTCTCCAAATAAAACTAAAACTGATATCAAGTCAAAACGCAAAGTTTTAATTTATACACGTCAGATGTTCGGAGACTTCCCGGAAGTACGATGGTTCGTATTTGACACTTCCCAACTCTAAACAATTATAATGTGAATGAATAAACCAACATTAATTGAATACAAATTTAAATGAACTTACTAACATTTTGCATTACAACAAGCGTCAAGCCTTCTTTACATAAATGCTGTAAAATTGCAATACAGACATAGTTGTCCCCGTGCGTCGAATGAAATTAGTTCCGCTATCTGTCCAATCTCGGCTTATTGACGGCCCTGTCCCGAGTTCCAATTTAAGTTTAATACGAATGCATATATGAAACTGTCACAATTGTTTTTAAGAGCGGAAAGGCGAGAAGTGCTGCGCCATCAGTCAGCGCCAAACTGCACGAGTTGCACGTCGCTAAATCCACTTAACTGGAATGGATATTAAAGTTAAGTGCCCCTGCAATTTATGAACATTGTCTGAGATCAGCTTGAACCTTATATGCTTAGATGGCGGAAAAAGTGAAGTCCGCTTGCCTTTATTATGGCTGACAACCCTGGTGCTAAATTTAGTACTGTAATTTATTTCTACCTGAATTTGCTTTGCAGTACAGTGAACTCTTAGAGCAGAAAGAATCGAAAGGGTTACTCGAAATTCTCAATAAGAAATAACGAGAGGCCATTGGAAAAAAAGGAAAACCATGGACGAAATATTTGATTACTTGTAGAACACAATTCAAACGCACGGTGGAGAAGTATGTTAAATTGCAATTAAATGTTCATGAAACAAACTATTTTCTTCAAATACGCTTGACAGTAAGGCGCTATTTATTTGTGACTGAGCGTCAGAGTGTAAGTATGCCTAAACAAACCACACGACATGCCGCAAGGGACTTGGTTAACAACTAGTTCAACAAATTTAGTTTCTCCCGCCATTTTTGTTTCTGACTACAGATCCGTTGGTTTTCGAATCAGCTTGACGTGTGGCATTCCGAAACAATGGACTACATCGCCGTCCGTCTCTATCTCAGCACGTGCGTGATCAACCCGCTCATGTACGGAATATTCCGCAGGAACGTCCGCCGTAAAATCATGGAGAACACGCGGAAATTACTTCGACAATGCTGCTGTTGTAAGGCTTCAAATAAAGTGCGCCCTCAGAGGACAGAGGCGGAAAGATGGCGGACTCCTTCGACCGTTTCTGGATCATTGGTGGACTCCCGTGCCACGTGATTCCAACAGAGCCTCTGTATAGATAACACCTTTATTTGTGTGTGTGGACTGCAATCTGGGATAATTTGGTTGTAAAGTTAGTGTCTGTTTCGGGTTTTTGTAAAAGCAAGGGCCTAATTTGTGACAAACAGTTATTCTTAAAATCGACAGAAGAATCTTCATCTGGGTCTCTGTTTACTTTATCTCGTCTTCATTTCCTTTAATCTGTAATCATCCAATAAGGTGTTATTAATTCCCATCGTGAGGGTGAACTTAAAGAGAGATAGAAACCAATGTGTTAGAACTGGCGCATTCAGAGCAACTAATCAATGCAACCAGTGGGACTCTGAAAATAAACAATAGAACCTAATTGACTTGCATAATGGTAATTAACCTGATGTCCTCCTCCATATGAGTGCATTGTCGTAGAATATAACCACGAGGTGAAGCCGCAGAGAAAATGGAAAAGAGACAATGCTATGCATCCAATATTTGTTTTTAAAACTCACACATAGATCCTGGTCATTTGGACAAATTTCACAATAAACACAAAATACACCCTATCTAAAAAGTCTACATCCTTCTAAACAACGTGAACGACTACATAGACACAAACCTTGTCCACCGTGACACCTTGCCTCGTTTGGACAAACGGGCGGGGAACGATTATTTTTGAATTGATGCTGCGAATCAAGCCAAGTGTCCTATATTTATCAATGTATATATAGGACTATATCTCACACGTGAGAGGTGTTAACCCAATCAAAATAATGACAAGGATCTTTGTGTGCGGTTGTTTGTTGCCCGATTGAAGGCTAAGCTTTCAACACACAGGTAGCGACAATGGAGGGCGCTCGACCCCATACCTCCAGAGCAGTATTCTAATTACATGTAATACTACTAATTTGTGGGCACTAAGACAACATATATTACATCATCACAGTAACGAAGTTGAACGATTAAGATTTTAAATTCGTTTGTTGTAAAGTAATTATATACAAATAATAAACCACAAGGGAAACTGACTGGGTACATTTTTAAATGATTTTGGGTTGAACAAAGAAAAATTGACTAGAGCGGGATTTTAGCGTAATTATATACAATTACAGAAAGCAACAAAAAAGTGAATGTTATGCAAATTCGTAAATTGCGCCAATTTGGGTATATGTATCAAGTGATGTTGTAAATGGAAAGCACATCATTTTGTTCTGAGAGATTCAATTAATGTCCATCCTGTCAATAAACAAAACTAACCAGACAATATTTGAAATTATTTTTGTTATCAAAGTCGGTCGCGTTTTATTGACAACAAAGAAAACACGGTAAATGTTTTGTCCGGTATTTTGTGAACGTTTACATCCGGCTTGTTTCGATTGCAGCAATCATAACAAGCAACTGTGATTTGAAAGTCTTCAAGTGGCATTTTCTCGACTTTGACACTGTTTCAGACGTAATATTATTTCTCAAATTGGTACTGGCATGAAATTTATAATCTGTGAGCTTTCAGATTAAAATATAATATCCTTTTAGTAAACCAATCCTGGTGTATACTTTGTTTTGGTGCAATGTATAAAAAAAATATTTATTATAATTTAAATACAGTTCCCTATCCATTCCTTCAAATTAACGGATATCTTTGTTCACTTGTGGTGTAACTTTAAAGACTGGTTGGTATTGTTACAAGAAGCCGGCCTTTTTGGAATGTATATATTTTTGAACGTATATAGTCAGTAAAACGAAACACCGACACTAAAATGTATGCATACAATGTTCGAAAGTTGTTTATTTTTCTATGTATGTGTATACAATGTATGTATATACCTGTTCAACCGACGAGGCAAAGATTGAGAAACTATTTATACACATTTCAATGTTATAAACAATTATGTTGATGGTTGGTAAACTTAACTCATTTTGTGTCTTAAAGTTGATTATTTAAAAGTCTCATTTTAAGGTTATAAAGTGCTGCCAAATGCGCACAGAGAGCTGTACATTATTGCATTGAAGCTCCGAGTCATTGACAACTTTCTTAATAATAATATCAATATCCAGCCTCGTTCCCAGGGATGATCGATCTTTTCCCCCCAGCATGCCTAGTGACAAGTATCGATACGGCGCGCTGCATGCCCATGGTAGCGAGAATGAATAATATCGGCTCTTATATCGATCATTGCACTTCACACATTATTACCCCTGGGGTGGATTTCACAAAGCACTAAGATTCATCGGAAAGATGAGTTGTCAGTATTACCATAGTGATTTGCATTGTGACATCACACTTTGCTTAGCAACTACGATTGATTTGCACTTAAGATCAATCGTAGCTCTTTGTGAAATTGGCCCCCTGGTCACTGGGTCTTTATTTCATTCCTGAAACCATCTCAGCTCCCTGGGGAGTACACAGCCTGTGCTGCCAAAGCGCACTAAGCTAAATCATTCACAAGGTACCCATGTTCCTGGGTGAAGAGAAGCAATCATAGTTAAGTGTCTTGCTCAAGGACACAAGTGTCATGATCGGGTTTCGAACCCACACCCTGATGACTCAGCCGCCAGAACTTGAGTCCGATGCACTTAACCGCTCGGCCATGACACGCCAGCATGGACCAACGTGACCAACACTGTGTGGGTATGAAAAATTGTGTCGGACGATACGACTGGTCTGTCAGACACCAGAAGATCACGTTTGCACACCATACGCTGACGTTGTGTCTCAAGGGGCACACAAACCAACTACGTCATCATTCCTAGCGGTAGTAAGTGACGTTTCGCCCGGGCCATATTTGTGAGTACCATGGCGGCGACTAACTCCTTCCTGTACGTATCAATGCCTTCCAATCTGAAAATAATTAATGATAAAGAAGTGTAGGGAAAGTGTCATTATTGAAAATGTTTCAACTTCCAATAGGATGGAAGCCATTAGATTCTCTGTAGAGTACACTCAAGCCGTTTTTTATATTCGAATTGGCGACTATAGCTACGGCTAATGGTGTTGCTAAGGACATCCTATACTTCAACGCATGGTGATGTGACGATCAAGCCGTAGCCGTAGCCGTAGCCATAGCCGCAAATTCGGATATGGACTCAGACTGTGATCGAATTAACTGCTTTTTGGGCAGTAGCTAGCTATGGCCAGATCGAAAAGGTTTATTCTTCAACGTTGTCATTGCAGTCAACCGTTAGACGTAGCGGACGCGGCCTTGTATACCGTGAAATTCAAACATTGAGGTCCGTTAGGTACTACGTGATTTGGTTTCCTTCACACTTTAAAGCAATTTGGGGAGCAAAGGTTCCCGACGCACGAGACTTGTGCAGTCTATTTTAGTATTTAGCGGAATGAAACCAGTGTGTGTTTGAAGATGTGACAATTTTCCTTGTTAATGTTTCCACATAACAGCACTGTCCGTTTTCGATAATACATCGTCAGGAAGCAGATTGAACATACTGTTTTCATTTTTAGCCGGTCTCACGACGAACGACTTTGAACCCGTCCATCTCTACTTGCGGAAAAAAATCTATACGGTATCTAACAAATTGGAAAAAATAAACAAACTAGATTTCTCCGTAACACTTCACTTAATATAATATAAACTCACGTTTGTCGCATCGCTTCTTCGCTTTGAGACATCTGACCGACTGATATATTCTGAAAGGCATCTGGAGCAAAATATCAATTTGAATATCAATATAAAAAAATATGAAAGACGTCGTTGACATAAAAGAAAAAAATAAGAAGAAAACCATTGAATCATTGAGCACAGTATCTCTTCCCCCAATTTAAGATTCTAAAAATTTGCTTCTAACTTCAAATGCATCTTCGAGACTTTGCAAAGAGGCAAATTAATCATTCGCTGTAAAATTATCTATGTTCACATTTGCCCAATTTAAAATAGATTGTGTTCACCGCAATATGCGTACCGAAAGATGAACGTCCATCTTGAAATAGTGACCGATTGCCGTCGCTCCCTGTACTGTTTGGTGAAGTACTCGATATGTCCTCAAAATCACCCGTCGAGCCCATTGAGTCCCTGTTGTTGTTAAACACACGGACCGTTGAGGGCGTCCTTGTTCCTGACGGGAGCGCGCCACGTTGGAAATGTTGGTGCTGGACTGAGTCATGAAGGTACCTGTGCAAAATGTTCTGCTTGAATTTATGCAGATGCGCTGTGTCGGTTGTGAACACCTCGATCTGGGATGATGGTTGAGATCGGAGGCAACACTGGGGATCTGCTCTCACCACCGTAGAGGGCATAACGAACGGCTGTGATTGTTTTTTGCTAGGTGAGCTCGATGTTCGTGTGTTGAGAGGACACTCATGTAGACCTAAAGCAGGCATTTCTGTAACAGCAAAGAAATTGTTTTATCCTTGGTTAAAATATCAAAGTAAATATTAAAGTGCAAAATGGCCGGCACTAATTTTACCATTGTCGGTCACCTAAGCTTGATTATGTTTATATTTCAAAGAAAGCAACTATCACTCAGAGCTGAAACTAGGGAAACATTTTAGGGGCTTAAAGGGGTGCACAAATTTTGTTTTTGGGGGGCTGACTACTGGCCGATTATTTCTCTTAAACAAACCTCTTTTTAATGCTCTTCTTGTGCCATTTTACTATTTTGATGCAATAATCTGACGTGAAGGCAACAACAATGTATTTTCTGCGTGAAAATGTAAGTATTATCACATTAAAGCTCAATATGAAGTGTAACATTTAGTCTGAAAGTCGAGATTTCAAATGTGGGAGGGGCACGTGCCCCCGCCCTATAGTTGAACCACTTCTACCAGTATGAAGATGTACAAAATGTACAAAACTGTACATCACTTGCGCATTTTGTTTATTAGTCTGATTCTTTAAGAATTTATAAAAATATTTGGCAACCTCGCACACTGCTGCTTGAAGGATGGCTCGGGTTTTTTTTTCAAGCAGCAGTGACGACAGGTTGTCAAATCACTTCCTAAAACTGTACCCGGCGGTTCTCTAAAGCCGCCATAGTGTTAAAGATCTTTGTACATTAATACTTACCAACTTCAGTTGTGAAATCAGCTTCCTTATCTCCCGACCTTGAGCTTGCAACACTGAGCTGATCTGCATTTTCCCGGGCTTGTTTATTGTAAGATTTGACTCTGTTCTTCCAGGTAAGACCCGATTGCCCGACGGTGTTCTTCAGTCGGCGTCTGGCGTTGGCAAACCAATTTGACACCTGATGATTATACAATTTGATGGGTTGGTTACATCCCTAATCTTATTAGTATTAATTTCTGCCCATTTAAATTAAATAGCCACATTTCATCTCCTGAGAACGTGGCCGTTCGTTTTGAAAAAACGCGATTCACGAAAAAGCGCAAATCTCAGTGCAAAAAGCGCGCCAATTAAAAACCCAAAAAGTTATACACAAGTTACTTTTTAACAGCGTCGACTGCGTGTTATGACTCCTTGTTTACATTCACATGGTGTAACGACAAAATGAAGGTGCATCCCCATTGCATCCCGTGTGTTTGCGTTTGGCAGCGCTTCTCAACATTCTGACGTCAGGAAGCTATAACGTCACCGCCAGACTACTCTACACATCAGGCTCCGACAAAAATCCCAAATCACGCACGCAGGACTGTCACTGTTAATTTTGTCCATTTTGATTGCTCGAAAATTGAGTGGTATACAATTTATAAGGATCTGGTTTATACTTGGGGCCTATCTGCTAATAAGTTGGGGTAAACAGGGCATGTTTTTATATAAAGGAAATACAACATTACTGAAGGATAGTGTTTTGTTTTTTCAAGTATAGGCGAGTAACAAACAACCTACAATTTGAAAATCAATCATTTTATTTCGAAAGATGCAAACCCCATTATTGAATGTACACACGGTGGCCTATTTTTTTGACAAGGACAGGGCTGCCGCAAAATGTGTACGCAAACAGACTGTATAGTTGCACGAATAATCAAGGGAGGTTTGCGGTGACACCGTAACTCTCTTTTATGAGTATAGTGGTGGTTCTAGAAGAAACGGTGGTTTGAGACTTGACGTTTGATCCGTATGCTCTGATCGTCTTCAGGAGAAAGCTCTTCTTTCATTTATCTTGAAGACGATCAAAGCATACCAATCGAAACGTCGATTGGTCAAACCATCGGTTCTTTTAAGACGCACCACTATACTCAAAAAGAGATTTATGTACATGTACATGGTGTCCCGCAAACTTCACTTGATTGTACTCTCAGTTTTACGCAAAGCATTAAAATGAACTTCTTGCAACAAAAACACATTTTCAACATTAGTTCTTTATTATATTGGTCAGCATTCTTTAATCTAGTTAATCTCAGATGGTGAGCTCATCCAGAAATAATGAAAGTAGCAAAACATTTCGCCTCAACGGGTCCTATCAAAATTGCTCTGATCGTTCCGGCTAAACAAGGTTCCGATCTCGCTATATTTAGGTCCGTTATAGTTCCGTATGAAAGTCCTTCAAAATACACTAGTCCGACATAACAACCGGCCATGGGACCGGGCGGTTTATATAAATAAGTTCACATCAGAATACAAAATCGCTCTCTCGGATATGGATTCCCATCTCCTTGGATTTGAGTCCATCAAAATTCAAAGCCGTATATCGATTAAATGAAGCGCGTTTTTGCTTAGACGCTTATTACCTGTATCAGGGTCATCTCTGAAGATGCGGACAAGGTGAGCTTATCATTCTTCGTTGGATAGGGGTTGTCTTTGTGATTGTATAGCCAAGATTTGAGAGGTTTCGTCATGTCGTGTATTGAACGTCTGTTATGGATTGGACGGTCCCCTATTAGAGTGTTATGGCGCCTGACGAAGATAAAACAAAACAACAAACTAAAATAATGTTTAAATTAATTATAAGATTGTTGCTTTTGCACTCTTCAATTATTCTCGTTCTCTCGCTGTTGTTTTGCTAGTGTCCCCACACCACAATACGAGGGGGAGGTGAGGTGCAGACTGAGTCGTAAATCTTATTGAATTTGTAAGTATTGCAAAGGCTATAACCATGCAAGAGGTGTGAAAGTAGCGCAATTATATCTAGTGATGATTGGCAAGTGATTTCTAATAGATTGTGTGTGTGCTGCTATTTTAATAGTTAGTTGTTGTTGCCCTATACGGTCGATCTTGTCACCGTTAATATTCTCCTCTTCCTGTAATTGCTATTAATAGGAAACGAACCATTCACGAATCACGTCACGACCATCATTAGATGAATTAAATTAAAACTTTTCAATACATTAATTAAATGGTAATTTCCTTTGGATTTCGTTTGGTGACAGATGCATGGTTTCTATTTCACATTTTTGTAAAGTTATCAGCGCTGTTGACATCCAATCAGTGTATTCTTTTAATTAAAAAGATAATAAACGCTGCAGGAAGATCGAGCGTAGACTTGAGTTGAAAGACGTACGTTTTCTTCACAACATTGAAATTATTCATGAAGTAACTGAAACATTATACGCCTTTGACAACTCTATGTTTGTCCCTGTCAATGTTAAAAGGAATTTAAAATAATTGTTTAACGATGTTTTGCTGCTCAAACAATATTGTACATTTTTGTCCCTTTGGGGTTGGATCATAGAACCTTGGGAACAATTATGCCGCAAATATACAGCACAATGATAGATGGATAAACCATGGCCGTGCAGTGAGACACGACCTGCTTCTTAAAAGCCCAAGGGTAAAACATGCAGCTTGAAAATAATTTTTAATCAGTGCAATTTGAAAATGCACTTTCGGTGGTTTTAGATTTTACCTATCTGAATAGTTATGTGCATCGTTACGAGTGTGGCTTTGCATAACATATTTGGGGCTGATTTAAAAAACTATTCAGCATGACATCATAATTATTGCTCGGAAAACATGGAGAGCATTATCGTACACGTATAACATAGGCCTACAGACATTATAGTTTTTACTGCAATTTTAGATTTCTGTGTACAAAATATGTATTTTTATTCTTTAAATGAGCAAGGTCTGGGAGGGCACATCTTTTTTGATGACAGTTTTTTGACTTTTGCCTTTCCCTGGACGGCCTCTGCTTGTATATTGTATTGTCCAAAGAATTAAAATTAAAATTAAAATAAATTTAGCAAAACAAGTTTATTTATTTTTGAGTTTTGGACAAGTAACACTGAACAAGAAAACTCAGCTGTCATTTTGATTGAAAAACGGAGGGCAAGATGCGTATGGACCAAGTACAAAATAGCGACCTTGTACAATCCAGGGCTTTTCTGGCAGGCAAAATAATGCACTGGTCACATGCATGGGACATTTCATATTGTGTCATAATTTTCACATAAATCAAGCATGCAGGGGTTTGCGAGGCATATCACCGATTACAACAACCCGACGTTTCGACCCGAATGCTCGGATCGTCTTCAGTAAAGAATGACCTTACTAATAATTATCTCATGATTTTGGGTTGAAAATTGTGGTTTATTATTTGATAATAATTATCTCATCCGTTTTTCATGATCATCCCCGAATGGTACCTGCATCTCCTAGTACTCCTCGCTTCTTGTTCCTGGGTCGGCAATCCGTGGTTCGAGCAGCTCAAATCACGCTGCTCTCTCGTACTAGACACACCACAATCAGTATGTCTACAAACGTCTGTGGAAACCTGTTGCCTTTGTTGTCCTCCCAAGTCCGAGTTGTTTACACTTACATTCGTTACATCTTCTGCTATGTTCCAAGAATTGTCAGTGTTTACCACATTCATCATGAATGTGTCGTGATCTTCCATAACATGCCCGTTATTTTGTGTCACGCAAGTGACTCGGTTTGCCATGGTGTCGACTTTAAAATGTATATCAAAGTCATTTACCTCAGTACTTGACTAAACAACTTTCTGCGTAAAAAAAACTTCGGTTTGATGCAAATTACAAACTACTTTTAAGTTTTATACCGATTTAAGCCTGCTCTTCTGGTGTAAGAAAAAGATGTTCTGAGTAATAACTGGTGTTGTAACACAATAAGGCTTGAAGTTTTGACAGGACAACTGAGAACTGGCCACGCAATACTCACAACAACATAAGAACATGTTCACTGTGTTGCGAAACAAGTTTACAATAGGGAGAGTTGTACCATAGAGCCTTTCTCTATGGTTGTACAGTGGCTGGTTTCAACGCATTTGCCACTAGTACAGTGGAATGCGTTCACCTCTCCGAAAAAGAACATAACATAACAAAGACATTATTATGGTATGAGTCAACTACCGCTAGCTCGACCCATAAACACAACCCGCCATGCACTGCCGTAACTGTCAACAAGAACATTGTAATCCGAGCCTTTTGTAACAACCGCAAGTAGTTTCTTTTCTTCATCCTGTGGGCCAAACATGTAGTGAGGACAAGGGGAATATTATGCACCCCATGGGTTTATACCTCCATAGGTTTATGTTATTCACGACAATAGAGTGAGTATGTTTTGATGTCTGGGCGGTGTAGACTTGTCTGCTATGGTGATAGTAAAGAGGGTAATTTTAGTCAAATTTGATTTATAGAGCCGTGTTTGAAGAAAGGGAGAATCACAAACTTCTGCTCTTATTCATCGTTGGGGGGGGGGGGGGGTCACTGAGAAAACTCAACATCAAATAATGATTATGTATATAGATAACAATTATACATAAATAATGGTTATTTACATTAATTGTGGTTATTATTATTTTTTTAAATCATGGAATTATTGATTCTATAATGGTTATAATTATAATGATTATATATAAATAAAGATTATATATAAATAATGGTTGTTAGGCCTATGTTTATTTGTAAATAAAAAAACCAACGCGAAAAAAAGTTGACGCGAAAATAATAAAATGTTACGCGAAAAATTGCCGCGGAATAAAAGAAAACACAAGGGAAACAATGCGGAGCGAAAAACTGCAACGCAAAAAATGCGGCGGAAAAAATGCGACGGTAAAAATCGCAGCAATGCGACAAGCGAAAAAATTAAAATAAAATGTGACCCCTAAAAAGTGACCTGAAAATCATATAAATTAATGCCACGCTCAAAAAAAGGTGACACCCCACCCAAAATATGCTGCGAAAAAAATGTGGCGAAAAAAATGTGACGCAAAAAAGTGTGAAGGAAAAGCACCCAATAAATGATGATATATAAATAATGTTTATTTGTGGTTATTTATAAATAGTTAATAATGTTTATATAATAATTGATTATAAGTATTTACAGGGGTTTCCTTTACTTCTTTCTCACTCATTCTAGAGGGGGGGGGGGGGGGGGGGGGGGGGGGGGGGGGGGGGGGGGGGGGGGGGGTTTCCCATTGCCAGCACGCAAAGTTGAAACAAGGCCCTCTGTTGGCGAATTGTGTTTTTGTGTCAGTAGCCGTGATCCACTTCCTTGAGGTCGCTGTTTTTAGCCAACAGCGATTCTATCGACCTGCAATGAAAACATTGAAGTTTTCCCACGATTCTTGACAGCATAGTTCTTACCGCTCTCTAATGCGAATGACGAAAAAGGACACATGCACTGATGTACTTACATCCTTCTTCTGTCGTGATTTGACGTGATTTTATACTAGCAGAGAGTCTACAATATTTTTGCAAACTTCGGAGTTGAACCAACTGAACTGAAGAGCACTTTCATCAAGGATCCCGACGACGTTTCAACTTGAAAAGGTATTCGTGTTGTCTATGTTGCGAATGGTGTTTTTTTGCGGGCGGGTCAAAATAAATGGATTTTAGCTCTAAGCATTCCTACCTCCATGCTCTAACTCTAAGTAAAGTTCAAAAGGTTTCCACAATATTATTATTTGGCAAGCGAGCAGACCTATTCTGTTTTATGGACGTTTTCCTTCCCTTGCCGGAGACGACGTGGCTAGCCCTGGGCCCAATTTCATAGAGCTGCTTATATTATAACATAAGCACAAAAAGTGGCTAAGCACAACAAAATTATGCTTACCAGAATAAGGTTACCAGCCAAACTGCAATTTCTTATGTGCATTTGTGACTGGTATCCTGCTCATTTCTGCTAAGTAGAAAATTGTTAAGCAATATTTTGTGCTTAAGCAGCTCTATGAAATTGGGCCCAGGTTGGACTCCTCCGTTGCATACGTGGGCGTTTTGAATTAAGATGGCAATCATTAGACACACACTTTGTATTCCTTAAAAAAATAATAAAAAGGAGTATGGCGCCCTGGTTACTGGGTCTAAGCTAGACCATGGAGGATGTATTTCTTCCTCCATGGCTAGACCCAGTAACTGGGGTCATAGCAAAATCATAGCAAATTGAGGTCTTCAATCGTAGCTACGCCATCCGCTGGGGCGCTAGTACGACGGCAGATGTCAAAATTTCGAAAAAACTAGTACAGCGTCCCAGTTACTGGGTCTACTCTAGGTCTAAGAAAACATTGAAATAAATCAACTAAATGACACATCTTCAGGCCTACTCATTGGGTCATACTGACTATGGAATACTTCTGTCAAGTGGGTGGAAGATTTCCTCAAAAAAGTTTCCATATCTGACTGTAACTTTCTTTCAAAGGGTTTAGCAATTTGTTTTAATAGTTGTAAGACTTTATTTCTGTTTTAAAAATTGTGCAGGCCTGTTCCTGTTGAGGATTTGGCACTCGTAGCTATAAAACGTAAATTGACTTTAAAAAAAGAGACAAATCCAAACAGACAAATTTTATTCCGCGGTGGGAACTCTTGCGCACTCAAGCACAAAACAAACTCAAATGGCCTTTGCTTTCTTCAGCGAGAGCATTATGAAGACCACATTAGACCCAGAAATGTTTTTTTTATCAGTCATGATTTGGGCGCTTTGTAATAAATCAAAGTGCCCGTCCTTTCTGTATTATTTGTCGACCTTTCTGAACAGATATTGATATAATTCCCAACCCCACTGAACTTGGTTTTTCAATTGTTTCTTTTGATTCACCAAGTGAAATGGCCACCACTCCGGCGGGGCAATTGGTTACATTACAATGTAATGTGAATTTACTAATTCACTAGTAGTTACAATAGAAACCCTGATGCAAGTTTTTAAGCTTGTCTTGATGGATATTACACCAAACCCCTTCTCAGGGGTCGCACGGGCAGGGTTGGTTGTGTGCATTGAATTGCCAACCCATGCCAGAAACACTGGGGCGATTCCCTTCTCGTACAACAACATTCTGTGACTACTCTTTTGTTGGCCAACATTTTCAAACTACATCTAGTTGAAGAATGCTACAAACTAATAATAACATTCAGTAAAATTTCCTCAGTGCAATACGCTGGATTTTCCTTAAAAGCATATATGTCCATTAAAATTGACCTCATACTGTAAAATGTAAATCCATGGTTACTCAATTTTGCCACAGAAATCAGAAACCCGCTCTTAAAACTGGTTATTATCAATATCATGCTTAATTGGTGAGAGATTTATTATAAACAGCATATCATAGCATCAAGTCACTGAATTCATTCTGAGAATTTAGGATGACTTCCACAACTCTAATTCTACCTCCATGGCCCCACCACCAACCTTGAAATGTTTTACAATTTTTTTAATTATTAAATCATTTTCCATGATTTTGTTTGTATGCAGCTGCTGCAATGATCACCAGGATGCCTTGAATCTTTCATTCACGTTTGATAAGAGCTGAAAATACCACTAGGGGCTTCCTGATTCAGACTATGATAGATCGTAAGATATCAGTGGTAAGTTCATATTCACTCATTTTTTATTGAGAACCCAGGGCACCAAGGCGAAGACCAGGGGCAGCAGGGGCCATAGCCTCTGCGGCCTCCGTGTAATTCCTGCCGTCGATTTCACCAAACTCTTCCTAAATTAGGACTAGTCCTAGGCAATGCTAAGAGATAGGACTAGTCTTAAGTTAGTCGTCCTAACTTGAGACTAGTCCTATCTCTTAGCATTGCCTAGGACTAGTCCTAAGTTAGGAAGAGTTTGGTGAAATCGACGGCAGGCTTGTTAGTAAAAAAAAAAACCATAAGAAAATAATGTTTTGCCACTGTGATTACTTTAGTTGCCGCAATAAAAAATTAAGGAATTCACCCCAAATTTTAGAGGTTTATATCTAGTGTCTGACCATGCAAATGTTGAAAAACTTTGGACAACTCTTAACCAGCTACGATTACCAAAGCTAGTGTGACAGGTAGCCCGAGGAAGTATATCTTGTTGATTATAAGCTTTTGAATGAAATAAGAGCCAATAGTTCCACCTGTCCAATGCTTTAAAGGCACGGTATAGGGTAGGCCCTATACTTTCAGTAGTTGTCAAAGACCAGTACCCTCACTTGATGTATCCCAACATAATGCATAAAACAACAGAACCTCTGAAAACTCCCCTTGGTCATCAAAGTTGCAAACAAACAATGACAGAAACAAACACCCTTGTTTCATAGATTTGTGTGCTTTCAGATGCCTGAGAAAAGCTTCATGCCTGAAGCCTTTCTCAGATTCAAATTTGTGTCCGAAAAATGTCCTCTTTCTCTAAAACTACATTACTCCAAAGGGGGTCATTTCTATTATCATGTTTTATGGTACATGTATCAAGTATCAGCAGCTCTCCAGTGCTTTTTCCCAAGTAAGTTTTTACGGTCATTAATTGTTGGAGTAATTACCAAAGGTGTACCCTCCCTACAAGATCAATTCTCACTTTTAAATATTTTCTATATCAGGATGTACATTGTATACTTCCATTTGACTTCTCTGATAATACAAACTGAAACTTGGAAATGGCCAGGATATAATCTATTCTACAATAATATTAATAATGAAAACTTACAAAGTGCACAAATCCTCAAAAGTACTCATGAAGCTAATACAAACAATATTAACACACTTATAAAGTTATACATCAAAATGGAAACTTAGGCCTATAGCTTAGACAAATTTTGAATACAATACATATGATGTACAGTGTAGTAATGAAATACAAATAAAAAATATATAAAAAAACACAGGTAAAAACAAACCATTACTCAAATGAATGATCAGCGATTATAACTTTACTCAGCTTACAAAATTTCCCAGAATTACAAATCAGGAAGTTACTACACCACATATCAAGTAATATGACAGTCAGACTGTATGCATTGCTGACTATTGTTCTGGTGTATCGAGTCTCACTTCTCTGCTGTTGCTGAACAAATAAAGAAAACAAACAAATTGAAACTTATTTTGTGAGGAAACAAAATTGACTTTAGACAAACATAACAGGATCAGTAATTATGAAAAGAAAGAAAGAAGAAATTTATCAGTTTCAATCTGGATACTGAGTGCGTAAAGAGCATACATGTACACTCTGTACCAGTACCAACTCTCCACTTTAAACTACTGTCAAAGTAGCAGTGGCTCGCCCATTTTCTTTTGGTTGGTGGAGACATAATTTGGGGTGGCTGCATAATGTCTCAAACCATTCATGTGTGCATTCCACCCCCCCCCCCCCCCCCCGATCTAATTGTGTGGGGGGAGGCAAGGGGACTGAGCAGGGGGAGGGGGCTTCTACCCCCCTTGTTGCACCATTGCAAAGTGTAGAGGATTGGAAGTGGCATTTGAAAACCTCTCAAATCAGCTGCTTTTTTTTTATTGCTGCAATGAAAATAAGCCATGACTAAATGTACACAAATCCCTGACAAAATTTTGAATCTTTGTTTGTTGTTTTCTTGTATTGTGAATGCCAAATTTGATGAAGTGTTTACAGGTTGTAGGCGTATTTGTGCTTTTGCTGAAAACAAGAGGTTGGAGATGTAACAAAGTACATTACTCTCCTGTTTAAAAAATTCAAAAGACCCATTGGACTGCATAAAACAACTTTTATGAATTTCACATACAAAATGTGAATGGTGCTTATCTGAAGGAAGCAACCCCTATTTTTGGAGTGCCCCCCCCCCCATCCATCAAGAACAAGAATTTGTATTTAACAATCAACAACTTGGGTTTTTTCGAAATTGATTGTCATGGAATAAAGTTCCAATTCATACACTGTGTCTTCATCAAATCTGCAATTTTTTTTCTCCAAAATGTCCTTCATTGTTAATTTTAGTCTGTCAACTCTTTTAGCTTCTTTCACATTTTGGACAATTTTCCGGGAAATCTCTGAACTACGACTTTAGTAGGACAGATTCGTTAACCAGCCGCTACGTTCCATCATTTTACTGTTTAGAAGCTTCATTATTCATGTGGTTCTTGAGCAGCAGGGCTTATTGTTTATTTTTTTTGTATTGTGGCTGATTGTTTGTATTTGTGAGCCTTCCCTCCCAGTCCCACCCATTAGCCATCAGAATCCATTAGCGTATTTCATCATCTGGGTTATCTAAACTGAGATTAGACTTGAATGTCATGGACTGTCGTCGTTTTGTGACGTGACTGAATGTGATGAACATTGTGTCAATTCGTAGTTCGATGGACAGTGCAAGTTTCATGCTTATCAAAAATGAGGAATTAAGTCGAATGAAGAGGAAGACTATTTTTTTAATGAATCAAATCTTTTTTTTAAATTCTATTCAAGTAAAACATTCGTGAAACCCCCCCCCCCAACCCCCCCCCCCCAATCCCCCCCCCCCCAAACACCCCAAAACAAAACAAACAAACAAACCACAATGAGCAATTTTGTATAGTTGTCCAGAATGCCCCATAGTTTTGAACAATCCTGGGTATGGACCCTGCTGTTACAAAGATTATATTACACTACATGGATACTTGTATGCAAATTGAGGAATTTAATACCAAAAGTCAATTTGAATGTATTCCCTTGTGGTTTATAACTTGATATTATGTTTTATCTTACTGACCAATTTGTAAAAAAAAAAAATAGAAATGAACACAAAAATATATACTTTGGACTTTTGATTCAAAATCTATGCATCCACTATACCAATGCATACTGAACTCATATTGAGTTTTGTTTGGTTTCATAATTATACAGTCCAACAGAACCAATCTTTGATTGGAAACAGCAACAATGAAACCAAGTTGATTTGTGGAAACCAGTCTGTGAATGAAAACAACAACAATGGAACCAAGCAGAACTGTGTAGTGTTCTACTGATTAGTCTAATTAATCAGTGGCCAGAAGAAAAACCTAAACCCGGAATTCGACTGGTCTCACTTTTAAAAAAGGCCCACAAGACCCATCTAAAATTATCTCTGTTCGCATGCAATTTGGGTTTCTCCTGTCTGCCTCCCCTCTCCTTCTTTCAGGTATTTTCCTCTTTTTTTCCCAGCGCTTTGCATCCTCTGGTAAAAGGTGCTTTGTAAATGTCCAGTTTATTATTATTATAGTATGAAGAGAGTATACTTTGCAACCCTGGTTAGACACTTGTACAGATTGTACATGGCACACCTGTACAAATGTACAGTAAGAATATTTTAGGTGTGTGCCTTGTGCCTTCACCTTGAACCAAATCAATAAAGTAGGAAATGAAATCTTCTGTGACACACGATTGTAAAGAAATGTAAACAAAGACGCTGCTTTGTTAGTAATTTCTGAGTTGGTCGTGTTCCCACAGTGCAAAGTCACAATTTTTACCACAATAACATACTTCTCTGGCTTGATTGCACTATTCTTAAAAGGGGCAAGCAGGCCTTGCACTTAAGCTTTTGTAAAGTAGTCCCACGAGGCGAGTAAACTGTGCGCTTACTTGCCACTAGGAAGAATTAGTAGCCCAGATTTTAAAAATGTATTGGGTTGTAAAATGTATCTTTCTGATGTAGGCTGATGGTAGCTATCACAACAATTTTAAGGGTTGAATAAAGTTACATTCACACACTTAAATATAAATAAGCTATCACAACAATTTTAAGGGTTGAATAAAGTTACATTCACACACTTAAATATAAATAAACACATTTTTAAAAAGAACTTCTTATTCACATCTGAAAAGGAAGAAATATGAGAATTTTAGATAAGTAGATTTTACCCAGTTTTTAGTAGCCCACAGGGCAAGTTGAGGTGTGGTGTTTATTAGCCCGTAGCGTTTTGTTTTACTAGACAATGTACGCCAGGCTAGTATTAACATGATAAAGGGCAAGCCTTGGGTGGGCAAGGAAGTTTTCTGTGGTGAAGGGCACCTCCTTTTGTCTTTTAAATTTCTACATTGGGCAATTCAAAAGGGCACGAAGGCACTGACTAGAGGCTTGGAGGAAATTTTGACCAGTCTAAAACCGTGTGCAGTGTCCGTGCAACAAGGTTGTATCTACAATTTTCATGGTAATTAAGGCATAAAACTTGTTTTTAAAAGTTAATTAAGTTTGGTTATTACTTTTAATGATTTTATTATAAATGTTTTCACAATTCATAGTACAAATGGTCTTGTTGTCTTAAACAACCAGTGATTGTCTAAAAATGTCCCCAAACCTTAGAAAGGGATTTACTCAAAAACAACCGAAAGTGGATTTACGACCTTGTTGCACTGATGCGATAAAATAATAGACTAGTGCTCCTTCACACCTGGTTTTTAGATCTGATCAGTACTGGAAAACAATTATAGACCAAATAAGAATTTAAGGCTTGACCACCCTCATCAAACCTCCGGGCTCCAAATTTACACTGGACCTCAGGCTTGGGGCCAGTGTTTTTAGCATAGGGCCAGCAAACTCAAGAGTGCGCAAGCCCGGCGGTTTTTGTTCAAATAATAACTTTCAGTCTGATATATTTCTGTTGAGTTCTGGAGAATACTTATCCATAATACAAATGAAATAATTCTGTTCTAAGCGCTTGTTCAAATTAAAACAGTTCACATTTTAAACTGTTACAGGCATTTTTTTCTCATTTCAAATTTGGTCTTGTAAATAAACTTCTGGTCCAGTAAACTTTATGAGCTTCGAGCACGGCTGTCTTGTAGATTTTCACTGCAAATTTGAGCCCTGAACCTCCTAGTTATATTCCCTTGTGGAAGACTTCTGGAAAAAACCACCAAGAACCAAGTTTACGTGTACATATACACCTAGCCTGCCTAGTACTAAAGGTTAACATGTTAATGCCATCGTTTCCTCAGTAATCTTTGATTGAGCCAGTCCACTCTAATTTGTTTTCATCTAAAGATCTGTTTATTCAGGTACTTTAAAAAATGAAATTAATGTTTGTAATTGCTATCGGCTCATCCATTGTCGCCAGGGCGATCTGCATCGACTTCTCTATCGTCATGGTAACTGAGGTATCTTGATCAAAATGCAGTACAATTCAGTTCAATCCAACAAACAGTATTTCACAACTGAGTAGGCCTGAATAAAAAATGGAGGCAGCCACCTGCATAAAGTTCAAAAAAATAGTGATCACCACTTGTCCTATTCCCAAAACAAAACAAGCAAAACTGCAAAAGAAAAAAGAAAAAATTGAAAAAAGAAGAAGGAAGAGCTCTTGAGTAGTGCCAAAGGCATGACTTACACACTGGGCTCTCTTCTTATTGATGGTGAAGATATGCTTTAGGGTTCTTCCGTAAAAATGCATTTTCCTTATTCACGATTTGTTTTTGCAAATTGATGGTAAGTAAGATCTGAACCTTTTGCATGGTGGGAATCAGTCTAGTGAGGTTTGGGGAGATACTGTGTAGGTGGTGGTTCTGAGAAGAACTGGGCCCAATTCCATGGCTCTGCTTACCGTAAGCAAAGAATCGGCGCTTACGGAAGCAGGGAATTCTGCGCTTACGTCAAGCGTATTTCACGGGAAGCGTATTTCATGGGTTAGCAGGGAATATTTGCTTGTGCGCTTGCGTAGTCCACATTACTAGGCATTCTTCGCTTACACAGCTAGCGCAGAAATTCGGCGCTTGCCCGGTTAGCAGAGAATGGTGATCGCAAGCGCAGAATTCTGCAGTAAGCAGCGCCATCAAACTGGGCCCTGGTGGTTTGATAACTCAAGTCGAGGCCACAGCATCTTGAGCCTGCCCAGTGATCTTGTTCCAAATGACCTGGTCCAGCATGCAAGAATACAGCTCCTCAACGCTGGCCAAACCGATGTACCGTTTCAGCATGTCCATGAAGGAGAAAACGTCTTCTCCCACGTGAGGCAGTGTCCCATGCTCTGATCACCTTCAGCAGGTGAAGGAAGACATGTTAGGCCTAAACCTTCGATTCAAGGCAAAGAGAGAGTGTATCCGCAAACCTCACTAGATAAATTTATGATAACAAAATTAATTTTTGTTTAATCACCACAACTCATAGAGAAAGTTTACTTTTATATGGTTTCCCTGCAAGCCTCACTAGATTAATGTAGATAAATTTATGGTAACCAAATTATGTATTATGTATTATGTTAATTATTATGTATTATGTTAATTATTATGTATTATGTTAATTTATAAGTTAGTGGAGGAAGTTATAAACCTTCATTTGGGACACATTGAACACAAATCTTAAAAGTGAAGTGTCTAGGAAACTTTTTCCGTTGCCTCTGTGTACATAGCACCGTCTGCGGCTTTCCGTAATCTCGGAGTCACTTTTGACTCATCTATGTTTATGTCCGCCCATATATCTTTTGTTTGTAGATCAGTTCGGTATTACTTACGTAATTTAGGATTCATTCGTAAATATTTGACCCGTTCAGCTACCGAAAAGATTGTTCATTCCTTTATTTCATCTAGGCTAGATTTTGGTAATGCACATTTCTTTCAATTGCCCCAAAATCAACTTACACGGTTGCAGAGACTTCAAAATTCTGCAGCTCGTCTCATAACACTCACTAGATATAATGACCACATTACTCCAGTCCTTCATTCTTTGCATTGGCTGCCCATTGAATTTCGTATCATATTTAAAATATTGCTTCTTGTCTTCCATTGTGTCCACAGTTCCGCCCCTGAATATACATGTAATATGAGTCTTATCAAACGTTATGTTCCTTCCAGGCGTCTTCGCTCTTTGGGTTCTGGCTTACTTACTGTGACCAAAACGCGCACAAACTGGGGGGACAGGTCCTTTGCACATGCTGGACCATTCCTCTGGAATCAGTTACCCTCACATATTCGGGATAGTAGCACCGTCGACACATTTAAAGACAGATTAAAATTTCATTTGTTTGAAACAGCATTTAAGTAGTCTTTAAGTAGTCTTTTCTTTCTTCCATTCATCTTCCTATATTTCTTTTCATGCGCTTTGAGCACCTTTTTAGGTGGATATTGCGCAATATAAATATTCATTATTATTATTATTTTGTAATTCCCTGGCTTTATTAGGCCTAATGGGGTGTGCTGTTATGGAAAATTGCGATATTAGTAAAATTAATGAGATGAATTTGTACAGAAGCCAGTGACTTGAAGAAAGACCGTTGACAATTAATGCTTCTTCACAATCGTGTTATCATCGAGGGGAAGTACGTGTATAGACGCAGGGCCGTGATGGACGAGTACTAATTCGATGGCACAATGGAAGGGAAATAAGAGATGACAAGAGCTCTGTCCGCTTTGGAGCTAAGAACCTGACATCCTGTTGTTAAAAGGCGGAATTTATCTTCATTAGATTGAGCTTCTATATTGTACATTGTGTACATCGGTGAGGCAGTTCTACGCATGGTCAGAAGTTGTAGGCACAGAGACATGCTGTGCATTAAAAGTAAAAGGATTCGATATTCATAATTAATAAGAAATATTTGGTAAAGTGAGGGTACCTGCCAAAAATGCTGCTAATTAATGGTGCATAAATTCAAAGAGAAAGATTAGTAAAAAGAAAATTTTTTAAAATTACATAGCCCAATATATATTTTTGTGTGTGTGTGAACCAACTTTGACAGATAATGCTGTTTCAAACTAAAGAACATAAAGCAATATTTGCATATAATGCCACGTACAATGCACAAAATACATTTAACATGACAATCATTTATTTTGTTTTTAATTAACTAACACCTATCATTTGATGGGATTTTTTTGAGCAATACCTAAATGAAAGCTAATAATTTTCTTGAATCTATTAAAATAGCTATAAAAAAAAAAAATTGTAGGCCCCTATATATATATTTTTTATATAGATCAAATCTGCAAAACACATACAAAAATCTTTACACAACATCTTTACACTTGGAGTAATGGAAAAACAGATCGGTTTTGAATGTACATTTGAAGGAATAATAATAATAATATAATATGTTTTTTTTGATAGCACACATATCTAGCAGTAAGATACTCAAGGTTCTTGAACAAACAGAAACATTTTAAGACAGGTTTTGAATTTGTTTATTAAATTATGAGACCCATTTATGTAGCACCTTATAAGGGTTTACAAGGTGCTGCGGCGCATTCAGCAGCAACTGCCAGAAACAAAGGGGCAAACCCTCTCTCTTATATTATAAGTGTAACTGTTTCTTTCATGTGCATTACACAACAAATGAGACCTATGGCTTTACGTCCCATCTGAAGGAAGAAGCAATAATGGTTAAGTGTTTTTCTTAAGGACACACGTGTCAAGACCGGGATGTGAACGCACACTCTGCTGATCAGAAACACCAGAGCTTGAGTTCGATGCTCATTGCCGCTTGACCATGACACGCAATATATCCTCAACTTCACGCCATAATAAAGATGAGGATTATTTTGTTTGAGTAGTTCAAGGGGAAAGTTGTTCCACAGTTCTGTGGCAGCATGGGAGAAAAAGCATTGACCCCAAGAATGATTGGTGCAGGGGACAGTAGAGAGGTTTCGCAAGGCTACGGATACAGATACGGATACGGATTTGTCGACACTTTGTGTGTTCACGTGACGCGTAACCGTGGCTACCGTGTTTTGCGTGCGCGTTGACAACGGATACGGGAGCTCATACACGTACGTTAAAAACGGATACCGTTTTGCTGATTTTAGTTGTATTTTTGCCCTAGATTTAAAAAAATTTCCCCGGTATTGCTTTTAAAGGTGTCATTCATGACATAGATAGAAATGTGTTCATCATTTGTAAGCAAAATATGGGGAAAATGCAGTATAAACAGTCGTCTCTATTTTGACATGCTTGCCGGAAACTTTCTTTACACGCGTTTAACGTGGGGGTCCGGAAACGATCAGTTAAACAAAAATAATATTCAATTAAATTCTGCAATGTAACAAGAACATACACAAAATGTTTTTGGGTTTGTTTTGCTTGCAAAACCTATGCCAATGTGTGTCTATACTTCGGCCTAGGCCTGACACATAACTCTATGATTGCGAAACAAAATCTGACGCGCATCTAACGTGAACGGATACGGATATCATATCTGTATCTGTATCCGTATCCGTACGCTTGCGAAACCTCTCTAATGAGGCCAAGTAAGTTGGCAGCTGTTGCTATAGGCAACAAATGTTAACATGATGATCAAGCCACAGGCACATCCTCTGTTTTGGGTTACCAGTTGAAAACACCTAGTAATGTACATGGTATGGTTGGTGACTTGTTCAGGGCTCGAATTTAGGTGGAAATTCCACAAGAAGCTTGTACAGTGTAGCTTGTAGCTCAAAAATTATACTGGACCAGAATTATTGTTTCACAAGACCAAAGGAAAAATGAGTTGAACAAGCATAAAATAAGTCCTATCTCATTTGTTTTATGGGTAAGAGTCCTTTGATACTCTACAGATATTGAAAGATATATCAGATTCATAGTCGACATTTTTTTCACAAAGGTATCACGCATTGAGGTGTTATTATTCAATTTAATAAACACAATACCACCAGGCTTGTTCAGTCCTCAGTTTACTTTCCCGACCCTAAAATCACTGGGTTCAGAGCTGCAGCCCAGTGTTACTTTCAGGTGCTGGTGTTCCTTGTAAAGATGCTAAGCATATTTACTTAGCGGAGAAGAATTTAGGGAAAATTGTAAGTCGTGTTGTTTTATAATAGAAACTCATGCAAGGACACAACTGCCACAGCTGCAGTTGGAGTCGGAATTCAAATACAGGGTTTCAAACTGAAAGAAATTCAATCATCGCTGACGTCTCTCAATTTGAAAAGAACAAAATAAATACAGTTTGTTTTCCCAGCAGTCATGCATCATGACTTGAGTGTATAGAAAATAATTCTGAATCAAATTTCAATGGCTTTTGAGTGGTGTCTGCAGTGACAATAGTCTTTTTGTGGTTTAGTACATAATATTATATGTACATGTTTTATTATTGCTTGGGTTTTCAATTTCATTGAAAAGCAAAATCTAATTACTCTGCTCAGCAGGATGTGAAGAAAATAAATGAACAATTGAAAATAAATGAATAAATAAAATGACAGAGGAAAAAAAAGTCTGTCGAAATTACAACATGCAAGTGACAAATGCATCACTTCGGCCTAATGACCTTGTCACCAGGGTGGGGGGGGGGGGGGGGGGGGGCCATGTGTATGCAACCTGATACTTTGTGTAAGGGTTAGGTAGTTTTTTTTTCCTAGTGAAGGGCACCTCTATCAGAGAAATTTAATTTCTACTGGAACATTTCAAGGGGGCACCAAGGCCTCATGGGGTGTGAAGGCGTTTGCCTCTGTTGTCTCTCTGAAGTATCAGCAGGGAACAATTTTATCCGGAAATTTTGCATAATAGCAAAATAGTTAGACTGAACAAGTTTTGTGCACACAGAATGCTTATATTGAGTAGCAAATGATGATTTTTGAGTAGCAACTGGTGCATTTTGTGTAGTGTTTTGCTCAGCTATACATGGGAAATCGTTCACTGGAAGGCCTTTTTACAGGCATCTTTGAGACAACCGTGACTTTGCATTAAAAAAGGGAGCTTTTGTACTTGTAGCGAAGGAGTTATTTTTCTAATACTATCTTATAGGGGGCCTAATCCCCAAGAAAATCATGTGAAAATTCAAATGCAAATGCTTATTTCTTTTGGGAGTTTTCCTGGAACTGGTTGCCTGTAAATTTCCACACGTATGGCGCGGAGCTTGTTTGTTTGCGCACCTGTTCTGGCCTGTTCATTATGTTTAATGTCTAGATACATCTACAAGAGCTTGTTGTTTTTCAATTCTGACTAAAGTTGAAACGATCTCTGATTCTCAAGAGGTATGTTTGAGCACGGCTGCATCAGCGTTGATAATTGAAGATAGCTGAGGTAAAGCATGATGCATTAGAGTTTGATTTCAAAGGAAATAAACAAATGATTGGAAATTGTTTATGGATAACGGTTCTGCTTTCTGCACGGCACCTGCACATTGTTGAAACACTTTCTGAAATCGCTGCATTAGGCCTATAGACTGTGCATTGTAAAAGAAAAGACTTAACAAATCCACCGACCCCCTTGCATACGACATCACAATGCAACCCCCATTGAGATCAAGAAGACCTGAGAGTTACACATATTTTAAAAAATATTTCTTTATGAAAGATTGCCTAACATAACAATGCCGGACGGCCACTTCAAGGTGGCTACACTTAATTGATTTTGGCTGTCGACCCAAATCAACTGTCACCAGGGGCGCGTTGCCAGCTCGGCTAGGAAACAGGGTTACCCCCTTCACAGTCCGTTAGGATTTAGGCATGGGTATCATCCACTAGGAGCCTGGCTGGTATGGAAAAATAATGCACTACCTTCCCAACTTTTTTTCGAAGCAATTATGGCTAAGTGCTTTGCTCAAGGGCACAAGTGTCATGACCAGGATTCGAACCCATGCGTTGCTGCTGACAACACCAGAGCTTGGGTCCGGTGAACTGTATGTAGACTGCTCGGCCACGACACGCGGTGCATACATGTACATGTATAAACACTCGCATTCCCATGGTTTGCCATCAGCTGTAGCAGTTGAGCATGGAACACATTTCTCCATGGTCTATGCATGGGGTCTGTACTCTGATGTCATTCAGGAAAGTAAATTGGTCAGGGATGAAAAAAATGCTCTCTGGTTCCCAGAATGGTGGTGCAGATGGCGACTTCCAACATGATGGGAATGTTAAAACTCAATTTCTAATTCCGACAATGTTGTTATTGTTTTTCTTTTCAAGTGGCCATTTATGTTGTGAAGGATTGAGTGCAATTGCATACATTGCTCTCGATGTCAGCGCATAGGGCATTATGCTAGTCTGGGTTCCAAGATACTCCAGTTCTGCAGTCGCGAAAACATGTAGTCACGAAAAAACCTAGTCGCCGCTAGATGGCGCTATCATTCCTGTAACTGCTATCACCCCACGTACCGCTAGTGGTGTAGTCTCAAATACAATGGTAGAAAAACCTAACCACTATCACCGCACAAACCACTTGCCGCCTTTAGTGGCGACAAGATTTTTGTCATGACTACACGATTCTCGTCTTGCGGTTACAGGAATGATAGCGCCCTCTGATGGCAAGTTGTTTTTTCGTGACTATTATTCATTTGTGACTACTGCAGAGCATCCTGGAACCGAGACTAGGCATGCATTAGAGATGATGCTATATAAACACCAGGAATAAATGTCTCGTGTGAAAATGTAATGGAGTGTTATGACATTCAGGGTGTCAGGGAAGTAAATCAATTAATGCTCACCGTCACGCAAAAAAAAAAGCAAACACTGAAACAATTTGTTGTCATGGTGATTGGTAGACAGTCAGGTTGACAGCATGTACTTGTAAAAATACCAGTTGGATCTTAAAATGTGTGCAGTACATTAATGATGTACAGACCACCTGTGACAGAACATGTTTACGAGAGCCAACAGAACGTGGGATTTCTGAAGGCACAATGTGTACACAGCTCAGTAGAAGAGAGCATGAAAATAATTAGTATTGCAGTGTATGATTTTTTTTAATGAACTATTGATATGAAGAACTTGTGTGGTAGTTACATTTACAAAATATATTCATTTTAATAGCTGGTAATTGATGGAAAATGTAAAAATTTCTCCTGTGATCAGTTTAGTACTATCAATACATACATGTACATGTCTTTCCTGCTAGGAATTGCCCTCTGGTTAATGTACGTACATGTACATGGTCACTCTTTTAGACTTATGACTTAGTCTATATAAATTATATAGCAGTATTGTAGTGAAAGGTAAACTTGGCTGAATTTTGAAATTTGCCAGCTATTTTACCCCCCCCCCCGAAAAATATTAGAAACACACATTTTGTGCTCTTGGCCTTAATTACCAGGGTTCTGCCCAGGATTTGTTTAGTGCCGGAAATTTGTTTGTTCCTAGTACAGTCAAGTCAATTTCCTTTCGATCGTGCACGGAGTGGTTACACACGTGCGCCCTGCAGCTGTGCCTTGAATGTAGGCACTCAGTGCGCACACGCCTTTACCGCCATGGGAAAACAATTTACAGCATCTATAGCATGGTGCTTACTCTGCAGTTCATTTCCGTTGTATTAAACGCTGTAGAATAGGGTTCGCAACATGATGAAACTGGTATCATGTTATTCCAAGCGTAAAGCTATAATCAGCGTGACTGGAAACCATTGCAAAATCAATGCGGGTTTCGTGCGTTGGATATATTATATTGTACATCGTAGCAGGAGGAATGCTCGATCCTGGATCATTAAAATAGACTCAAACCAAAGAAGTAGGCTACTCGAAACTTTGGATAAAACTGTTTACTGGTAAATAATTTGTTTTACACGTTGTTCAAAATATTTTGAAGGAAATGGGCAAAAAAAAGGGAAAATGTGTGGTGGTCGGAAAAAGAAAAAATTCTGCGAGTGCCGGTCGGGGAATCATGAGTGCCGGTCGGGTTTTCCGGCACCGACCACCGTGGGCAGAACCCTGAATTACATATTCATAAATATTTAGTTTCAATATTTGCTAAACAAAACTGTTTAGAAATAGCAGTTTATAGTCAACCATTATGATTATGTTTTGTCGGCCTAACTCTTTCCCGGATAATATTTTTGCTTCTCAAAATTAATGACATTTATTTACACGTGCACTCTGACTGTAACCTTGTCACTTGTTAATTAAACCAGTGGTGTGATACTCTGTTGGTTCTAGCAATGGTTAATGATTACCCAGGTTGTACTTTATGGAGCCTTGTAAATTACTTGATTAATCATTTCATTTGAAGTACTTTAAAGCATGGGAATTTGCCAACTAAATCCTGCTTCTGAAATTAGTGAGCAAAGCATACCCAGTTCTGTGAATTGTGAATTCACAGCATTTTTGACCGCGTGAGGGCGTGTGTGAACTGAATTTACGTGATGCAAAACAAGTAAAACAAACTGTTTATTTCTTTGTTGTTAATACTATTTTGTTTGGCCATTGATACAAGAAAACAACATACAGCCAGCCAAAAAATGATAAAACTGTATTGTGATGCAAGGAAATTTGTAGTTGAAAGCACCCTGCGGTTGAAAGCACCCTGCGGTCGAAAAATACGGTAAACTGGGCCCCACTATAGACAGGTGAGGGCCAGCTCCATTAACATGATTTTTCTGTGCAATCAATATTTTGTTTATTGTAAGCTGTTCATCAAGGGAGAATGACAAAACCACTCCAGTCTAAGCATTAACAAATTCACAACCAGCTACTACTCACTCTTTTTATGAACTCTTCTGTTAAGCTCGGTACGTACCATGGCGCAATTTCATATTCAGCTATTTACCAGTAAGCAAGTTTTTGTGCCAACGATAACAGAAAAACATTCTTGAGAGCATGAGTAGTTTCATAATTGATCTTGAAGATCCCTGTCCACGTTCACAATAATATTTGTATTGTTTGCCGGCACAATCTAAGGACCGCCGGTAATGTACCCTTTGTTTTGCTAATGGTACACTGTGGTAATATAGAGCACCCAGTTTTATTGATGAATTGGGAGAGGATGGTTTGAGTAGAGCCTTGGTAGACTTGAGAATTGGCTTGTATCATCGGCAGATGGCACTTTGTTGTGAACAAGAGACACACAGTATGAGCAATAAAAAACATTCTCGATTGCGTTTGAAAATATCATTCATGTCTTTCTCTTTCTGTCAATACGCAGGACTCTGCAACTAGCTCAATGGCAGCCAGGCTTCAGGAGTTTTATGAGACCCTTCCGAACCCCACAGAGCACTGGGAGCTCCTTGAGGCCATCGGGGAGGGTACATACGGGGGCGTCTTCAAGGTACGCAACATGGAGACGGGAGAATATGCTGCTGCCAAACGTGAGTAGGAAAGAATTGTTGTGACATTTACTTCGGATTCTTTTTGTATAAATTGATCTCTTCAGGCCATACGCTTCAGCTTTTGAAAAAGTAGTCTTCCGGGCTGGTAAACTGTGGGTTTTACTTGCCCCCAGGACATTTTCGTAGCCCAGCTTTGTCATAAATGTATCTTTCTGATGTATAAATGGTAGTGATCACAACCAGTTTAATGGTCAAATGAAGTTACATTCTCACACTGACATTCTAAAAATGTATTATTTAATTCTGAAAAGGAAGAAATACATATATGAGCGTTTTGAACAAGTAGGCCTACCATGTGTAGGTTGCATAAGGCGAGTTGAGAAGGGACGTTTACAAGCCAGTAGGAGTTTTTATTAGAAAATGTATTCCGGGCTAGTGTTAAGGATGAGCCCTGCTCTTATTTAACAACAAGAGGTTTGTCTTTGAGATATGGTTTTTAAGGGTGATTGATATTTTTAACACCATTGTGAAACCCCACTTTTCTTCCATGATCTGTATTAAACCCCTATCTGCCTTACTGTGGTATTTCTCGAAGAACCCACAAACACTGTTAGCACCTTACTACGGGAAAACCTGTAGATGCAGAACAAGAAGTTCACGTCTTTTTTTATACTCTCATTACTGGTGATATGAGTGGGGGGAACATTGCAAAATATAAATAACATTAAAGAGAATCATACTCTTCCCATTGTATGCAGTTTGTTGGGGGTATTTTAATTTGCAAGGCAGTAAATAATGAATGTTCATTGCAATGCAGTATTAAGCGTTACATAGGCTAGGCAGGAGCAAGATTTGTTATTCATGATCAATCAGGCGGGTATTGCATGGTTTTAAAAAGGGTTGATTCTACACTGTTTCTCATCGAATTACTTTTTAGTGCTTTGAAGATACGAAGAGAAGAAGAAATCAAACTTCATGTATGGGATTAGAATGATGTACCGAAAGTATAGACCTTTCTATTGCAACGTCACAGCCCAAGTTTTTGCCAACCGAGGTTGCAAAACTATGGAAGCCATAACTGCAAATCAAAAACAGATAGCCATAGTTTGTAGCAATGCTACACACATATTAAAAAAACCAATGTTGAATTTGTTGGAAACAAATTAACCAATCATGAGAGGTAGTTCAGTTCATGATTCTTTACAGAAAATGTTGAATTTGGTCACAACATTTTTTAACACGATTGAATGTTTTGCTAACATTCGGCCGTTCATGCCAACCGACGCACTTTGTTTATCAACAATGGAAAGGTCTCTTTTGTAGATCTTTTTGAAAATTAAAAACCTAAATAAATTCGTGCTTGTTCCTTAATTAATGGTTTGTTTGTTTGTTTGTGTTTTGCTCCCCAAAGTTATGGATGCTGTCACAGAAATGGAGGAGGAAATAGAGGCCGAGTACCAGATCCTTACAAATTGTTGCGATCATCACAATTTGCCGCAGTTCTTTGGAGCTTATTACAAGGTCATGCCGGGCACCAAGCACAATCAAATTTGGCTGGTGATCGAGGTACGTATTGACTTTTTCACTGGTATTATAGCCGGGCATACCGATTTGTGACTCTGTGTGATTTGAGGCGATGTGCAGTGGAGTATAAAGCCAGATCCGACTTTGCGGCCACAGCTATGGCTACAACTGTTGCTATAGACCCATTGCACTACGCGTAACGCACAATCGAACATGATGCACGCCCTTCCATTTTGGGAGTCAACTCTATGATTCTTGTACAGATTGACTCCCAAAATAGAAGGGCGCGCATCATGTTCGAACGTGCGTTCCGCGTCGTGCAATGGGTCTATAGGATGTACTATAACTTAACGCATGATGACACAGAAATCTAGCCGTAGCCGCCAATTTTGACACAGCCACAAACTGGTTTTTTAGTTTGCTCTAACACCATGTGATGTTATCTGCTTGTTGAGTAGAATTTAGTCCTGATAATGTACAGGAAAACTTTGTTTAGAACTTAGCATGACAATTTCTTACCGGAACTAAATTCTACTCTTCTGTGGCAGTATATAAATAGCGGGACGAGTTCTTTTAGTCTATCTAAACAGGACAATTTGTTACTATAACCAAGTTCTACTCTGCGAAAATTGATAATTATCATCAGTGCTGTTATTATCGCAAACACCCACCAAAATATAAATTTGAGTACAGTCCATATTGGGTACATTATATACCCCGCACACCCCGCAGCACCATTACACTTGCCTATCCTTTTGGCCGTTTTGTATGTCAAAATGTACACAAAGGAATTTACTCCAAAAATAGTGGAAATGTTAAACTTGCATTGTGTGGAGTTGTGTTCCGCGTCGAACAAGATGTCAATAGTTCCACTGGTAGCAGATACATAAATTGAAGTCTATCAAAACAAAATATATGACAATGTAACCCTAAAGACAAATTCATTGGAGTTTTTATTTTTACTCCAAGAGTGTTTTCTATTAAAAGCTTCAATAAACAACAAACTGTTGAAACACTTCTTTACTTTGATTGGTTGACATTTTAAACAGCTATGTGAGGGTGGTGCTGTGACGGATCTCATTCGTGGAATGCTTGAAGGACAAGAGAAACCAGACGAGACTTTCATTGCTTATATACTCAGGGAAACATTACAGGTGAGTAGTAGTTACAGAGTTGTTGAAACTTAAACTATCCCAATTGGAGGAACCTTCGACATCGATTGGGGGATTGGAACACCTCTTCTTCTGTGTCAGGGTATAAATGGTTGGCCCAAGAGTAGGGCTCAATTTTGGGGGGAAAATCAACAAGACCGCAGGGCTTGTAGCTTAAAATATTTACTGGACCAGAAGTTTTTTGTACAAAACCAGAATCACAAAAAGAAAAAACCTTCTGCACATTTGTTAACGTATAAACGGTTTTGTTTTGAACAAGCACTAATAGAAGATTGATTTTACTTGTTGTATGGGTTGGCATGTGTATATCATATATAAGTTTGACTGTGAATAGACTGTGAAAGTCTTGCGCATGTCCAAACATTTTGTTGAGTACTTCGGTACCACGAACATCCTTTAACAGGCCCTAATGTTCAAATACACGCAAGACTTGCACAGTCTATGACATCAAGTTGAAATAATAAAAGGATGCATGTCTTGGCAAGCAAAACTATTATTCAATCGAAAACACAAGACAAACGAACTTGCTTGGTCATCACTAACATTACTGGCTAATAATCACTGGCCTTCAGCCTTCAGTCCAGTGTAGATTTTGAGCCCCGCCAAAGGGTCGATATAGCATAGTGAACAGGCAAGCCACTTTAACTGTCGGGTATTTGCCGAAATACATTACAATGTTTCAATTGATCGTGCGGTTGGTGTTTTATGCAGCTCTAGACCAAGCAAGCCATGCTTGTAATCCAAATTTGGGACCCACTGAAGGTTTGTGAATTTGTTTCCATCACACACTCACACAATGTATGTGGGAAGCCAAGGTTTCCCCAAAGTGTTGGAAAACATACAAGACTTAATAGAGGGTTTATTTGTGATACCTATTTTGTGCACACACACACCACACACACAGCACAGCTCTGTGTTGCAGTCACTGTGTGGACATTTTATGATATTTCTTTGACTTTGCACGCACAAAAAGCAAGTACATCTCTTCCTTTCAGACCATTTGACACTCTTAGTATGACAAGCATCCATAGATAAGATAGCCACAATTCTGTTTGGTTTTGAAATCTTGAGGGTTATCGTCCTCTCAATCTAATTACACATGCCCAACTCCCTCCTCCTCCTTATGATGATCCCTATCATGTCTCTTCTTCATGGTCGCGTGTTGGCGCCTCTTTCCAGCCGCTTCCGTGATGTCTTTGAAAGCCACCACTATTGACTAGACTAGACACCTGCTGCTATCCCCCCCCCCCCCCCCTGCCGCGACTCCAGTGACATTGCCATGGTGACGAGTACCACTTCCTTCCACAGGGAAGCTGCTGCTTGTGTGTGTGTGTTTGTTGTCAGGCATTCTCTGAACTCCTTCGTTACATATGCTAATGCACCAATTGATTAATACGTTGATTAAAGGTTAATGTATTGTTGACATAAGTAAAACCCAACATTAATAACCGATACATGGAAAGAGTGTCACTTTTTGAAAATTATTGTAGAGTGTCACTTTTTGAAAATTATTGTCATTATTAATAATAATGGTGTTATTATTATTAACTGTGATTAATATTTTTTGAGAAAATAGAATTATAGAAAATAGAATTAGCTGTTGCAAACTGCTTACCAACCAAAAGGACCTGTGGTATAAATGCAAAAAATAAGTTTAGTTAATATTTTTTGTGACAGTTTTTTTCAGGCTTGAGGTTCTTCCTACTCTAATCTGATTTCCGTTTTTTTTTTTTTTTTTTTTCATTCAATAAAATCAACAAAACTGACGGCCTGGAAAACCTAAAAAAGCCTGTACCATATGGACATGTTGATCAGCCCTTGTTCAATTAACATTTGTGACCCGCTCTGTCGAAATGAGGAATGTCTCGGAAATCAAGTTTACGTGTAATTTGCCATACAAAAGTTGTTGACAATCGAAAATCATGAAAAACACTACAAAAACCGATTAGGTTAAACAAAACTTGATCTTTCTTGTCGTGGTCTTACCTTTAATTGAAAAGATGAATAAATCCACAAAAAGTATATTTTTTTGAGCATGTTTGTACACATAGCTACAACAGCTAGCTGTTGTTAAAAAGGATTGTCTAAATAAAGACGTTGTAAAAAAAATGGAAGTGGCCTTGTCTTGTATACTTTTTTCACTGCCTGTAACTTTGGACTGGAATAAGCTACGGAAATAACAGTGGTATTGCTGGAAAGCCAGTGAGTTACTTGTTAACATGGTGTGCATAACTCAATGTTCAAAATTGAGCAGGTCACATTTATGTTTTGACAAGAGCCAAATATTATGCCTGTTTTGTCTTTACTTATTTAATTTCTTTTAATAGTGTGTAAAGCCCTAAAATGACCTCGTTTGTGGATTGGGTTTTTCCCCAGTTATGTGTTCCTTGGTTTAATTACAAGAAAGCTATGGTAATAATAAGCGCATTCAAAACCTTTGTTTACCAATGTTTGTAAACAATACACTATGCATAATCAGCAAGCTTTCAGACTTAATTTTAAACAATGATTTCTTTTATCCTTACCAATTATGTATAAAACACTGTACCTTAAGTTTATTTATTTGAATGTGTTTAAGGCAAAGTAAACCTTTGTTTTTTTAAAACCGTTTGGTTGTTTTAATCCTGTGTATATATACAACAAATGTAACCTGTGAAAATTTCATTTAAAAAGGTGGTCGCGTTTTTGAGGTATCGCCAAAAATCCGAAGCGAATATGTCCATGCAGGAAGAATAATCCCTATAGGAATAAACAATCTGAGAAGCGTTTCTGACAGAAACGCTTCTCAGATTCAAATGTTGGGTCATACAAACTGATATCTTTTTGCATAACCACATTACTTCGAAGTGAAATGTTTCTCAAAATGCTTTATACTAACGAAAGCTGCTGTAGGCTTCTAACCAATAAGTTTGTATTGCCATTAATTTAAAGAGTGATTACCAACCTTCCTTTAACTACTATGAACAAGTGTATTGTGGGATTTTGACAAGCAGAATGCCTGTTATGAACATCACCTGAATCTCAACGCCTGTAACTAAAAAATTACTCGAACCTTGACCTCATGTATTTCATGTTCTGAACAGGCCCTTCAACATCTGCACGGTCATCATGTCATGCATCGGGATGTCAAAGGTCATAATGTTCTGATGACCTCAGATGCACGGATTAAGCTGATTGACTTTGGTAATTATACTCGGTGATATACATGTAACATTTCTACTATACGATAATGTGTATCAAGTAATTACCCACCCGGGAAACTGAGTGGGTAAATTTCAAATAATTTGGGTTTGAACGAAGAAAATTTACCCAGTAAGTTTCCCTTGTGGTCTATTACTTGATATTTGAAATAAAAAGTTGCATCCCCTTAATCTGATCCCTCTGCTGCCACTTCCCAGGTTGTATCATAAACTTGGGTCTGACCCCTGGCTACATGACAGTTATAGGTTGTAAATGGCTTCTGACTGGCACCCTCGAACAAAGATATTGACAAAATAGGGAGACCGCCAACATTTTTGTAGAGCGCCAGCACATTAATCCTGAAGGCGTTGGTTCAAATCCCGCTCTAGTCAATTTTTCTTTGTTCCCCAAATCTAAAGCAAAACCTTGTGAGAGTTTACCAAAAAAAACCAGTTTGCAATTTTGGGGCTGGTAACCTGAATCTGTAAATCAATGCCTTTCAGCGGTTGCCGTAATTAACGAGTGCTGTAGAGCAGCTGTATGAAATTTGCTGCAAAGATTCCTCACAGATCTGTCGTCCTCTACTAGTACGAAAAGACTTTGCCTCCATGTCCTGACATCCATTAGCTGCACCAACAACTAAGCAATAGGAAGCGTGAAGAGTCCCTCATTTTATTTCAATCAGCTTCTCGGATCTGAGTTAGATTAGTATTGACTTGGGTCTTTCAGAAGAACTCGTAGTTCACGCATTATGAGCATTATGACAGCATAAATACATTAGAGCACTTTGGATTATACAAGGTTGACGTCACGTCAATGGGAAACTCCGCGTGGTAGATGGATTCTGAAAGGAGCCACTGTCGATCATTGATTTTTCTACAAAAATTAAAACTCTGAACCTACTGAATAAGCTGACTGTGATTAAAGGCACTGGACACCTTTGGTAATTGTCAAAGACCAGTATTCTCACTTGGTGTATCCCATCATATGCATAAAATAACAAATCTGTGAAAATTTTGACTCAATTGGTCATCGCAGTTGCAAGAAAATAATGAAAGAAAAAACACCCTTGTTGTACAAATTAGTGTGCTTTCAGATAGGAATAAAAGGCTTCTGGCCAGAAGTCTTTTATTATTTGAGTGAGAAATTACCTCTTTCTCAAAAACTACGTTACTTCAGAGGGAGTCGTTTCTCACAATGTTTTATACTATCAACAGCTCTCCGTTGCTCATTACCAAGTAAGTTTTTATGCTAACAATTATTTTAAGTAATTACCAAACGTGTACAGTGCCTTTAAGTTTGCTTTTCTGAGAGTCCTTGGCTTCACAACCAGAATAAATGAAATTTAACGACTTTACAGTCCTATGTATAGGTGCTAAGCACTAAATAACGACAGATAATCAGTACCTCCAAGGTGGTCCCTGAGTTCTAAGTGGGAAAAATTTTCAAGCGGTTTCTTGGAGATGCTAACCAAAGACCTTACACTTTGTAACGTTGATGTTTTATCATTGATCTTGCCTCTTGGCCAGCTTGATATCAACAGCAGCAGGGGCCGATTTCACAAAGAGCTTTTCTGAAAGTCCTTGGCTTCACAACCAGAATAAATGAAATGAAATTAAAAGGAAATTAATAGAAAGTACAATAACTTTAAATACAAATCAATAAGATCTTTATACTGCTCAATGCACACATAGATATTTATCCTTTGACTGGTGGAACACACATCATGTGTCATACTTTATTTTGCTATGTATTTACTGGCGCGACACGTGTGAAACTCATCAATTTGTTGTAGGATTCCTATGTTGATAAATACAGGATGCTTTGGACACTTCGCAGCATAGCTTTGCAGCGTTGCATAGCTTTGCAGCGTTGCATAGCTTTGAAGCGTTGATTCCAATGATTCCAATGGAAAAAGGTGGTGCCGGACATGGTTGGTGTGGGATGGCCAAGTTCCCGTTTCTAGCTGTGTTTATTGTGGAAACAAATTTGAATGAATGTGTGTGTTATATAAACAAATATTGAATGCATTTCTTTCATGCATTGTCGTAGAATATAATCACTTTGAGAAATTTGCCTTTTTCTTCTAACTCGGCTTCGCCTCGTGAATTGGAATAGTCCAGATTGCACCTCATGATTGATTTTTCAACAATGCACTCACTTGCATCCAATATTTGTTAGATAACCTCAGTTTTGAAAAGCGCTTTTTAAAAATGCATTTTGGGCTAGCTCGATGGTCTAGTGGTAAGACATCTGCTCTAGCAATGCAAAGGTCATGGGTTTGAATCCCACCCGAGTGATTTGCCTGTGGATTTTTTTTCACAGAACTCGGGGAAAGTACTGAGTATACAGTGCTTAACACACATCGGTGTAGGGTAAAAACCAAATTACATTATGTGTCATGTTTTCTTGTAAACGTTTTGTTTTTGCAGGAGTATCTGCAGTATTAAAGGGACGTAGTAAGCGCAACACATCGGTTGGTACCCCGTACTGGATGGCACCAGAGGTGATCGCTTGTGGCCAACAACTTGAATGCTACTACGGAATCAAGTAAATAGTCCAAATCAAGTAAATAGTCCAAATCAAGTAAATAGTCCAAATCAAGTAAATAGTCCAAATCAAGTAAATAGTCCAAATCAAGTAAATAGTCCAAATCAAGTAAATAGTCCAAATCAAGTAAATAGTCCAAATCAAGTAAATAGTCCAAATCAAGTAAATAGTCCAAATCAAGTAAATAGTCCAAATCAAGTAAATAGTCCAAATCAAGTAAATAGTCCAAATCAAGTAAATAGTCCAAATCAAGTAAATAGTCCAAATCAAGTAAATAGTCCAAATCAAGTAAATAGTCCAAATCAAGTAAATAGTCCAAATCAAGTAAATAGTCCAAATCAAGTAAATAGTCCAAATCAAGTAAATAGTCCAAATCAAGTAAATAGTCCAAATCAAGTAAATAGTCCAAATCAAGTAAATAGTCCAAATCAAGTAAATAGTCCAAATCAAGTAAATAGTCCAAATCAAGTAAATAGTCCAAATCAAGTAAATAGTCCAAATCAAGTAAATAGTCCAAATCTAGAGAATACTTTCCTTTCAAAAGATTTCAAACCACTCCAAGCGAATCAAAAATCAACACTTTGTTTTAATTGGATGCTGTATGATGTATACTGAAGAGCCGAAGTCATGCTTAACATGTCTAAGGCCGTATCCGAATTGGCGGCTACGGCTACGGCTACGGCTGTTGCTAAGGGTGTTGCCAAGGACGTCCTATACTTCAATGCACGATGACGCGGAAATCTAGCCGTAGCCGTAGCTGTAGCCGCCAATTCGGACACGGCCTAAGTCTGGATGTTGAGTCACCTGTTACATAGACCATAGATATCAGAAAGCTGAATTTGCGAATGATTTTCATGCTTTGATAAAAATAAACTATCGATATCGATAGATGCCAAGATAACAAGTCACTTAAAGGCAAAGTATACCTTTGGTGTTTGGAACCGTTCGATTGTTTTAATCTTATATAAATGTAAATATATACAATAAAAACTGACCTGTCAAAATTTCACTTCAAAAAGTGGTCGCGTTTTTGAGATATTGCCGAAAAAACCAGAGCGAATATGTCCACACCGGAAGAAAATTCCCTATCTAGGAATACACAATCTGAGAAACGTTTCTGACAGAAACGTTTCTCAGATTCAAATTTTGGGACATAAAACCTGATATCTTTTTCCATAACCACATGACTTCGAAGTGAAAAATGTTTCTCAAAATGCTTTATACTATCGAAAGCTGTTGTGCTTCTTACCACCTAAGTTTTTATTGCCATTAATGTTCAATGTCGTTACCAAACGTATACAGACCCTTTAGAGAGGGGGTCCAAGGTCAAATTCAGTGTTATGATCCACTCATTTCCCAATAGATGGAGTCCTTACAAAAATGGAGAAAAATTAAAAGTCTCTAACCTTACGTTAAAATGCCACTGTGCTTGATACCCATTAAAGGCCCTGTACACTATAGACCATGTTACCTTTGTTTACAGAGTAGTGACCTTGTACATTCTAATGCAATTCGGGCAAGATACTACACAGGCTATATGGGAAAATTTTCATTTTGTGTCATAATTTTCACATCAATTCAAACTTTACAAAAGCAACAGCTGTACAGCTTTTGAGATGTCCCCCCTTTCTTCATATCAAAAGTTGAGAAAAATCAGACAGTGCAATCGCCATAAAACATAAGATTTAGCGTATTCTTCCATTGAGCTGTGTACAAACATGCCTGTAGGAAGTCCAGGCTCTGTGGCTCTTTTGTAAACATGTGATGTCACAGGTCACGTCCATGGTCCATGGTAAGATCGAAAAACACAATAGTTCACAGATTCACACATAATTTACATGATTTAAAGTACGTAATGGTAGAAAGGGTTCCTTAAAATATTTCTGCCTAAAATGCTATCGTTTCTGAGAAATGAGTAAAACAATAGTTTTTATCTCGCGCGATAATAAACACAATGTTTGAAAAACAGAAAACACATAAGGTCTCTTTTCACTATTTTCTCGTGACCTCGATGACCAATTGAGCTCAAACTTTCACAGGTTTGTTTGTTCATGCATATGTTTGAATCACACAAAATGTGGACACTGATTTTGAGCCGTTACCAAAAGTATACAATGCCAAAAGTATACAATTGTTGTCAATTCAAAAACATTCAATGCCTTAACACTTCAAATAGACCCCTTGCATATGACATCACACACTAAAAAAGCGCCCTCACTGAGGCCAAAAAGCGCCCTCACTGAGGTCAAAGGAGGCAGATGATTGGACGATAGGTGTTCTTTGTGCGTAAAATAGTGTGCGTGACCTCAGGGTCCATTTAGCGTTCCGCGTTATGCAAGGGGTCTATATGCTCTGTACGTTTTTTTACAGAGGATTTATATAGTTGGTGATATTCAATCAAAATAGCTTTGAATTTGAACTTTTGACTGGCACAAAAATAAATTCCTTTTTAGAATGTACAGACCCATTTGTTTTTTGTGTGTGATGACATCATGTTTCTAATTTCGGTCCGAAAGAGTATCAGATAGAAGTAAATCTTACATTATTTTAACGTGAGGCCTCTATCTATTGGAAAATGAGTGCACCGCAAAAACTGAATTTGACCTAAAACATCGAACTGCCTCTAAACTACCAGGCAATCTTGGTGTTCTAGTGGTAAGACATCAGCTCTAGAATGGCAAAGGTCTCGGGTTCGAATCCTACCCGAGTAATGTGCCTGTGGAAAGTTTTTTCACAGGCCTCGGGTTCAAAGTATACTGAGTAAACAATGCTTTACAGAATGGTAAAACTAAATTATATTCTTTATCTCTGATGCAAATTTAGCGTCTATTGAGTTTGACCTTGTAGCCCCTCTTTAAACCATTCAGAAAAGTAGGTTGTTATTGTGCTCAAAGCAAGTCACAATGGAATCACCCATATGGTGAATAACCATAAGGTTATGCCAAAATACACTTGATCTCTCCCACACAGACCACTTGCAAGTGTGCAGATCAACCCCTATTTGCCATTTTAGTGGTGGAAGTGATTGATTCCAATGCCTCCACGTTGCTACACAGCAGTGCAATTTAGTTACCCCCCAAATTGGCACCTCTTTTGTGTACTCCAGTTTTAAAACTACAGAACTCCCGCAACAACTTGTACCAGGGGCTTTCTCCATACCTGGGCTTTTCTCGGAGCAGTGTGTGTATTGCACAGTGCTTCAACATCAAAGGGAATCTAACTGACAAATACATTTGCTTTAGCTACTCTAAGAAATAAGTTTCACACGTCATTGTCATTTTCTTTTTCTGTGACTACAGGAGCGACATTTGGTCTCTCGGCATCACTGCAATAGAGTTGGCTGATGGTGAACCACCGCTGAAAAACCTTCATCCAATGAGAGCCCTTATGAAAATACCAAGGTATGTTGAAAAATTTTGTATCAAATCTGAAAAAAAAAAAAAAAAAAAAAAAAAGTTAATGGCCTGACGTTTCGACCCTAGCAGAGTCTTTCTCGAAGACTGCCGTTGAGAAAGACTCTGCTCGTGTCAAAACGTCAGGCAGTTGACTATAGTTTGCATTTATACCATAGGTCCTTTTGGTTGGTAAGCAGCTTGCAACAGCTAACTTTATTTTCTGAAATCTAAAAACATGTACACTCCTCAAAAATTTGATTTTTATTTTCATGGAAGAACACAGTGGCGTGTCGTGGCCGATCGGTCAAAAGCACCAGTCTCAAGCTCTGGTGTTTCTGGTCAGCAGAGTGTGGGTTCGAGTCCCAGCCGTGGCACTTGTGTTCTTTAGCAAGATAGTTTACCATAATTGCTTTTTCGGATGTGATATTAATTAAGCCGTAGGTCCCATGTGCTACGATTTATAGTGCACGTACAAGAACCCAGAACACTTATCGTGGAAGAGTAGGGGTAAAACTCGGTGTTTCTGGTTCACATAAGCAAGCACCCTGGTTCACAGGTTTCCTCAGGCTTGAGAGCTACAGTGATTAAGTTCACTTATGAGGCATCCTTGGTTTCATTACCAGAAATATATCATAATAATATTAATAAGTACATGTACCATCAGTGTGTAAACACCTGCAATCGGGAACCTCCTATTGTCCTTCTTTTGTTTGTACTTTTTGGCAACAGCTCCCATTGGTTTTGTACACACTTTCCAACTTGGGACCTTCACCCAAACAGGGACCCTAATATCCCATTTGTTATAGGTCCTCGGATTGAATGTGTTTAGCTACCTTAGATGGTTAATATAGGGCAGAGCATACCACTATAATCCAAGTCCAACAGTATGGGCATTCCGTCACTGTATTGAGTTGGTTTAAGAATTCCAATAGCATCTGAAGATACTTCATCCAAGAAAATTCTCACTAAACAAATTGTAAGGTGAAAATAGTAAGGTACATTTGCAACCATTTAATTGCATTGGTTCTTTTATTCACATCATGCATTGTTATTGCTTGGACACCAGTGTTTGTTTGGACACAGGTTTTTGTTTGTGAAATTCCATTTATAAATGAAGGATTATATTAACTTTCATTTATAGGAACAAGCCACCGACAATACAACACCCTTCTGAATGGTCACCGGAGTATAACGACTTTGTTGCAAGGTAAGACCATGTCCAAATTGGCATCTACGGCTAGGTGTAGATTTTCACTTCATCTTGCATTGAAGTATAGTACGTCCTTAGCAACACCTTTAAAAACAGTCGTAGCCGTAGCTGTAGCATGGATGGACCAATAACAAAAAATTGTTTGACCTCTAGCCGAGAGCGCCCTACTTAAATGACATCATGTGCATAATGTCTAAATACATTTGAAACTTTCCAAATATTTACTGGTGGGTGTTTTCTTCTCCAGGTGTCTTGTCAAAGACAGCGAGCAACGAGCAGACATCATTGAGCTTCTCGCCCATCGGTTTCTTGCCAAGGTGCCCACGGATGTCTCAATAGTTAGATCTCAACTCACGAGCCTCATTGGAATGTACACAGAGATAGACGGCCCTTCACATGTAGCAGAAGTCACAACAAAGTAACTCAGTCTTTTTCCATCTTTGTGCATGTACCACTGAGTCAATGGCGCTGTTTGCTTTTGATAGTTATCACTTGACATTACACAGTGGCAAGTCGGCCATCTTGACAGGCAAATCAATCATTTTCTTAATGCACAACTATGCGTTTTGCATAAATACTGCCTGCAGCACGCGGAAGTTTTATCAAATTCCTTGCATGATTGGTCGGTGAAAAACTTGGCTGCATAGGAAAGATAAAACTTTCGATGGGGTCCACAGCCAAAGCCCAAGCCGCCAGTAAAGATGGCAACTATTGGGAACTATCTATGTAAGCCAAGGGCACTTACAATAGCTTGGAATATAATCGTTGAAGTATTAATCTGGAAGCTCTTTTGCAAACTTTTCTGGGACCTTGCCCTTTAGAAGGACCCATTCATAAAAAACTATCTACGCTCACACATAATAAATCAGCTACATTCCCCAACATCCCCCCTCCTTAATTGAATCATGTATATGTTTTTGGAGAGATTTTAAGGAACTATTTTTTTCTGAGAAAGTTGCAGTTTAAGATTTTTCTAATGAAAAAAACACACAAAAAGTCATCCTTAGACTGTTTTTGCTGTACCACCACAATGCTGTCCTTTAAGGGTCGTACAATTTATTTGGAATTCATTTGAGAAAAGTCAGCAGTTTGCCAACTTGTTTTATAATTATGATGTTGACTATCTTAATCATAACCCATTCAAACCAATACCACAAGTTTGTTAAATGCACCCTTTTTCTTCCTTTTTAACAGGCATGGTAAACTAAACCCTGTCCGGACACGCGGCCTTCACAAATCCAGTAGGAAAACACCGGACATGGTGAACGACTTGGCTCAGCTGGAAAATCTTACTCAGGTAAAATATTTATACTTTTTCAAACCTTGGCTCTTGGCTATGGCTCCTGGCATCATTTGATGTTGAAGCCTTATGCAAATGCACACTGCTCCCCTAAAGATTGACGACAAAGCCCAAGTAAGAGTTGCAAACTCTCCCTGATTCTGCAGAACATTCCCTGAAAATAAACCAATGTTTCCATGTTCTGATGAGCAAACTTGAAAAACTCCCTGATTATGGAAACTTTTTCCCCTATTATGTTGAGTGTAATTCTAAATATCTCCCGGATTGTTGTGAAAAATTTCCCTGATTGCAAAATTCAAATGTTTGCAACTTTGCGTAGTCTAGGATTTTGGAAAGACCTTTTACAAAACTCTGTTCCAATCTGTGATTTTTTTAGGAACTTGTGGATAAATCAATGTGCATGAAAAAGAGAGCTTAGAGAAGACCAAAGATTGTGAAGATTGTGATTTTTTTTCCCAAACCTTGGCTCTGGGCTCTGGGGTCGGTGCTCTGGGCTCTGTGCTTAGTGCTTTGTGCTTTGTGCTTTGTGCTCTGTGCTCTGTGCTCTGTGCTCTGTGCTCTGTGCTCTGTGCTCTGTGCTCTGTGCTCTGGGCTCTGTGCTCTGGGCTCTGGGCTCTGGGCTCTCCTGGGCTCTGGGCTCTGGGCTCTGGGCTCTGGGCTCTGGGCTCTGGGCTCCAGTCTCCAGTCTCCAGGCTCTGGATGTGGAACTGGGCTCTTGGCTCTTGGCTCCAGTCTCTAGATCTGGGCTCTGGGCTCTGGGCTCTGTTTGATGTTGGAAACACCAAGTAAGATGCACATTGCTGCAAAATTTATGACAGAGACCAAGCCAGAGCTGATCTTTGGAAAAGAAAAAATTCTGACTCAATCTCTGATTGTGAGGAATTTGTAAAGAAATCATTGTGCATGAAAGAGAGAGCTTGGAGAAAAACCAAGTTTGATATTTTAAGATTGTTTTCATCTTGTTGTTTTTTCAGGACTTTATCGTGCAGCACCTGTACAGTAGATTCATGAAGGGCCAGATTTACACCTTCATTGGAGACATCCTGATCGCTGTGAATCCATACACACAGCTGGCCATTTATGACCAAAGTGTATGTATTAAATATTATTGACAAAATAGGGAGACCACAAATATTGGGCTAGACTAGCTCAGTAGGTAGAGTGCCGGCACATTAATCCAGAGGTCATTGGTTCAAATCCTGCTCTAGTCAATTCTTCTTTGTTCAACCCCAAATCATAAAAAAAAATTACCCAGTCAGTTTCCCTTGTGGTTTATTTTTTGGTATTAAAATATTATAGACAATATAGGGAGACCACCAACATTAGGGCTAGTTGGTAGAGTGCCGGCACATTAATCCAGAGGTCGCAGGGTCAACTCCCGCTCTTGTCAATTTTTTTTTGTTCAACTCAAAAACAAAACAAAAAAATATCCAGTCAGTCTCTCTTGTGGTTTATTAGTTGTTGTTAAAATAAGTAAGACATTTTTGTTGAAGTATAAAATGTTTCAATGATCCCAACATCTTGATTCTTTTAAGAAACGGTAGAGATTGGTCTTACCGTTTATAGGCCTAAATTTTCATCTTTGAGAGGGCAAGGCCATTTTCATTTTGCAAACGGCACTTCCATTGTGAAAATGTTAAGTCTATTGGAACATTTTGAAGGGGCACCAAGGCCAAGATCAGGGCAACAGAAGCCAATATAAGGGGCCACAGTGCCCAAGATGAGGGGCTACAGGATTCATGGCGTCCAGGCCCTGGTCTCGGAATTGTAAATAATTGTTTAAGTTTGCTCTTTCTTTTCTTGATCAGTTTTCTGAGCTGTACAGGCATGCATCCAAACAAGCCAACCCACCTCATATCTTTGGCATGGCTGACAGTACATACCAAGCTCTTCTGTTTCACAACAATAATCAGGTAAGATGCAGACACGTACATGTGTGGGTGACTCACAATATACAGTTGTAAGGTCTTTTTCAAACCGGATACTGCATACAAGTTTTTCTGTTCGGTGGAAATCTAAAAAAAACAAAAAACAAAACGAAACCAATGATTTGGTTGATTTTGACACGGTATTTCAGATGCCCATTGTTTTTTGGTAACAATGTCAGATTTGATTTTTTTTCTGTTTATTTGCAGTGTTTAATTGTGAGCGGAGAGAGTGGTGCTGGTAAGACTGAGAGTGCCAACCTACTGGTTCAGCAGCTGACAAAGCTTGGAAAGGTATGTAGCGTTGTAAATTTGCATAATGTCCAGCATCAGGTGTAGCCCACCCTCTGTCTGTTCTACAGATATTTCCCTGATAAATAATCCTACTACTAGAGTGGTTGAGAGTGAAACCAGGCTTTCTGCTTGTTTTCACCATACCCTCTAGCAATGCCAATCTAACAGCTTTTTCCCACCTTCTGTGTCTCCTTGGAACTCCCTGTCTGGTGCATGGTTCCTTCTATCCTACAATCAAGCCTGTTTTAAGAGGAATATTGCCTTCAACTTTCCTGAGTTTTTAAGTCTTATATGTTCTTCTTTGTAGCCCCTTACCAAAGGGTAATTTTAGCCTTGTTTAGGGCGAACTTGCATAACAAATTTTGAAAAAGCTACCAACCAAAGTATTGGTCATTTTTCAGTCGTCTTCACTTCATAACTATCTTTGGGCTTTCATCCTAAACACTGTCGAGAATTTCTTTGCATATTCCATCTGTTCATCACATCATCACAACACCAACAGCCGTTGTCTGGCCTGTAGGCGCCTGCTGCTGCGAATTGGCTATGTTGAGAGTTATTGAATTTCAATTTTGCGCAGCCCAGCATCCTTTATTTCAGGGACTGAAAGACCACTCCCCTGTGTCAAATTGTTCATCGAACTTGCTCAAGGTCGTCCTGGTCCTGTCCTTAAAATGCGCTGGAAAACCTGTGATCGCTGCAGCTGATAGACCACCGCTTTGCGCGGCATGAGCACACCAGCTTGCTTTGGGTGCATATACTGTGCCATATGAAAAAGTCCAGACTCCAATGCGTCTTTCCAGACCCTCCTTTTGTCACCGTGTCCATCTATTATCCAATACTAACACAAAATTTGACAAATTTTCAAGTTACTGTAGCTTCAGCTGAGGAGAAAGCTGAAGTAATTCACAATCACAAAAATTAATTAGTGGCCTGATGTTTCTAGGGTCGAAAAGTGAAGTTATTTGTGTAGAAATTGTAAGAATAATTCTGTAAACCTTGACCTCTTCTTGATCCGACAGGCAATCAACAGGTCTCTAGAGCAGCGTGTCTTGCAGGTCAACCCTCTACTGGAGGCATTCGGCAATGCTCAAACCGTCATCAACGACAACTCTAGTCGCTTCGGCAAGTTCCTGGAATTAAAATACACGACTAAAGGTCATGTCATGGGAGCGGAGATCTCACAATACCTGCTGGAGAAGTCACGGGTCATTCAGCAGGCGAAGTAAGTCAAGTTGGGCCCTTCAAAGATTGACATCGCCTGTGTTATTTTGCGCTTTAAAGTTTTTAACGACTATGTAACTTTTTAATTACCTTCTGTGTATTGTAGCTTTTTACCTTCTGTAACCACTGTGCAATTCAGCCTTCGGGCTGCAATATGGTGTGAATAAACCAATAATAATAATAATAATAATAATTCATGAGGTTCTAGAAATAATGGAACACTGCTTCCCCACACGGTATTTTGTGAATTGAGGTTCCCAGGGCCCAATTTCATGGCTCTGCTTTTTGTAAGCAGAGAATCGGCGCTTTAGCGAAGCAGGGAATTCTGCGCTTACGTCAAAGCGAGTTTAATAGGTTAACAGGGAACTTTTGCTTGTGCAAGTTTGAAGTCCACATTACTAAGCATTCTTTGCTTACACAGCTAGCGCAACAATTCGGCGCTTGCCCTGTAGGCGAAGAATGGTGATCGCAAGCGCAGATTTCGGCGGTAAAGCAGAAAGTGGGCCCAATATGGCAATAATGCTTTTTTCTTTGTTGGTTGATGTTTTTTAGAGGAGAGCGGAACTTCCACATCTTCTATTACATCCTGGCTGGTTTAGCTGAAAGTAATAAGAGCATCACTTACCATCTACAGCTGGACAAGAGTTATCGGTAGATATGTTCTCTCTTTATTACTTGCATGTATTTTCAAACAACAAAATGTTAGAAAAAGTTGTAAAAAACATCATTACGTCAGCTTGTTTTATCGATCTTTATATATTATAAATATTTTCGTCTGTACTGTTTGAATCAAGGCCATTCTCCAAAATGAATTACACAGTTTTTCTCTGTCTATCTATCTAGCTATCTATAAGATAGCTAGCCTGTCTTAGGATCATAGATTGGTTTTTGTCAATCTATCTGTCTATCTATCTAGCTATCTATAAGATAGCTAGCCTGTCTTAGGATCATAGATTGGTTTTTGTCAATGTAATACTTATTTATAGGCAAATTAAAGATACAATGAAAGTTGCAGCTGAGTACAGTTGCTGAGAAAACAGCAAAAAATTAGATATGATATTTATGATGATTTTTTTCACTGCTGGAGTAGAAATAAATGTCTTGAAATGAATTGAAATTGTCAAATTATAAGATGGCAACACTATTTTCAAAATGCATTGTCAGTTTCGGGAAAGGGATGCAAATTTGACTAAACACATTGAGAGCACAATGGGAGGCTTATTATAAGCGGATTACACCCAACTTACTTTATTTATGGAAACAGCCCATCAGGGTCCCAATTTCATAGAGCTGCTTAAGCAGAAAATATTGCTTCAAAATTGTCTGCTAAGCAGAAATGAGCAGGATACCAGTCACAAATTGTACATGTGACATGGTAGTTTGGTCGGTAACCTTATTCTGGTAAGCAAATTTTGTTGTGCTTAGCTACTTTTTGTGCTTAAGCAGCTCTATGAAATTGGGGCCTGATGTTAGGAAAATTGAACAAAGAAACAAGTTTAATTGAATAATGTAGTCTTATATTATATAGTGCACAAATCTACGAATAAGGTACTCAAGGCACTTGAAACATTTTAAGACAGTTTCTAAAATAATTATTGAATTATGAGACAGATTTATGTAGCACCTTGTAAGGGTTTACAAGGTGATATGACACATTCAGCAGCCACTGCCAGAAACACTGGGGCAAACCCCTTCTCTTACGGATAAGTGTAACTGGGTTCTTTTACGAGCATTACACATCACATAGAACCTATGGCTTCACATCCCATCTGAAGGACAAAGCAATAATGGTTAAGTGTCTTGCTCAAGGACACAAGTGTCAAGACCGGGACTAGAACCCCCACAGTCTGATGATAAGAAACACCAGAGCTTGAGTCCAGCACACTTGAGGTTAGCCACAACACGCCAATTAGAATCATAAGTTGTTTTCTATTTGATGGCAGGTACCTCCATTTAGGGGATCCTACTGCCACTGGTTCAGAAAAACTCCCCGAGCTCAGACGAAGATTTGAGGACATCCATAACTGTCTTCAAACCATTGGATTCACTGATGTGGTAAGATCATAGAACTAATCAACCCCTTACAATTGCCCCACCTAGTTACTGCTGCCCCACTTGCCATTATGGGAGTCAACTCTTTGAACGTGTAAATGCCGCGTCGCCTAAAAAGTGCACTACGCTGTATAACACATTGACTCCAAAAACGGCTCACCCAAGATAATTGTGAATTTGGTCAATAGGTGGCAGCAGATTTACCAGGTATGTTTTTTAATACATTTTCTGATTATGCTGTGGCTGACTCGACAATGTTGATCATGACTTGGTCGTGAGCCTTTTGTGTCAAATTAAGTACACTGACCACTGAAGCATTCAGTTTCTCTTCATATTGTTTTTATAGACCGACAAGGCAGTATGGGGACACATTTTCTTTTTGCTGATATTTAAGTTACACAGGTCTGTCATGTGACTTGTAATGTCACGCGTTTAATAGATTTATGCTAATGTTTTGTGCACACAACCTTACAGATCATGTTTGTGGGGTCCTGCTATTGTTTTATTATTCCCATTTCTAAAAAATTCCTCTGTGGGGTCCAAGTTGAACAAAGAAACACTTAATGGGGTCCATTGTTCCATTGCGTCCCATACATAAGCTGATTATACTGCCCTGGCAGAAATTTTCAATCTAGTCACATTTGTAAACAGAAGTTACATCCATTGAAAACATTTTAATTTTATGGTGATTTTTGATAAATAAATGGGGGAAAAAAACAACTAAATCAGTATCTTTTAAATCAAAATAATTTGTTTCTGTTTTTAGGAGATTGGATCGGTTTACAGCATCTTGGCTGGTATCGTCCATCTTGGAGAGGTAACCTTTGAGGAGGCGGAGCAATCCCACAGTGTCGATAAGAGTGTCATCACAAACAGCGCTGAAGTACAAAAGAGTAAGAATCCTAAGAAGATATAATTAAAGGGGCCATTTCATCATGATCTACCAGGCCTTTGGCTGTATATGGCATTATGAAATCCTACCCAGTTACTGAACGTGGCGCACCCTCCTTCCATATGAGATCTATGGAGCGCGCCGATAATTCTTAATTTCATGTACAGCCACAGGCCTGCTTTGATCGTGACGACACAGCCCCTCCAAGCTTACTTATTTAGGAGCCTTAATCTCATTGAAGATAATCATCTTCAGATAAGTTGTCGGTATCATCATAGTGATCTGTATTTTGACATCACACTTTGATTAGTCAGCCCCTGATGTCAGCCAGTATCCTTTCCCTACCTGGAAATACTAGCTCCTAGACATTGGTTTATGTGGTTTTTTCCTACCCTTTACACCAGTGCTTTCTGAGTCCTGTGGGAAAAAACCCCACACAGGCTACTCGGGAGTGGTTCGAACCCACGCCCCTGCCTTCTAGACCAGGGTCCACTAGTATGAAGGCACCCTGTAAAGCATACAGTTCTCTGGGCTGTAAACCGTAATGTCACAAAGTGTGTCCTGTGATTATAGGCTATAGTTCAAATCTTGTACTAACAGTGGTACTACTGCATTGATATAATAATTGTTTCCACAGGACTTAGAGAACACAGAGACTGAGTTTTAGTAAAAAAATCAGTGTAAGGCTCAGAACAAGAAATTGTCTTCCTTATCCATAATGCAATTATGACATTGATTAGACATTGGGAAGTCATAATCCATCACTAAGCAGATTTATACTAATTTATGTCTTCAGGTAGTGAGCTTTTAGGCATTGAACAAGATGACCTATCTGAAGCCATCACGTCAAGCAGTGTAGTCGCCTGCGGTGAGACCATCGTTAGGCAGAACACCAAGTACCAGGCTGAGGATATAAGGGATGCCCTGTCTAAAGCTCTCTATGGGAGACTCTTCAACTGGATTGTCAACAAAATCAATACCCTGCTCAAACCTACGGAACAAGCGGGGTGAGTCATACCCAGGGGTCATACCTAGAGGTCATACCCAGAGGTCATACCTAGAGGTCATATTCTGTTGTCATACCCTGAAGTCATACCTAGAGGTCATATTCTGTTGTCGTACCCTGAAGTCTTACCCTGGGGTCATACCCAGTGGTCATACCCTGAGGTCATACCCAGTGGTCATACCCTGAGGTCATACCCAGGGTTAATGCCCTGACCCAAGGCGAGACCACACAACCAAAAGTCCAATAGTCAAATAAAAAATGTCAAAACTTGGGTCAAATTCAACAAAGGAGAAGTTGAAATTAAAACAACTAAGTAGTGACCTTAAAGGGACACGTTGCCTTGGATCGGACGAGTTGGTCTATAAAAAGCGTCTGTGACCGTTTGTTGTAAAAATGCATATGGTTAGAAAGATGTTTTAAAAGTAGAATACAATGATCCACACAAATATGCCTCGAAATTGCGTGGTTTTCCTTTTACATCGTGAACTAAAACGGTCGGCCATTTTGTGGAGTCAAATTTTGGACTCCCTAAATGGCAGACCGTGTTAGTTCGCAAAGTAAAAGGAAAACATCTTTCTAACCATATGCATTTTATAACAAACGGTCACAGACGCTTTTTATAGACCAACTCGTCCGATCCAAGGCAACGTGTTCCTTTAACCCCTCCCCCTACCACCATTCATGCCATTTAACCTGTCTACATTTTAACTTTGAATCTTAGTTAACAGATGAGTTTAATTTACCATCAAAACTAATCAACTAGTTTGGTGAACAAACCATATAATGTTAACTTCACAAGTAGATTCATTCACATATAACATGTTCCTCATACTAATTAGTGAAGAGCAAAGTTTTCCCTGAGGTTTTTTCCCCCCATTATTTTCTCTGTTGAAAAATAAATAACTACTTTTAATCTAGGGCCCAATAAAGTTGTTAAGTACACAAACGTGCTTAATAGCACAAAGAATTCTAGCTTGGCAGAAAAAGGTTACCAGCCAAACTTTGGTATAATGTACATACCGTGCTAAGAAACTTTATGAGAATGGGCACCAGTGGTAGCCTGGATACAATTGATTGACTGGGTAGGATTGCATTGATCAAGAGAATAAATCACATCTCCAAATGACCTTTGATGCTAAACGGAAACTCTTTTTTATTCAGTAAATCATTTGGGAAGTGATTATTTATAAGGCTATGTCCAAATTAGCGGCTACAGCTAAGGCTTCAGCTAGATTTCTGCATCATCATGCATTGAAGTATACTTAGCAACACGCTTAGCAACAGTCGTAGCCATAGCCGTCTATTCGGATACGGCTAAGGCTATGTCTGAAGTTATGTCTTCTGCAGTGGCTATGGCTAGATCACTGTAAAGTCCTATTCTTCAGCCTTGTCGCTGCTGCCATCAGCCTTAGCCACAGCCGAAGTCACTTGATTCGGACGTGGCCCAATTGATCATGAGCTTCCTAATTACATCCAAGTATTGCAGAGAAAAAAAATGCTGTGAGATTGTGAAGCATTCTGAATGTGCATGAAGGAACTGTGCTGATGCATTTGAATGGGAGAACAAATTGTACAGAGTCTTGTCCATACAGTTTAGTTGTGAATTTTTGAAAATGTTTTTTCTCTAACTTTGTTACTTTGTTAACTATCAAACCATTCGCCTTATTCGTGAGTTTGCTGCCATCGGTCTTACCCCTCGTATACAAGGCTTTTGTTTCATGCATTCTCATCAAGGTAACCTGACTGTTGTCTGCTTGTAGGTGAACCCTTGTTTTTCAATCGTCAACGATTTTTTATGAATTGAAAGAAAGAACGGAATCTAGTTTTTTAAAATCTTGATGTCGGGAATGAAATAATGTTTCTCAGCTTGTCAGCTGTTGAACCAATTCACCTAACGTCATTAACCATATAATCACTGTTGAGCCATTTTGGAAGTCAATATCCCCTTTGTAGCACGAATTTTAGGCTTCGCGGAGTTTACGCGAATGCCATAATTTTGACGAGCAATGTGACTCCCAAAGGGATCAGGTTGGTTCAGTGGTTTCTGTCCCTGCCTTTCACCTCTGTGGACCCCGCTTCAAATCCCAACACAGGCCAGGGCCTTGCATGTGGATTGGGTTTTCAGTCCCTACCCGACTGCATGGGTTTTCCCCAGTTGGGGTTTTCCTCCTACAGCTAAAATTTCTTCTTGTTTCCTACTCATCCTGTTATAGTGCTGTTGGATGTATAATAAATTCAACTCCCAAAATGGCGAGCTCCACAGACACAGTTTGATTGCAACCGCGAATAAGGCAAATCATGTTTCCACGTATTAATTCATGAACTAACCAATGGTGGCATGGCATGTTGGGGTTCCTCCCCCCCCCTCCCCCCCCTCCCCCCCTCCTTCATCCTCTTCTAACACTTCTCACCCAGGGAGGACGGTCAGAGATCAATCTCCATCCTCGACATCTTCGGTTTTGAGAACTTCTCCATCAACTCCTTTGAGCAGCTCTGTATTAACATCGCCAATGAGCAGATTCAGTTCTATTTCAACCAGCATATATTTGCAATGGAACAGGTGATGATCTAGTAGCACTGTGAATTTAAAAAAACAAAACACAAAACACAGATTAAATCAAATATTAAAATATATTTTTAGAGTACTCCAATGGAGAAACATCATTCAATACACTTTGGAGAACATTTGTTGGTGCAAGTGCTGCTGAGAATGGAATGATTATGAGCTCCCTTGCACCAAAAAAGCTTGCAAAGTGATGTCTAGAAAACTGCAAGTACCGCACATAGGCTAAGTGTCCTTCTGGCCACCTGGTTTGTGGCCCTCTAGTGGTGGGCAATGAAGAATAGCCATGAGTGGTCAGAAGGCACCCACAGGGATAATTACTTAAAAGGAGCCGATGACTATTCAAAAGCAAAATCACACTTGATTTTTCTCGTAAAAAAAATCCTAACCCTGTTGTCATTTTGGTCAGTCATAATTTTCTCACTAATTATTCCATTATTAATATGTTTCATAATCAAATACTTTAGTACGTTCATTACATACTGATCATTATCTTCAAGCATACTTGAATCCTTGGTTCTAATTGGTCGATCCATGGCAACAACAGTTTGTTGTTAAACCATATGGCATGCATATTGCGTTGCTGTAACTTTGCATATTATGTTATTTTAAGCTGCATGTCAAGTTTGCAGGAGATAAATCTTCTATCAGAAAAACATAGGCCGTCTGTGACCCAAGTCCAACTCAGTCTTCAGCCTCTTTGGATATGGGACTTAGAAGCAAGCACTATAGATTTCTGTCTTCCACTTGCGTTTGTGTAATAACTAATTATTCATTACATTACGTTTTATGAATGAGCTGTTGAACATCTCAACTGAATTATTTTCAAATAACTTGGAGGTTGAACAAAGAAAATTTGACTAAAGCAGGATTTGAACCAACGACCTCCGGATTAATGTGCCACCGATTGAGCTATTCAGCCCTAATTGTCAATATCTTTCTTCAGGCGTGCCAAATTATTTTCAACAACAAAAATCTGGTGATTGTTTTCACTGACAAGTACAGTTTCTAGACATTCCAGACTCCCTTACATTACAAGCACTGTAACATTTATACCAATAGATAAAACATTTGTCTAATTTTGATTTGTATTTAGCACATTTTGAAGAGCAGTGCTACATGTTAAACACTGAGAAGCTGATTAACTAACTAACAGTTCTGTTTCTTGCACTGTGATATCATTTTTCATAATCGGGGGGAGGGGGCAGTTTAATTTACCCTACAGCCATTTTGTTTGATCCTGTTACAAAGTTGCATGGAATTCTTGTCTGAACACTTTGAAAGTTATTGTAAAACAAATCTGACAAACTCCAAATCAGCATGAACATTTCTCCGTATTGTCTTTGAAACGGCATGAGAAAACTTTTTCACATTGTGTGATATTTTTCCAAAATGAGGTTGTGACTCTTGTTGATCAAATAAGTGTTAGTTCTAAAAACGAAGTAACATTGCAAAAATGTCACTAGTTAAAGTGTTATACACATGGTAGATTTTTTTTTTACTTGGTAACAAGACCAGTTGTCTTGAGAAATATTCCAATTATGAATATTAACTATTTTTAGAAAATGGTCCCTAAATAGCAGTTGGATTTGCCAGAATAAAATCAGCACATTTTATGAATGAGTGATGAAAAAACATCTTAAATTTGGCTGTCTTTGTTTTAGAGAAGGGGTCAAGCTCTGAGAACTACTTGACACATTACCTGAACAATTTTGGTTAAGCAGAAAGTTACCGGCCAAACAAATCAATTTGATGCATATTGGGTGCAACTGGTTCCCGTCTACTTTCATGCTTAGCAGAGGTTTCTGCTTAGCGATTCTAAACCTTTAGACTCAAGTCCATCGACAAAACTATTTACTACAGAAGTCGACTGTTTAACTTTCCTTAGGAGGAATACAGTACTGAATGTATTGACGCTACTGTGATCAGTTACCAAGACAACCAGCCATTGTTGGATCTCTTCCTGCAAAGACCCATGGGAATGCTCCATCTGCTTGATGAGGAAAGCTGGTTCCCGCAGGCTACCGACCAAACCCTCGTTGGTGAGTAATTGTCTCTGTGATGTTTTGTTAAACAATTAAATAACTTGTTGGTGGTTGAACAAAGATAAATTGATGAGTGCGGGATTTGAACCAACAACCTCCGGATTAACATGCCGGCGCTCCACCAACTGAGCTATCTAGCCTTATGTTGGTGGTCCTCCCTATTTTGTCAATATCTAAGTTCAGGGATGCCAGTCAGAAGCCGTTATATATAAATATGTAATAAAATTAAACATTCTGAATATGTTTTCTTGCTTCCTGCTTCATACAAACAGAGAAATTCAACCAGAACATCAACGGAGCTTACTACTGTCGATCCCCTCACGCTGGGGGGTTAGATTTCGGGATACAACACTATGCTGGCAAGGTGAGAAAGCTGTTAGTATTATTAATAATATCCCAAACAGATTTGCTAATCCCCTTTATGGATTAACCAATCACAGCTGTGACTACACACCCAAAAGTCTGTGACAAAGCTTGGAGAGAAGTTGAAATTTATTTTTCAATATCCCATTTATGATTTATTTGTTGCACAGTGCTTTTTTAGCTTTGAACAGGTTATTTATCGAAGGTAAAAGATGCATACTGTATGTCTTTACCCAGATGAGTGCTGTCCTTAGTTAGTTACTATGATAAGCACACCTTAACTCTTTCAGTGCCCTCGACATTTCAAAAGTTTAACCCTAAAGTGCCCAACATCGAGCGTTTTATTTTTATTTTCAAAATTCTGTAAAAAAAAAAGTGAATAAGTTTTACTCACCAAACTTGTTGTATCTTGCTCTCTGGTATATCCTTGGTACATTCGAAAGTCAATAGTAGTCACGCACATAGTGATACACCCTGAAACACTGTCCTGCACACAGGGGAATTCCGCACTTTTTCGCTCGTTTACTGGGCGCCGCCATTTTTTCCCACAAGCCAAAACTCAGAGACGGGCTGTCAGTGTTACGCCCTCCTGAAAGAATTCGTGTACAGGTCGTACATGAATAAAAATGGTACCATTAGAAAGAGCGAGAGCGCCCCCTTGTGATAACATGTTTACTCTACCTTGTACATGTACGAGGTTTGGCACTGAAAGAGTTAATGGATCGACAGCATTCTCCCTTGACAGCGTTCTCCCTTAACAGTGGTTCGCTGGCCAAAATGCCACTTAAAACACCAGAGGACCAGTCAAAATTCACTCCAAGTGGTCTGGCTGTCTAGTTCAGTGTTGAAGAGCATCCCTATATCATTTGAAAGTTTGACTAGTGAAAAATCCAACGGACTAGTAAAATGACAAGTGGCCAGTCACTAAAAAGGTTACAGGCAAACCCTGCTTGACAACTGTCTGTTGGCCAAATACCAAAATACACTCTACCCAAGAGGTCCAGCTGGCTACTGTTTTACCCCCCATAGGCCCCTAAAGCTCGATTTAATCCCCCTCCCTTTCATCCCGCCCCTGACTTTGCCTCTCAAAAGGCTCCAAAGCAGTAGAACACTTTCTTACAGGGTTCAAAAGTAGCTTTAAACTCTACTCTTGTTGACACAAATGAAGGTTGTATTTGGAACACTAACTAGGTATACCTTGGTAATACATTTTACGAAAGTAAACATTTGCCAAAATTAATCTTGAAGTTTTTGTCTTGTTTTTGCGGTCGGTGTTGTACAATCAGGTGATGTATTGTGCAGACGGTTTTCTGGCTAAGAATAGAGACACCCTGGTCATGGATATCGTCTACCTCCTCCGCTCCTCTAAGATGCCCCTGACGAGACTCCTCTTTGAGCAACATCTCAACAAGACGGGTATGAACTTCCTCATCGTTCTTTCCTTAAACACTCAGAGAAGTTTTTGGTTCACCTCCAAGGTGTTTTAAGACATTTTGGGGTGATGATTTGTATGTTAAGACTGAATTGTGGAGTTGTTTCTTACACCTATTATTCTGAGAGATTGTTTTTATTGTTACTAGTACTTGGTTCCTATATAGCGCACATATTCTAATAGTTATCAAGGCATTTTACAACATTTATGCCTGTTCATCAGGCATACTTGAACCATTCCTCAAACTTTCTCAACTCCCTGGGGAGCATACAACCCCAAGCTTCCTAGATTATTGCTAGGGGTAAATCCAACAGACCGAAATGATACTGTCTCAGCCCTCTGGGTGAGTCTCCCATTTATCTACCAGGGTAAAGAGAAGCAACTATGGTTAAGTGCCTTGCTCCAAGTGTCATGACCGGGACTCGAACCCACACTCCTATGATTCAGCCATCAGGTCTTGAATCCCATGCACCAGACTGTTCGACCATGACACGCCAATTAGTCAGTCTTAACGTTTCTAACGATTCTTGAAGGTCCTTGGACAGGAAATTTCCAGACCTTGTCGTAAACTGGATCTGGTAGTTTTTATTCTGTCCACACGCAGTGTTAAAAGATAAACCTGAAGCGGTCTAAGGATAAACCCTCCAGCTCGGCGGTCTAACTTTTGGGGGTTCAACCCGATTCGGTCTAACTTTAGAACCATTTAGAAACCGAGTTGAACTTGTTCGGGTTGAACCATTAGTTGAACCGACTTTAGTACTGTGTCTGAACGACCCCTCATTTAAATTGATTGGGTTGATTTTGCAGGTAATTTGGCAAGTACGATGGGTCCCGTACAACGCAAGGCTCTCCATATGAAAGAGAAACAGCTCTGTCGCGCTAAGACATACGCACAAATATTCAAGGAGGTAAGTTTGATGTCTTGAAAACCAGCAAACTGACGAGGAATTTTATGTAAGGAACATTTTTTGACAAATTTGGGTCACTCTTTTTTTTTTTTGGGGGGGGGGGGAGAATGAAATCCATAATTTAAATTTACAAATCAATATGATAACTAATAATCATAATTAGTAATTTCTGTTTTGGATCTTTCAGTCATATGCAGCAGTTTTGCAAAATCAAATGTTGAAAAGTATCTGTTGGTGTTTAAACAGCTACTTGAGCAAACAGCTACTTGAGCAAAAAATTATTCACGGGAATGCAATTTAAACTTGTTTATAATGTGTTTGTCTATCATTTAATTGGACATTGTTTTTTTTTACACGTTTGAAGTGTTCGTAATTATCGATAAAAAAATTAGGCCCCAACCTCAAGGTTTTGAAAATCTAGCTACACTTCTTACTGTTGACGGCGTGTGTAAAAACGATGTAACTTGGCGTAACTTGTTGTGGGATGTTGCTTTGTTATACATGTACCTCCATGTGGCAACAAGCGGCTATACAAAACAGGGCTCCCACAAGTGACGTAACATGAGTGATAGTAACGGGGCTTTTCACAAAGTCGTCAAAGCACCGGAAAAGTGCATTCAAAATGATTGTTTCTTTACAATGAAAATCTGTTCACGCTCCTGTGGTCTCAATTTACTTATTGATTGAAAACTTTTAAGAAATGAATTTCAGCAAAGATCACTTCATGAATGGAGTTTTTGCCAAGCTGGTCTTAAAGGGGGAACAATTCTGAGTTTTTTTTTATCAACATCTAACATGTTTTGAAATGATGCCTTTTTCGTTGTAGGATTTTACTTTTGCAGGCCAGGGAACTGAGGTAGGACAGATGTATATGAACAGAGGGCGCCCTCTCACTTAAAAAATTCAATTCATAACTTGCTCTAAAGACTTGTTTTCAATTCTTAAAAGGACAACACAATGTTGGTTTCTGGAAAGGTGCTATCAATCAAACCATTTAAACATTTTTAAGAAATCGTCTTGAGAAATTCTGTGTTTTAAATGATTCTTAATTCACAGATTTTTTTATATATTTTCTGATTTGCTCATTTTCCTCAATGCTTATTTCTCTTGCCTTGTTAGAAGAGAGGAATAAGATTAGGCTAAAAAATATTCAAGTTTTTTAGATGTTAAAGTTTATACATGTAGGACAAATTTGACTCCAAATGCCAAAACCAGACACGTACTGCCAAAATTAAAAACTGGGTTTATTATAATAATAATAATAATAAAAATAGTGGCTTCTTATATAGTCAAATCCGTTCAATGTTGGCTCTCATTGCGCGGTCTGCGCTCCTAACAACATTGAGGGGGGGGGGACACGGGGGAGGGAATGTTTATTGTCACGTGGCCCATGGGTGGCCCAAGCATTTTGGCCGGGATTGTAGGCTGATGTTTCAGTTGTCTTCACCATTGATGCCATTTCACTATTTCTAAGAAGTGCCTGTTTTTGGTGTGGGTCACAAATTTTTCAGAGCAATACAGACTTGTGATTACAAATCGTTCCTTATGCTCATAGAAACCCAGCATGTCTTTGAAGGACTCCTCAAACTTTCCTCTTAAGATCTGTCTGTAAATTATGTCCACAAATAGTAAGTACAGAATTTCCAAAATGCTAACATTGTGTTGATCCTCGGTCAGTTGTCTTCCAAGTTATGTTTGAATTGAACTTCTTAATCATTTTGCTTGCAATAAAACATGTGTGAGTTGTGAAATGTTCGTGTTTCGGGGCAGCTGCTGCTGATGACTTAATCTGTTTGACTACATTTTTTGAAACTGTTAAAGAGACCTGTTGCCTTCGGATTGGGCGCTTCGGTCTACAAAAAGCGTTTGTTTCGAAATGAATGTGGTTGGAAAGATGTTTTAAAAGTAGAATATAAAGATCCACACAATTATACCTCGAAATCGTATGGTTTTCCTTTTACTTTGTGAACTAACATGGTCTGCCATTCTAGTGAACAAAATGTTTAACTGCACAGATTGGCGGACCATGTTAGTTCACGAAGGAAAAGGAAAACCACACAATTTCGATGGATATTTATATTATGTGATTCATCAAATGCTACTTTTAAATCATCTTTCCAACCATATTTATTTCATAACAAACGTGTTTATATCTCAAAGCGCCTAATCCGAAGGAAATGTGTCCCTTTTATGCAGTCATTTCTAGGTGATATGTCCTCTCAATCTTGTTTCTTGCTTGCCTTCATGATTTCCTCTTGTTCCTGCTAAACTTGTTGACCTCTTTGCATTCTGTTCCGCTTTTGTAGCATAATGACGATTCTACACCCAAGGTAAAAGATGCCACGCTGTATTCCTATAACTCTGGCACGGTATGCACTAACGCAATGTCCAGCCTTTCAAATGTGAAACTGCCATGTCTGAATTGATGGCTACGGCTACAGCTACTGCTGTGGCTAAGGCAGAGGCTAAGGCTCGGGGTAGGCAGGGTATACTTTTGGTACTTGTCAAAGACCAGTATCCTCACTTGGTGTATCCCAAAATAACACAACTGTGAAAATTTGGCCTCAATTGGTCATCGAAGTTTCAGAAAATAATGAAAGAAAAAACACCCTTGTTGCATAGAATTGTGTGCTTTCAGATGCCTGAGAAAAGCTTCATGCCTGAAGCCTTTTTCAGATTCAAATTTTGGGGGTGAAAATTACCTCTTTTCTCTACTTCAAAGAAGAGAGTCGTTTCTTACAATGTTTTCTTCTATCAGTGGCTCTCCAGTGCTCCTTAAAAGTAATTTGGTATGGTCATTAACTTGTGGAGTAATTACTAAAAGTATACCCTGCCTTTGAACATCGTCACTTTAGCCAAAAGCTTAAGCTGTAACAAAAGTCGTTCAACTTGGACATGGCTGTTTCTTTCCGGCTGCAGAAGGGAAAGTTGGGGGGGGGGGGGGTTGTTGTACTTCACAAAAAAACATCTTCGGTTATTTATTGCTATCCATTAAATGTGCTTAACTTTCAGTTTGAAAGCAAAATTTCTGTGAAGCTTTTTAAGTGTGCATTATTTTATTGCTTTATCATATAAAACAAAATGGCTTGGATGGCCGACTGGAAGGCCACTCAAATTTATATGTTACATTTTGTTCCTAAATGTTAATTTTTCATTTTATAAAACATTCCTCTTGCTTTCTTTATTTTAAATCTTCACTCATTGCACATTTGGCCCCCCTTCATTCTGTTAAACTTTGGAATATTGCTATTAATTTTACGATCACTGATAAACCCAACCCCAAATTTCTTTTTCATTATTTGAGTCGGAAAGAATAGTCTTTTTATCTTAGATTTTGAATTTTCAACCTTGAATATTTTTGTCATACTATACCTATAACTATGATCAACATTAAACAAAATATATATATATATAAATTTAATCTGTTTGCTAAAGAAAAGATCTATTATTATTGTACTTTTTGATGATTGGTAGATCAAAGTTGTAATTGTTTCTAGTAGATCTTGATCTCCCCATCAATAATCTGACCAAACATCAAGATAAATGTTTTTATTCCTAACTTTCAATGTAGGCTACAAGCGGGAACATGGCCAAGAACAGGCAGACTGTGGCGTCCTATTTCAGGGTAAGTATAAATATGGCAACAACTTCTTTGTACATTTGGGAAGAATTTTTGTTTATATAAGTATTTTACTTCAAAGGTGAATTTGAACGGACATGATATTATTACTTTAGGAAGGCTAGTTAGTCTGGTGCCATTTGGTGACTTGGGAAGACTCAATGAGGCCATTTTTGAATTGGTGGCTGCTATCCTGAGTGCGTCGTGGGCACATAGACGTACCTTTTCATTGTTTCTTCTTCAATTTACCTCCACGACAAATGTGTGATGACATCAATGCGTAAGGTCCATACAGTCCCCCATTAGCCATAACACCTCATATCCTAATCGCTGTTTCAGTATTCCCTTCGAGAGCTCTTGTTCAAGATGATATCCAGCCAGCCCCACTTCGTGCGGTGTATCAAACCCAACAACGACAGGGTACCGGGCCAGTTTGATGAGGAGAAAGTACTAACACAGCTTAATTACACCGGAGTCCTGGAGACTACTCGCATACGGAGGCAGGGTTACTCACATCGAATCCCCTTCCCAGAGTTTGCCAAGAGGTTTGTTCAAAAATAATCAGATAAAAATATTACGATGTAAATTTTTTATTTAGTAAATCAAACATAAAATGTTACAATTCCAGGTTGCCTGTCCTATAAATCTAAGAATAAAATGGCAGTTTTAGCTTACCTATCTACAACAAGCTCGGAATTCTTATTAGCAGACTGCAAACTTTGTTTTTCGGTATTTAGAAGAAACAAAATCAAAATATTTTTTTCCCCCTAGGTTTGAAAGTAAGGGCTTATGATAAGGGTTTGTATTAGAGATGTTAGTTTCCTTAAATAATACTATATTTTTGTTAGGCCTATTCACTTGTTTAATCCCTGTTCATTGTGACCTAAGAATTCCTGAAACCATATTAACTTCTTAGGAATATACAGCATCAGCAGCCAATCGGGCGCACAGGTTGATAATCATTCACACCAACAAATTCTACCTTTGCAGGTACCCATATGGGTGATGAGAATCAATTGTAGCCAAAAGGACACAAGTGTGTCGCGACCGGGATTCGAACCCACACTCTGATGTCTCAGTCGCCAGAACTTGAGTTCTGATTAATAATTAGAATTTCTGGAGAGAAGTTTGCAATCTTGTCATATTCAAATTTTTTTTTTTCTTTGTACTACATGATTTTTTCTCCAGGTACAAACAGGTAGCCTTCCCGATGACAAATGAGGTGGAGTTGACCTCAAGTACATGTGAGGTCATACTCAAATCATGTGATCTCACTGACTGGTTGCTAGGCAACACCAAGGTATGACCAATCAGGGATCAATAAGTAGTTTGTAAGTTATAAATTTGAAAACTGTCTTGTACAGTGACTTGCTTAGACACAAGTTACCACTTTAAGTTGAATTCCTTAGACTCTGGAGAAAATTGTTATGTCAATTGATTCGGGAAAGCTTTTGCATAGTTAAGGAACGGACGGCAAACACCCACACACAATTCTGAATGAATGTGTATATAAAAATGCTATACAAAAGCTTGCCCCAAACCATTTGACATAGAAAGTGTCTCTATAGTCTGAGGAATTCAAATGTATGCGGTAACTTGTGACTAAGCGAGTCATTGTACCAGACATTATTCAAATCTAACTCACAAATGGCCTATTGGCTGTCTCACAAATATTTGAGTTTTCTAATATCCGATTACTTGCAAGACATTCACCGTCTATTGGAACTGCATCTTTCTTATTGCCCTGTGCAGGTATTCTTGAAGTATTATCACATCGAGTCATTGGATCGTCTCCTTGAGAAACATCATCAGTTAGCTAACCTCGTTCAGGCCATCATCAAAGGCTGGCTGGCCAGGGTCAGGTACAAGAAGATGCTGGCGCAGAGACAAAATGGTGCTATCGTCATTCAAAAAAGTGAGAAATGTTAAATTTTGTATGGTGATGGGAAGTTTTGGGAGTCCCATTGGGAGGGGGGCAGTTAAGTGTTTGTGACAGCTTAGGAGCAGTTTGCCTCATAATTCATTAATTGTTGCCGTAGCAGAGCTCAAGTCTGAAGTGCTCAATGTTGATAGGATTGAAAATATAAACATTCACAGATTTACACATAACTTACGTGGTTCTTAGATGGTCATGGTGGACAAATTCTCTTATAGTTTCGCTTGAAAAAGCTATAGTTATTGAGAATTGAGTAAAACAATTAGTTTTGGTCTTGGCGAGTCCCAAACTTGTTTGTTTATAAAAGTGAAACATATAATGCAGTATTTACTAGTTTAAGCTTAAACTTTCACAGGTTTGCTATTTCATGTATTTGCGGATACTCTTTGACAATTACCAATGTTGTACATGTGCTTTGAGAGCAATTTGGGTTTAGTTGTAGATTGTATAATTTGAAAAACAGAATACGCTGTTTCAAACTGCTTACCAACCCAAAGGACCTATGGAAAATAAATGCACACAACTGGTTAATGGCCTGATGTTTCGACCCTAGCAGAGTCTTTCTCAAAGGCTAAATGACAACACAACACGCATATACAAGTGTAGTAGTATGAAAGCAGTAAAGTGGAAAGAAATGAAGGGAAAGATTGTTTTATTTTCTTTGACAGCCATTTCTCAAGTGTGTAAAAGATTCAGATTGTTCCTACTTAAAGGATGCAAAAACCTGTCCGGCTAACAGTTGTAGGCTTCTTTATGAAAATCATTGCTAATTTAGTTTTAGAATCGGTTAATTTAGTTTGTGAAAATTCGGATAAAATTTGTTCTCCCAAATATACACAGGGGTGCGAGGCTGGGTTGCCAAGAAGAAATACAATGAGGTCAAGCTGAGACGGTTAATGGCGGCCATTATGCTCCAGAGAGGTAAATATATCACGCATTAAAGACCCATTGCGCAACGCGCAGCGCACTTACACGCGCGTCTTTTGTCTGCCATTTTGGGAGTCAAAATGTGCACAAAAGGAATTGCCTCCTAAAAAGGCGGAACTGGTAGACTCGCATTGATTGGAGGTGCGTAGGCACTTGTACCATTTCTGCCTTTTGGAGTCAATGTCTTTTGTGCACATTTTGACTCCCAAAATGGCGGACAGGAGACGCGCATGTAAGTGCGCTGTGCGTTGTGCAATGGGTCTATACAGATGAGTAGAGCTAGAGAAAGAGAAGAGGCGGTGCAAGGGAGAAGATTTGGGGGGGGGACAATGCATGTCATGTATGAAAGTATTAAGAACAAAGTTTATCCAATATACCTGTTCAAGGATTTTATTATATATTTTTTGGAAAAAAATTGTTAGTGGCCTGACGTTTCGACCTTTGCAGAGTCTTTCTTGAAAGCTAAATCACAACTTTTTCAGTAAAAACACAATAACATAAGGCCATGTCTGAATTGGCGGCTACAGCTACGGCTACATTTAGATTTCCGCGTCATCATGCATTGAAGTATAGGATGTCCTTAGCAACACCCTTAGCAACAGTCGTAGCCATAGCTGTAGCCGCCAATTCGAAAACGGCCCAAGATTTTTTCCCAGTAAAAACAAAAATGATTAAAAGACAAATTAAAAGCACAGGCAGGTAAAATTCTTTTGTTTCATAATGCCCAGGCAAATAAGATGAGTTGTTTTTTATGAGACAATCTTCCCATCCTTTTAAGGTTTAAAGAGGCACCTAAGACATAAGAGGCAACTGAAGGAGCTCGCAGAGAGACAGGAGAGGTCGGCAGTTACCATCCAGTCTTGGTACCGAGGCGGCAAGACGAGGCAGAAACTTGGAGAGGAGAGGGAGTACATGATGAAGAATGTCGTGCAATCACAAGCAGGTTAGTGTTTGAGGTGACAAAAGCTGGTCCCAAAGCTGGTCCCAAATTTCATAGAGCTGCTTAAGTAGAAAACGTTGCTTAACAATTGTCTGCTAAGCAGAAATGAGCAGGATACCAGTCACAAATTGTACATGTGACATGGTAGTTTGGTTGGTAACTTTTATGTTGTGCTTGGCTACTTGTGCTGAAGCAGCTCTATCAAATTGGGCCCAGGTTTGAATCCAACAGAGGTAGTCTTGATTTTGTTTGATAAGATTGTTTTTTAGAAATGTTGATTTTTTTTGAATGGTTGTTCCTGCATGAGGACATGTGAATGCAAGAGAGATAAGTGGCTTAATCCCTCTTAATCCCCCCTAATCCCCCTTAATCCCAGTCCAGAATAAACCATCTTTACATTGATATTTTGTTCAGGGGATTAAGAAAAGAAGCGTTTTTGCATCCCCTTTGTGCAATGAGTCTGTAGCCAGAAAGAGATGTAGCCCAACGACTCTGGGTGTCTTTTAGACCAGAATGGACCCCAATTCTAAATTTGACAATATAAATCATCTCTTGTTTAAGAGCAAAAGTAGCAGACAAGATTTTTTTTTTTAATCCTATATTTTAATTACAGCTGCTCTCTTTTCCCCTGATTCTAGTTAATTCCATGAATAATGCCTCATTGAGACTGAGATGCATTTCCTCACCCACCCCCACCCCCACCCCCACCCCCACCCCCACCCCCTGTTTCCACAAAGCTTGTACAAAATACCAAACTTATTTTCTAGAAACTCAAACTGTAAAACTAAAAAAAAAATATTTAATTTACTTTTGAATCATTTAATGCTTATGGTGACTTTTTGTTTGTTAAGGGTTGACATCGATGTAAGGATGGTGTGTATTGTTAGATATTGAAATCAGGGTCAAAGTTCATAAAGCTAGTAAGCAGAAAATTGTGCTTAGCAAGTTTCTCCTCTGAGCTAAAATTAGCAGGGCACCGGTCGCAATGATGGAAACTTCATGGCATTTGGGCTGGTAACCAGTTTCTGCTCAGCAAAATTTTGTGTGCTTACAGTCTATGAATTTTGGCCTTGGCATGCATGACTAATAATTATTTCTTTTTTAGTTTAGTCTGCTCATTTGAGTCCTAGTCTGCTCATTTGAGTCCATACTGTAATGTATGGAGAAGTCAGGGAACAATATTTACTTCTTATAATTGTACTTGTTAAGTATCTTCTGGGATGGATTTCACAAAGTGCTAAGATTGATCTCAAGACGAGTTGTCAATATCACCATAGCTGCTTAGCAATTAGGATAGATCCACAGCTTAAGACAAATCTTTAGCTCTTTGTGAAATTGACCCCTCGGAGTCTCGCTCTTGGATGTGTGATTTTGTAAAACTATTAAATACTTGCACATATATTCTTGTAAAAAGAGGTATTCTTTTATAATGTGCAATATTTGAACAGCATGCTGTAAGTTTCTTATACTTTGGGCAATTATTGGAGTTGGTATGAAGGCATGTATACATGTACCAGCTCCTCAATGGGCAAAATCAGTACGTGTATATATATATATATATATATACCTACCTATATATATTTGTTTTAACATGAATAACTTGGTTGTAATTAGCCTTTCCTATGAAATAAATGCTATTTACATTTACGCAAGCGTACAGACACAATTGGTAGGCAAATGCCATAGAGTTGTGCACTAGGCAGATGCACATATGCGTGTGCGTCACGCCACCATCAGACCTTATATATGCAAATGGGCGCTATGTTCCCTTATTTTGCCAACAAGTAGAGTTAATCAACACTTGTGATGTGCAAGTTTTATATTTCATGGGAAAGGTCTTTAGCGACAGTGGGTAAATTGTAAAGTTTTACAAAGCTGTCTTTTATAAACCGATTTTTGCTGATTTGTTTGCATCAGAAAATCAGTTAGATTGTTATTGCTGCCGTAAAAAGAGTAACAAAAAGTTTGTCAGCCCTTGTACTCAATGGAAATGTACCTGTTGTTTTAAGAGTAAAATCTCATGCCTGTTTATACAAGAAATTTGTCATCTTTTAAAGAGGGCTCCAAGGTCAAACTCATTTTCCACGGGATAGAGTCATGGAAATTGAAAACATTACAAGTCTCTAACTTTACGTTAAAACAGTGTAAAATGTCGCTTTGTTTGATACCCTTCAAGTGCAATTTTTGTCAACATTTAAAATTGGATGTATATGGTCTGTAAATTTTTTGTACAGAGAATTTTCAGCTCATTCATGAACTTTGATGATATTAAATCAAACCAAATTTGACCTTTTGACTGGTACAACAATTCCTCTTTGACATCATATTTCAAATTTCGCCCTGAACAAATTGCATTTTACACCATTTTAATGCGAGGTTGGAAACTTGTTATTTTTTCCCTACTTTCATGAGGACTCTGTTTATTGGAAAATGAGTGCATCACAAAACTGAATTTTACCTTAGAGCCCCTCTTTCAGCCCGAATTACTGGTTTGGATGTGGGGTAGAAGTGATAGCATGGTACCCCATAAGTCAGGCTTGTTCATATAGACCTTTCTTTTGCAACGTCACAGCCCGAGTTTTTGCCAACCCAGGTTGGAAAAGTATGGAAAGCCATAACTGCAAATCAAAAACAGATTGCCACAGTTTGTAGAAGTGTTACACTTAATATTCAAAAATAGTGTTGAATTTGTTGGAAACAAATCAACCAATCATGGAAGGTATTTTCGTTCATGAATCTTTACAGAAATTGTTGAATTTGGTCACAACATTTTTTAACACGATTGAATGTTTTGCTAACATTCGGCCGTCCATGCCAACCGGCGCACTTTGTTTATCAACAAAAGAAAGGTCTATACTGAGACAACAGTGTTTGCTCATTTCATCAAATGTCGCCCTCACTTGACAAGTTTTGCTTAGTTGACTGAGGATTTGCCTCTTGACAAGATAATAATGGACAGGCTCCAAGTAAACATTGCAGTTCACTGAAATTACGCTCAATCAGAGATGTTTTTTAAGCAGAAACCATGATTTTATAAATCATAGATTTTATTGCAACAATACACTACAGGTTTATAGAAATGTAAAATAACTAATAATTTAAAATGAAAATTTAAATTTACATACATTTTAAAAGGGGTTACAATAATTGGATCTTATTAATGTACAATACTAGTTTCTTATATAGTGCTTTATCACTTCCAAAGCTCTCACTAGTTTTTTTCTACAGGGTAAGCAGAGCTTTGTTTTAAAGAATAAGACCATTTATGTAGCTCCTTCTAATGGTGTAAAAGGTGCGCATTTAGCAGCCACTGACAGAAACTGCATGAAGATCCCCCGCCCCCCAAAAACACACAACAACAAACAAACAAGCAGAAAAAACCTAACAAACAAACAAACAAGCAAAACTTACAATCAAGCTTCGGAGTAAAATTTGTTGACTCATTTTTAGTTTAAAATTATTATTATTATTATTTGATTTCTTTCAATTTGACATTTATTTCCATATTGGTGCAAATGAAAGAAAGGTAAAAAAACAAAACTAAGTGTTTAAATCAAAGATAATCAAGAACTAATTGGAAAACAAAATTTAAATGGATACTGAGCAAACCAATATGAGGGCATTTTCAGAAGCCAAAAGGAGGCTTGTATTGAAACGCCCACTGACAAATATAAAAAACAAAAAAAATTAAAAAGACAAAAGACAAAAATTAACAGCAAAAATAAAAACAAAAGTCTTCCAAAAAAACGGTAATCTGGATGTTGCGGGTTAAATTCCTGCTCTCGCTCAATTTTCCTTTCTTTAAACCAAAAATATTTAAGCATTTACCAAATCAGTTTTTCATGTGGCTTATTTTTTTAAACAAAGAAAAGTAAAAAAAAAAGTAATTACAGGAACTGTGCTACATCTTTAAGATCTCTTTATATAAAGGGCCGCTGGTTTGCGTTGGGGAAAAATACCCATGTCAATTTATGATTTTCCAGGAAATGTTAAAGGCAAAGAACATACCTTTGCTTTTTGGAACTGTTCATGTGTTTTAAATCTAGATAAATGTAGATATATACAATAAAACTAATCTGTGAAAATTTCATTTCAAAAGGTGGTCGCTTTTTTGAGAAACCACCAAAAATCCAGAGCGAATATGGCCACGCAGGAAGAATAATCCGTAATAGGAATACACAATCTGAGAAGCGTTTCTGACAGGAACGTTTCTCAGATTCAAATGTTAGGGCATAAAAAACTGCTATCTTTTTACACAACTACATTACCTCAAAATAAAAAGGTTTCTCAAAATGCTTTATACTATCGAAAGTAGCTGTTCTTTTAACCAATAAGTCTTTATCACCATTCATTTTAAAAGTGATTACCAAACGCAGACCTTCCCTTTAAGACTCAGTTTGTCGGAAACTCTGATACCTTTCCTTTAAGACTCAGTTAGTCGGAAACTCTGACAGGTCACTTGTATCCAGATGGACATAAATTGTTTTAGACGTCGTCGTTTCATTGAATCAACACCGTGCACTGGCCATGGCCTTAAAACGAATTCCCCAACCTGGTCAAAACACACACAAACACACACACAGGAACAATATTGATTTTTTTTGTATGCAATCTTTGTAAATATTTCATGGCATCCTGGCGAATTAAAGGATGGAGGCAGAGCGACTTAAATGAAGTGAAGATCATCCAAGGATTTGTCCCGACTCTAAAAATGCATCGGGTTTATGTATGGTGGGAAGATTTGATGTGCATTTTGTATAATGCTCTTGAGTCATACATCGCATTACTTGGATGATAGAGGTTGTGGCATGAAATTATTGATGATGCAGATAAATTGACTACAATTATTTTTTCAATTTATTCAGCACCCCCTTTTAAACTTAATTGCTTACCCTGGTAAATTCTCAGGTTTAAGCTAGCTTACCCAGGGGTTAGCATAATGAGCGTTAATTTTTTTCCAGCAAAATTGTAGGAAGTGTGAAACTAACAATGGGGTGGTTTCAATGGTGGATTTGTTTGTGCATATCTTAAATGAAAGTTTATAACTTTCTCAAATCTATAAAAATAACTGTTTAAAGATGTTACTGTTAAGATTTTAGTTTTCCTTGAAAACTTGAGCACCTTTTTGTTGGAACTTGCACAGGTTTGTTTGTTAGAATTCCCTCTTTTTAATACCAATGTTGAACCATTCAGGAGTTTAACAGGCCTAGTTCTGAATCGTTTGGTTTTACTCTTACACTGATGGGTGATAACCACTGTATACTCGGTGCTTTCCATTAGTCATAGGGTAGGGGGTGGGACCACAGGCTACTTGGATACCAGGGTTTGCCTGTAAATTGTTCAGTGCCTAGCCAACTGAACCAGCCAGCTTGTCATTTCAAAAGTCCGCCAGCTTATTCACTTGATTTTGGGTTGAACAAAGAAAAATTGACTAGAGCGGGATTTGAACCAACGACCTCCGGTTTAACGTGCCGGCACTCTACCAACTGAGCTATCTAGCCCTATGTTGGCGGTCTCCCTATTTTGTCAATATCTTTGTTCGGGGGGTGCCATTCACTTGTCCATATTTCATAATAAATTGAGATGTTTTTCAAAACTGAACTAGCCGGCCGGACCATACACTTGGAAAACAATTTGACTGACCACTGGTAAGGGAGAACACTGGGTGGGATTCGAACCCACAACCAAATGCATTCTAGAGCAGATTTCTTATAACCACTATGCCACTGAGTGTTGTCGGTGATGAGAAATTCTGTAAAAAATGAAGAGAGTACCACATACAATTTGGTAGAATCTTGGATTATTGGATATGAGAATTTTGCCCTGGACTCGGAAAGCACTGAGTATTCAGTTCTCGTCACGCATAAGTTTGAGGGTCAAAGCAAAATAACGGCACAATGTTTTGAGATTTCTGTTTGTTAAAATGATTCTCAGGGTATTTCTTAAATACAGCAGGCTCGCAGAGAGTAAGCTAGTTTCCTCACTTTTTTGTGCCACACAGAAACACTACAAATATTTTGTGTCCATAACTATTTGTTTGTAAATGGCAGTGCAAGTCTGGCGTCTATTCCAACATTTTTTAGAACCTTGGGTTGGTAAGATTGATCGTGTAATTGTTCACAGATTTACACAAAACTTACATGGTATAAAGACGGTCATGGTGGAAAACTTCCCTTGAAATATTTTTGCCTGAAATGCTAGAGTTTTTGAGAACTGACTGAAATAACTAGTTTTGATTCCGCAAGTGCAAAATCTGATGTTTGAAAACAGTGAAAGCATAAAAGGTTTTTTCTACATTTTTTTCTTGTGAGTCTGATGACTGTCAAACATTAACTTACTTTAGGTTTGTTATTTCGTGGTTGGTTACATTAAGTAGATACTGGGCCTAATTTGATTGAGCAGCTTAAGCACAAAAAGAGCTAAGCACAAAATTATTTGCTAACCAGGAGAAGATTACCAGTCAAAATACAATGATATCACATGTACCATTTGTGACGGGTTTCCTGCTTTTTTTTGCGCTCAGCAGGAAATTTGTGAGCACTATTTTCTGCTTGAAGATGTACGATATTTGACCATGGTCTTCAACAATAACTAATGTTATCGGCGTGCTATAGCTCGTGAAGGAAACAAAATTGCACACTTTAACATTGCAGTATGCGCAAGACTTGTGTTTACATAGATATCTGGCATATGACCAGCAAATTATTAAGTTTGTTATTAAGGTAAAGGTCATATACAATAACAGTTTTTTTGTTTCAATGGTGATTAAAAAATAGCCATTGTTGCAGGTAGAAAGAGCTGTTAGTTATAGTCTTGTGAACAGTGGTTCTTGTGAACAGTGGTTGTCATCAACGCAACTATTCTGATAAATGCAGTGGTGTAAACTAATCAAATTCAGTTGAGAGAAGTAATTATAGTGAATTTATCGGATACAGAAGTTATGACAAATACTCTCAGTGAAGGAAAAATGGGTTAGAGGGGTTTTCAATTGTAAAAGTAAAGCCGATTTGCTAAGTTTCAGCCGTACTGTACTTTCCTAAATTGATGAAGATTTGTTGACGACATCATCAGATGCACTTAGAAATCCACTGGAGACATTAGGAGACACTGTGACCTTGAAGACTGACACAAGGGCAACCTCCTCGGGAGACAACGAGACAAGAGGGGAAGCTTCTTCCGATGTCCCTGAGGTACCGGCCAAGAGTACCGATGCATCGTCTTCCCCGCGCCGTGAAATCACTGAACATCCTGAGGTGAATTGTCCAACAGCCGGTGAGGAGAGGCCCAACAGGAATTCCTCAGAGGTCTTAATGGCCGCTGCAGATGGAATGGATAAGGGACACTCAGAGATGCCCAATCAGACACAGGGTTCCCCAGGGGGCAGTGCTGGGTCCTCTAAACACGATTCAATGGGGAATAATGTGCACTTGGATGCCCACTCACAAGGCGATTTGGAAGAGAATAAATACCACAACAAGACGGTACTTTCCGCCGAGCAGAGTGCGGTCAAGATCCAAGCAGGTTTGATCGATATTGTGGTGTTATTGTTTGGTAACATAATAGATGGTTCTTGTCAGTATTCGCTGGATGTAGAGGTTTTTGTTTTTGCATGTTGATTATCATTTGACTGTGGCATGGTTCAATATGGTGGTGTAGTATCTAGTTCACTTGTAAGTTGTGTACTGCATGTCACACATCAATGTGCCGTGCTATCTTGTATATCAAAGCATGTTTATGTATTCCTTTGTAGTGTACCAATGTTTATGTAAATTATTAAGTATTCAACTTAAATGTCAACTTCTGAGTTAACTCCTTCATCCCTAGCCATCACTTGAACACCTCTTTGCACACACTTCATCACAGGGTTTATGTTGCGTGAACAACGTTGACTAGGGCACTAGTGCACACAAAGTGAAAGATTAAAACATTTTTGTTAATGCAGTAAACAAATTTAAGCTTGGTTTAAAAAATAAATTCAAATGTTGAATCTTTGGGGTGGGGGGGGGGGGGGGGGGTGATTATGCCATGCACAGATTAACTTTTAATCACCATTGGGATTAAAGCAAGGACTTGATTAGGTTTTGGCTTGCCGGTAATTTGGTCGTTGCTTTGTTTCTTTAAATCAATACTGAGGCTGAGTTAAAAGTGACTTAAGATGCAATAATAAAGTGAATTAGCCCTGGTCATAGAGCCATTCTGAATCCTGACTTATGTTCCACTTTGCCCTAGGCCCTGCCCTGGTCAAATTCTTTTGAGCTTTATGCACAAAAAACCCCATACAAATTTAGACAGAGCCAAGTCTGAACTAACGGCTTCTGATGTGGCTATGGCTGGATCGGTGAAAAGGCCTTTTCATCAGCTGTGTAGCCACAGCCATAGCCAACAGCCATAGCCAACAGCCATAGCCAACAGCCATAGCCAACAGCCATAGCCATAGCCAAAGTCGCTTTATTTGGACACAGCCTGAGCCAGTGGGTAAGCATAAAGGCCCACTGACAAAGCTGCTCAATACTTAACAATGATTGCTTAATCACCCCTCAAGGTAAAGCTGTTGAACAAAAACAATGAGTTTGGGGACAAGACATGGGATTGTGGTTTCATATTCACAAATAGCTTGGTGCTCTGAGTCATTCAAGTGTTGATAACCAATATCATGCTATCTATGATAATAATGATATTTTGGGAGGCTAATAATCCTTACTCGCAGCTGGGAAGCTGTACAGCGAAGGGCAAGGATGCTGCTACATTGTGTTTGAGCCGTAGGCTTGCCTGGGCGCCTTTGGCTGGCAGGCACATTGACCACGGAACAAAGCCTAAGATCGAAAGTGTTTAATTTATCCGGAGAGAGGAAAACCATAGATCCTGGAGAAAAATCCTCTTTGCATATGAGAGAACCAACGAACAACTCCACTTACATACGGCCTCAGCCAGGAATCAAACCAAGGCCACAGTGATGAGAGGCGAGCGCTTTATGCGCAAGCCAACCATTTCACCCAAAATGTATATATATTTTAGTTTTTTACTTATTTACCTACTATTTGGATTGGATTGAAAGTACACCTCATCCATCAGGGAAAAAAATATATATAAAAAAATAAATAGAACCACCCTCTATGTGTTGTGTCTTCAGCATGGTGTCTAGTTGGTCTAGCACATTGCACTTAAGTTCTGATGCCTGAGTCATTGAAGTGTGGGTTCGAATCCCGATTATGATACTTGTATCCTTGGTAAGACACTGAAACTATAACTGCCTCTCTAAATGGGTACCTGTGAGGGTAGGGGTTGTTGACTCTACTTTGTTTTTAGGCGGCCGCATACTTCTAAGGAGTTGAGATGATTTAAGGATTTTTGAAGATCCTATGAATGGGGTAGGAGTAACACAAGAGGCTTTGATGCTTGGTAAATGGTGGCTTATAAAAACCCTATTGAATATAAACCCCTATAAAAGAAACAAAAATCTATATATTCATTAGAAGCTACCGGATTGGAATGAGAATATGTCTTCAAAACCCAACAGTGAAACAGTTCTTTATATTCAACGTTGTTACAAAGAGAGAGCATCCTTTGGCTGACGTAGTCATTATGCTCAGATCACTTTCACAGAAAAACAAGTAATAATAACCATCAACAGGTTTTAAAGGAGGAGGAGTTACACTAATGATGATCTCTCAATATCCAGTGGATGATATGGTACAGATTCCTTTCAATTTATTAGCTGTAATTCCCTTTAATCTTAGTACTTGTGATACAAAAAAACACATAAAAACAAAACAAACCCTGACACTGTAGCCCTATGAATTTGAGGTTGCCGATGGAATCAAAAGACAAAACAAACTGAGGATACCCTTCCTGTTTTCGGCCCAAAGCCTTGACCATTCATCCCACCATAATTCCATGAACCCAACTTTGCGGCAACTGTTTGAAGTCCAATCACAATTGTTTGCTCGATCGTATTCGGCATTTTTTTGCGAAAGCCGAAAAAGTAAAATCCAATTAAAAGATTCCACTGTCTGGTGCTCAGGAAGGACAGTTAACTTTCCGAGTTCAATGGGAAAGTTTTTCCGCCTGTGTAACCCCCAAGCCAGAGGGCGATCCGATGCGATGCGCCGGCCACGCTCCGGCAAGTTCTCCCCTTTCAACAGAAGTGATGTGTGAAAAATTGGCCATAAATTGATATTTAATTCAAAATCAAAGGGCGTAAAAACCGGCACAAAACAGGCAGTGAGGTTCTTAAGCCTTCCTCCAACATTATAGGATGCGATTTTTCAAACAAGATAAAAGATTTACAAACATATACAGGGAAAAACAAACAGCAGCAAAAAGAGAGGTTCGTAGTTTGCCTAGATACAACCCCTTTGTCCACGCAAGCATTACATCGTTTTGGAGCAGTGAGCATGAATAAAGGTGATTTCATTACACAGCATAGTGTAAGGTTTTAAACGTCGACAACAAAACCAAGCGGACAGCAGGGTGTATCAAGCTTTTGTTAATCCAAAACTGGAGAGTTAACTAAAATACCCAGTCTACGTCTCAGACTCGCATCTTACAATACAATCCCATTTGTGGGCATCCTGTATTTTCGCCAGAGTATTTCTGTTAGGAAGTCATGTAAATTGATTTTCCATTGGCAGTAGCGAGAAAAGAGAAACCAAAGAAAGAACAGGCCGTCCTAAATTGATATTTGATTAACAGGAAGTACATTAATCACTCTGTATAGAGCTGAACACGGTAGATTTACCAAGGAGAGCGTTCCGATTTCACGCCCCAACGATGCCTCATTAAGGGTTGGTGCTACCGTGGTACTTAGCTGGCAAGATTGACACAATAAAAGATCTACACTGTTTGTAAAAGGCTCTCCGGTAGATCTTTAATCTTGGCCAAATTGTGAGCCAGTTTGTGTTTGATTAACGACTATTTTGAATACATGAGTGCAGTTTTCGCCTCGCTAATCGTCAATGATAAATTGGTACCGGGTTTTTGGATGGAGCTGTTGCCCTGTTGCTGTGGTTTTGTCGCAGGCTTTGAAAGATATTCTCAAGGATTTATGTTTTATTCATGAAACTTTCAAACAAAACATTTTTATTGAATGACAATAAAATAAAAAGGGTGTGTGTGTGTGTGTGTTTCTTTTAGATTGATATGATATTGAAGTGTTTGGCAGGGAATGACTGCCTTCTGGAAACTGGGTCAAAGGTTTCATTCAAAGTGTACAGGGCCCAATTTTATGGCTCTGCTTACCGCTGAATTCTGCATTTGCAATCACCATCCTTTTCATTAGATTCAGTTTTTCTGCAGGCACAAAATGTGCACAGCTTAACGGAAAAAAACATAATATCTTCTACATCCTAAATGTATCTGCTATTTATATAACTCCTCACCCATCACTCTTCAGCACTTTTTGTTTCACTCTTTCTTGCTGGGGTAGAAACGTCAGACCATAATCCCTTTTTCCATTTACACCTTTATAGCCCCCTTGCATATTCCTATTTTCCAATTCAACTCGGCAATTTTTTCCATATTTCAAAATGTACTTGCAAGCAATAATAGAGGAGGTCTATTGAACAAAGATGTATATAACTATATTAATATGAGAAACAATAAAGCTAGGCAAACATGGAGGCATATTCAGATGACCAAGTCTTGTATAGAAATGCCTTGTATACAAGAAACTGGACTTTTTAACGAAAGTTACGAAGATAATATGACTTTTGTTAAGAACATATGATGTCACAAGCTCAAACAGCGCCCTCAAGGAGATCAGAGAAAGACCTATCATTGGCTGAGACTTGTGCGTTGGGTATATAGGCAATTCAATTGACCTCAGTGATGGCGCCCAGTGCAAAGGGGTCTACTTTCATCAGTGTTGTGAGCACCAAATTTTAAAATTTGACAACACTTCTTCTACACTCTACATCATTCTTTGTGAAATACAAACTTTTGTAAATGTGTAGATATTGCCGTGCGCCCGGAAGAAGGGCGTAAGGCTCTACCCCCTTCCAGGCACACAAAGTACTTTTCACCAGTAACAAAAGGCAGTAAGCAATAAAATGGCTTCTGACCCAAAAATGTGTAGCATCACTGATACACTGTTTTGCTAGAACTACCCCCAAAAAGATGTTTTCCCAATCCCATGCAGAATTTAAATTTCCTATAATGACTTATGAATGGCAGAAAACCAATTAAAACTTTCACACTCGGTTTGCTTGAAGCACAATTTTGCACCATAATTGCTTACGCCCTTTCTCCAGTAACTCTCCCCTACATCCTTCTTCCACGCACTTGACGATATTTTTGATTTTTTTCCATTTGTAACCAATGTGCAAGATGAGGTGTTCGTAGAGTAACATAGATCATGATGTTTCCATTCATGTTACTCTGCTAGAACATTACTTTATGGTTAATTCTTTTTGCGGGAAAAGTTCTTTTTTTTGGGGGGGGGGGGGGGTACCAAATACATATATATTTAATTATTATATTTTGAATTGTTATAACTTGTTAATGAATTGTTTATTGCAGTGCTGGCTGAGTATAAACTTACAAAGATAATTAACCACTAAAATAATTGTTTAAAAGGGGCTGTGTCGTCATTATCAAACCAGGCCTTTGGCTGTATATAGATTGATAACCTCCCTCCCCAGTGCATTCATGCGCACGCTCTCTCCATAGAATTGATACAGAAGGCGCACATGTGCAGTAACTGGGTGACAGTTCATAATTCCATGTATAGCCACAGGCCTTCTTTGATCATGACAGGGGTCATCCAAAGTTGTCCTAATTTTTAAGGTTCTACAAAGGGTACTTCTTTGTAGACCCACCCCTCCCCTAAATTAGTACAAACATTCATTTGTGTGGGTATATGGCAGGATCAATGCACATGAATTTATTGTTCATCATACTCATTTCTTGCAGTGATAAGAGGTTTCCTCGCGAGGCGAGAATTCAAACGGACCAATGAGCAACGGCAATGGAGAGCAGCGCTTCTTATCCAGCGCTGGCTTCATATGTGGAAGAAACGCTCGCTGTACAGGAAGCTTCAGGGTTTCATCTCACAGCAAGAGACCTGGATGATATACTTTTTCCTTCAAGTAAGCATCTAATTTAAAGAAACAAAATTTTCAAAAAATGGTTGCTCAATTTGAGGAAAAAGAACAAAACAAATGTTGTTACATTTTAACACTAGGCATGCTGTCATTAGAAGGATTTAAATTGGCTGTAAATTTTGACTGGAATAAAGCTTTTTTGAGGAAACTTGTAAACAAAAGTGATTATAAAACACCAGAAAAGGTATCTGCGAGGTTTGAGAAGAGACAAGATTTAGAAGAAGAAAACAAGTTTTTAATTCAGACTTTTTAAACATCTGCCTAGTCAACAAAAACTGTCTTCAGATATAAACTAAATGCTCTTTGATCTACTTGTCTGGTGCTGAGGACGCTGCTACCAGAAGTTTCCTTAAAACCCAGGGGTTACCAAAAGGTTGAAATGTCAATATTTAATCATGCCTCCTCAAATTTGGATCCCAGTTTCAGACCTTTTTGTCAGCAATGGCCCTCACCCCTGTACTTATAACTTACTGAGATTCTGAGAATCACCACAACTCATTAAGAGAGATTATGTACTTAGTGTCTCCACAAACCTCACTTGATATTATTCACACCTCGCAACGTTTCAAATCTGAAAGCTCACTGATGGTAAAGTTCACACCAGGACCAATCCTGTAGAAAAATATTTTTGTCTGAAATACTGTCAATGTCGAGAACATAACATTTGAAGACCCCCAAATTACCTTATACAGGCATGATATTCATCCCAGTTCAGTCTGATTTCCGATTCGTTTGCACTTGGTGGAAAAAATCTTTAAATATTTGATAAAATAGCCTGACTGAAAAGTCTATTAAAGGCACTGAACACGTTTGGTAATTTATCAAAGACCAGTATTGTCACTTGGTGTATCCCAACATATGCATAAAATAACAAACCTGTGAAAATTTGGGCTCAATTGGTCATCGAAGTTGCAAGAAAATAATGAAAGAAAAAAACACCCGTGTTGCACAATTTGTGTGCTTTCAGATGCCAATAAAAGACTTCACGCATGAAGTCTTTTATTATTTTAGTGAGAAATTACCTCTTTCTCAAAAACTACGTTACTTCAGAGGGAGTCGTTTCTCACAATGTTTTATACTATCAACAGCTCTCCGTTGCTCGTTACCAAGTAAGTTTTTATGCTAATATATATTTTGGGTAATTACCAAACGTGTTCAGTGCCTTTAAAGCTCATTCCATGTGTACATGTAGGTAAGCCCTTGTACTTGATAAAATGCTCCCACTTTTATCCAAGGACCAAATATCATGCCTGCTTATGCTTATTTGCTGTTAGCAGCAACGGAAATATGACTATACATGTACATGAATGTGCACATAATCCCTGACTATTTGTTATCAGGTTGTTGTTGTTAAACGCGACCACCGACTTTGACGAAGTTTGCACTGGTTGGTTGGACTGTGTGTTTATTGAAGATCATTCTGTCAAACAGTTCTTTTTTTGTGTCTGTTTGCTTTGTTTTACTGTGTTGATTTTATCAACCTTGCCTCACTGTCTGTTAGTTTGTTATATTCTCTGTAATGTCTTTGTACATGTATTGTCTTGTACAATTTTCTATTTTTATATTAATGAATGTTTGTAATTGCTGGGCATCTTTGAAAATTTACCGAAAGGTTTCCTCAAGAAAGAAAATATACAAATCAACACCTGAGCACCTTGTTGGTGGATTTGTGCAGTTTATTATTATTATTATTATTGTTATTGGTTTATTAAAAACATATTATATATATCAAATAATAAACCACAAGGGAAACTGACTGCTTCCCAGGTGTTGTAACGTGAGCTTGGGTGTGACCCCTGGCTACATGGCAGGTAACGGTTGTATGGCTTCTGACCGGCACCCCGAACAAAGATATTGACAAAATAGGGAGACTGCCAACATAGGGCTAGATAGCTCAGTTGGTAGAGCGCCGGCACGTTAATCCGGAGGTTGTTGGTTCAAATCCCGCTCTAGTAAATTTGTCTCTGTTCAACCAAAAATCTTTGTTATTATTATATGATTATTATTTGGCAAACAGAAATAAAGTCACTCTTCTAAAAACCAATCTTGAATTATTCTGTTTAACTCTCTTTGTAGATGGATAATTACGGGGCAGGATTCCATCAGCTAGCTGAGAGGACCAACACTCCTATACCCCTGGGTGATATTAAGCTTCAGACAGCTGTAAGGAGTGGCCAAACGGAGCTATCAGTGAGACGTCTTAAACATATACAAAGGTCACATGATATTAAGACGCCACACTCACCGGAAGATGAGTCGTACTATGACGGCTTTGGGGATGGGAGACTATCTCATAAGGTGTACCGGCGGAGTAGCACACAGTCTGGGTGAGTGTCCCTCTAGTGCTCAAAAAGGGCAAGTCTTTAAAGTTAAAACTAGTCTTTATCTGTAAGGATAAAGACAGGCACTGGTCTTACAAACCCACTGGTTTCATTGGATAGAGATATGCCTGCAATGACGCATAACAACCCGACTAAAGCTCAATTCATACTTAACGCAAAAGTGAAAGCAAAGTAAATTTTCTTGCATCACAAAAAATAGTGCATGCCGATTATTGTGTCACAAAAATTTGCTTTCACTTGGAAGTATGAAACGGGCTTGATAGTGTGACTTCTAGGCAGTAAGTGTAGTGTGTAAACACACCATAGTATGGCATGCTAGGTCAAAAGTACATCTGGCAGGAAACTGCCAGGTTCTAAAGGCCGGTATCTGGCGTTATTCATGCACCTCTAAGCTAAGTGTGGTGTCAGATGTTCAGGCTAAGTTACAAACAGACTCTTGAAGAGGTCACTGGTTTTCAAAAATTGCCTGTCAGCTTTGACCCGCCAGCCTGTCTATCAAATCAATTATCCAGAAATTAAGCTTTAAAAAGTAAATTTAAAAAGCAAGAAATAGTCTTGAAAGAGAGGAATCTTTCTTGATGTTTGTGTGGGTTCATTTTGTTAAACACTTGACAGAGAGTTGAAGGAAATCACTTCATCCAATGACAGCGATTATTACAATAGAATAGCGTCAGGTGAGGACTGTGAGACACCCAGTGCCGAGGTCACGCAAGAATCAACGAGCAGTAGATCATCCCGCAACATTGAAAATCATGAAGGGTAGGTCCTTTCGGCTCCTTCCATTCGACTCTGATAGAGGCGCCTTTGAGCTTGGGGGCATATCAATCTTTTCAGCCATGTTCAAAGGTTCTGCCATTTGGATTGTGGCCTTTGCTAGTCATGATCTTTCTGCTCTTAAATAAGACCCTTTAGCACAATTACATTGCCTGCTGGATGGGAAAATTAATTCAAAGGTCCTGTATGAATACCCTGGTCACATGTCTTTGAAAAGTGGTTATCACAGGTTCCCAATCTCCTGATACTTTATTTGCTTTCGAGGGAGGGTATACCTTTAGTAATGACCATAAAAAACTTACTTGGTAAAGAGCACTTGAGAGCTGTTGATATAAAACAATGTTAGATACGACAACCTTTGATGTAATATAATTTAAGAGAAAGGGGTAATTTTTCACCAAAACATTTGAATTTGAGAAAGGTTTCAGGCCTGAAGCCTTTCTCATGCATTCTGAAAGCACACAATTTTATGCAACAATGGTGTTTTTTCTTTCATTATTTGCTAGCAACTTCAATGACCAATTGAGCCCAAATTTTCACAGTGTTTTTTATGCTTATGTTGGGATACCCACCAAGTGAGGATACTGGTCTTTGACAAGTACCAAAAGTGTATCATTGACCATGGGTACAGTACTTGTTCCGTTAACAATCATTAAGCTCGTTAACAATCATTAAGCTCGTGTCAACAGCACAGCATACACTATCCGAACACTTAGATAGGGGGGGGGGGGCCACAGCTGTGGAATGGTCTTGACAAGGCCTTATAAACTCAGACTTCTTTAGGCTGCTTCAACAATACTCAGCTTAGCTTCCTTTCTTTCTGTTATGCATTTCTGGCCTTGTTGCTAAGCTGTTGTGTTATGTAACATTCATGTCGTCATTCTTCATTACTCCTTCTTGTCATTGTTATTATTATTACCTTTAATATAGGATTGTTGTAATGATCATTATTCTTATTTTCCTTCAAGTATCTCTTAAACTAAATTGTTAATATTTGTTTGTTTGTTTGTTTGTTTGTTGGGTTGTTGGGTTGTTTGTTTGTTTGTTTGTTTGTTTGTTGGGTTGTTTGTTTGTTGGGTTGTTGGGTTGTTGGGGTGTTTGTTTGTTGGGGTGTTGGGGTGTTTGTTTGTTTGTTTGTTTGTTTGTTTGTTTGTCGCTTTTGTTATTGCTTTAAATTGTGCCAGTTTGTTTTTGTCAGTGGGCAATTCAATACAAGCCTCCTTTTGGCTTCTGAAAATGCCCTCGTATTGGTTTGCTTCTAACCCTATTCATTATTTGTTTGTAAAAAAAAAAATCAGCAGTTCTTGATTTCTTTGATTGGAATAATTGTTCTGAATTTGTTTGGGGGGTTTTCTGTTATTTGTCACCAGAATTGAAAAACTGTTGAATTGAATCGAAAACAAATGGAATTTTACTTCCAGTAATATCAGAAAGCAATTGCAATTGTTCCTCCTGAACTGTTCTTTACTTGCGTTGAAAGTGCACGTCTTTAAGTTACGGATTGCTTATGAGTGAACTTACTTTTTTCCTCATTTTTGTAAAAATCTACAGTGACTCCCCTGCGCAGGGCTTTCTCCACGGGTTCGGCTACCATGACACAGATGAGATCGCGGTAGATAGTCTACCAAATGAAGCGTCTCATCAACAAAGGAGAAAGGTAGGAGAAGGTGCTAACTGATTAAGAAAGGCGATTTCATTCTGCTTCAGCGGTAATCACAGAAAATGATCCGCAACACTTGATGGGTTTTACTTGGGCGTTTTTTTTTTTTTTGCCTCTGGGCTAGTTTCACAGAACTGCTATAGGCAGTCCAAATTGCTTAGAGCAGAAGAATTCTGCTTAGCAGAAAATTTCAGTTAGACACGAGATGTATACTGTTTGTGCTGAGTTTACTGTTAAGCAAAGTGCCAGCGCTTAACAGACTCAGTGTATTGGTCCTGGTCTTTGATCAAGGCAGTCAAGTGGAACCAACAATGCAGACTTTGACAAAGAGATCCCCAAGCCAACTGGGGTCATATAGCTAGCCCAGATTCTCCCAGACAGTGTGCAAGACCAGCATGTACAAAACATCAAGCAATCCCAAAACATCAAGCAATCCCTTATACTCCATTCAGCTGCTCAATGGGAATGAATTGTAGTTTCTTGTTTCTAATTTGAAAATGTTTTTAGTTAATTATTTGTTTTTAAACACAATAACATCTAATTGAAGTCTGATTCTTGAGTGGCTTTGTAGCTTGGTACGTTGCAATTTACTTTTAATTTTGTTATTGTGTCTACTCTACTGATTGATTGTTCATCTTCCAATCAATTTTTTTTTAAATTTTTTTAATTTTTTTTATATTGCAAAACAACAAAATTGAATCTCACTTTATACTTTCACAGAAGAATTTTAAATGTCACATTTTCCATTGTAGTATTTTTTTTCCTAAGCATTCAGCCTGTACATAACTGTCATGTTCTATATTTATATTTGTATGTATTCATTTTTAATGTTATGCTCTTGTTTTGCCTTAGATTTGCCATTTTACCATTTTCAAAATCATTTAATTTAAGACCATTCCGTGCAATTTTGCCTCTAGCAACAAGCTGGAATTGAATTGTAATAAATCATGAATAAATATTAATGATAATAATATAAGCATTTGTCCAGTCACTGAAAGTCATCAATGTGTAAATCAAGGACTATTAGTTTGGACTTCGTTATTTCCACTGACGTCCATTTTGGTTTTGTACAGATATCTTTAGTAGAGCGACATTGGTGGCTTCTCCATTTGTTCTCTATTAACTCTTTTCTTTAACCTTTCTCGTTCAAAACATTGTGGAATAAACCCTACAGTTAAACAAAATCCCACAATTACAGGTCTTAATTAAAAACCTTTCTTTTTCATAACGTAGTGGCGTTAAACTCCACAATTAAAACAAACAAACCCACAACTACAAGTCTTACTTAAAATTCACCCCTTTATGCTATCTTGTAAGGGCACATAATCAAACCAAACATGTTCTCCGTTTTGCTAGTCCACGGTTCCAACAAGCAAAAATGTTCACGCATGCTTTTCATAACTTTCCATATTAACCTGTGTTTTCTTAAAGTTAACTTTGCAAAGACTGAATGCACATTTGGGAATAAAAGCTGTGATATAAACTAAGAAGAAACTCTTAATTTTAACAAAACAGTAGTTTTCTTAAAGAAGATTTCTTTAAATACTCTTCTAACGCTTTCATTCTTTTTTGGCAGCAATCACCAAGGCATGGGGAATCACATCATGACATGAATGCAAATCAAACAAGCAGGGTGACGTTTCGATCATCCCAACCAGCCAATGGTGGAGATCCAGTTAGCACAGGCAGTGTGCACAGAATGTTTGGTCATCAGAAGGTGGACACAGAGCACCACGACGATAATGAACATGTGAGGTCAGTAAAGCAGCAGCAGCAGCTGCAGGAGCAGAAGCAACCCGATACCCAGCAACACGCATATCCTTCCCAGCACAGACAACCACCCCACAAACCTTCTATTAACATGCACCCGCTCCTACATGCTAAAGAGAAACAGCTAAGTGTGCACCCTAGGTATAACCCACAGCAGCAACCAGCGCAGCAGCAACCAGTACAGCAGCAACCAGTACAGCAGCAACCAGTGCAGCAGCTACCAGTGCAGCAGCTGCCAAGCCCAGCCCAGCAGCAACCAGTGCAGCAGCTGCCAAGCCCAGCGCAGCAGCAACCAGCGCAACAGATGCCAAACCCAGCACAGCAGCAAACAGCGCAGCAGCTGCCGAGCCCAGCCCAACAGCAACTGACTAACACACACCAGCAGGAGAACCATACTGACACCACGTTACTGCAGCAGAAACAGCAACAACAACTGCAGGAGAAAATGCAAGTGATTGATAGTGCAAAGCCAGGCCTAATCAATGGTGCAGTCAGTGACCCCAAGAATTCCTCGATAAACAGTCAAGATTCTGCGAGGAGTAGAAGTGTGTCTTTTGCCGAGGATGACGACAAAAGCAGTGACAAGGAGCCGAAAAACAAATTGTAAATATTTTTGAAATTTTTCAAAGATGTCTTCTTTCAGAGCTTGAGAAAATAGAATTAGCTGTTGCAAACTGCTTACCAACCAAACGGACCTATAATATAGATGCAAACAATAGTTAATGGTCAGATGTTTTGACCCTAGCAGAGTCTTTCTGGAAGGCTAATTGTCAACACAACACACATTAACAGGTGTACTGGTGTAACAGAAGCAGTCAAGTGGAAAGAAATAAAGAGAGAGAGAGGCACAGAAGAAGCAAGGGATAAGATTCTCCAGCTTTTTAACTATTTTTTTATTATTTATAATTGTTTTCATTTATTTTTTGAAAGTGCACCCTATTTTATAAAATCAGATGATCTTGTATCTGTGATTATTTTCAATCTAACTTAGTTATTTGAAAAAAGGGTCAGTTTTTACCAAAATCAATGTTAACTCCTTGAAATTTTAGCTGATTTTGTCACAAATGGTTCTCATATCCTCAAAAGACAAAGCACAAGATTTTATACTATCATCTTTTAATTTAGAAACCCCTCTTAATGATAAGTCTAACTGGGTTATTTTACATGCATTACACAACAACACACTGGACCTATGGCTTCATGTTTCGTCTGAAGGACACAAGTGTCAAGACTGGGACTTGAACCCACTCTCTGCTGATCAGAAACACCAGAGCTTGAGTCCAGTGCACTTGGACCACTCGCACTCGGCCACGACACGCCACGGCATTATGGCAGCACACAATGATGAGAGTGAACACTTGGGCCAAAATTTGCCAAAGTTTAAATTCTTACTTTTGGTGTTCATTTCCCCCTTTGTTTTTCTTTCTTCAATTTTACGTCTAATTGTAATTGTGTGGTTATCTGATAAGGGATGCAATTATGTCCATCTGTTCTTGTATGTCCATTATCCATTAAGACTGGGTGTTTCTTAATTTCATTTTTGGGGTATTATTTTTTGTGCCCTTTCTGCCAAAGTCTTGTCGATGTTAGTTATTTACCTCTGATGTATTTTTATATAATGTGAGAACCCCAATTGATTAGCTGTGCTGGATAGGTCACCATCATTAAAGATGGGTTAAATAAATAAATAAATCTGTACCATACACAAGTAACTTGAATCAGCTAAACATTGACATCACACCCTCCAAAAAGTCCTTTCCGACACAATACAGTGAATCTTTTCCTGTCAAAAAGTCATTAATATTTCCTTGGTGACATAATCACATTAATCATATCTGCTCAAAATGATCCATAACAGAAATACTGTACTGTAAGTACAAGACCCCTGCGATACACAATTTTGCTGGTAACTTTTTGCACATTCGTTAATTTTTTGTTTCCTGCCATTGAAAGATTAAGTTATGTTGATGCGTTATTACATCATCTTAACCAGTCATCTGTGTTGATAATCAGAATACATCTTACAAAAAGACAGAGAGTGAGAGAGTGACTAGAAAATCAACTATCTATCCTCTGGAGCGAATACTACACCCCCCTCCCATTCCCCCGGGCACCTCGTTAAGACAAAAAGATATCACAAAACAAAGAAACCGTCGATTTCTGATTTGCCGTGGAATCATAACATGGTCGGCTGATCAGAGATTTGTTTGCTGCCTGTGGGGAGATGAGAGTGTTTGAGTCAATGCACTGTGACACTATGTCGTGACATGCCCTGCAACAAGTCAAACGGAAATTAGTGTTTGTCCTTAAATACAAAGTATTTGATTGGTAACTGCCCCCCCCCCCCCCCCCCAAGCTCACTGATCATAAAGTTCCTACCAGCACTGACATATTTTCATCTGAAATAGAGATGAGAAATTTCAGACTTTTATCTGAATGCAGACGTTTTAAAGTCTGCCTGGCAAACAAAACAAAAAAGTAATTTTCCCCAAATTAAACAAGTCAGGCTCTTCGTGATCTACTTCTTTAACCCTGAGAATACTGCTCCAAAGCTCCTTGTTATCTCTCATTCCATCATTTCAATGTACCTCCTAAGATCTGGAACCCAGTTTCAAACTTTTTTTTCACCAATGACTCTCGCCCCTGGAAATATTATCATACTGTTTGTTTTTTGTTTTTTCCCCAGGACTGCAACGAGCAAACGTAAGGAAATCCTTGTGTCCAATGATGGCACATTTGATGTCAAAGTTCTCCTCCGTAAGTCGACCCAGAGAGCTATCCTCATGTCTTGAAAAACGCCAACATGGAAAAGGAGCATCGAACTGTCGATTCTTTAAACCCATAGCCTGTCAGAATTCGAACCAACCACCTTTGGGATTCGAACCAACCACCTTTGGGATTCAAACCATCATGCTTTGAGGATATGAACCACAACCTATGGGGCTGACAACTTTTGCGGATTTAAAACAGCAATCGTTGGGATTTGCACCTAGAGCATATTATTGGATTCAAACCCAATTTTTTGTTAGGATTCTCCATAACCCACAATCATTGTGGATATGAAACAGCAATCTTTAGGGGATTCGAACCCCTGACCTTGGGAGGATTCAAACCCATAACCTTTAGGGATATTAACCAGGAACCTATAGGGATTGGAGCTAACATCAATCGGGCATTTAAACCAGCATTCGATGTGATTCAAACCTACAGCCTATTGGATTCAAACCCACAACCTTTTGGGATATGAGACAAAACTCTTCAGGGATTTGCACCCACAACTTTTAGAGATTCGAACATACAACCCTTGAGGATTCGAACCCACAACCTTTGGGGATTTAAACCAGTAACCTTCACTACAGCCACTTGGCCTCCATTCGTTAGTAGAATATGTCTTACCTTCAAAGACCGTTCATTGAGGCAATCATAGGCTGTCAGTCTACGGGTTTACTGAACAGCCAGTTCCAGGGCACAGATAACATTGGTACTCCCAGCAGCAGTTAACTTTGGCTGTGAAGTACGGAATCCATTTCAAACCATGCAGTGTAGCCTTGCTTAATACAGGCTTTTCCATGTGACCATGCTTCACCCATTGAGACAACCTGTCATCAGAAATATGTAATTTAATAATAATGGATTATGGCTGATTTAAGTAAGTAGGAGTTTCTGCAATAACTTCTTTTATCTTTTGAAGCGCCTTTGACTCGAGCAATACTAATCCTCAAGTGTCTAAACTATATGTCTTATTCAAAATGAGGCATGTTTTTATTTTTCATTTTGAAAGTCATGAAATTGTTCATCTTTAAGGAGGCAAGGGACTAAACTTACAAAGTTTTAGACACCTGAAACTTGGAGATTTTCATAATTATTTGAGCCCATTTCAGTACTATGTTAGTTTTGTTTTAACGATGAAAGCACCGCTTGAGAGTAAGTGGCATTATTAACTGTTACAAGCTGGGGCGACATTCACTCTTCAAACTCTTGCAGAGAAATTCTTCATGACTAAAAATTCTATAAAAAAATTATTCATAATAAATTCATGGCTAATGCCAATTGATACTTTCTTTGGTTCGTTTCAGTAGGAGAAGAAAACAACTAAACAAAGTTAAATGTTTCTTTATAATGCTTAATGATACGAGGTTGAAATTTTGTTGCTAGATTTTAAAGTCTTATGATTTAGAATTATTCCGAGAAAGGTATAGATGCTAAGTTGGTAAAGAGATTTGTAAATCTGCGTTTCCTTTCAAAATTTGTGGGTTTCAAAATCCTGGCTCAATTTTATAGAGCTTCTTAAACAGAAAATATTGCTTATCTATTTTTGCTGAGCAGAAATGAGCAGGATACCAGTCACAAATTGTGCATGGGACACGGTAATTTGGCCGGTAACCCTTTTCTTACAAGCATAATTTTGTGCTGAAGTTGCAGCTCTATGAAATTGGGCTCTGGAGTCCCACTAGTCTAAAACTTGAGCATTTTTGAGTTTGTTTGTTTTTCACCTCGGGGTTTCTTCGGCCTCGGGGATACAGTGCTAAGTCGCTTTATGATAATTAATTTACTTCTTTACTAGAAATATTTTTGAAAATCACTTTTGCACAAAGCTGAAATTCATAAAACTGCACTTTGCAAATCTATTTATTCTTAGTTTGTTTGCTGCTTCGTTGTCACACATTGAAACAATAATATGCTTTGGTAGCGATTGAGTGACGTCACAGTATTACAAATTTGACGTGAACCTCTTTTGGGAGGCCAGTTTTTAAAGCTGACTTTTGCAAAACTATACTCTTCGATACTTTGTTTAATAAGTATACATTTTTCTTTGTTTTAAGACTTATTGTATTGGGGATAAGGAATACATTTTCTTTCATACCTTAAACAAAAAACGATTTTATAGTTAATTTTTTATCAGTGTTTTGTGCACTGCGTGTATATATAGATACGAAATATATTTTTTAGTTCAGTTGCTAAAAGTGTGTCTTCAATTTTGCATTATTCAAATTTTTAATAATTTGAATACAAATTTATGCAGTTTAAGAAGTTGCTTATTGTTTCTATTGAAGAAAAGATTTATAAGACGTTTTTATTATATTTAAATATAGATTGTAATTCTAATTAAGAATTTTCTTAGCAAGTGTGCAGTTAAGATGAAGATCAGTACCTATCATATGATATTACTTAATTGGTACTCTTAAAAAAAAAAAGTTTTCCAATTCAGATTCTGAGGTAAATAACGAGGGCCTAGTTTGAAAAGAGGATAAGCACGGTAAATGATTGATTATCAGAGACGGGATACCAGTCTTAGTATTGTGTACTTTACATTACCTGTAACAGACTGGTTCCCTTTTAGTTTTTGCAACCACGTGGCCACAGAAAACTGGTCCCTCCATGTCGCAGCTTTCTCTACACAGTTTGGGTTCGATCACTTTGGTTTCCTTGATAGATTTGTGTTGTAACGTTTCCCGTTTGAGCAGCCCTATGGGATTGGGTTCAGAGATTTATAATAAGCTTTTCACAATGGCGATAATTGATGATTAGTATTCAGACGGATTTTAACAAAATAAGAATTATTATTTTGCATAAGACATAAATGTAATTACCAAAGTGCAATCTCAAGAACTCTGGGCCAAATTTCATAACGGCTGTTTAGCCGAAAATATTGCTTAAACTTTGTATTTGCTATTTATAGCCCTTTTTAAAGCTGGTAACACATTCATACAAAACTTTTCTGTGCTAAGCTATATTCAATATTAAACATTCCTGGGCTCGATAACACAAAACACAGATTCATCTTAAGATGTGTTGTTTCATAGTTATTGTCATTAGTGATTTGTATTGTGACGTCACACTTTGTTTAGCCGTTAAGACTGATGCAAATGTTGAGAACAATCTTGGCCCTTTTTTGAAATCCAGCCCTATACGTCACTTTTGTATTGACGTGATTTACCTGACGTCATTTACCCAACGATAAACAAGTGGCTTTTTCCAAACATCTGCTTAAGCTCCGAAATTAGAAACACCGTGCAAAATGTACACTGCTCCGAAATTGAGAACGAAGCCCAAGCCAGAGCCGGAGCCCAAGCCGAGATTTGGAACATGTACTTGGTTGCGCCGTTTTGGGATTCGGAAATTGCTACTGTGCGATGAGTGGAAGGGGTCAATAATAATATAGCATAGTAACAAATAATTTGTGTATTAGCTGAAAAGAGCGGGGTACCAGTCACAAACATTAATCCAATGTAATTTGAAAGGTAACATCTCACTGATTAGCAAGACTCCTTTGCTATTATTTCACCCATACATGATATCGAAAGTTAACATTTTGTATTATAGAGATTTAAAATTTGCATAATTTAAGCCTTCACATTGTCTGCTTTTAATTAAGTCACAATTTGAAAGAAGAAGAGAGAAAAAAGTGTCTGCTCTAAGCCTTTTCTAATTAAATGTCAATTTGTTCTGGTCTAATGCCCACCATGGATAAGATTAACGTGTTTCCTATGGAACAATAAGACATAAATGCACACAAAGGCTGAATTGTAAAAATACCATTTTGCGTTGATAACTTTTAACAACACCAGAGACTTTTATCACGTCAGGCAACTTCGTCAGCTTCCCTGTATACACAATGCCTTTGTGAGTTTTATTTCTCAATTTATGAAACGGGATCAGACTATTTGACCTTTTAGCCTCGGTTTGGTTACATTGGTTTGAAAGGAAGAAAAACAAGATGGCACCACAATAAAAGTCTATAGACTGTGCAAGTCACGCGTGAATCGAAAACGAGAAAAACAACTCAAACGAAGACTATTTTGTTTTTCTATGAAATTAAATCTTCTTTTTATATTCTATTTTTACAAAATTCTTGAAAATATAAATACCCATAGTAATTTGTTATCAATGCAATTTCGATGTTAATATAAAAATACAAATAATTTGTTAAAATTAACATTGAAATTAAAACCAAAACTTTAGACGAGAATTGTTATGCTTTAGAAATACCAAGCCCGAATTTGTGCGACCATTGCATAGATTTAACTGTAATGATTACACGAACGTCAGTTGGGCAAAATTCTTAATTGTTTACAAGTAACCGGAAACAGAGGTCAAGTCATTTTTTTTTTTTTTTTTTTATTTACACACCAACAGCGCAAGCGCTAATAACAGGGTGGTGATTAGGAAACAAGAAGAAATGTTAAGTTTAAGATGTGGGAGGAAACCCCCACCCCCCAAAATTGGGAAAACCCACGCAGTTAGGGACTGAAAACCCAATCCACATGTGAGGCTCCGGTCCAAGGTGGGATTTCAACCAGGGTCCACCGAGGTGATAGGCAGGGCAAAGAAACCACTGAACCAGCTTGATCACACAACACTGTTCATTACTCACACTCACCTATCAATAAGCAATCTTGTGTGAACAATCTCATCAAAGTAAGAAGTCAATTTTTCGAGTAAAAAAATGCTTTAAGTTCTGTCGGGGATTTAGGGCACATGTAGGCCCTACTTTTTTGATTTTAGAAAATCAATTTTTTAAAGTGGTTATGGGAACATTTTTTTTGCCACAGAAGATGGACATTTTGAACATTTCAGACAAATTGTTTGGGGGTAGGCCTACAATTTGGTACTTAATCAAGTTTATAAAAAGTGAGCTAAAATGTCTGTTTTCTCGATTGTTTCTAAACATTTTTGATATTGTGTTGAAGTGCATTCATTCCGAAACAGGGATCAACAAAATAATTCAAAATTACGTAACTCAATTTATAAGTATAAAGATCCCCCCGACATTTTTATAGAATATAGGTCAGTACTCACTTCTGCCAATGTTGGCCACGGTGCTTCAATTCTCGTCATCTCGGCATTTTTACACCATTCTGAGCTCGTTAAGCCGCCGTCAACGAGTCGCCAATTTTAGAAGAAACCTGGAATAAATTATGATTATAATTTCTTAAACACTCTTGTTTTTAATGATAGGGAAGTAGTAGCTTTAAATGATTTTAAGGAGAAACAATCAAGTATGCAATTAGTCCGGCTCGAATTACGAGCTAAAAATCCCCCGGTTAAATTCGTCAGATGGCCTTGCCTCCGAAATTGCCTTTGACATTGGCAGTGGTTTATTTTCGCAAGTATGAAGGCCAAATGATAAGTACATCCCGAACATATTGTTTGTATTGATGGAATTGGGCCATATATTAAGTACCGCCACCGGTCGCACGCGGCGATTCCATTTCGAGCGGCAAAAACTGAATTAACATGGACGGGACCGAGAACAATCGTTTTTGTATCGAGTTAAAACGAATAGGCCTATCGCGAGCACTTAAATGTTTTGCAATTAATCCTTTGCTATGAAATAACTCGTATGGCATGAAACATTCCTCTTCTTCTTTGGAAACGGTGGGTGGGCACGTATCGCATTGTTTACTAAAATGCAATTAAAAGCTTTGAATCCGGTTTAAGGACGACAGTCATTCAAATTGTCCAGTTTTCGAGAAGGCACGTTTATTGACTTATTTCACCAAATTTGGTTGAATGTGTGTTTGTTTGTTTGTTTGGGTGTATGTTTGTTTGTTGTGTTTTAAGTGTGTGTTTTTTTAGAGCGCGATGTTGTTTTAATTCGCCAACTACAGTAAGAAGTGACACAAATAATGCGGTAAATGCACGTTTAGTGACTTACTTCACCAAAATGTGGTTGTGTGTTTGTGGTGTTTCGTGTTGGGGTGTTGGGAGTTTTTGCGCGATATTTTTGTTAGTAAATAATAGGGTACATTTTCTTCGACACTGCACGAATTTCAATTTAAACTCTTCTCGGTGTTTTTTTGGTAACACTACAGCTTTTAAATTAAACCCTGCGAATTACACTTTTTGTGTTTAAATAATTGTTCTGTCATTACCAACCATCATGTTATATTACGCGTTCGTTCTTGTAACGGATCAACCAACAGTCTGCTTAAGCACAAAAAGTAGCGAAGCACAGCAAAATAATGCTAACCATACTAAGGTTACCATTTAAAATTCTACAGTCTGTGACTGGCATCCTGCTCACTTTTGCATAAGTAGCAAATTTGTACGCAATATTAATATCAGCTTCAGAATTAGCTCTGAAATTGGTGGGCTTCGGTATGGGACAAAGAGACGCTCGTCACGCCGCTAAAGTATGTCGCGCGTAACGTACTAATAAGAACAAACTAATGGAACAAAACATGTTTGTATGTGTAACGGATCCACTCGCAAAAAATCAACAAGAACTTTCTGACGAAACTATAGTGAAAGCTGCTTTGAGGGTTTTAGACAAAAAGCTTGCACTGCAATTACGCGGTTGTTTGCTATTTCTGTCGGGCCATAGTAGTTTCTTTTTTTGAAAAAAATAAAAGGTAATTCCCATCGGTAGCATTCGCTTAGAACCATTTTTCTTGTAAAATGTACAAAATATATTAGAGACGTGGGTTTCAACGCTTGTTAAGGTAGGTCTCAATATTGTCAAAACCGAACTCATTCATGTTTCATTTTGTCTTAAAAGCACATAAACCTGGAGCGCATGCAATTTTCATTGTCAAATTTCTCACACCTCATTCACACAATCAAACTTGCATGTGGCAACACACAAATTACATTGTCGTTTATGGAGCCAATGTAAATAATGCATAGCTGTATTGGGATCTACCGCCGTCAGTTCCTTAGTGTATAGTGCAAACAGCGCTCTCATCTCGGGAATTTTCCACCGTGGGATTTCCACTTTGGAACCCGCCGCTCGCGTGACGAAACTCCTGCCGGTCGGATAGTTTCCCATCGCGGTCAAAGTCTTTTATTTTTAAATACATTTTTAATTAAAGTACTTTTGTGTGCCCTTTTCGGAGAAAATTCTACCACCCACTCAAGTTTAAACCTGCATGAAACCCCGTCCAAGAGAGCATCATCTCGTGGTTGAAATGTGAACATATATATACCTACGATGGCATATTGTGAATGAAATGGCATGACCTAAAAACCCAAACCAAAAACAGCCAATAAAGACTGAGTCTGTCTCTGAATACCGCATCGAATTCACTTTATTTGTTACACAAACAAGCCCTGAACGACCTGCCTGAGTTTCTTAATTCGGGTGAATCTCTTCGGATTTGTTCTATCGTACATGAAGATGAAGAAGAGAAAAAAAAACGCAGTAGCATTTTGCCGCCCCTTAATGGAATTTCACGCTGTAACCCATTTCACTGAATGGATAGAAAAACACGGCGATTGTTCAACACTGCACGTGGCGCAGACTACTCGGTCAATTGCGCGGACCCTATTTTCAGGCCATTTTCAAACTCTTTTAATTGTCATTTTTTGTCCACTGAGTGTCATAGTTGGCCTGGTTTCAACTAAACCCCTTAACCACTAATTTCGGGGACAATGATTGAATTGTAAAATTGGGGTCTGAAAGGAATCGGTGGTCAACGGGGCAAAATCAACCTTGCCAATCTGTCGGTGTAATTATTTCATTTTTAGGGTGGTGTGCCCCCCCCCCCCCCATCCCCCCTATTGTGTCTTCAGTATGTGCTTGGTACCTCAGGATTTTATGGGATACTCCTGTACAAGAGGGAAATGTTAAAGTATTAGGGGATTGGGGATTACCCTCTGTCTCTTATCGGACATGGTATAAATCATGTTCACTGCCGACACGCCCTTCGGGTCCACGTAGCATGAGATTTCCCACGGGCCAAATTTCAATATTAAACTTGCCTACCTTTCCAGCTATAATGGGTAGGCCTATACAGTTTATTTTATCCTTTGTCGCCCAATATACAAACAACTTGGTATACAAATACAGAACTTGCAGACGTGTCGTTTGAAATGGAGGGACACTTTTCAAAGAGGTATTTTACCCAATAGTCATGACGGGCTTGAATATGCTGAATGGAGCATGAGTTTGTTATTACATTAACAAAGGTGTAATCAATTTTACTTTCGCCGGCATTTTTTTGTCTTATATGATGGTATCATTAAGAAAACTTTTCTACGTGCACGCATTTCATTGAACTGGGGCACTCATTTTATTTATTTGTCTTGTACTCAAAAGTGTTTATAAATTATTATGGTATTTCGGTTTCATCTTACCCAAACGGAAAGCAAAATGTAATCTTGACTCTTTCTCCACGGGAAGTGGAGAAGGTTAGGTCAGTCAGACCGACAAGTTTCTTCACCCGGGTTTCCTTTTGCTGTTGTACGGTTGAAGGCCTATGTCTTTTTCCACACGTACACGGATAATATGTTTGCAAAATAGAACACCACATTGATTTGTGATTACACTGTTACTCTACATTGCGCTCGAAACTATTAAAAGGGAATTTGAAGTTGATTTATGCTTTTCTGAAAGAAGATTCAAGGAAGCTTGCTGAACTGTTCGTTTTGCAGAAGTTCTCAGTCGTAGGTGAGTGAAAACTTGAGACCTACCCGTCATATTCACATTGTTCCTTCCTCCATGGTCATACCAATATGTTTATTACAGCTTGCTGTATATAGATTCAATGGATTTCTCTGCCCAAGTTTTAAGTGTGAACGATATTGACCTTTTATTGTGTGTTAATCTTTACGGAAATAAGGAAATAAGAACAGCCCTGCACAACTGACAAACATAATACAAACAGTACTACTACTGGTTTTGTTAAAACAATATTTTCATTGAACATTGAACATAATACAAATTTCTGTGGGAAAAAGAGATAAGCTTTGTGTGCCGAAATGTTCATATTAACTAGAAATAAGTTTAACTCAAACACAGGAACAGATTTAATGTGCATCCCGTTGTGGTGATTACGGCCTGTGAATGTTATTGTGATTGTACACATGTATTATGTAATAAATCAGCGAGGCTTGACGGCATGAGTGGCCAGCTTTAGCGGGCTGGCCACGAGGCCGGCAGTCTGAATCCTGCACCGAAACTTACTTGACCTGCTAGTCCTGTTCTTCTCTCCGTGCACGAGACTCTCGACTCACCCCCTTGTACCAGTTGTACGCAGAATACAACACCGTTAACAAAGTTACCTTCCCAACCTAAACTTGATATTTTCGAACAGGCTTATTAAAAGCCCTATAATGTTTCGGAATAAAGGTGTAAAGCACCGTATAATGATACGATACACACATTGAAAACTCCCCGGTCAAAATCAACGTAGATCCCGGGGGATCTGAACGGTTATCTGAGTCGGGCTGACCCGAGAACTGATTTAAAAAAAAATAAAAAAAAATAATCAGATTTTGAGTTTGACCCATTTATGGGTAATTTTGACACAGATTCTGAGTCACACTGACTCAGAAATGGGTCAAGCCCCACATGACCCGGAGTCGGGTCTATTCTGACCCGAGAGTTTCTGGAGTGCAACCTTTGTTTACTTGGAATAGCGGAAAAACAACAACATAAAACAACAAGATTTGTCATCTCATGTTCGTTGTATAATTTGTATTTCAGAGACTCCAGACAACCTGTGACACCATGGGAGAGAAATCTGGAATGATCGTATGCTGCGTCGTGACCGTTGTGCTTGCTCTCGTCTCGGTCATTACGCTACTCGTAGTTTTGTCATATCACGGCGTGGAGTTCTATGAGGTACCGTAATACACATACACCAACATTACGAATGTCATTGCATTTCCTGGCAGGCAAAACACTACACTGTTAGAATAGTTTTACGTTGTATATCATAACATTTGTTAACATGAATTCAAGCATTGACGAAAATAACAGCTAAGCAAGTTTTTAGATCTCACCCCATTAAAAGTTGAGCAAAATTATCGTATCAAGTTTTAAACCAGGATAAATATTTATATAATTTTGAGTCTAACAAAGAAAATTGACTAGAGCGGGACTTGAACCTGCAACCACTGGAAATGCATCACAAAATATTATCGTATACGCAGCAAATTCCATTAAAAATTATGTTTTCTTCTTTACTTTTCCTTGTTTGGCAGCTTGGATTCGTCAGACGAAAGTCAACCAGTGAAGTCTTAACGGTTATTGTTTTTCAAGCTGGGTTCTATTTCATTGGGATAGATTACGAGTTCAAAGTCTTCAAGGCCGATGCTCATATTGTCGATCTCGATGGAGTCTCTGTGTTCACCGGAGACAGACTCGAGGTAAAGAGTTTACGTACGGTGTCCCGAAAGCAACATTTATAAACTTCAGAAGAAGACCAAAATGTCACATCGACCTACGTACGTGTATATGTCTTCTCTGGGCCGCAGTCACGCATTAGACTTCTTTTTAATACTTACAACCTATTTTTCTGCTGATAGTGTTGCTACTTTTTCAAGCTATAGGCCTAATTCTAGTTTCTAGTTTGCTATTCTTAGTTTTCGAGATGGAAAATGAGCGTTGCAGTTTCATGGTTAAAGTTTCATGTTTTTATAGAATTTTATTTTTGTGTAGTTTGACATTTGCCTTTCAAGACCCTATAATTTAATTCTATACAAAATTGAAATGTTTCAGTAAGGGTTTTTATTATAGTTTGTGTACAACAACTCAGTGAGGCAAACACTAAAGGATATATATTTTTTTTATTAGGTCTTTTTCTGACTTGTCTTTATATTTGTGTCCTTTTCCGGGGGGATCAGTAAACAGTCTAGATTCTTGGGCACTGCTGGACTGCCCGATATGGGCCAGAGGGTACCCTCCCCTCCAATGTTCCCATACTGTAACAGGCTATTTTCCTATTGTACCGAAGTACCCCCCCCCCCCCCCCCCCGAAATCCTCTATAGGATTCCTGAGATTCCAAGCACACAAAGAAGACACAATGGGATGAGGGGATGAGGGGGTACCACCATGCCCCATATCGAGTACCATGCTGGATAATTACACTGAAAATGACTTATCTGAAATTAAAACTCGTGATGATGGGACAGAAACTACACTGCAAAAACTGGGGTGTTAAAATTGACACCAGGGTGCTGTCACATATTATAGATACCTAAAAACGAACCAAAGTTTACATCATAGTGTTAAAATAACACTAAATTAACACTAATTTCTGCTAACACAACTATAATTATTTGTGTTACTTTAACACCGTATGGTTTTGAGTTTGATTCTTTTTGGGGCATCTATAATGTGACAACACCCTGGTGTAAATTTTGACACCCCAGTTTTTGCAGTGTAAATATCAGCTCTTCGAAACGCCAAGTAGTAATGTTGTGTTTTACTTCCTGCTATTGACAGGTGAACCTTAACTGTACAATGCAATATTTCCTCCGGCCAGAGGACCTGGGGTATCTACACGATACATACGACCTCAAGTACGAAGACACCCTGCGCAACAGCGCCATAGACGCCCTCAAGGGTGTGACTTCTGACTTCACAACTAGGGAGTTTGGCGCGAGTCGGGCAATGGTAGAAGAGGCGCTGTTCCGGGCCGTTAGGAAGCGGCTGGGCGGGACATGCTGCAAGATTGGATGTGCCAACCTGCCTGAAGGTTGGTTGTTGGTGGTGGTTGGACAATAACCCTCATTCATTTTTTGATTTGAAAGTGAGACTGCCACATTGCAAACAAAAATAATAAATATAAAAGGTACAAACACAAAATAAAACAAATTCAAATCTGATTACTGGGCATCATCCTTTCATCTCTGAAATCAAGAATATCAAGTAATATTTGTTTGTTTGTTTGTTTGTTGTATTACTTGTTGTTTATTTGTATTTAGCATTGTACATTTTGAAAACGAGGTTGCTTCAAAATTATGTTATGTTCACCAATGCCTATACGCCCATTGCCAACTGATCACACAATTCGAACAGGCCGGTCGTTAAACGATGTGCAATTAAACGATGTTTAATTTTAATTTTTGTTTTGGTGAAAAATCAGCTCAACAAAACAACGCTCTAGGCCTACTCTCTAAAGTATAATAATTTAGCTTGTAGTAATTTCAAGTGTTTTGTTATAAGTTTTTTAAAATCTGCTTTTAAGAATTAATTTCGGCCTTTTATAAATTCGTAATCTATTCGTAGTCTCTTTGAGGATGACATCTTGGGGAACTTGGAAGGGCAAAGTTTAAGACGAGGGAGTGTAGTGCCCTCTGCCTCCGTCTGACAAGACTTTAAACCCTTATCCAAAAAAGTAACGACAACCAGAGTTGTTGACCCGTGTATCTATGTTTACTAAATGTGTGACCTCGTACATTCCAGTGACTTTCTGGCAGGCAAGATACTGCATTGGTCATTAGGAAATGGTACATATAATTTCCACATTTAGGAGTTATACAATTAACAGCTGAACAAGTTTTGAGATGTGCTTTTTTCTTCATATCAAAAGTTGATAAAAACAGACAGTGCAATCTCCGTAAAATTAAGATTTAATGTTTGTTCCATTCAGATGTGTACAAATCATGCATGCAGGAAGTCAAGGCTCTGTGGCTCTATTGCAAACATTTGATTCCACAGGTTACATGGTCTAGAGTTTAACTGCAAGGTCAATCCCGGGTCAGAATTGACACAGATTCCGGTTTTGGGTGTTTTCGTTGTTGTTGTTTGGGTTTTTTGTTTATTGTTTAAATTTTTTATTTTAATTTTTATTTTTTTTTTTTTATTTTTTTTTTTTATTATTTTTTTATTATATATATATATATATCTTCTTTTTGGGGGGGGGGGGGGGGGGGGGCTGACCGTGGTTAGGTAAGGTTGACTGGTTCAAAAATGTGAGTTTTAACTCTGATTCTGTGTCAGTTTGAACCTTTTCTGGGTCACTTTGAAGAAGAATCCGGGCCATACCATAATGGGTCAGGCCCCACGGAGCCAAGAGGTCAACTCTGACTGAGCAGTTCTTGGAGTGCAATTATTATACTAACGAACGTCTGAGACCGTGCACTCGGTGTTGATTTTATAGAGCTTTGTATGTGACATCGTGACAAGGGAGGCCTGTTACTTTGCTCTCGTATGAATCATGAACATAATTATGTAACTTGTTTACTTTGTGTTTTAGGATGTGAACCCGGATGCAAAAAGCCTACGAATTGCACAGCGGAAGACAAAGGATTATACGTGGATGTCCGATACTTCCAGCTCCGCTTTGTTGAAATTCCTGACATTGTGCTTAGTCGCAATCTCCAGGCGCTCACACAGCTTGAGGATGGCATCAAGGAAACCTACCTACAACAAGCTTCGCTGGTGCGGAAGACTACGGAGGAAATTGTAAGTGTACCGGTAGCTGTCAGAAGTTAGTAGGCTATATATTGTTTGTGATAAACTCTTTACTCTCGCAACAACAATTTGGAGATAAATCTAAAATAAAAACTTTAAACTTTTAGATAAGATGGCATAACAACGTGGAGTTATTTTTTAGTTTTGGCCATGTCCGATTGAGGCCTCCATAGAATACATCTATGACAAATAATTGCAGGGGTAACTTTAAAAAACACTTTTCTTTTCTTTTTCTGTTTTTAAGGTCACAATGGTTCAAAACTCCGCTGAGGAAATCAACCAGAATGCAACATCATTCGCGTCTCTAATTGGCTCACAGGCCCAGGCCAACGCGCGTGCGCGAGTTGAGACTTCGCACAATCGTGGCTTGGCGAAGATCTACTCCGATTTGAACATCACTTCGCAGGACCACAAAGCGTCCCTTAACTACATCCGGACGCTCCGAGATCATGAAACAGTCATCATGTCTGTTAATTTCAACTCATTGGTAACGGGCCCGATCAATGGCGGGAAGTAAAGTTACGAAATCCCCGTTTTTCGAAAGCAGATTAAGGCATATTGGTTTGGAGTCTGGTTGAGCCCGTCACTAAGGGGATTATCGATCCTCGGTTTGGGTCCAACTGTTTTAATTTGAACAAAACAAACTGTTTTTTGTTTTTTTAACCAACGTCAAAGCCACTTGTTCTCATCACTATAGGGTTTACGAGGCAGAATAAAGACATATGTTCGAGTTTAACATTTAAAACTTTAAGCGGCAGGGTTGGCCTATACTTTTGGTAATTTTCAAAGACCAGTATTCTCATTTTGGTGTATCCCAACACATGCCTAAAATAATAAACCTGTGAAAATTTGGGCTCAATTGGTCATCAAAGTTGCAAAAACATGAGAAAAAACAAAACACACCAAAACAAAACCCCAAAACACCCTTGTTGCATAGAATTGTGTGCTTTCAGGTGCATGAAAAAGGCTTCATGCCTGAAGCTTTTCTCAGATTCAAATTTGTGGGTGAAAAATTACCTCCCTCTCAAAATGTAACCTTCAAATGTTGTCGTTTCTAGCAATGTTTTTTTGATATCAACATCTCTTTTTATTTATTTATTTATTTATTGAGACAGGGTAGCCTTATCAGTAATACAACTGCTATCCTTAAGGGCCCTGTGTACAGGCAGTAAAATTAAAATAAAGGAAATAGAAAAATACAGAGCACTAAGAACTCCATGAATAAAGACAAAAACAAGTGTAAAACAAAATCAAAAATCTTACAAGGTAAAACGAAAAAAGACACAAAAATGTTAAACACTTGTCCAAAGTAGGGTACATGAAAATTAAAACATGAGGTGCTCTTTACCAAGTAAGTTATTAACCGCTTGAAGAGTAAAAACCAAAAGTATATGGCTTTAAACAGCTAGCTATGGTATACCATGCCTTTAAAAAAGCTCTATACCAAGTTTTATTTTCCCCCTTTATTTTTCCCCCCTTTATTTTAAACCTAAAGCTGACGGATGATGAAGATCGACGAACATTTACAAAATGCCCGACCTACATAGTTACAAAGTTTTTATGGAGATGCTAATTACTTTTAGTTAAACTCAAATTTCCTCACAAAAACCAATGTAGTCTTCAATGAAAATGATTAAATACTCAATATAAGATGACGATACGAGTCACCAGCCTCGATGGTTAAAACGTCTGCATTGCATTAATCCAACCAGTTCTAGTATCTCTATCCTTGAGGGAAATATCATTCAGATTTTGTCCCTTTTCCCGTTGGCTCGACTTGACAACGTACTCAAAACCAATATTCCATAATCTGCTTTCAAAAATGACAAACGCCCGCCGACAATTTTTTTTCCCCTTTCCCTTTTTCTATTTTGCGTTTTGAGGTAAGAGAGCTGGGCCAGGATTACCTACCTTTCCGCATCGCCGCCCGTCAAAAGTGGAAAATTTACGCGGCGCTGCGCTCGCTTTGACTACCTTACTTCGCCCCGTCCGCGCCGCCTCTTTCCGAGGCGCTTACTTGTTTTCCCCGGCCGCCGATTTGATTGTTGACTGCCGGCCGCCTTGTGAAGCTCAACCTTAAGCCCGGAGTCTCCGCCTGCGATTCTTTGTGTAAAGCCACTTGTCCTCATCACTATAGGGTTTACGAGTCAGAATCAAGACATGTTCAAGTTTAACATTTAAAACTTTAATTCCACTTGAAAAAACCCTGCTATTTATTTATTTTTTACCCAACTACATGGAATCGATAACTGACATTATCGTGTTAATGAGTTACATCATTAAAATATTAGTTGAAGAGTGAACCAGCAAAGAAGTTCAATAGCGTTTGAACTTCTGTGCCACGCGCGACGCAACCTAAATATAAATTTAATCTCAAAGGGGGCGCTCTTGACAAATCAACGGATCTCTATTATGCATTACTCTTCAAAATTACAAATGTGTAAAATGGTGAATCGTGATGGAATATCATATGAATCAATTACAACGGGGAGTCTCAACTGGGTAAGGAACACGTTTCTGCCTCCTCCTTCAACTATAGAGAATGTAGAATTCTCCTCTCGCAGAGTCTTAATTTTGTTCCGTATTGAAGAGGGCACTGCAACGTCTGGGTTACTTATCCCCCCGTGGGTCTGTGTTGTGTGAGTTGGAACACGATGATTCAACGCCGTGATGTTAGTCCTTAACCCGGGGTTTGCCAGTATGAAGCGGCGACCCTTTGATCTACACTGCTCTCCGCTGATTTTCCCTGCCTCTCCTTTGTATCGTGGCTGAGCGTGATGGACCCTGAACAATAACCAACCCTGCATGTCCATGCCGCGATGGCACAGAATTGCCACGGCGAAACTTAACCGCTTTCCGTCCCACAAAAGCCCCAGTGATGGATGAAGCGAACGGGAGAGAAAATAGCCCCGAAAATGAAATAAAATAAAATAAAAACGACAGCGCGATAGAATTCACTCTGATGTCGCCGATTGTCAGCTTATTATATTGGATTTTTTTTCTCAAGACGGTATTTTTTAATTTTTATTGCGGCATTTTTTCTTTCTCCTGGGGCGCCGGGATAACCAGATTGTTAGCCGGATAGTCAATATTGTGCGGCGCGTGTGGTCGTGGTTCTATTCCATTCACTAAAGAACTGGTTGATAATGTCTGCCATTCCAATGGCCCGCGTCCAGGAAGAACAAGTAATGTATAAATCGGGATGTTGGAAAAGAAGAACAGAATTGTTGACGAAAGACGGAAGAGTAGAACAAACTCGATATTACATATTCACCAAAATACGCTGATTAAAAAACGATTAAAACGGCAACAATATAATATGGGAGAAGTGGAACGCCACGGTTTCGGTAAGTGGTCAAAACACAAGGCGTAATTTCGGCCGAGTCGACATTGCCAGTCATCTCTGTCGCTGTGAAAATCAATCGTAACAAAAATGAATAATTCTCAGTTCTGTCAATGAACTTTAAAAGAGCCAATTATTTACTCTCTTCCTCTGTATACATTTACCGTAACATTTTAAGATAAATTTGATTATATTTGTGCGAATAATTTGAAGAGAAAACAAATAAACTCGATCCTCATTTTCACGGAATTGGTGTTTATACACAAATGCCAAACTTCCGTTTATTTTCATTCAATACAGTTTTAAGTTGTATCAAGCTTTAAATGTATTGAACTTTTTTCGGGCTGAGAAAACTTGTTTGATTTTAAAAGGAAAGTGATCATGGAAAATTTCTCAGCAATTTGTGACGACAAAAAGGTAGAAAATAGTGAAAATATTGATTGCATCATTTGTAGACCAAAAAGTCTTACGAGGTACTGCAAAATATTATTCTTGACTGAAAGTACATGTTACTCGCAAGTATCCAGAGAAATCTTCTTGACAGTGGTGTTGTTTCATTTTAAAGAAAAATGCCATTTTGTATTATTTTGAAGCGAATGGTCGGCCGACCATCTTTTGAATGTGTGAGTTTTAATCCAATAAGATCGGTCTGAAGTTAAAAACTGTCACAATTCGCTCTCGGTTTTCTCGGCAGTCACTGACGCAAAAATTTAAACAGGTCGACGGAAATATGTTTCATATTAAATCCTACCCCACAAGTCCACATTTTCTCGAAAAAGAATACAACAATTACCAAAATAATTTCCCTATAAGAAACTGTCAAGCTTTTAAGTCATTAGTTTTAACACAAACAAAAGGAAAGAAATGGGGCAAGTGTATGATTGGGGAACAAACAATGAACAGTGTGAAAATAGGGCACACGGGGATACAATGTAAGTGGCTAACAAAGAGCGTTCAAAATGCTTAGAGTGGACGCCGACTAACGGTCAAGCACAAAATTGGGTGAGAGTCATTTGGTTATTTTCTTCTACCGTACTTCGTATCAATTTTAATCCGCAATCACTTCTAAAATCAACATCGTTTAGGCCTATGTGTTCTTGAAGAAAGCAATATTATGCATCTGAAATACAAGACGGTGATAGCCCAAATATACAAAAGACCACAAAAACACGAGAACAAATTGAGATTGTTTTTGATTTTGTTTTTCAAGATTTTAAGTACGGTTGATTGCTATATATTTTATTTATAAAAATTATATTCCTTTACTTGCCATTTATGTTTTACGTTTAACTTACAATTTTAGTCTTCTGCATGTTCTATACCATATCGATTTTATATTGCTTAAATAAGTGTGGTCTGGGAGGGCACGTCTGTTTTGATGACAGTTTTTTGGTTTGTTGCCCTTCTCTGGACAGCCTCTGCTGTATTTATCTTTTTTTCTAAAGAATCAAATACATAAACCAAATGTTTCAGAAATGCTATGATCCATGGTCAATTTCTTTGAGTTTCCAAACACAAAGCACTGATTTAAAAGGCCCTTTTATGACAGTACATTGATAGAGCGGGGTGTGTTTGTGTGTGTGTGTGGGGGGGGGGGGGGGGCATCGTGCTCTTCCTTTTTTCAGTACACGCTTCTGCGTTTGAAATAAGTGTGAAACCTGGGGATAATCAAAGAAAGCAAAGAATAATTGTGAACATCTGCTCGGGCAGTGCGCAATCACGAGCCCGCATGTCCACACAAAAGCAAGGTTTAGGAGAAGAAGCCGGCACGCCGGCTCTTCAGTCCATCGTGTGAGCGTCCAAAGAGCGGTCACACGCGCGGATGACACCGACCCAACACCTGAGCACCCGATGGGATAGTCCCGGTCGAGAGTGTGAAAGAAAAAAATAAGACTGAGGGGAAACAAACATGGCGCGGTTGGCCCGGCCCCAGAACGCCCTAACTGTCCGTGTCAATACCATCGACTGGCGGCACGAACACCCTCGTTGCCGGGGTGGGACTCCCATCTTTGTCATCGCGTGTTTCTGTCGTGTGCTTTTCTGTACACCGACTGTCATTGAACGATTGTGAACAGATTTGTTATAACTACCTCTCTCTTTTAGTGAGTTATAGTACACTGAATAAGAAACAATATGACCTTCATTGCATAGGGCCTATATATTAAATTCTTATATTTTATTTTATAAGAATATTTTCAACCGGGTCGTCACATTTTAGTCACACCTCATGATAACCAAGCTATGAAAATGGTATCATTATCAAACAACTGTGCTTTTCATCAATTTGCTTTTCGTAGACCTATGGTTCATATTTTGTGTTTGTATTATTATAATTTATTAGTAGTACTAGTACTTTTGCATATCACAATATAATGGTGAGAATTTTTGATAATTTGTGTGCATTTGGCAGTAAACTGCACGATGATTATTGGTACTGTCGGCCTATACCGTAAAAATGTTCATAATCACTGCCGGTGTATCGTTCAATTTAAGGGAGGGTATACATTCACTGCGAAAACAGGGGGTATAAAAATGTACACCGTTGGTGTTGTCACATAAATATATATACAAACAAATAATATTACCATAGGGTGTTTAAAATGACACTAACGGCTGCAAACACAAACACATTGGTGTTAATATAACGCCCCGTGATGTTAACTTTGATTCTCTCTTGGATATATAAATGTGTAAATTTCAAGACCCCAGTTTTTGCAGTGTTTTGGTAATTACTCAAAAGCTTAATGTCTGAAGCCTTTTTCAGATTCAAATTATTTGGTTGAAAATTACCTCTATATTGAAACTACATTTCTTCAAAAGGGTGTCGTTTCTAACAATGTTTTATAATATCAACAGCCATCCAGTGCTCTTTGCCAAGGGAATTTTTATGGTCATTAATTTTTGGAGTAATTACCAAAGGTATGCCCCTCCCTAAATAATGTATACTCAGTAGTTACGAAGTTCAGTGTAAAAAACTAATGGCAAAAGGTTCGTGTGTTTAAAACCCAACCGAGTAATATGCCTGTGGAATTTTTTCACAGGACTCAGAAAATTATACTGATTGATGGGCAAAACACATAGTCATGGTTGGTACATTAACACACACATTATGCCTACTTCATGACGAGCTGAAGACCATTTTAGAAGACTATTTTTTGTGTGCAACAAGGATCTGCGAGAAAGTCATTTTCGTATCTGAGAAATTAGTATAGAAATAATCTTGAATCGGGGAAGCTCATAGTCGGTGTAAAGGAACGCGAAAAAAAAATACCACCACCTATTTGAGACCGCACCTTCTGAAAACAAGTTTTTAAATAATTTGTTCCCTGAAATTTCTGTACAAGAAGTCAACTCGTTATAAAAGAGCGTATATCTTTCTTTTCCACAGAATAAACAACGGTCAAACGTGGAAGTCGACTATGACTCATAACCAAAAGCTCAATAATAATGCATTAAATCAATAAATAAAATAACGAGGTAACCGTGAAGAATAAAAAAAAAAAAAAAAACTCGGCTTACAAAAGATCAAAAACCTAATAAAGAAAATGGTGATTTTTTGTTTTATTGTATTTGGAGTAAAGCTGTTGGAGCTTAACGAACATTGAAAGGCTCCTCGAAGACACAAGATCACGTTACAGGGCACGACAGTTTGGCAATAGTAGCTAATACTGCCCTCTATTGACAGATATGAGAAATAATGACATCACAACACAAACTGCACTTCAAATGTGAAAGCACTGACACTTTAGAATCGGTTCGGATAACAGCAGGAATAGCCGAGAATTTATAATGAACTATAGGTTTGAAAGCATTCTACACCGAAAGTACATGAGAGCATTTTTACGAGGCACCAGGGCTATACTGAGGACCAGGGGCACTGTTCCCTGGTGCCCGCGGAGCTTTAGGCACTAACTGATTAGCTGTCACCCCGATTCGTGTCATCTCACGCTTTGCTCCCAACAAATCAAGTTTACCATTTCTGTCTCTCTCCTTTTGTTATTAAACTACCACTGTTACTACTACACAAAAGGGACATGGTAAAGAGGTGGCGGTGTAGATGGCATTACTGAGTGATATACATGTAGATATATATTAAACGATATATGTTATTAAAATAGTCTTGTTGAAATGGTGATCTCTTTTATACGACGTTGGATTAGCTTTAATTGAAAACCCTTCCTCAAAGCCGTTTGTTCTATTGAAACAAATTGAATATCTTTTAACAACAATTGATGTTGCCTGCGGACGGTCCGCGGGACAAGGTTCGGAAGTGAAAGGTCCTATCCCCTTCCTTTCGGTTAATGTGTTCCCTAATAAACTGGATATAGTGGAGGAAGGGATGTGGGGTGGGGGATACTGAGGAAGATGATTGCAATAATAAAGCGACCACGGTGGAAAATACAGGCATAAAAGCCCAGCCATGAGCCCTCGCCTGGCGTAGCGCACCGGTTCCCCCCACTGTGGCCGCCGATCGATCGTCGTATTATCGCGAGATCTCGCGGCAGTTTGAGCGTGATCACTCCACACCTTACGGGGCGAACATTACCGTATCTATAGGGGCAGATGCATATCTAGATGTGTTATCACAACAAAGTGCCGACCGGAGAGTATGTAGGGAGTAGAAACGCATCCAGCGATTTTTGAACCGACCACAAGAATTATGTATTTTGTTAATTTAAAGTGATTTTCTTCTGGGGCGGTGAACAGCAATACTTTGATTGTTTGGATAATTGCATATTTTCTGAATAATAACTGTACATACCCGCGAAAAAACGTTTGTTATTTTTGCTTTTCAACCCTCGTTATAAAGAAAACTTACAGTTCTGCTTAGAGAACATTCTGAAGTCCAGAATCTCATAAATGCTTTGTATTTCTAAATTTTGCTGTCCTCTTACAATGTTCCTGTTATATTTGACCGGTCTCAGTGATATTGTTATAACGAGAGTCGACTGATTTTATGTGATGAGAATGTTTATTCAATGAATTCATCCTAAACCGTAGAACTACAAAGTACATATCTTTCAAACTGGGAAACTGCACAACTGATCACTAAAGTACCCGATTAAGAAAGCGTTTCCTAACTTTATAGTAGCGTGTGTTTGTGTCATGAAAGGGTTGACAACTGGCCGGAGAAATGCGAGCATGTGATGTAGTCCTTTTTTGTCATTGGGAGAATGATATGTGAATTTGAAAATGACCATCTTAAAAAAATGCTGCTCTTAAAAACTTTGATTTTAAAAAAGACTTTTGAAACCGGAAGTTACGGTGGTGATACAGGCTTGCCTATTTGGTTCGTACGAATGCTCTATTTTATGATAATGTATGCCTGTCGCTGAATGACTATTGTGCCTAACACCCAACTCACATAACGTTAGAAATACCCTCGCAGAAGTACTCGTTGAAAAGCTTAGGATATGCAATGGATCCCGAGATCGAAAGTCAAGACAGTACTTCATTAGTCAGTCATGATCCTTCAATTACAAACATTTCATTGGGTGGTTGAATTTACCTCGCCTATTTCTATATCGTAAAACACCTCAACAACATGCTGGTAGCTCCATAATAATATTGTAATCCGTTTTTAAAGACCAGAGTACAGTGAATATAAATGTAATTTCATGACACTCCTATGAAGTTGTCTGTTTTGGGACATCAACAAAATGAAAAGCCACTTCTAGCTATTATTGGGTACGAGGGTGCTGAAGTGGGTTTTAGAACAAGAATTAAACTCTAATTAATTCAGCAAAGCAGCTAAAAAATTGTAGCCCAGCTCACAACAGAGTGTGTCCATGCTTTCTCAATTGTTTTTTCAACGAAACGCCAGTGAGTTTGGCAAATCACCTCGCAGAACAAACTGATGTAAAAGGGCAGCCTAGCCTAGTCATAAACCAAAAAGACTAAGTATTCTTCTGAAATGTGGCCCATACTAAATATTTGAAAGTGTGGCATATTTGTAAATTGACTAACAGTTTTTCAAATTATAAACACAAAGTACAATGTTATCAGTCAAGTATTCGATCACATTAACGCTATAATAATTTAATTTATTCAAAATATTCCACAGGAAAATTGACAATATAAAGAACTATTTCATTGCATTTTGAAAACAAATGAAACTATGCTTGTGACAAAGTCACACATTTTTGAATCTTCTTCACGCTTGGAAGAATTAAACTAAAAAAGGATTGCTTTTGTCGACAGCCCGATTTATTTTAACAGTACTAATAACTGACTTTCGCATAACTGTTTACCAAACATGATGATAATGTAGCAGTGACTAATAAATTAAATCGACTTGTTTACTTTTTAGCAGATAGCATCCATTAATAGTTTTGGCAATGATATATTATGATTTGGCAAAAAAACAAAATTTGAGTTGATTTTAAAATATATAAACTTATTCCGTAACAATGCAACATTGCTTTTAGCTTGTCAAGAAATTCAGCCTATTTGTGATTGTTCCAAGTTCATGAAGTTACATCCAATATCTCATCTTGCAGATCTCCATCCTCCTCTTCATCAATGAGTTTAGAGTTATCTGTCTTCTTCAAGGAATGGGTTTTGAGATGTTTGGCAAGATGATCACTACGCATGAAACGCTTCCCACAGTCCGGGCAGATGAAGCGTTTCTCCCCGGTGTGGGTCCGGAGATGCCGCTGCAGCTCGTCTGAACGTGTGAAACTTTTCCCGCAGAAAAGCCAGTTGCAGACGAATGGTCGTTCCCCTGAGTGCCACCGGAGATGTGCCTTCAGATGGGATGTCTTACCGTACACCTTTCCACACCCTGGGATGTGACAGATGTGTTCCTTTCTCTTGGTACGCTCCCCAGAGTTACTGGCGTTCTGACAGTTAGGGCACCGGCATCTTCGGCACCGTCTTGCTGTGAGCTTTGCAAGGGATGACTTATGCTCAAAGAGTCCGGTATACTGGTAAGGAGAATAGCCGCTAGATGAGTGTTGGTGAAAAATAGGGCCGGCATAATTGCATAGTCCGGGAGATGGGGGTGTCAGAGGCGATGAGGGCACTGGGTGGCTTGGGCTCGATACACTCCACCATGGAATCTCTTCGGTGACTGGTTGAACGGAGAGTGGGACATGAAGAGCATGTGGAGGTGAAAGCATTCCATGGGTTGGGAGATACGGTAACTGTTCAAGTCCGTGGCAATGACTTGTAGTAAGTCCAGCAGAAAACTGTGGCAAGGCCATGTGGCACGTAGAAGCTGGCGGGTGAAAAGCGTTGAAGTAGGCTGCAGCTGCAGCAACTGAGTGGGGACAGACGGTCGTTGCACCTGCCGGGTAGTGCGGTAGAACAGTGGGCATACAGCCCGGAAACGGCTCGGCTGGTGGGGTAGGGGGTAGTTCACACCTCGCTGGTTGTGCCGGGTTGACACCGTGACGGGGTGATGAGATGACAGTAGATGAGGGGTGTGTTTGGTGGTAGTAGCCAGGGACTCTATCGGCCTGGAGCAGCGGCCGGGGAGCCGCGTGCTGGACTGGCACAGCGGGCTTGGAAACACCAGGGTCGGGCCCGCCGATCTTGTTACACGTTGCAGCAAGAAGAGCCAGTGGGCTGGGCTTGTTGAAATCGCCTGGACATTTTTCCGGTAACTGGAGAAGAGAAAAATGAGTACCAAAAATTAGATTATATGATATTTGTCAAATGAGATACGCAGTAAAAGTCTGACAAACTGAAGACATTTAATTTTTCCATAGGGTTTGTGATCACTTGCCGATCCCTTATTACAAATTTTGGTTCAACATGGCCGCTACATCTTTTTAATATACCCACAAAAGTACTGCATACAAAGAAGTTCCCATACAAATACCAACATCATTGATATAACAACCTGCTTGTGCGATGTTTTCAGATTAAGATTTATCCCATTTTATTTAAATAGTAAATTGTATAAAACTAAGACAAGCATGAGCGGCCGGCCATATATTTCTGTATTGAAGTTGTACACAAGTTATTTATCAACACACGTTTTATTAAATTTCTTCAATCTAAAATTGATTTGTTATTTAAACACCAACCTGCAAGAATTGCGAAGAACACTCCACTTCGGGCATGTTGAATCACTGAAGGTTTCCAAGCCAAGACAGAAATGTGGATTATTAAGGTAAAAATAAGTTCAGTAGCGATCGTAGTACACGAGCCAGCGATATAATATAGTGTGCATACACTAGTGTCGAGTCTACGAATATAACCCACGGCACACTGCGCTTGTCGTATTTGTACAGCGCGTGTGAATGAGCGCACAGCCACATACGATCGTTGAGTGTTTCTTTCATCCACCGCGGGCCAATCAGCCGTCAACTCGCCAGCCTTTGATATTTACCGACAGCCAATCAGCTGGCGCAGCGGCCGCCCTGAAAGGAAACCAGACCCATTAGCCTCTGACAACGATCCTGCTGGGTATTTGTTGACACGAAAAATAATGTTGATTATGAGTAGGGACGGTATGGGCGGGACAAAAGGCGGTGAAGTTAACCAAGTAATAGGTCCGCACCACTTTTGTGTAAACAAATAATTGGATTGCTGGAAATCAAAAGAAGTGGAGCCGACATTTGAGGGTTTTGATTGGTGCAGAGTATTCAGTCTGTCTGCCAACCCATAATGAAATGCTTGTGACGACAGAGTAAGCAATAATTAGATGTAGATGCTGTCATGAGAGGGGCGCATAATTCTAATGGGATGGCGTCTTGCACTCACGAGCCCACATAATAATGATTTTAAATTACCCCCACTGTCTGGTTATAATTAAGAGCCTTCATTTTCAACTGGTCTATTCTGATGTCTTACTATTCCTAACGGCGAACCTATGATCATGTAAAATGGCCTCATCAGAGGTCACTGACCGGGCTTATGGGGTCTCCATCACTCACTCATGATACCCTACACCTATTTCACCCACTGACACACAGTCATAAGTTGTAAACTTACAATCTTGCTAATATTTTTTTTTTATCTAAACGAGAATTTTGATCGTAGATAAAAAAACAAACCTGATTCGCGTTTGTTTTCCTTGGGACGGTTTGTATATAGAGAGGCTTTGAACCCCAGTTGGTCAACGCAGTAATCTGAATTAACTGTTTGAATTGATTTTTCTCAACCAATTTGTTTCTGCTTCTTGCTAGGCAGGACATTTGTTTTTGGTAAATTCGATCGGCTTATCGGTACGATCGCACCAAGGCCACTTCTTCGCCGTGGTTAATCCTAGGATTTGGTTTGTTAGTGAGCAGCTATCCCCCGTCGAGCCCTCGTCTGGACCCGCTTTTGAGTCGGGCGGGCCCGCTAGGGTGTCGACCTCCAGTTTGTAATAATAGATGTAACTATGAATGTGAATTTAATTATTGTGAACATTTTTCTTTAACAATGTAGGCCTACACGGTATGTACGGGTAATTTACTCTATCTATGCAAGGGAAGTTTTTGATCAGAAATTTTGCATAGTGAAAAATTCAAACTAAACTTGTTATGTGCACACTGAATGCTAACATTGAGTAACAAAATGATGATTTTTGAGTAGCAACTGATACATTTTGTGTAGCCTTTTCATCTGCTATGATGAGGAAAATAGTTCTTTTATATGGCAGATAGACGACTTATATTAAAAGCAAATTTGTCCTTTTGCGTGGTTTTTCCTTCGCAGACAACGAAGATGCACCAGAGGAAATAAATTGTGAAATTTAATCAATTATTGTTATGCGACATGCAACACATCCTGACTGCATTCTCCCCGCAATCGCTATCTTGAAAAAAACTTAAAGTTTGTACCCAATATGGATCCTGAAAGTCCATCCATATCTGGCATGGTCTCCATGCCCAGCTTGGAACCCGTCGTCCCGGGGCTCTGAGGGGTGTGTGTGTACCAACAAAGAGTTCTGCCTCAGTGGCTTGTGCAGGAACCCGGGTCTTTTGTCCCGTATAACAAGCCTAGTTATCAAGTGACAATTGGGGGCCAGGCTGTCGGCGTCCTCAAAGGGTACACGTTCAGACTGGAAACCCCCTGTCTGTTGCACGGCGGTGCCCTGTGTGGTACCCGCTCGTGAATGGTCTACGGAGTAATTGACAGCTATGGAACCCCTATACATTATCACCCTACATTGTACAACGGGTTGAATTGGATCTACTCGCGCTATGAATGGACTTTTAATAAAAGCACTGTGACAGTACAAATTCTACACCCATACTTCACTACAAAAACTGCTCAGTAAGAATTGTCTTTAAATGACTCATTCGAGCTTGAAATTATTTCATGTTTCACCAAAAGCATATTGGAATATGAAATGCATTCTTCGGTTTCTTTTGAAAGGCTGAGTTTATCGCTGGCTGGCATCGTATAAACCATATAGCAAGGAACACTATTTATAGAATCATTGGTTTGATACCTAAAATAACATTGGACAAATTAGTTCAGTTCAAATAAAATTGCAAAATTTGCTGCGGTCTGACCTCTAGTTTAAATAAAGAAAGGGAACTTATAATTATAGCCTAGGTTTAACATTAAAATATACTTCCTTGGGTTTATGGCCATTCAACCAAAATGTGACACTAGTATCACTTTAGTAGGCCTATGTAATTTTTAATTTTATGTGAGTAAAAGCAACCTAAAACGGTCCAAGCTCTCTATCGACATCGTGGGTTGTGTGCATGTTCCAATGATCGTATGTAAGCACTTATACCAAACGCCGGTTTTTAAAACTTCACAGTACATGAGATGTCAGTAAATATTTTGAGGACTAGCGCTGAAAACGACTTTTCTAAAGTGCTTGAGATTTGAAACTTATTGTTTTTCCAACAATCATAAGGCGTACGGTATAGGGGCAGCTGCAAATGCCCTCCCAAATTCTGGCAAACAGTGGGGAAAATAAATAAAATAATAAAAACTAAATTGGAAATAGAAAACAGAAAACAAAAATACCCTTAGTTTTTCTGGTACTAGAAATTGTGACTTATGTTTTTATTTGCGGACAATTTCGGCAAATCAACCCCTCTTAACCAAAAAGTCCCTAGTCTGATTCTCTTGAAAATCATCAAGGCCTTTTTTTAAGTTTTCACTTTTCCCCGATTTCTTTATCAAATCCTTGGAAAAAGGCAACCCTACAAGTTTAAGAAAGACTGGTTTTGGCTTGTTTAGAGTTTGTGTTATTTGTGAGAGTTTGGTTTGCCCTCATAACAATAACATAGTTCCAACTGACTGGAATTATCTCAAGGTTTTTGGCTCAGTTCCAGTATAAGCTTCAAACATCTTCCAAAAAGGTTCGTAACTCCAGTTAATTTATGAAAGTCGGATCAAACTAGGTGCAAAACTACGTTTACCTAACAAACAACAGAATGAATTTGACAACGGTTAAGACCGGTCCAAATTGTAGAGTTTTTCCCTGAGTGGCAATCATTCGTGATGGAAGATTTGACGTAACTTAAACCATGGATAGACCAGACCAGTCCAACATAAGCGTTCAAACCATAAGATCCCCAAGGACCACCGAAGCTTGCCATTGGTCTGTCTCTAATTCTCCACATGTCATCTTTACACAATGCCTACTGACTATTTTGTTATTAATCCACGGTCAACCCAATTTAGTATTGTGCTAATTACTGCCTGGCTGTCAATTAGCTGCTTGAACGTCTGCGGGTCTGCGGACTCAAAAAGACACCGCCTTGTGAAAAACTCCAAGATTGCCACTGAGGACTTTTGCCGACACTGTCATCAGGACTGGCTTCTTTAATTACTGCGATGAATGGAAGGAGTGACTGGGAGGTAGGCAGAGTAAACTGGTCTTAACCAAACAATGCAAGGTGTTCTGTCCCGTATCGTTGATGGGATCATTGCAGTTATCTTGGGATAAAGGGATGTTGACAAGAGGGGAACAAGAGGAAGGCGGGAACTTTCTGCCACTCGATTGGACCCCCGTTGGGCGCGCTACGGTCACTCAATATCTTATGGACACAACTCCAGTCAACAGTACACCCTGAAACATCCCCTCGGACTCAAGTCGTTCGAGCTCACATTTGTAATGCTCAATAATTATAACCACGAAGAGTGTATCTTCCATCGTTAGAACAAGGTTAACAATCGGGTGATGACTGTATAATTATCTTGTCGTTCAACTTTAGAAGAAATAAAAAACCCGTCCAACCTCGAAGGAGTATTTTTTCATATTAGGTATAATTGCAATAACGTATTGCGGCAGATTGCCGCGAGAGTAACACTTCACAATTGCAAACAAACAGTAATAATTATAAACATGATCTGAACCTTCTCAAGACGAATTGAAATTCACACGGAAATTCAAGGGAGGAAAATAAAATGTAGCACTACTATGACTATACTAGTAATAAAAAAATATATGCATCAGCTTTCTTAGTATCAACTTTTTCACCAGAAATTCTCGTCATTAAAAGCATTTTGTTTAAAAGTTGTATAAATATTAAGTTTTTTAAGACAGAACAAAATTAAGTTCAGACAGTCGCACCAGTTCAGGCCGCTCAACTGTGTTTCACTCGTGTTCACAATGACACCGATACGTATTATAATTAGACTAATTGTTACGATAACAAATGAGTTTAGTATAATTATCTGCTGCAAACTGCATACCAGCCCAAAGGACTGTTGGTATAGATGCAAAAAATAGTTAATGGCGCGACGTTTCGACCCAATCATGTCTTTCTCGAAAAGGCTAAATGACAACAAAACACACATAAACACACAATGTTTGTCTTTATATTTTTATTAGCTTTCGAGAAAGACTCTGCTGGCTCGAAACGTATATAATCCATTAACTCTTTTTCTTGCATAAACAAATCGGTTGAGTTGAAATTGATATCTCACAGGTTTAATCGTTTATTATAGTCTGCTCTTACAATGAATTGAAACAAGGAACGCGTGGCTCTCTTTATGTATTGGAGTGAAGCAATGCATTTCCAGACATTCAATTTGGGTTATGTTGTTCTTTAATTGGCATCAGAGGGTAGTTCCCGATTCGTCTTCAATTAGGCAGAGAACTAATTATATCAAATTAAAACCAGACCCTGCGCCCAAGGAGCCGCAAAGGAACGAACGTGAATAAAAGGTCATGCAATTCGTTTGCATAGGCCGAAAGGGCTACATTGAGCTACTCTGGTAAATTAATTAGATTTTAAATTGTCCGTTAAATTAGAGGTTTTACCAAGACTTATATAGACGCAGCCTTGTGCCAGATACCTGTAAAAGATTCATTACTGTTCTCTATGAATTATGAGTTTGAACGTAAGAGCTAAAAGGATGAGTAAAATGTCCTTTGCTCATTCAGGGCTCATGGGGATGTCTCCGTGGTGATAACTTGGCTATTGGATGAGCATTGGTGTAACCAGAGGGGTGGGTTTAGGGCAATTTCTCCTGCTTAGAACCTTTCCCCCTCTTGCCCCCAAACAAATGAGATAACAAAAAATATAAAAAATTTACAAAAGATGGTTCGATCTCCTCCCAACCCCACAAAAAAAACCTCAAACAAGGATTTTTTCATAAACCACTTTTAATTATTGTTTCAATATAGCAACGGGAAAGTTTGTACAAGCAGTGGGCCATTTCAAGATGGAAAAGGGACAGCTTTCCATAACCTTTGAGTACTGTGAGATTGCAAGCTTACAGCATGTGGAGTGAGTTTGCGTCTACGTTGATATCCTTTCCAAGAAAAAAACAAGACTAGTTACTCCAAATTTGACTTAGATAAGACGGTTAAAGCATGGAGGTAGAAATTCTACCTCCATGGTTAAAGGGAACTGTGATAAAAAACGTTTAACGTGCGTGTGTCTTTCAAAATGATTCTTTCCAATTCTTCTGAAACCAACAACAACACTAAACAAGGTCACCCAGTGCTCCTCCCCTCCCACATAATTAGTTAAGTTTTCTACTGCCTTATAATTAAGTCTTAGATTAAACCCCATGAATACTTGTCATTTACAGACTCATTTGAGAGATAATTTAGTAACTCCCTCAAAGTACCCAAACACAGACGGTCACCGCCCGTGAAAAACTCCCGTCTTAATGTGTCTACTTAGGGCCCTTTACGTATAGGCCGCCCGTCCAACCTTCGCATTGTCCCCTTCGTGAGGGAGGTAATTACGGGTGACAATGGGCGTCACTGCCCGGAACAAGGTGTAAAATGCACCCATAATGGACCCTTCACTGTGCATGGACTGATGGGACGCACCACGGGTAAATGCACACCCATGGAGTGGGTGCTCTATTATGACCATTAGTTTTTTTAAAAACCTTCATGCTATGATGACTATGCTCAGTACCCGAGAAACGCTGAGATTGGTCAGTCGTGTGGGCAAAACTATGACGTCATGAATAGGTTCAAGGTGGAGGGGGGGAGGGGGTTGATGAGGTCTCTTTTTCTTCTTCTCGAATCGCGAATAAGATTAAAACAAGATATCATATTGAAGGAAAACTAACACAAAGGCTTGTAAACGGTACCTTCGAGACTGGGTGCAATGATTGGGGGCGGGGGGGGGGGGGGGGGCGGTGAGGGGACGTGGGGGGTATCTTAAAACCCGTCCGGCCTTGCACCTCTGACCGTTATAAATTCCCAATTCTACCAGCCTGACGTGGATCAAAATCCAACTACGGCGACTTGCATTTCAGCATACACGTTTAACGGCTGTGTTTTTTGTGAGATTTTTTTCTTTTAATGCGTCAAAATAAATGTCAAACTTTAGGTGCGCTGAGCAGCTGCCATAAAAATAAAGACACTGCAAAAATCTATATTTTTATTTCAAAATCAATATGCCAATCACCATTACGAAAAAATTTCCCCAAAATGTCTTCCCCCGAAAAAGATCATATATTTTACTTTCCCCGTGCAATTATGACCAGCCAGAATTTAAAGCTCCCTCCACATTCCCAGTCGCGAGAGACCGTAAGCTTTTTGCCGCTGATGGGGGCCGGTGCATTTCTAATTGCCGGTGGCAATTACCCGATTGTGTGCATACCGACTTCGGAAATTAATTTCGGCTTGGCGATTGCAGAACTAGCGCCCGCGCGGATCAATTCCTTCCTGGCCCACCGCTTCCCCAGTCCGGGGGAGTTGACGAGTTATTTCGGCTTATTAATAATAATATTTCATGTGTGTTAATGCAGCCGTTGTTATATCAGATAGGACAACCCGAATCATATCTGGCTGGGGTAATGTAGCTCTGAAACGCGTGCTGTATATTCTTTAATTTGGTTTAACCAGTCACGGACTCTTCCACCCCAAAAATAATTCAGTCGCTTGTATTTTCGACGTTGCTTGAGAAAATAAGCCATCCGCACGGACCGTGTTCATTTTGTGAGCTAATGTGATAAGAAACGATTCACTGCCCGACAGAAGTGAATCACTGCTCCTGAAAGAGACGTTCGGTTTGAAACCTGCGATTGGAGAGAGGAAGAGCCTTTGTTTTAAGGAATCCGGAGCCTCTATAGGAAGGGATGTGTAATATTAAACCACTCTCATAGCAGTTATTGTGTATAGTTTATATCAGTCTATACTGGTCCTATTAAAGGCAACGTATACAGTTGGTTTTTGGAACCATTCGATTGTTTCAATCCTAGATAAATGTAGATTATATACAATAAAACTAATCTGTGAAAAATTCATTTCAAAAGGTAGTCGCGTTTTTGAGATATTGCCGAAAATCCGGAGCAAATATGTTCACGCAGGAAGAGCAATTCCTATAATAGGAAGGCACAATCTGAGAAACATTTCTGACAGAAGCGCTTCTTGTATTCAAATTTTGGGGCCTAAAAACTTATATCTTTTTACATGAGCACATTTCTTCGAAGGGAAAAGTTTATCAAAATGCTTTGTACTATAACGTAAGCTGCTCTGGCTTCTAAACAACACGTTTTTACTAGTGCCAATTATTTTGATTTGTGACATGCGACAAATTCAAGCGAGGAAGAAAAACCCATATAAACGGACAAGCAGATTGAAACAACCTAGGTGAACGAATTTATGTTTGTATACATTTACCCCCGTTCCAGTTTGAACCAAGCATTCATCAATAAATAAGAAAATAACTTGTGTTTTCTGGCAGAAAAGCAAACCAGATAGTGCACTTTTACATCGTTATTATGTTCTTAACAGGAATACAATTATTTACCAGTCAAACTTCTTTGAAACAGTAAACTGAAGAAAATAATAATTGGAAAACATAAATTTTATTTGTTCAGATTATGTTAAATCTTACAAAAGACCACGTTTAAACTTGACCTGAAAAAAAAACCCTTGGGTCAGAACCCTTTCTTTGTAAACATCTTTTAGAATCTTCCCCCGCCCCCAGTCCTTCTAACCAGACCAAGTCGATTCTGGTTCAGAACTTTTTGGCGTGTATAAAATATGGAATAATCTCAGTGTAACAGGTGACGTTTTAGTCACAAACCCTCACTTTATGATTTTCAGAAAGCAAATGAAGGCTGGAGTGGTGAGGATTTCCGTCAAGGTCTTTGGTTCAATTTTAATTAACATTTGATGATTTGAATTTGTTAAAATCATAAACCTTTTACAAAGAAATAGTGCACTATTGCACTACAATGTAACATGTAGATTTGGTCCCCATGGGTCAACCCATTCCCCTTACCATCCAATTTACCCACCCACCTATAGTCTCACTCCATTGCTACATGAACCCATTCGCCCCTTGTGTCGATAGTTACCCCTGCAGATTTGACGGTTCTTTTTTCCCCCTCCATCATTTCCTTGTTAACGTTTCGTTTGTTAAAAGCCAAGTCATCAATTCACACCCTTTTGTCCAGGTCCAAAGCTTGCTAATCCAAGAGAAGGAACGAATACGCGGGCAGCTAAAGGGGTTGGCAGCTTCCACAATTTGGGGATCGAACGGGTTGCATTTCATCAACTCCTGCTACGGACAAAAGTGAATACTTTCCCGTGAATCCCCCCTAAGCATGTTGAGCCATAGCACGGCGAACATCAGACGCAGAGGCTAAGTCAACAATTGTAGGTTTGCTCCACCCGCGGATCAGCTGCCACCTGCCCTGACAGGGTGTCAATCACCGGAGTTTAGGGCGGGGGCGCTCTTGACAGGCGAATCAATAAGGTGTAAACGCACTGCCCAATCAACGCTCCCGTTACAACAGCGCTGGCTGTACAACGGAAAGCCATTCGTCAACTGTTAGAGAATACTTTTCGGTAAATGGCTGTTAAGTTTCGGGGGGTTGTAGGACATAAGGTAGGTACGTAGGTTGATTGACGTGCTGAGTGTAATTAGGTGCAAATTGTTGTCCAGGACTACAATAGACTCTTCAGCCCAGTGATTGTTTAAGATAACACGTAATGTAAAGGGCCAATGGTATCACCCATTGGTGATCAATCCGTATAAACTTTACCTTCATGTCACTATAAAAGGTGAAAAAGGCTACCTCCAGGATGGCACCGTGCTGAGACTTAAAAAACCAAAAAACAACCCCAAAAACAATTGTGTAAAGCGTCGGAGCCAGTAAGAGCCAATAATTTATTGAGCAACGGGTTTTTTTAAAAGTTTTTTTAAAAAGGTTTTAGAAGATTTCATCAGCTATTAATCAGCTATTAATGTACACATCACTTTAACATCCAGGCTTGTTGATCACACCATGGAGGTAGGAACCTCCATGATCACACGTAAGGTAACTTACAATCGGCTACAATCAGAAAAGTGTGCATTGGTGAAGAGAGAAGAGCCTTTTAATTGTTTCAATTAATTAGTAAGAACGTTGACTGTGCATGCAAAGTCGTCTTTATGTTGCCGACCTCATGTTTCTAAATTGTAGGGTGCATCTACTTCTTTTGTTATCGCATTGACGCGTAGTAATAGGGTCAGAGGTACTTCTAAAGAGCTACTGATTGGCAGCAGGGTGACTGGGTTACAACATTTGGGTTACTAAAAGGGAGAATAGCCCCCTCACACTTGCCACACTACAACTTACGCTTCACAATCAAGATAGAGAGTTTGGCGCTTCAGTACGTTCAGCCACATCATTTATATATATATAGTGCTCTTCTGTCAAAATATATTTGTGAACATGGTCATTATTGTTCACTACACATAATCTAATGTAGCATGACTCATCGTAATGCGGAACAAACCACATCATACTTGAATACAAGATGGTATAAACCATGAAACATGTTATTGTTAATAATACAGATTGATCGACCAATCCAAACGATAAACAGGGTATCTTGGGAGTGATGTCAAGGGCGCCCTCACGTTACATCAGATCTTGTTACACATTTTACACAGATGGGTTGTTGTTGCACATTCAAAATCGGGCACGCCCCATCTCCAAGAAAAACAAAGATTAGATCGCGGTGAGCCACTTGGGCTAAAATCTAAAAAATAGATCACCCTATTAAAAGATCGAAGCGGTTGACATCCAACTATAGCAGGCAGTGCCAAACTATAGCCAGGCTTAATTCTGGGTCACAGTAATTGCGGGGCAGGACCCGTAGTAATTATCCTTAACTGTATGCTGGCCGCGTAATTGCGTTTACGGATCAAAGCCAGCCGCTTTCCTTCTGAAGATATCGGCTCTACCGCTAGTTCTTACAGCTTGCCCCACATCCGTTGCATGGCCGTGCATGGGCTAGACTTGTTGACAAGTCGTTAATGATGGTCGCGGTGAGTCGAGTCGCATCTGGTGCTGTCGCGTAAAAGAATGCTCTCGCGAGATCACTGCTCTCGCGCGAAGTTGCTGGCTGCCAACTCTTCTTCGTCATTAACGACTTGTGAAACCCGCCGGCGGTTCATATTCATTTATTCATGTACGGACGCAGTGTACATTACGGTTGCTGTAGGAACGATCATGAAGACGAGTCCATTTTATCTAAGGGTAGTAGTAATTTTAGTTACTGTAAATGTACTGAATGCTTGCGCTTGAGACATCTTTGGGTGTGTTTTGTGGGTGTTAACTCCTTCATTAATTTAGTAACTAAAGAAATAAAGTAAACTTATCTTAAAATTCATTATTATAATAATTGTTTAAGATGTGTGTTTTGCCTCATAAAAATAAATAATGCCTTCCGTGAATAGTTACTGATCGCTCCAATCATTTAACCCGATGTGTTCTACAGTGATTGTGTGTATTAAGTGTGTATAAACAACAGACACGGAAACCAGTCAACTCGTCCCCCTAGCAAAGTCGCCAATTTCAAAAAACACATGTACAAAGTCACCAACTACAAAGTCGCCCCTAGCAAAGTCGCCCCCTGACAACAAACTCGTCCCCTCTCATAGTCGCCCCTCACAAGGGAATTTAACAAATTTGTGTGATTGGACTACAGGGCTTCGAAAGCTATCTTCAGGGAACAAAAGCTAGCTATCTTAAGGGAACGAAAGAGGAATTTTGGGGAACAAAATCTCATTGCGAAGGAACGAGAGCGTATATTAAGGGAACGAAAGCATATTTCGGACGAATGAACGTATATTTCTGGCAACTAATTCAAAGTCGTATTTTGATGAAACAAACGCTTGTTTTTAGGGAAAGAAATCTCCTTTCGGTGGAAAAAATTCATATTTTTATAGAACGAAAGCATATTTCGGACGAATGAAAGTATGTTTCGGGCAACTAATTCAAAGTCGTATTTTGATGAATCGAAAGCTTGTTTTCAGGGAAAGAAATCTCCTTTCGGTGGAAAAAATTATTTTTATTGAACGAAAGCATATTTAGAGCGAACAAAATTATATTTTGTGCGAACAAAATCATATTTCGAGGAAACGAATGCGTATCTTTCAGGGAACAAACGCGTATTTCTGGGTAACAAAATCGTATTTCGGGTGGAGAAGGCGTGTTCGAGGGAACAAAAACGTATTTTCTAGGAAAAATCTATTTTGCTACCTAGAAAAACACAACTTTGTTTACAAATTTAAAAAAATATAATTTTATGTGACAAAATTATATTTTGATTGAATTATATAATATTTTGAGGAAACGAAATGACTTTGTTGGAATTTTGTGTGTCGAGAGTGGAAAAAGAAATTCAGAGTGAGAATTGTTTTTCCACATTTTAATTTGTAATTTATTTTTCACCTGTTCCTTCAGGGGCTCTGGTTTTGTGTGTTGTTTTTTTGGGGGGGGGGGGGCTCGTTTTTGTCTCACAAATTGTTTAACTTAATTGCACCGGCAATATAAGAGTGGTTTTCCTATTTATTGACATAAATCTTATTTAATTTCCAAATCGGGGGAAAGGAACGTACACCGAACATTGAAACGTAACGATTTTAAAACAGCGGATTCGATCAGCGAGGTTTACCGACTAACAAACCCGCAATGACAAGGTAGTTGGTGGTCTGGCTCCCTAACCCCCCTCCCACATGTTCATGAGCTTCCAGGTACAGCTATCTCTTGGCATGCTAGGGTAGGGGTTTCCGTCATGCTGAGCCCCACCGAGAGAAACTCTGCGCGCCATGGCATGCAGCTACACGATTTGCCCGTGTGTTTTACGTCATGTCCCCACACGCTGTGCACTGTCAAACACTGAAATAAAATCTTACGTTCGATTTTTTGTAATTATTTACAAGTTGTACCCATAATTTGAATACGTATTTTCTTGTGTCAAAATATTCATGAACACAATCACTCTCACCACTCAGTGTTTGGTTTTGATCGTGCATGATCAAAGCATGGAGGAAGGAAAGCAACATAAAACTCCATCCAGTACAGGATTTGATGTTTAATATTCATCTACAGTTTGAATATTCATAGATATAACGAAATTGACCAATCAGATGCGTCCGTACGAATTCGGCTGAAGTGGCCATAGGCCGTGCACAAACCGCCAGCGGGTTTCACAAGTCGGTAAATGCGACCAGTCGTGAGAGCAATAATCTCGCACAGAGCAGCCCTCTCGCGGGATATTGCGAGAAAGCCGTTCCGCTATCACCGCGACAGACATTTAACGACTTGTCCACAAGTCTATGCATGGGCTTGAGTGTACAGTGATAGAAGTAAAGTCAGGTTGACTCTGTACCTTCGATTTTCTATGTTTTCTTCCCCCTCTGTTCACACCAGGACCGTGTGACCGATTAAACATGATTTTTATTTTCTGCCAACATCGAATGTGAAAGCGACATTCGTCATTTCGTTCAAGGTATAGCAATCATTCGTGTGTGATGTGTGTGTTTAAAATCGCTATAAGAGAAGACTTTAGACTTTGGTGAACAAGCCCAGAACACACAATCGGCGGTGGTCTTTTAGAAGCTGGTTTTGGTAAACGAATCGTGGTTAGGTCTACACTTTTAGTTACAAATACATAAAAAGGGTCACAATTGAGGCAGCCAAAACCTGCTTTATAACTGGTGATGTATAATTTATAAAGACCGTTTGTAAACCTGGTGTAATTTTAGTCTACCAAATGTCAATGTGTGTAACGAATCTCTTTAAACCTGGTGTAATGTTGGTGTCTACCGAATGTTAATGTATAAGGAATCTCTTCAGCCTGGTGTAATGTTGGTGTCTACCGAATGTTAATGTATAAGGAATCTCTTCAGCCTGGTGTAATGTTGGTGTCTACCGAATGTTAATGTATAAGGAATCTCTTCAGCCTGGTGTAATGTTGGTGTCTACCGAATGTTAATGTATAAGGAATCTCTTCAGCCTGGTGTAATGTTGGTGTCTACCGAATGTTAATGTATAACGAATCTCTTTGAACCTGGTGTAATTTTTGTGTCTACCGAATGTTCTTCATCAGCCTGGTGTAATGTTGGTGTCTACCGAATGTTAATTTATAAGGAATCTCTTCAGCCTGGTGTAATATTGGTGTCTACCAAATGTTAATGTATAATGAATCTCTTCAGCCTGGTGTAATTTTGGTGTCTATCGAATGTTAATGTATAATGAATCTCTTCAGCCTGGTGTAATTTTGGTGTCTATCGAATGTTAATGTATAAGGAATCTCTACAGCCTGGTGTAATTTTGGTGTTTACCGAATGTTAATGTATAATGAATCTCTTCAGCCTGGTGTAATTTTGGTGTTTACCGAATGTTAACGTACTATTATGAATCTCTTTAAACCTGGTGTAATGTTGGTGTTTACCGAATGTTAATGTATAAGGAATCTCTTTGAACCCGGTGTAATTTTTGTACAGATACAATCCTCAAGAGAAATTTACCCATCTGAAATAGCGTCAAAGTTCCTGACCATAATTCACCGCTGATTGCAGCCAAAGGTCCTCATATTTTTCACAAAATCATAGACAAAAGCACAAAATGGGAGCAAAAAAACATGCTTTTCTCACTTAAGTATGACTACTTAATTGGATAAAAGAGTCAATCCATTAATTTTATGGTAACTAGGTGTTTTTATTGAAAACTAGATGATGCTTCTGTATTTTTGAGTCTAATCTTTCCGAACTATTGACTTCCTCGGGACAAAAACCCCGTATATTACTTGCCATAAGGAAGTAAACATATCATTATTTCTTTGGGGTTGAACAAAGAACAAATTACTGGAGTGGTATTTTAACCTGCGTTCTCCGGATTATTGTGCTTGCGTTCTAACGCCAGCACAGTATCCGGAGGTAGCAGGTTAAACCGCGCCATTAGTCCCAATGTTGGAGGTCTCCCTATAAATTTGTCAATATCTTTGTTCAGGGGTGCCTGTCAGACATCTCGTGATTTTTATTTTAATATACTGTCATCTCCCACCGATGATGTATTTTTTGTTGTTCAGATTTTGTAAGTTTTCTGTACGTTTTTACGTTAATTTTTTTGCACAATGTCAAAGTTCACATAGTCCTCGTCCAATTTCCTATCAGCATTTTAAGAAATGTATTAGGGTGTGGCAGACCCATACCTGCACGTACCAGGGTGCAGGTAATAGTTTGTATTGCTAAAGCCAATAACTGTGAATCGTTTTGAACATCGTTTATTTCTTTTCTAAGTCATTCTGGAAACCATTGACTGCTTATTTCCTTTAAATATTTCGTCTTGCATGTTTTTGATTGTTGAATGAATTCTGTTTTTAAATGTATTTTTCTTTTTACTGTCTGATATTTTAGTTCACCTGCGTTTCGCCGAGCTGTGTCTCGCTGATTTATAAAATAAATTACTGGGTAAATTACACAGCAAGTCTCCCGACTCATCATTTTGGTCCACCAACACAGTGACAAATACAAATTTCACGTCAATTTGTTCGAAAATCGAAGCACAAATTTCAACGAAATTTGTAGTACCTTAAAGGCACTGAACACGTTTTGTAATTGTCAAAGACCAGTATTCTCACTTGGTATATCCCAACATATGCATAAAATAACAAGCTTGTGAAAATTTGGGCTCAATTGGTTATTGAAGTTGCAAGAAAATGATGAAAGAAAAAACACCCTTGTTGTACAAATTAGTGTGCTTTCAGATAGGAATAAAAGGCTTCATGCATGAAGTCTTTTATTATTTTAGTGAGAAATTACCTCTTTCTCAAAAACTACGTTACTTCAGAGGGAGTCGTTTCTCACAATGTGTTATACTATCAACAGCTCTCTGTTGCTCGTTACCAAGTAAGTTTTTATGCTAATATATATTTTGAGTAATTACCAAACGTGTACAGTGCCTTTAATTGAAAATATATTAATAGTTTGTAGTAGATCTAAATGGTTTATTATTGTTCGTTTTTGTCACTATTCGAATCGGAAATACACAGAAGTAGGCCCTTATCAAGGTGAATAAAATGTCCCGGTCAATATCGACGTCTTGTTTTACGTTTCTTATATGCACGCCCGATTGGATGATCATTGCATCATCAGTTTGATGTCTAAAATATTTGACACATCAAAGCTCCTACATTGCATTTACTTTCTACTCTAATAAAATCTGAATGGGGTAAAAAATCTCGAATTCAATTATAACTTTTCGCATTCTCCAAATAAATAACAATCTGTGATTAGGTTCACACTCATAATCACGCATAAACAAACCCACAGCAAAACCTTTCCCCCTATTCCGCAGAAACCCGAAAAAACACATAACATCGTAAGACCTGGTGTGCCGCGGGACGTTCTTTAGTCCCCGTTGCGCAAACATCTCCACCCCGAGTTGTGTACCGTACGTATCCGGTAAAGCGAACCGACAAGCCCGCAGGGCCCCATGACGCGGCCTGATCCAAAGCACCGCAAAGCAGCCAAAAAGACCGCCCAAGCGTAGCGGTGCCTTTGATCTCCATCGGCTCATCGACCGGCCCCCTTTGATCCCCTAAGACCTTGATTATGAAGGAAACAACAGGATCTTAATGACGTTTTAGCCTGACGAGTCAGCACCACTTCACGCTACTTTGCCAATCATATTTAGATTTTGTTGGATTCTATTGAAGGGGGGTTTATCGGGAATCCCAATCGGCTGGCAAAAAGTAATCATTCAGGCTGGCAGGCCTTCAACCGACTCAGTAGCAATACCAAAATCATGTTATAAGCTTCTAGTTGACCTACAGTGAGTCTCTAAACACCGCAGTCATCCGCACCAAAAGTCACCCCAATAAACATCGTCGAATAACAAAGGGTACGGTTCTCCGAACATGACTTTTACAAGAATTCTTTTTTAAATATTTTTTCCCACAACATCCAACAGTGCAAGCGATGGATAAGAGAGTTTAGAAAAATTTAAAATTGAAACGCACAAATAAAAAACACATAATATAACAACCGTGCACACACAATGGTACAAGGCAAAAAGACGAATTCAAACGGGACAAACAAATTAGAACACTAGAACCAGGCAGCTAGACCTGACTAGGATAATGGGGTGGGCTGAAATACTTGATTTGAACTTTGAAGGCTGAGATAGAACTGATGAATGTCTATAGCAGGGTTCAACTTACTTTGATGAAGCAATGAACGAAACAAATCTCACCGATAAATATCTTTTTATGTAACTATTGCTATGAATGTAGAAGTGAAACAGGGTGTGTACAGCATTGCTATTTTGTCAAAGACCAGTATGCAGTATCCATACTTGATGTGATGACCCAAAAACCTGTGGAAGTTTCAACTAAATCGGTCTTCGGGCAGTCATGAGAAAATAGTGGAAAAACCCAATGTATGTTTTCACTGTTTTCAAACATTGGATTTTTATCACTAGTGTCTGATAAAGACTAATTGTTTTACTCATTTCCTAAAAACTATAGCATTTCAAGCAAAACTATTTCAAAGGAAAGTTTCCATTATCATAATTTTTATACCATGTATTAAAAAGTTATGTGGAAATCTATGAGCATTTATATTTTCAATCTTATCATTGTTGTACACACCCTGTGGAAAGTGCTTTTTAATTTTTATTTTTTTCGAAGGTCAGGGCATCAATTCTACTTCACGAGTATCAATTTATTTGTTTTATTCATTCATTTAGCTACCCAGAGTGAGCCACATCATCAGTTAAAAAGCTGGTTGCCATTTTGGCCATGCGCGTTACATTTCAAAATCCCCCCCCCCCCCAAGAAAAAAAGTGGGACGGAAGTAGTACTAGTAGTAAGACAAATAATATAAAGACAATAATAGTTTTTGATACAGCTAATAACAAGAACATAATTATTATACTGATCCTATGTACACATGAAGAATGACTATAAAAATAAAGCAGACTTGATTGAAGGAGCAACGAATAAAATAATAATGAATAACATAATAATTGGGGCTGGGAGATCAAACAAAACAAACAACAACAAGCAAGCAAAGAAACTTTGGAAATACTTGAAATTTCTTACTCAAAAAAATGCACAATTATTTTATGAAATATCATTTTCACCACGTGAAGGCCTATAGACCTTTCCATTGTTGATAAACAAAGTGCGCCGGTTGGCATGGACGACCGAATATTTGAAAAACATTCCATCGTGTTAAAATAATGTTGTGACCAAATTCAACACTTTCTGTAAAGATTCATGAACTGAAATACCTTCAATGATTGGTTGATTTGAATTGTTTCCAACAAATTCAACACTATTTTTGAATATGTGTGTTACATTGCTACAAACTATGGCTATCTGTTTTTGATTTGCAGTTATGGCTTTCCATAGTTTTCCAACCTCGGGCTGTGACGTTGCAATAGAAAGGTCTATTATGTCGACTTCAGTACCTAAAGTGTTGTAGCAATCAGAAGAGGGCGCTCGTCGTTTATCGCTCAACAATCAATCAAGTCATTGAGTATTACCGGTCATCCAGGTAGTAAGAAATAAATGCAATGTATCGAAGCATTCATTTTTGTGCATTTTAAAAAAACAAATCTCATTTAAGGTGGCAATGGGGGTCTGAATTGGGCCACGCCCCTCTGGTTACGCCACTGCCTCATGATACCCCTACCCACCACCCTCCCCCCAAAAGAGAAGAAGAAAAAGAAAAAACGAAATCGGAAAAAATAATGCACTAATGAAATAAAAAAATTGCAATTAATAGATTGTGTAATTATGACAGACTATTTTAAACCTTGGGTTCTGTGCTCCAACTTTTTTTTGAGGAGTCTTGATAAATTCAGGCATTAAAGTTGTGGTCCTATTAATTTGGCTTTGGAAGTGGATTGATGGCATGCCGGCAGCATGCACAAGTCGGTTTGTAGTCTTGATTGGCGACGTTGTTTTTTGTACTAGCCACCAATAGAGGGCGCTACATTGACTGTTTGGGAGGCTGACTCAGAAGGACTGGGCAAGTCTATAAATCTGGATGAAACAGATGTTCGTGTGATACAGATATCTCTTCTCCAGTAATTCGTGTTGCGGACAGTAATTCGTGTTGCGATATCGCACCACCTTTAATAAACAAAATGAACGTCGCCAATCAAGACTAGTCGGTTTGGGGAACCCCGAACGGGGTGTTTATTTCTGGGGTAGACCTATTTAAATTAGCAAAAATCCCAAACGGCTGACCTGCCCAAAATTAAATAGTAATCCAAAGTTTAGTTATCCGAAAATAGATATGATTGGTTTTCAAGATGCTGAGGGACTTTAATATACGGCTCTGCCCAACAGGTTTACATAGCCCCCCTCTGCAGTTGGAATAAAGCAAAATACAATGTTGCAAAAAGTCATTGAAAGCAAGACTACTTGATATGTTTTGCTCAATCTCTAGATTTGCACAATCCCCGGATTTTGAGCAAAGTCGTGCGTACGCTGCGTGAGAGTTATATCTCAAGATTGAGCAAAAAGCCAGATTGCGCACTCAACACACTGTACAAAATGAAAACAGTATAGTAGTGCGTGCACAGTATAGTAGTGCGTGAATGGAGGTAGAATTCTACCTCCATTATGAGTAGTGTGACACTGGGTTAAAAGTTTAAAAGTCTATCACTCAGTTTTGTGCCCTTTGTTTATATTTCAAGGTTTGATTGGCGCAGAAACCGGAAGAAGAAGACGCCCGTCTCGTCACTGTGGTTAACTGCACTGTCATTGTCTGTAACTAACGGGTAAGTTTGCTCATGATTGTTTTAACTTTTATTGTATCGTAGGACGCCCTGTATTCAGGGCGTCCCTGAAATCGATGCAAATCTTTTACCTCTCTGTGCGCGATGTAAACAGTCCCTAGATACAATTTTTGTGGTTTGACTTGCCAAGCAAAGAGTCTCCTCTCATTTAACCAAAACTTAGAAACATGTAAGGCTCCACTGGTTAGTTGCACTTGTAAATGCAAAAAGTTGTGGTATTTTAGGCATTTCTGCAAGGTACAAAAATATGTCATACTGTCGGGGCCATAAAAAAAAAAATTCCCACCGAAAAAGTTTCATCAAACACTTTTTCAATTCACAATTCACGATGATCAAATCATGTGACTGGAGCATTCGGGGGAAAAAAATACAGAGGCTTAAAGAAGCCACGTGCCTTATAGCATTTTCTAATAGTCTGGGTAATTTTTTGTGTGTAACAATTTATCATTTTTGTTATTAATATTAAAATTTAAACATCAGCTTTGTGATTCGATTATCACTGTTTATTTATATGCTTTATTATAAATGTTAAGAAACATAAAAAGACACAAAACTAAATAAAAATAAGATTTCAAAGCCAAGAATTATTTACATTATTATTATTATTTTTATTTTTTTTAAGTTTTTGAAAAATACCATGGTTATTTTTAAAACTAAATTAAAAATATGTTGAATAAAATGAAGAAAACTGCTGGCTATAGAGTCATACACTAAGTCTCACAGAACACTTGTAGTCACTGCAGATGTTTCTTCCACGTATGGCTTCACCCGGACACCATACTTTCTTGTTTGCATCGAAAACGGGTCAAACTCAAAACAAATGGGACGCTATTGAAGTCATCGAAGATCGGTGCGTGGTGTGAAAGTTTCAATGTCCATCACGTTTTAATATATGTTTGCATATTTCTTATAAACAAAGGAAGGTAATTAGGGCATCAGTTGATTATGGAATATATATATATTTTTTCAATTCAAAGAAAAAGGCATACTACATCGAAAACCGGACAGGGGAGGATATGTATTCAATTGTTGTATGTATTGTCTAAAGCAATATTGTCTTATCTACCTAGCTAGCAATAATTAATAGAATGTCTAGTTGTAACGTCGTTATTCCAACCTCCGTCCTCCGATCTTTTTCTTTCCTTACGACCGCAGTCGTCAAAATTTCGAAAAAACAAGGACAGCGCCCAACTAATCCCTTTAAAGGCACAGTACACGTTTGGTAATGACTCTGAAAAGTAATGGCAATAAAAACTTACTTGGTAAGAAGTACAGCAGCTTTGGGTGAATTTTGAGAAACTTTTATTTTCGAAGTACTACTACTACGGTTATGGAAAAATATATCACTTTTTATTCCCAAAAATTTGAATCTGAGAAGCGTTTCTGTCAGAAACGCTTCACAGACTGTGTATTCCTTTTGAAGTGAAATTTTCACAGGTTAGTTTTATTGTATGTACCTACATTTATATCGGATTAACACAATCAGTAGGCTCCAATTACCAAACGTATGCAGCACCTTTAACATGTTTAAAGTTTATAATGTGAACTTGAATTTGAAGTTTTTAACCTGATTTGGTTACTTTGTTTTGGGTAAAAATTTATATTTTCTATTAATTATGCCTTTTAAAATGGAGGTTTAAAATAGGTTTGTGGACTTGGAAGTGTATAATTCAATTATAATTTCATGTGTACTGGCCTGGGCCTGGGCCTGGGCCTGGGCCTGTGGACCAGTGTTAGAGCAGTGGTTATGTCTAGTCTACTAGTCAATTCCAGTCACCCACTAGCTCATAGTGGCAATTTCAATGGCTACTATGATAAGATAACTTTTAACCCTCTTGCTGTCTGACCATTCAATACCATTCACTGGGGTTTTGAATGATAGATAAGCTATGCCAGCCTTGCAATATGATACCATGAGGGAATGCATGTACACAGTACACAGTACACAGTTAGTTCTGTGCACAGTTGTGCCACCATACACAACTTTGGCAGTTGAATGGTTTCAAATGGTTGGTCAACTCACTTGAAAATGTTGCGAACAGTAGGAGGGTTAAAAGACAGTCCTATAAGTTCATAACAGCTCAACGCTGCCACCCAAACTTGCACTCTAAGTATGTACCTTGGTTGTATGTACATGTATTCTGGGCTGTTTAACAAGTTTTACATTTTATTTACAGGTTCTCTTTTTCCGGCACTATTTTCAAGATGGAGAAACTCGAACCACCACGAGGTAAAGAGTGTGCCGTTTGTGGAGAGATAAACATCAGGGGAATGCATATTGATGGTGAAATTGGCAGGGCCAAGAATCTTACCGGCCTCGTCCAGAAGTATGGTGAAATAACTGTATCCGGTGTAATGTGTATGAAGTGTGTAAGACGTGTGCTTATCATACATAAGCATGCAACAAGATTTCATGATTTGTGTCATAAGAAAAGTAGCGACAGCAGAGGGGGTATTTTGTCCAGAGGATGTCAACTTCTCCAGTTCAATAACCCTGTGGAGGACGGAACAGACAGCATAGACTTAGCGAATGTTTATTGCTTACAGTCACTGCCGCAGCTACAGTCTCGGTCACCAGTAATACATGTACCCCAGGGTGATATTGTTATGAAACCATTAGCTCTAAAGACAATTGACTTGCCATTGTCTGTGCTGAGACCTATAGCTCCTAAGCCGAGCCAGTGTGATACACAAGCAGCTGGCAATGGTTCTCTTGTTGATGGGACCCCTCTTGAATGTTCTACTTCTATTATGGATCTTGGGTCTCCACCTAACCCACAGAAACTGCAAGTTAACTCAAGTGTGTCCTCACAAGTCTATGAGTCTGTTATCACAGGTTTAACTTCTATTGAGGGTGTTTCTGATCCCCATGGAGGCAGCCAACCTCCTCCCAAAAAGCCTAAAATACAGCAGCATCAAGACAATAATTGGGACTCAATACCTGTCGGTGATCATACATACGGCAAAGCAATAACTGCAGAAGAAATTCTGAAAAAGCATGCTGATGAGTGGTTAGAGTTACTGGCAGTTGATCTTTACCGCCGAAAGTCCCAAGAACTCATTAGTCCAGACAATCAAAATATCCTGTTAATTAAAGCAGCTGAAGGTCAACTGAGCAAGATTGCGGAAGCGGTAATGAAAATGCCTAAGCTACGGGCAAGAATCATGGCTTGCTTGATGTCGGATGTGAGTAACGCTTTGAGTCGCATCTCAAATCGGAAACGTGGAAGTTTAAGTTGCCTGAAACCGAAAGGTTTTGAAGATAATATGAACTTCGACTGGAACAGTGTCATCCGTGAAATGGATGTGGTTTCGCCAGATCTGCTGAAGCTCTGTATGGCTATGCTCTTCAAACCAGAGAAATCCCAGCTGAATTCGGACAGGATGACTAAGGAGACCATACCAAAGATCGGAATTGTCTTTGCTGTTCTTGTCCAAGGGCGGATCAGAGAGTTGACTAAAGTGCAGCGCATTATTAGTCTGGTGCTTCGTAGAAATGGTTGCAATGGAAAGGTGAATGTTGTCATACTTAATAATTTTTAAAGAGGGGCTCCGAAGTGAGTTTATGTTTTGTGATACACTCATTTTCCAATAGTTGGACTCCTTATGAAAATGGGAAAATAATAATAAGTCTCTAACCTCGCCGTGTAAAATGCCACGATGTTTGATACCCTTTCAGTGCAATTTTTGTCAAAATCCTAAAACATTTGATGATGTCATATTTGGTCTGTACATTTTTGCACGGAGTATTGTTAGTTCATTCCTGAGTCTTGATGACATTCAATATAAACAGCATTGAATTTGACCTTTTGACTGGCGCAACAAGGCCTCTTTGGAATGTACAGACCTATTTGTTGTTTATGTTCGATGAAGTCATGTTTCAAATTTTGCTCTGAAAGAGTATCAAATAAAATAGATTTTGAAAACCATTTTAATGTGAGGTTAGAGACTTGAAATTTGTTTCCCCGCCTTTTTTATGAGGACTCTATCTATTAGAAAGTCAGTGCATCATAAAACTTCATTTGACCTTGGAACTCCTCTTGAAGTCATCTTATTAGTGTAGTGTATTCCGTTGTTTTGGTTTTTCGTAATTCTCACTATGGATATGAAAGATGAGTTTTCAGAAAGTTGTTTCACCATAAATTATTATTATTATATATTTCTGGTAATGAAAACAAGGCTGTCTCATAAGTGAACTTAATCACTATAGCTCGCAAGCCTGAGGAAACCTGTGAACAAGGGTGCTTGCTATGTGAACCAGAAACACTGGTGTTCTTTTACATGCACTACCAATCCTAATACACGGAACTTACAGCTTAATGTCCCATCCGAAGAACAAAAGCGTATCTTGCTCAAGGACACAAGTGCCATGACCAGAACTCAAACCCACACTCTGCTGATCGGAACCATCAGAGCTTGAGTCTGGTGCTCTTAAAGGCACTAGACACGTTTGGTAATTGTCAAAGACCAGTATTCTCACTTGGTGTGTCCCAACATATGCATAAAATAACAAACCTGTGAAAATTTGGACTCAATTGGTCATCAAAGTTGCAAGAAAATAGTGAAAGAAAAAACACCCTTGTTGCACAAATTTGTGTGCTTTCAGATGCCTGAAAAAGGCTTCAGACCTCTTTCTCAAAAACAAGGTTACTTCAGAGGGAGTCGTTTCTCAAAATGTTTTATACTATCAACGGCTCTCCAATGCTCGTTACCAAGTAAGTTTTTATGCTAATATATATTTTGAGTAATTACCAAACGTGTCCAGTGCCTTTAACCACTCAGCCATGACACTTACTTGCAAATGTTATGGAAAGGAGGAGTGGTTGATGGTGCGTTGTGTTATTTTCTATGAACTACAAAAATATTGTCATAACAAACTCCTTTTTCATTAATTTGAATAATTCCAGGCTGTATGGCAGAAGATGAACCCACTAGGGCTGTGCCTCTCGTACACAAGTATGATCACTTTTGAACACGGACTAAGTGCCAACCAAAATACCTGCCTAAACTCCGAGATCACTGCTGAAGGGACCCAAGAAAACGGCGCAACAGTACCTGCCCCAGAGAACAAAAAGGGAACCACACCCGAGACCAAGAAAAGCCCAGCAAAGAAACCAATCCTTAAAATAATTAGAAGAACTGTCACTTCCGACCATGGAGGTACTACTCACAAAATCTTGAACCACTCAAAGTATGAATTTTCCACTGGAGGACCTGGTACTGGAGCTTATGAAGCTGTAACGCGGCCTGCTGTAGCCACGATGAAGACAATGGCAATTGACAATGCAGCCTCACCGATGAACACTCTATCCACACATTTAATAAATAAATACATAAATACCTCATCCAGACTCAAACCTGTTGCAACACAAGTTCCTGACACCCTTCAGGACAATTTGTCGGATGGTGATTTTATTTTTCAAGGAATGACTTTTTAATATTTGTAAACTTGGTCCATTTTTGTGGAGATGTTTCATGCACAGGAAAATCCTGCCAAGCAAAAGTAGGCTTTTAACAAAAAGGCTATGAGATCTTGCTGTTGTACCACTGCTTTCTGCCGAGCAAATGAGTTAATTTTTAAAGGAACATTGACTGATCTAGGCCCAATTTCATAGCTCTGCTTACCATAACCAAAGAATTGGCGCTTATGGAAGCAGGGAATTCCCTGCTTACCTCAAGCGTATTTCACAGGTTAGCAGGGAATCTTTGGTTTTGCACGTGCATACTCCATGTTATTAGTCATTCTTCACTTACACAGCTAGTGCAGACATTCGGAACTTGCCCTTTTAAAGCGAAGAATGGTGATCACGAGCGCAGAACTCGGTGGTAACTAGAGCCATGAAAAAATGGCCCCTGATTTTGGACTCAGAGATGCCAGGTTTTTTTACTCCTGAGGTTGTCATTTTTAAAGAGGCGTGTTTATGAAAAATATATATCTATTTATATAAAAAGTCATGACGATATTCATAGAATGGTTTCTACTTCATGTTTCAATATAAAGACGTTGTGTAAAAGTTGTCAGATGAGATTGCCATTCATTATGTGTACAGCTATGATTTGAACAAATAAAAACATTTCAACATGAACTGTCGTCATCTTTGTGAAAAAGTAACAGATTTTCAAATCCTGTTTTATTGTTTGTTATTGTACTCAGCCAGTGGGTCAAATTTCATTGTTTGTTGGAGTGGGGGTTGCCAAGTAGTGAGGAGTGCCGAGTAGTGGGTGGGGCAGTGGGGGGGAGGGGATGCTTGATTGTGAAGGAAATGGATTGCGAAGGAAATGCTTCACATCAAATTAAATAACCTAAATCGTATTATTAATGCTTGTTTGGAAATGGTGACTGATAACACCTGTGACCCCTCCCTTGAGTTGTGGGGGGGGGGGGGCAGTCAATTAGCGGGGGAGATAGGAGTGAATTCCAAGTGGGGGAGGGTGGTGATAGCTAATAAAAGAAATGCTTGACATCAATTTTAAATACCTCAAATCTGAGTAAGATTATTAACAATTGATTGGAAATGGTGACTGATAACACCTGTCACTCAGTCATGAATACATAAAGTATAAGTTATGGGCTGTCATAATCTAGTTTTCGACACACGACTAGTCGATCATGTGGTAAAAGTGAAAAGTGAGGGCGCTATTTTCGCTCACACCGCGCGCACACTCCCCACTCGATCCTCTCTTCATAAACAAAATGGCGGATAGTTGTGTACGAAGACGACGTCGAGACGACAGTGAAACGGTGGGAAGTGAGGGAGAAGAGGGTAGCATCTCTGGTGGAGAATCTCACTCAGAACATGTAAGTCGTTTTAGTAAAAACCTGATGAAAGATCGTGTACGTTCTTCATACGAATTACATTTTTGAAGTTGTTGGAATTACTTTAGCCCAGTATCCGGTCAAGAGCAACAACGTGCATGCAATGCATGACAATTGTATTGACATGATTACCCCCGATCGATCATGCATTGCATTGTTTGTGTTTTTCGATTGTCCCATTGTCAAGCATTATATATTTATTATTCATATCGATATTAATTTGTTATATAGGCTATTACATTAGTATTTAGTAAATTAGAAGCTCTTGCTGGTTAGCAATAGCATGCATACTGCATAGCAAACCTGCTATTAATATTATACACCTATCAATTGTATGACGCACTATCAGACCCCCGGGGATGGTGCGTCACTGTCCATATGTGGGGACGGATTTGCGTGTCCAAAGACCCACCATGAGTCAAAAAATTGACACACTTGTTGCAGATTTGGACGGTCTTCCGAACGTTTTTTTGACTCACCTTTCGCGGATAGCAACGCACCCACCGACGGACAAATCGACGCACACAATCGCTTGCTATGCTGCAAACGATGCACGCGCAGTGAATACCAAGTATTTCAACCTTGTATGAAAATACATGGCAAGTGTATGCACGAGGCGAGAATGTACTACTTGATCTTCGAGACGTGCGGTTCCCAACGCACTAGCTATCAAACACACGAAATAATCGAGAGGGAACCAGTCTACTAAATAATGCATCTTCGTATCCATCCATGACTCGACGATCGACCCCCAGTATCGTGCATGTGAGAGATATAATATACCACGGGGCAGAGGTTGACAAAACCACCGCGCCATGAATTACATGTGACTAAATAACACACATCCTCGTAATAACTGGTAATGACTGGCCGCTTTCCGATTGGCCGATCGCGTGAATAATTATTTATGACGTAGTGCTTCTCACAGCGCTGTATTCATCACCGCGATCCCGCGGATGTGCTTGCTCTACCTAACGTGGTAAACTTTTATAGTTAGGGGGCGAAGGAATGGCGTGTAGCTGTGGGAGCGATAAGTCAAGGGAAATTCCCTTGGTGAGAAATAACTGCTTGGTCAGAGATGTTTTTACACGTGCATGAGCAATACTGCAGTTTTCGTTTGTCAAACTCAAATACACACGGAAGTGATGGGGGATATTCACACGACTTCGACTCTGCGGGATGTTGTGCTTATAAAGATCGTGAAGAATTATCTCTCGGTCGGTAAATTTTTGGAAACAACATGAAACAACAAGGATTTACAAAATACACTGACACAGGTACATGTACAGTCTCGATGTTAGTTGTCAAAACATTTGGGCTTCCTTATACATCGTCTTTGTTGTTCGTGTATTTTAGAACAAATTCACTTGCCGCCGACAAACGGTTAACCGTTTAGAAAAGTTTGAAACAACGGATAGTAAATTAAACGTATGGTCACAGGCTTACCTCGTATCCATCTATGACTCGACAATCGACCCCCACTATCGTGCGTGTGAGAGATATAATATACCACGGGGCCGAGGATGACAAAACCACCACGCCATGATGCACATTTGGGCTTGGGCAAAAGGCTTGCTATGTGCAGTGTGGAAAATAAACGGCCGTCTGAGCTGGCATGTGGTGATCGCTGACTTTCTGGCGGTAAATTCCCGACCCTCGGGCAACATAAATGTTAACAAAATAATACCAACATCATTTTACACAGACGGGGAGGGTGGGTGCATTTTTATTCTCCACTAAATAAACAAAATAAATGTTGAAATGGACATCGACGGACCATGACGTACCTCGACGGACCATGACGTACCTCGACGCACCGCTCGAAGATTTTTTTGACTAACCACTATTGGACTTGACGTACCCACAGTCACTTTTTCCGAGAGTAAAGACGCAAACTTGACGCACCATCCCTGGGGGTCTGATAGTGCGTCATACAATTGATAGGTGTATTATAGCAAGCCCACCTTCTTTTGGCTGTCTGTGTACTGCCTCCCTCTGTAAAGTCTCTTCTTTAGTTTGAAGAATTACGTCAGTCTTCTTGCTTGTTCCTGTAAACAGTGTACTGTAAATCATGTATTGTAAGTGTAAGAAGAAGAAAAACCAAGCTTCCATCGTCATCAATGAAAGTTCCGATCAAAATCGCCCATTTTTCCGTGTTTCCGTAGAATCTTCAAACTGGTGAGTATTGTTTCTTGAAATTAACATATTTATAGTTGCCCTTTGACTTTGTAAAAATAATGGTTAAATTTGATTATTTTAAGGTTCAAACTGTCAATCAAACTTTTGAATGTGCACATGCGCACATTCGAGTACAAGCAGTCCCAGCCCTGATACTTCGGCTCTGAAGGGGCAAGGCAGTTTTGCCTTGACTTTTTGTAAAAATTTAGGGCACCAAGGCAATTTTCAGAAATTTCAAAGGGCACCAAGGCAATCGTAAAAAGTTGCGAAGGGCACCAAGGCAATATTGGAAAAAACACATATTTCATAAATTATTCATAAAATGCACATCACTCAGTTCTTCTGTTCTGCTAGTTTCCTTCATGACATACATGTACATGTATGCAAATTGGACACCTTTTTCAGGTAAGTTTTTTTTTATGTAATTTTTTTTTTATGTAAGTGTTTTTTTTCATGACATAGGATGGGATTAATATGAGGTAGAAATGACTAAATAACACAACTTTTTTGCATTTACAAGTGCAACCAACAAGTGGAGCCTTACAATACATGTTTCTAAGTTTTGGTCAAAGGAGAGGAGACTCGATGTTTGGCAAGTTAAAACAACAAAATTGTATCTAGGGACTGTTTACATCGCGCGCAGTGAGGTAAAAGATTCGCCTCGTATAAAGGACAACCTACGATGTCATGAAGAAAAAAAATTACATAAAAAAATAATTACCTGAAAAAGGTGTCCAATTTGCAGCATTTTAATGCTGCAACATTTAGTTGAGCCAATTTCTTTTGCTTGGTTCTTTCCTGGTACGGCATTTTGAAAGCTTCTGAAGAACCAAAAAAGCAACCAACGTTGGTTGGACACATCACCTAAGCCAAGCAAAGCAAGCAAGCTGCATAACAACAGCTTCTTCTCGGTAGTTTTTCTTTTTCGAACAGTCCCACCTACTGGGGCCGAGCGAATATTTCAGCGCGTACGAGGTTGAAACGATGTGCACGTGTTTATTGTGCGTGTTTTACAGTCTGGGCACCGACTCGGATAGGTGTACACATGCAGTGCTGCATACACGTCGTAGTGTGAAGCTGACTGTTGTGATGATCGTTGTATATGTACAATGTATGTACGATGTTTCCATGTGTGTGTTCTGTGCGTGTTGTTCGTTGCGTTAAATTTTTATTAAACGTATCACCATGGAGGTAGGAATCACACAGACATCGCGACTTTGGACAGTTGCTATTTCGGCTAATTCTCTGTCATTTTTAGAGATGAATGTCGAAAAGAGGGATTTTTGAAGGGCATTGCGGCAATAGGTAGGGGCAACGACGGCAATTGCCGTCGTTGCCGTCGTGAAGTATCAGGGCTGCAGTCCGAATGAGCGAAGTGGTCCGTGTAACTCACTGCCTACGAAAATGCGTTAAACATTGACCCAGTAACTGGGGCGCTGTACTCCTTTTTTGAAATTTTTACATTATCGGTTGTACTAGCGCCCCAGGTTATTATTGTATGGTCATGTCATGATCCGACTCTCAGTAATATCGACAGGTGCCCTGCCTCAAACCGCGTAGTCGTTACGGTTGAGGCGGTTGCCCTGCCTCGACCGTGACGTCTTAGACGGGTGCCCTGCCTCGACCGTGACGACTACGCGGTTTGAGGCAGGTGGGCACCTGTCGATATTACTGAGAGTCGGATCATGACATGACCATACAATAATAACCTGGGGCGCTAGTACAACCGATGATGTAAAAATTTCAAAAAAAAGGAGTACAGCGCCCCAGTTACTGGGTCTACGTTAAGCAAGGCTTTCTGCTCACCCATGGTGTGTGTGCAACAATTTTGTGGACATTTCGTTGAGCTTTAAAACGTTTGTAATTGAAAGAGAAGGGAACTATCTTCTCCATCTTTAACATTTCGGCAGTTTTAAGTATAATTCGCAAGAGGTCACCAATGTAAAGTATTATATAATATATATATATAAACAAAATTATTGAGAAAATAGGAAAAACAAATTGAACTTTTTAAATTGAGTATTATTATTATTTTTTTAAATATTTTTTTATATGACAATATTTTGGGGTTTTCGAAAGACCTTTTCTCTCCTACAAGCTTAATTTGTTTATAATGTTTTTTAAAGTATTGTTTCACAATTTTTTTTTGGTATAGGTTGATATGATTAAAGCTTACTTTTGATGGTGTGCATTAATGAAAAAACTTGTTACAAAGTATTTATTTACTGTAATTTCAAATATTAAAGAAAACAGTTTCAACTAGACTATTTGCTAATTATTTTTCCCTTTTCTATTATCTTTCATATTCAGAATGCCTGTTTCTGTTGATGTATGGCGGCTAAGAGTAAGTCTTTTCAAAATGCCTCCATCCAAGTCATCAAGGCAAGCCGGCCAGTTAAACGGGTGGCAGAGTGATGAGTTTGGCCCATCAGTTGGTGTGATGATTTGCCTCCTTTTCATCAGAATGGTGGCAGTTAATTTCGTCCAACATCCATATGCACCAGACACGAGTGGAAAGGAGAATGAACCTAACGAACCTTCAATCATTCCCTATTTGCAGCTGAATCTTCTTTTGGCTGGTGATGTGGAGGAAAATCCTGGGCCATCTTCGCTTCTAAGTGAGGCTGACTTAACCGTTTTAAGAACAGGGGAGGAGCTGAACGAGAAACCATCGACTCTGCTTAACAAGCACATCCACCAGTTATACCAACTCAAGCAACAAGACAAGAGCATCACATGGGGGGATGTCATCATTTGGTTGGCACAACTAATGGTGAAGCCTGTGACTGATCTTCCAAGTGAAGCTGCCATTCAAAGCCAGTGGAACCGGCTGAAAACAGAACGGCTAAGCTTGCTAAAGCTTAAAAGCAGACATCCTGAGAGACCTTCGATGTGGCAGGAGACTCCCTATACAGTGGCTGTCAAAAAGGGACCAGTAGGGCCAAGGTTGAGCAGTGCTCCATCAACAAGCACATCAGAACTTGCGACCTTGAAAGATGTCAGCAAAAGCTTGGCAAAGGAGGTCCATGAGCTAACTGAAGAAAACAAACTGCTGAGGCAGAGACCATCCCCTCGCAAAATAAAGGTTGTCACAAGAAAAGAGAGGAGGCAAAAATCCCTAATTAACCCTAACTCCCAAAGCATTTTTACTAGAATCCATCCCTAACCCAACACATTCCAACAGCTTATACTACCATGAGATGGGAACTGTACCCAATCTTAGGGGGACGATACACAACCTAACAAACTCCAACAGGCCTTTTTTGTTTGATTTTGTTGGAGTGTGTACACTTGGCATGTGCAAAATTTGATCAGTGAAATCACACAGTACCCAACATAACATAATCCAACAACTATCTCATTAGACCATGGAGGAAAGAGCAATGCCAGACATGTACATTTCACGCATCCACCATACCCACTCAATCAAATTCAAACACCATTACTTGTCAGCAAGGATACACAATCCCACAGAATCAAACACCCAATCCTAACTTCACTGTACTTAACCTAACAAAATTAAACACTTTGCCCTGTTTGAATTTGTTAGGGATTGTTAGGGTTAAGGAACAGCTTGACACTCTCCCAAAGGTCTCCACAAAACTGGACATAGAAGAAAAACAAGTTTCCTCACTTGAGAAAAAGAAGCGCTCGTTAAGTTTAGAGAAAGAACGCCTCAAGAGCAAATTTGTAAAACTAGATGAGTCCACTGAGGGAAGCATTGCAGACATGAAGACTACCATTGAAAATGTGGAGGAAGAGCTTAACTTGGCCAAAGAAGAAATACTGCAATTAAAAGAGTCGAATGCACATCTGAAGAGTCTGGACTCTGGAGGATAAAGAATCTGGTGTTAGCAAAACTGTTGAAACCGAATGATAAGGGCCACCTGTCCTATAGTCCACAAGCTCGTCTTTGCGTCTACAAACTTTTGTCTCTCCACATTGGGTTTGAGAATGTGGGGAAGACAATTGAGACAGTTTTAAACCTGGTAGGCAAGACCGCTGATCAGCTACCATTCGGCCGAACAGTCTCGCACATGAACGATGAAAGATTGCTCATCTCTCAACATCAAATGCAAGAACAGAACAGAAAAACAGAACTTGACTCTAGTGACGGATGAAACGCCAAAAGAGGGTGATATTTACATGACGTACACAGTGTCTGATAAGGAGAGTTCATTTGTTCTTGGACTTAAGGAAATTGTACCAAGAGTGTCTCTTGGTACATTAAAAGTAATTCTTGATGACATAACAGATGTATGTATTACCATGCAGCACCAGACAATGAAAAGGCATACACAGGTCAACAAATTAAAAACACCATGAGCGACAGAGCTGCAACTGAAGCTAAATTTAATGATATTCTTGAAACCTATAGAGATTCATGCCTTCCACTGTATACAGAAGGATGGAACAAGTTCTCAAAATCTGAAAAGAGAAAATTATCACAGATGAACAATTTCTTTTGTGGTTTGCATTTGCTAGTGTCAATGGCTGAATCAATTAGCAAATCTTTCAACATTTTTGAAAGTGTCTGTTTGGGTGCAGACAGAGTTGGTACAGACAGAGTTGGTGTGAAAATCTTTGGGACTGATAGTGGTACAGTCCGTCTAGTTGCTTCAAGTAAAGCGTTGGCCAAAGGTGCAGATGAAAAAAGTGGATGCCACAGAGCATGGAAAACAAATATATTAACAAAGGCATAAACAAGCGATGTTTACAGAATTTTAGGGGAATGCGTTTTAATATTGTTTTTCATTTAGGAGGATGTATTTTCATATTCATGATAAAGTTAGTCCTGTTGACATTCAAGTTCCTCTGTTTTTGGCTGGATGCAAAGTTTTGGGAATTCTTAATAAATTGATAACTGCACCACTTGGCAGATAACTGAGGACTGTGGTCACATTTTAGAAATGGGCGATCATTACACAAAGTTACATTCATTTCTCCATGAGAAGTTCTCAATCAGTTTGTTGAAGGAGAAACAAAAGTTTGCATTTACTGAACATGGTAAACCGAAACCATGGGAAACTGTTAGGAATCATTAATGTTTAATTTCATAGATGTTGCATTATCTGTAAGTGCAGGACAGTCAATTTAAAAAGTTACCCAAGATCAAGACAACATTTCTATTTCCCTTCTTATTGGTAAGACACTTAACCACTCATTTGCATCAGAAGGTATGGACAAGGTTTCATATTTAGGAAGGGTAATTAGTCAAGTAACTGGCTTTCCTGACTGGTTCAATGTTATTTATGAGAATGATGATGCTGTGTATTAAACAGAGTGGTTTATGATTACAGGGAAGGAAACTTAGAAATAGTCCCCGAAGCTTTATCTACATAGGGTTACATGGAAATATGGCATTTCAATTGACAATTTTAGCATTTTGTGACTAGTTCTTTTTGTTCTTTGGTTGTTTTAATAATCACCATCCTTAGCAAAGATAAAAGTGAAATGTAAGATCTCTGTTATCATACCATGTATACATGTATGTGCTTCTATGGTAGTATCCCTTCAGTAACTGAAAAAATTAAGTCTCTACTGAGTTGCAATGCAAAGTTATGGACATGAAATGTCCAAATGTCCAAATGTTTGTTTACATATTTGTTTACCTAACAAGTGAGTTGGCAATATGAGGTAAACAAATACAAACTTTAATAGTTAATTAACTTGACTTAATTTTTACAAGGAGTTTTCAAAATGTTGTATTAATAATAATAATAATATGGATTTATATCGCGCTTTATCACACCCAAGGGCGTCTCAAAGCGCTTCTTAACATTATTACCCCTGGTCACTGGGCCATTTATTTCATTCCTTAAACCATCTCAGCTCCCTGGGGAGTATACAGCCTGTGCTGCAATATATGCGCTACTAAGCTAAATCAATCACAAGAACCATCTCTGCCCTCACAGGTACCCATTTTACCCCTGGGTGGAGAGAAGCAATTATAGTTAAGTGTCTTGCTCAGGGACACAAGTGTCACGACCGGGACTCGAACCCACACTCTGCTGAACAGAAACACAAGAGCTTGAGTTCGGTGCTCTTAACCACTCGGCCACGACACTCCAATGATGTGTAGCAATTGACATGCTAGTTTGTTTATCTTAATTTATCATATTTGATGGTTAAAGGGCATTAACTAATTATTAACTGATATTTTTGTTTCCATGACAACATAGTTTAATCTAATTAGTGCCTGTTATTTATCAAACTCTGCTGTTAAAAACTTCTGTGTCATTACTACTGGATGTGAAAAATTTAGACACTTAATAAACTTCCTATGCAAAGTTATAGCCAAAGCAACTTGTTTACTACTTTGTTTACTTTCGTTCTTCGAACTAGATGTGAAACTGATAGTAGGTCCACCGTCCTGTGTTTTGTGTAATGCATGTAAAAGAACCAATCGGTCTGCTCAGACAGTGTTTCTGGCAGTGGCTGCTGAATGTGCTGCAGCACCTTGTCAAAACCCTGATAAGGTACAATGGGTCTCATATTTTAAGTACTTCAGAAACTTGTCCTAAAAAATATCAAGTGCTTTGTGATGCACGTAGAGAAAAACTATATGAACTAGCTATTATTACTAGTTCTGTGGTACCTGTGTGTAGGAGGGTTAACAAAAACTGGCACCAGAAGGAGCCACCGGGTTTTATAACAACACAATTTTAAAATATTAATACCCTTATTTAAGGAATTAAGAACAAGATATTAGAAATGTATTTTGATTTAATGAATACTTTGTTCTGCAGGAAAGCGATACCATTTTAGACAGGGAAGAAGACACAGATGATTATGAAAGCGCTGAGGAAAGTCAAAAAGAGGTAAAATGTTGTCTTAATCTTGTCTCCTGAAACTAAGTTTATATGCACAAGTTCCATTTTCACATCCAGAGCACCAGCCTTTTCCATCAGTAAAGTTTTCTTCTGCGTTCTCCCTTAACAACAGTGGTCAGTTGGCCAAATACCAGTTAAATCACCAGAGGACCAGTCAAATTCACTCCAAGTGGTCTAGCTGGCTAGTTCAGTGTTGGAAAACATATCTATTTTACATGAAATACATGTATCTATGGACTAGTGAAATGACAAGCTAACTGGTCCCGCTGGCCAGTCACTAAAAGAGTTAAGGACAAAGCCTGTTGACTGATGGCATTATTTGATTTCCATTTGTTGGTAAATTCCTTCAATACAAAATGAAAACATTCCCTCCCTCTGCATTTTAAGTGACAGCAACTTCAAATTTGATTCTCACTCGCCTCTTTCTAATGTGAGATAAAAACCCATCTTTTTAATGCTGCACTTTGTAGTGTTTTTAATGGGATTTGTTCTGTTACAAACATGTGTCTTTTTTGTCTTGTGTTTGTTTTTCTTCTATGGTCTCCTTGCCAGGTAGTTATAATTTTGTTCACACAGTAAGGGTTATAGGTGTCTGTCTCCTGAGAAGATTGAACTTTACCGGTGCGAGCTTAGTAACTATTTATTCTTTGATTGTGGGACAGATGTGTCCCCTTACTGTGGTTTGGGCACTGGCCTAGTGACCAGTCTTGTTTCTTTATAATTATCTTCTATTCTTTATTTCTGTGCATTATAAAACCTGTTATATGCGCTCTAAATCATTTGTATGTTAGGGGCGCAAAATATAAATCTTACTATAGTTCAGGCCTGATTCTCTGTTTAAGGCAAGGTTTTCCGTTGTTTAAGTGAATTGAAAACTCAAAGTAGAATGTTTCAAGGGGCACCACTGAGGTAACCAGAGCATGGAGTTAGTTGCCCTACTTTTTATTGCCTGCGTAAAGTATCAGGCCTCGATGAAGAATCATGAATGGGGAAAGCTTGCCTTTTGCTGGCTGATTGTCGTTTTGCTTTATTTTTCTTTCTTGGTTTTGATCTCTAAATGATGTATAATGACCTCCTGTTTAATGCGCTTTATAAATGCTTTTAATTTTTTTATTAATGTGAAGTCTCTCTCGACCTACGCCTGATTTGAATATTAAGACATTCATCTTACTCTGATTCCACTGTATATCAGGACGCCACTAAAGATGCGGTTCAAGATGGTGCCGACAACATCCAGGCTGGAGATGGTGAGATTGAAGAAGTGGGCGGAGACAAGGAGGATAGCCAGGATGATGCAGAGGAGGATGGGGAAGAAGATGACCACGAAGAAAGTGGGAAGGAGGAGGTAAGACAAGATGTGCTGAGTTCACAACAAAATCTCAATCATTTCTTAACCCCAACTTTTTTGTTGTCACCAGGGCCCTATTCCATAAAGCTTGTAAGAACAAAATCTTGCTAAGCAGAGAAAATACTTGCTTAGTACAAACAGGTTACCAGCCAACATTCCATAAATTAAAAATTTGTTTCAATTGGTGCTCCACTTATTTTTAGCTTAGCAAAGAAATCTGCTAAGCAAATATTTTCTGCTAAGAGCTTTATCAAATAGGGCCCGGCCAGCTGGACCAATTATCTTTTGATTGCACTAGGTTGCTGACTTAAATATCTTCAAGATACTTTTAAGTCAATATTTTTATTCGTATTGGCCTTTTATTTTGATGACATAAAATGAAAATTTTGTTGTATTTCTTTAAAACTTTAGCTTTAATTTTTATGCCTTATCATTCTTTTTGTATTGATGAATTGATGTATTATTTGCCGTAAACTGTTGTGATACCTTTTTGCGTAATAACGCTATAAGAGTTTGGATTATTATTATTATTTTTCGCCATATAAATGATCAGGGGCCCAATTTCATCTAGCTGCTTAACTACAGAAAGTAGCTAAGCACAACAAAATTGTCCTTACCAAGGTTACCAGCTGAAATACCATGACACATACTGGTATCACGCTCATTTTCACTCGCATTGTTTAGGCAATGTTTTCTGCTTAAGCAGCTCTCTGAAATTGGGCTCTGATATGATCACTGTTAGCAGAAACACTGTTAACGTAACCCCTCACCTTTTCGCTAAGACTTCTCTTAGATACAGTTCAGGGAGCATCTCAAAAGTCTGGCACATTTTAGGCACATTTTAGGCACAAAGAGCATTCCCGTAAGCTCACACCCTCAATCCATTGGACCACTTATCTAGGCCTACATTAGACAGTTCTGCTAAAACTCATCATTGTGCCGAAGTACAGGAGCAATTATAAATGGGTGGACACACATTATTATTTTGAATGCTTCAGTGGAATATTCTGGCGGTCTTACAGAACAGTCCACGTGCATGCACTGGACTACTTATCTCGTCCAATCAGAACGCTCCTACTGCTCCAACTTTTCAGACGCTCCCTTAATCCCCCAAAGTAGAATAAGTCGATTCTGCTCCATCCAAATAAATCAAATTTCTATCTCATACTTTTGAATAATCTACTAGTGATATTGAAAGTACTTTTCAATGTTAGTTGTTATTGTTTTCAAGAAGTTTGACTGGTTTCTCTTCTTTTTGATCCCCGAGAAGGATTTAGAAAATGAAGAGAGCAAGAAGAACTTGGATGCGGATCAGGACCTGAAGAATCCTGCCTACATCCCAAGGCGTGGCCCGTTCTACATGCATGATGTTAGGTCCATGGAGACCAAGGACGATGAGGAGGAACAGAAGTAAGTAACTAAACAGTAAATCAGGGCTCATCCTTAACACTAGCCCAGCGTACATTGTGTAGTCAGAAATGCTACGGGCTTGTAAACACCAAATCTCAACTTGCTCCGTGGGCTACTAGAAACTGTGCAGCCCACTTGTTTAAAATGCTCATATTTTCTTCCTTTTCAGATGTAAATAAAACATTTAAAAAAATGTGTTAATTGTTTTTTGGAGTGTGTTGTATCTTCAATTGATCGTTAATTAAACTGGTTGTGAGAACTACCATTAATACATTAAAAAGATAGATTTACGACAATACACGTTTAAAATCTGGGCTACTAAAACTTCCTGGAGCAAGTAGAACGCACAGTTTACTAGCCCGGTGGGCTGCTTTACTGAAAGCTTAAGCGCAAGGCCTGTAAATGAATCTTGCTCAATTTTGTAGCTGTAAATATTTTGCAACAAAGATGGCGTTCGGTACTACGATGTACAAATTTGCTTTAAAGTTTTAAAATGTCATTTAAAATTGCTCACTTTCCAATGCTTTATTTTCCTTTCAAAAGACCCAAGGAGAAGAAACAGTTGTGGAAGGAAGAGAACAAATGGCTCCATGATAAGTATGAAGAGTTTGATCAAGCACCGAAGTCACAAACAGAAATGGTCAATGTGTATGGCTATGATGTACGCAGCTCTAACGAGTTACCTACGTCTGGATTCTCAAATCAGCGCAGGTAGGTCTAAGCTTTTACAGTTTCCTGCAGCAACAGAAAAATAGTAATTTCCAAACATGTGGATTATGAAGTCATCTTTTCTTTTATTTATGAATGTCTGAGATAATTATGTTTTTTTATTTATATTCAGGAATCCTACACGAGGTCGTCGCGGAGGAGACAGAGGACAGCGGGGAGGAGATAGAGGCCCACAAGGAGGAGATCGAGGCCCGCGTGGAGACAGGGGCCGTCCGAGGTACAACCAACAAGATCGATTTGAGAGGCGTGATGGGAGAGACAACGATTATGACCAGTCTGAGAGGACCAGCCCCCCTCAATATGAAAGAAACACCAGAAGTAGGCAGCAACCAGTGTTCGAAAATAAACGACAAACAACAACTGAGGAATCTGTTAGCCATAACGATAGCCCAGAGAGGAACAATGGCAATGATAAAAGCCCAAACTACACACGCAGTGATCACCCTTGGTCTGGGAGATCACGAGGTCGTGGAAGAGGTCGTGAAAGAGGTCGTGGTAGAGGCAGAGGACGAGATAACATTGACCATAGTGGTCAGAATACTGATGAAAACGCTGCTATACCACATAAAACTGAATGGATTAACAGTAGCTCAAATCGTAGGGACCGTCAGCATGATTATAACAAGGATGGGATGAATACACGTAAAGACAATGAGAGAGGGCATCGACAACCGATGCAGGAAGATTTCCCCCCACTAGGCGCTGATCCACGCAAACAAGAGTCAAGACAGCCCAGATCCTACCAGCGGGACCGTCACCAACCAGCCCAGCAAGAACAGACCGGGAATGGAGGGGGTAGCTGGGCTGGGGTGGTGACACGCCAGAACAAATCCGATCACAGTGAGGCCACAACAGGGTGGTCTGATGGAGGGTCACACCCCGATGCTCCGGTGAAACAGGAACCAAGTAAACCCCAGAGAGAGACTAGGTCGTATCTACGGGACCGTCATCAGCGGGTTAAACAAGAGCCGGAGAATCAAGAGGACGAATGGTCGGGGGACGTATCTACCCAGATGAGTAAGATGAACATAAATGAAGACAAACAAGATGGTTCACGTCAAAATGAAGTACAACACACCAAGTCACAAGGACTGCTTCCAACTCCAGAACCAACCGGTAAATATTCTCCATGCAGTCGTTAACATGGCTTTCCAGTGGACCACAGGCCCCCGAGGCCAGTGATTTGAGCTTTTGGCCAAGTCTGCTGGTCTTTTCTTTTCAGACTTTGAGTCCGACAAAGATCTTTCAAGTATACCTACCCTGAAAACAAATGAGATAAATCTTCTCTTATTTCTTTTTCAACTAACAGTTTATATGTAGAAAGTGTTTCTCTTTTTGATTCTGGTCTTGTAAAAATAATTGAGGTGCAGTAAAAATTAGGAGAAGCAAGCCCTGTTGTCTTGTGGAACTTTCCCCCTAAATTTGAGCCTTGATTTAGGGTTAGTCAAAAGAAATGCAACAATATAGAACGCTGATTTTAACCATCTATGTAACTTTCATTTTTGTTTAAACTAGGGCAAGTGGAATCACCTCAGGATGGTGGAGACAGACTTTATAGTGACAAAAGAGAGGTAAGACCTTTATGTGGTTTGTGAGAGTGCCTGGAACTGGTTGGCTGTAAAATTCCTCTCGTGATACAGCCCTGAAAGTTCATGTTAATTTTGTACTTTGTCAAAGTTTTGCCTTTTCATTTTTGTCTTTAATAGCCTCCCAGACCAAAGCGATACTCTTCCCAGCGTCAACGTCCAGCGGCCGATGCCACACCAATCACCCAACCCCAAGCTGTCTTAAACACCCCACAGTTCTACCAAACTGGTCCCAAGGGACCCCCACCAGGATACCAGAGGCAAGGCAACACACCGCCAGTGACAAGCTCCCCACAGCACACCATGGCAAATACGGCCCCGCCCGTGCGTGGAGGAGCCACTCCCCCCGGGATGGGCGTGGTTGTTCAGCCATCATCACAGGGTCTTCCTGGGGTCTTACCAGGGACTGTTATGCAGCAGGGGATTATTTTGCAAGGAGATGTGCCACTTCACCCACGTAAGCTCTCTTTAATTTGCACATCTGTTTGCAAAATATGGAAATACGCATCCCACAAATTTATCATAGTTGAAATTAGTTTGATGGATTTGTTACTGAATATGAAATGTCCAACTCCTAGCAAGACTTGATTGATATACAATACTTGGTTCTTCAGCGCACACATCCACAAGGACCCCAATGGAATTAAGTCTAAGTTATTGGATTTTTGGGGCTATCCTTGGATAACTTTGTGCAGTTTTTCTTTCTTGTTTTCTATTTTGGTTTATTTTATTTCGTTGTTTAACATACTGATGTTGTGTATGTATTTTTGCCATGTTCTTGCTGTATTTTATCAGAATAAATTCAAATCAATTCAAATCAAATCAAATCATCCTAGTAGCGAGATTAAGGCGCTTTACAATATTTTTATCTCTGCTCATCAGGCATGCTCGGACCTAATTTTCTCAACTTCCTGGGGAGCATACAGCCCCAAGCTGCTTATAATTATTAGCGCTAAGGGGTAAACATATCCAACACAATACTGTCTGAGTGAGCACTTCCAAGGTTTTCATTTATACACCTTGTTTAAGGGAAGCAATTATAGTTAAGGACCTTGCTCAAGGACACAAGTGTCATGATTAGACCGGCCACGACATACCACAAAGTGAGAAGCCGGGCATACAAACCTTATCCGAGTTATTGTAAAGTGTAATACTTAGATAAATTTGGTGCTGGTGCTGTTGGCAAGATTGCCCAGCGGTTTGATAAAAGTTTTATGTGAAAGATTCTCCATTTCTAAAGAAAGAGTTTTGCCCAAAAAGGAAAAATAAATAAAAAATTTGGTTATCAATAATAATCATTATGAAAATCATTATGATATTGTTAGATCATAAACTTTCATAGACATTGCATCTTTTTGTATTACTTATAAATTGCTGTGTGGTTGAATTGTTTTCCTCAATGCAGGTATGCAGCATCCTTCCCCTACTCACATGGCGAACCCGTCAATTATCCATCAACAGGGGGCGTTTCCCCCGCCACCTTCTCATTTCGTCGTCAACTACGGAGGTCCTCCTGGACAGCAGTACCAGCTTAACAGCCCGGTACCCATACCGGCATTCCCTCAGGGCACTGTACCAGTGAGCATACCAGTGAGTATACCAGTGAGTATACACTGTATTAGTCGTCTCTAAGCAAGCGTTTTAGAAAAATCCCCCCCTCCCCCCCCCCCCAAAAAAAAAGCAGTAATCATTTGATAATTCAATGTTTCATTTGTTGTGATATCACTTAACAACTTCAGGTCGGTATTGACAAAAACTATTTCCATACCCACCGGCGAAATGTTTTTGCAGAACTTTTTTGAGTTTCTTGATTAGTCATTTTCCTTTGAAAATATTGTTGCCACAATGAAACCCTGACTTGACAAAGTAAGAACATTGAGTAGGCGGCACTCAGAAACTTTGCCGTGAGCCTTGGTCGAATGTCTACCATGGTATGCAGTAATCTCGGAAAGCTCAGACTTGCCTCCCATTGAGTTGAATATAATGACGAACAATGGTGGAAGCCCGTCCACTGTGGTATGCCACAATGGGTCGAAGGTCTGGAATCAAGGGTTACACAATTTATTCCCCGGAGAGGGATTTTACAAGGCAAGTTTTCCAGAACCTGTTGTCACTCTTTGTACGGGCGAAGCAAAGTGTATCACGGTAGGTGCCTGCCTGTGCACGCTACTCAGTGGAAAGTCCGGGTGGATAAAAATGTATAAAGCCGTCTGGCTGTCAGCAAAAATCTGAAATTCTGGGCATTAAAAAATGTTTGCTGTTAGTCTGTCCCCAAAACAATTGCGGATAAAAACGTCATCCAGCATGAAGTTGTTAAGTTGGTAAATGAAATGAAGTATCTTGGACAAAATTATGGTTGAAATGAAATTACAGACATGTTCTTATTTTATTTAACAGTTAAACGGTTGTACAAAGTTTGTATTATTTTCCTTTCTATTTTCAGAACATGCCACCCCGCTCACAACCCCACTCTATTCCACCACACCCCTTACCCCAACCTACCCAACCTCTGCCCATACAAGTCCAGCCAATTATAAACCAGCAGACACCGCCTGTTCAGCCGCTACCCCAAGGAGTTCAGCCTTTACCCCCAGGGGGCAGTGGGGCACCACTGCCGGCTGGTGGACCTGGTCAACCTCCATCCCAAACATTCGGGGGAGTGACGTATTACTCACCCCAGCAACAGCAGCTGGCAGGGAAGAGAGTGCAACCAAAGAGAACCGCTAACCCTATACGTATAGAAGAACCACCTGAGGTAAGACTACATGTACAAGTGTGCATGTACTTATGTATTGAAAGGTTTGGAGTCTTGGAGATATTTAGCCTTTACTCAAGCCAATCTATTAGTTTATATAACATTTTCTCAAGCCGTCTTCTAAACAGCACAGTGGTGTACTTCACATATCTTTTCCTTCATATGTTTGTGCAGCGTCCAAAGCGACAATCGGAACAGTCTCAAGAAATTCAAGAAGATTTAGCACAGCAGCAGCAATTGTATATGCAGCATCAACAACTGCAGCAGCAACAACAACAGCAGCAACAACAGCAGCAGCAACAACAACAACAGCAGCAACAACAACAGCAGCAGCAACAACAACAGCAGCAGCAACAACAGCAGCAGCAACAACAAGCCTTTGAAGGTGGAACTACATAGTACATATCAAATTAGTAGGATTTTATACATTGGAGTTGACCCTTTTGAGACCATTTATTTCTGTATAATAATCACCATACGCCCAGAAATGACTAATATTGTTAACCCAATTTTTTCTTGAAAAAGTGTCTGCAAAAAAATTATTAAATAGAAATTTGATTTTGTTTAAGAAACATAGATAGAATGTTAACAAGGAAAACACTGGAAAACGTCAACTCAAGACATGCACTGTGACCTTAACCTTTTTGGTTGAAGTAGGTCGGATCTTGCAGCCGTTTGCGGCTGCTTGGGTATTTTGGTACCAGCTGTTTTCGGCCTCTGTGGTCTCTAAAGGCTTAGTAGATCTCTTCCATTCAGTAGTTTTTTTTATTTTAATGTGAAATATTTTTATCAGACTCCCTACAAATAGAAGGTTGCTTTGGAAAATTGATAGAAATGTTTGAACTCTGCTGCAAACTTGTTAGAAAGGGAAGGTTTGTGTGAAGGCAAAGGGGTTGTCAAAAGTTGTCAACATTTTTACGGAGACTACATACGACTTATAAAAGGTGTGTCAAATTTTAATACTCAAATAATGCGAAACATTTTTGAAAGAAAATGTTGATAAAAATACTTCTTGGGGGGTGGGGAGGGGAAGTAAGGGTCCCTCAAAAGTAGTACTTTCTGAAAAATGTTGACAACTTTGGATGGTCCTAACATAGAATATTAATTTAAGTTTTGGAACTAGACATGCGTGGAAGTTTGGTCAATTAAAATATGTCAAAAAACTTTTCTTCATTTTGTACTTCTATCTAAACGCTAAGATTCAGAGTTTTGACCTCTTTTTTTGTAGTTGTTTTTTTCCCCGTTTTTTATCTGAGATTGTTTTTACTTATCATTGGATTTTCACAAAGAAGTGAATTTATAATGAAAAGATAATCATTTGAAAATCTTTTGGAATTGTTTTATCTACTTGTGTGAAATGGAAATTTCATTTCTCTTCTCATTTGTTATGAAACACTTTGATAGTGCCTGTAGTCTTACTGTCTGTCTGTTTGTTTGTCTATCTGTCTGTTATTTTGTCAAGTCTATTGTTCTTCCTGCCCATTCAAACCAGACAAAAGACCCCCCCCCCCCCTTCGGATGTTATGTGCATGCTTTACAAACATTAATAAAAACAAATCGTAATTCTCCCACAATAAATGATTCCATTTTTTGACGAATTGTTTTGCAAACAAAATATTTTTGATATCCTTCAAAACAATTGTGGATATTCATTTATTATTGCAATTATTTGCATCAGTTATGTCCACTATTAGAAAAGGTACATTTAATAAATAGCCAAAGGTAGATCACAGAAAACAGCATAAGTTAAATCGACCAATAGTAGCATTCCCAATAACAAAAGACAGTCAAAACATTCTCAAATATATGCATCCATATTTACAGTTGAAAGAATAACCGGTAGTATTAAAACCATTATAAACATTCAAATGAACATAATCCTTTTTGTTGTATGTATTTTATTTAACTTGTAAAAGGGTGGTGTTTTATTTGCATTTGTCTGGCCGACACTTACATGCTAACAAGAAGAAAAAATGCTAACAAGAAGAAAAATGGTTTGAGCTAATAATTGTTTGTTAAACAAAAATGGTTTACAAAAAAATACTTGAATATTAACAATTATGACAAGAGGAAGACTTAATATTGCACTTTTCCTTGTATCAATGCATTCATCATTTAGTAATGATTTTTATTTTGTGTTGAGCAATCTTTCACATCCGGGGCCCAATTCCATGGCTTTGCTTAGCGTGGTATTCTGCGCTTACGTCCCATAGAGTTATGTGCTTTACAGGGTTCGGTAAGCACAGGAGTCTGTGGTAAGCAGAGCCATGAAATTGGACCCTGTTGTATGTTAATTTTTACCCTCTTCAATGTCTTTTTAAAATACAAATCAATTAACCAAACTCTGAATAAGGCACTTCAGTGTACATTTAAAAATTGCAAATTTGTTTTATACAATTTCCTTTTTACAGGGCTAACTGATTTTGTGTAACTTGTTCAACTTATCTTGTATAGATCTACATGAAACGTAACGGGGTAAATACGTTTGCCTATAGTTGCGCTGGTAGAGTTAATGGAACAGCGCCCTCTATCATGAAGTAGGATACCATTAAGTGGTGTTTGAAGCTTTGCATGGTGTTGAAAGTAAGAAGTAACTATAACTATAAATGTAAATAGTAGTGAACTTGCGGGTACAACCATGTGTATAATCTCTTTTGGGAGGAGTGTTGGCTCTGAAAAGAGCCGGTTTGGTCTCGACGTTTCGAACAGTATACTCTGCTCGTCTTCAGGATACCATTGAAAAGTAATTCAAAAGCCCTTGCAGTTTTGTCATGCTGCTGTTTTGGTCATGTTCCCCGTTTTGCACCACTTCACTCACAACATGATGTTATCAACTTCCTATACTGTGCAGAAACCTCCTCTGGAGTATACTCGCACATTGGTTGAGGTGCAAACTAGCAGGTGCAGACAAAACTCAAGGCATAAAAAAGATCCGCATGTGCAAGTAAAAGCAGTTATTAGGTGTTCGGGCACACAGCCCGTAACACCTCTTGTTTTTGTTCCGGTTTTTTTTCTTACTTTTTAATACTTCTTATTCTTCTTCTTATCCCCCGCGATTGTCCGCTAACAAAAGCACACTTCCCAAGCTCGTATAATTTTGAAATTTCTACCATAGTTAGATAACCATTAGGAGACGAAACCGTTTCATTTACGTCATGATGACGTCATCAGGTGTCAATTTACAAGGTTTTTAGAAAAAAATAAATTAATCTTTGAAAATCTGTAACAAATCACACTTAAGAGACCGGCGGTTGTTTTATGCGGGATCATACTTAGGTCATATAGGTCTTTATTTTTTGTCGTGTGCATGACCTCACATGACCTCTACTTCCGGTCGTAACAGGAAGAAACAGGAAGTGCCTTGTAATTTAAAAGTGGCACACTTTTTGAAGTTTTTTTTTAACGGTGTTATAGTCGAGCAAGAGTCTGGTTTAACAAAATAAGACAAATGACGTCATAAAAGTCAAGAGCGCCCTCTAGCGGCAGGTTGAAAACAATTACAAATGCACTTTTCCTAGATGTCTGTGGCGAAGTTTCAGATAATCGTTTCGAAATTGGTATACATAATGACCTTCATGCAGACAACATATGTGTGAAGTTTTAGATTGATGACGTCATCGTGTGTCACGTGGTATTGCCTTAAAGGTTTACTTTTTGAAGCCGTGTATTTACAAAACCACAAGATCGACTGAGTTGAAACTTGGCATGTTGAAAGACAGTGATATTGACTATGTAAATCTAAAGAAAGAACATGATGACGTCATTCCTTTTTTTTATACAAATATTTGAAATATTGACCAATTATTACGGGTATTTATTGACCCGCTGTCAAACCACGGGCTACACACACCTACGCGAACTAAACCAGTTTACTGTTTTGTTATCACGTAGTGTGTGTGTATACGTTGAGCGAATCATCCGCAAGGTTCAAAGTCCATCAAACATGCTTGTGGTCTAGTCTCTGTTCAAGGTTCGCGCAACCTGCTTTTGACAATACGCTTTGTTAGTCTCTAAAACAGCCGTCCATGCAAACCTCGTTAACAATCAAATGCTATGCTTTCGATCGTGTGCTTTTTAAAACTTTTGCTAAAGCTGGTGGTGCTATATCAAATTATGGTCATGCTTTTACCACGCTTTGTGGCATTATTGGCTTGCTCTGTGACAGATCGGCTCGTTTTAGTCTACGCAAACACCAATGTGAGCATTTTTGTTGGCCAACAAAGACACACTTTGAGTCGTGCGTAGCGCGTACACGCGTGCACTTTTCCATTGTTTTTCATCAATGATGGTGGTCAATGACGTGGTCAATTTGCTTTGATTTGCTGTAAAACGTTAATCGGTGACAGGGTACGCTGAATATAAGGCATTTCGTCACTAAGGTGACAAAAGGAATTGTCGTGTGCTTATTAATACTAGCAGAAAACATGCGTATAACGTAACAACGATCTACAACCACGTTGCAAATTTACAATAAATTTGCAATGTTGTGTTTTGCACTCGTGGGGCCCAATTTAATTATATTATGTACTGGAGCATTATTTTTGTGCTCCTATAGTAAATTGCAAGATTGAGCTCAAGCCGCGATATATTACATTTAACGCTTGTTTTCCTGATAAAAGACGTCATCAATTGTAACATGACTTCGACTTAAAGTTGCAGTTTTACCAGATTTGTATACTCAGTATTACAATTGCTTGGTCAAGCTTAAAACCAAATTGATGTATTCAAGCTGACAATGAGTAACATCCCATATTTGAACGTCATGCCGAACACCTTGTTTTTGTTGTGTAACAAAAATTTAAGTCTAGTTTATTTTATCATTTTGTGTGGGGATGGGTAATTAAGCTGAAGGTGACACCGTTTAGTCTGGTCTTGGAGACATCCAGAGTTGGTGACTCGATAACTTGCTTGGGCAGTGAATTCCACTTGCGGATGGTGGATGGTGTCAGTAAGTTTGTGCGGGTGGATGGAACAAGGAGTTTCATGTTATTTCCTCTGGTGGACGAGTTGGCTGCTGGGATTAGCTGGTTGTCAGGTATGCCAATGAGTTTGTTGATGACCCGGTACACCATTGCTTTGGAGATGGCTCGTCGATGTTGTAGAGACTCCCAACCCAGGTTACAAAGCATGGTGTTGACACTACTATCTCTGGAGTAGTCATTCATAATGTACCGAGCAGCACTACGTTGGGCAGATTCGGGTTTGGAGTGATAGGCCGAAGGGAGGTGGTGTAGCAGCGGCTCTTGACTTCTTTTTATGTTTACAAAGAAGGGCCAGACTATTTATATATCAAAGCGAAACAGAAGAAATGGGTCCTTGTCTAATAAGTAAATAAATACAAATTTCTGGTGCATTGAAATTTGGAGTCAAACAACCTGTAATGAAGTTGAAGTTTTCTTGAAATTTGAGCACAGAGAAAAGAAAATCCTTACCAAATGTCAATGAATAACGAAAAATTTCTTGTTGTGTATCCCAACTTTTTGTGGGACTGTTGTGCTGGCAAAGTCCGTCCCGGGGTTTTAGCTTTTTCCTTCATTTTCACAGAAAAATTAAAACGGCAAAACATTGTTTTAAAAAACCCCATGTATTTTTTAGTTTGAATGGCCTTTTACAATAGGAATGAGCTTGAATTGTTGCTGTGTCTGAATTGGTGGCTATGGCTGCGGCTGGTGCTAAGGACGTGCCATGGGCCTCCTATGCTTCAACACATGTTTCCTTGACGATCAATCCGCAGCCGTAGCGGATGGCTTCAGCTGTGGCTACACTCTGGAAGGCGCTGAAGTCCTATACACTGATGTGTCCAATAGCCGTCGCCAAAGACACTTCTATTGAAGACTGCCATAGTGTGTTTTACTTTATTGTGACAAACTCATGTGGTTGTGGTTTACCTTTATATTAATCAGGCATTAAAATGAATATAATGATATTGTTTGCTACCATTCAATTGCAAACAGCAGCAACATTTCGATTAACAAAAAAACCAAAAGAATAAGAAGAAAAACAATACTTATTCCTGAAAAGGCTTATGTACAAATCAATAATATTGTTTGACAAACCATACCGAGATGAGCCGAGTACCCGTAAGAATGTTTTTGTACAAATTATAACCAGGTGGATTCCTTTGTTGACGATTTATAAAAATGCAAATCAAACTTTGAAAACTGTCCACATGTTGTTGCTTTTTCTTTCAAAGCAGATTGATGAGTATTGTGTCAATGATGATGATTGGGGAAATACTTGGTGCCCAAAACCATCCTTTCCCTTTCAATCTGCTCCTTCTCTTGCTTTTCCCGCTCTGTCATCTTCTTCATTTTCATCCTTCTGTTCTGGTACCAAATCTTGACCTGTAGGAGTAAGGGAAGGAGATGGTACGTGAGGAAGGAAAGATATGGAAACAAAGAAGAGGACAGATGGAAAAGAGTAGAAGTGTATTTGATGTAATTACTCGCAAAGTGAGACCACTGCTAATTTCCGTTTAGAAACCTCTTTTTAGTGGAGAAGTTATCACTTGCATCAGGCCGCCATCGCCGAGGTCAAGCGGTGGAAACGTGCGCGTGTCACAAGCAACTCTCAGCCAATGATAGTCTTCCCTTGGCGTATGACTAGTGACGACATTATCAAGGGGTCTATTCAATTACATAATTTGAGACAAACGTGCGATGAAAATGACATTGAACGACAAGCTTGTTTTGTGTAATGTACGATGTTTTGTGTATTGTACGATGTTTTGTGTAATTCTCAGTACACGTGGATGGACAATCAATCAATCAATCGTTATATTTATATGGTGGCGCCATATTCCAACGGTCATTGCTTATGAGTGATCATACTCATAGTGTACAAATTGTTACCAGGGTACTAAACATTCGTCACAGTTGGCATTTCGCAGAGTATACCCCATGCTTTGTTTTTGAACAGCATTTACATTCGAGTGAACCCTTAAACCTGTTCCCAGACCAATCGACGACAGGACATACAAAGACAAAGGCCATAGAAAAGTATGAAGGACAGGTTTGCATTAGTGAAACCGGACAAATAACATAATTGATAAATTGATAAATTTAAGAGATATACTAAATCACTTACCTGTCTCTCTGATAAGTTTAAAACCTCCGCCAACTTCGATCTCCGGTCTCGTGTCAAGTACATATTATCCTGAAACTTCTTCTCCAATTCAATGATCTGCAACTTGGAGTACGGTCTTCTTTTCGCCCTTCTTGGGGTTGAGGTTACCGCTGATACCCACACGGAAGACGGGGTGGACGAACCTATGGACAAAAGAATTTGCTAAATTACTAAACCATTCGGGATATTTTGATGCCATTTTTATCCAGTGCATGAACGGGTACCAGCCAAAACAGCATGTATTATGAACATTGATTAGGACTGGCCACCCATCAGCTGTCCATTCAAAATGTGTGTTATCTGCCGAAGCTGGACTGTAACTCGGTCCAGAATAAAAGGCTTGTACAAAAGACCTAATTGAGAGCGTACAGAGTTCAGTGCCCCGATCCAAATGAATAAATTAAGCTTGTTTATTATTGTCTCCTTATTCCATTGTCCTCACGTTTGCCGCATGTCATTAATCTCAGCCTACACCAAAGTTTCAAACACCGTTGGCTGTCACTGCTCGCGACTTTATGTCTTGTCATGATCGTGGAGGACATCGTCCACTTAATATTATGACAAACTTCCTGATGACACTCGACCAGTCCTGTTTTATTTTCTCTTCCTTATAAATATGTTCTCCTTAATATCAAGTAATAGATTACTGTAGTGAAACTGGGTAAGTTTCAAATAACTTGGGGATGAACAAAGACAAATTTACTAGAGCGGGATTTGATTCAACGACCTCTGGATTGTTGAGGTATGTTGGCGGTCCATATTTCACGGTTTCAGTTATGATATCGTAAAATTGAACGCTAAATAATATGAACTTTCCCCTTAAATTATCACCTACAGACAAAGTATAAAAAAAATTGTTCACTGGGTAGCCAGTCCTGGTCAATGTTTTGGGATCAGGTCGGCTCAGTGGATTTTTTGTTGCCATGCCTTTCACATTTGAGGATCTCGGTTTAAAATCCACCTCGGACCGGATCCTTGCGTGTGGATTGGATTTTCAATCCCTACACCTGATTGCGTGGGTTTTCCCCATTAGGTGTTCCCCTCCCACATCTGAACTGTACATTTCTTGTCGTTTCATATTCATCCAGTGATTGGCGCTAATTGCGCTGTTGGATGTGTAATGAAATAACATTAATTCAAATTAAACTAAATTCTAATTATTACTTATTCACATACTGGTAATAATGGAATTGGCAATTACCATGTAAATCAACTTTTTAAAAGTTTCCAAACTGCATCATGCACAATAGTTTAAACGGTCTTCAGAAACTTCAGGTCAGGCCTAAAAACAATAACCTGTTTTACTGCACTCGACGGTGTGGTAAAAACTATCTCATTAAATGTTGTTTTGTCATAAACTTAGATTGTTGATAAGTCTATATAGTGTTGTTAAGTATAGGTCAGAATCAGTGTTTTAATTTGTTGCACTTCAAACGTCAGCGTAAAGTTTCATTTCTTGAATTCCCTTCGCATTTTAAGTGGCAGTCGTACGCCAAGGATATTGTTTTATATTAAACTTTATTATCATGTATTCACAAATCGAAGCAGATGAACCCAGCTCTCACGAGCAGGCCTACTCGTTTAAAATAAAAATATTATGTGGATTTAACATCGTATCGAGAACAAAACCCTGCACTATTAAACTATTCGGTTTGTCCGTTTGTTGTTTTTCTTCGTCTCTGGTCTTAAAGCAATAACAATGTTGTACAGCTATAGATTGCCTACCATATGATTGCCTACCATCCCATGACTCGTTATAACAGCCTCGCCGTGGCAAGTTCTGAACGTATGGTACCCGCATATTTTTAGCTTCATTGTTCCACTGAGTGGTTTTAATGCACTTCGCAAACAAGAATACGAATTGTAGCGTATGTCTGAATATATTTAATCAGACGAGATTCAAGCCATTCTAGTTATCCACAAACTGAAAGGAAATAAAATGAACTACAAATTGGTACAAATTCTGGCCATATTAAAGTATTACAATAATTTCAGCGTTCCATAAACGGAAGAAATACCTCAAAATCTATTGTTACTGATAAAGCGCTTTAGTTATTTCAACCTTTGATTAAATCCATTTCAAAAACTGATTATTCAACTGTTAGTTTAGCCTTTTGGCAAGGCCATCGTGGCTTGGACAGCATTGTAAACAGTGGAGCGACTGGAACGAGAGACCACGCGCGCGAGCCGAGTGGCGAAGCCACGAGGGCCTTTCCAACTTGTTTGCGGTTTTTTAATGAATTATTCATGAAGTATGAAATGTGCGTTATGCACTTCTGATTGGTTTGGACTTTTGCTACCGTTTCGGGTTTATAAAGAATCATAAGAAACCGCAAACAAGTTGGAAAAGGCCCTCGTGGCTTCGCCACTCGCGTGCGTGGTCTCCCATTTCAGTCGCTTGGGATCGCGGCTCCAAGACACGAAGGCCTTGACAAAAGGCTACTGTTAGTTGGGATCGTTCGCTGTAGTAGATTGCAAATGATTGTACTGCAGTGGGGTCAGCCACGCCTGTTTTGGTCAGCCACGCCTGTTTTGGTCAGCCACGCCTGTTTTGGCGTACCACCCTAGTTAATTCAACACCGGTAACTATGTTTCACGACATTGCATACATGTGCGCACATTATTCGCGATTTGTTTCACGACATTGCATACGTGTGCGCACATATTCGCGAATTGTTTCACGACATTGCATACGTGTGCGCACACGTATGCGATATGCGATGTCCCTTCAGGGCCACCATAGGTAACAGTTCTTACAACCTCTAGGGTGTGCATAAGAATGGTAATAGTAAAAATATAAATGTTCACAGATTTGCACACACGTACATGGTATAAAGATGGTCATGGGGGGAAACTCCCTTTGAAATATTTTTGCCTGAAATGTTTTATTTTTTTAGAAATGAGTAAAACAATTAATTTTGATCTCGCGAGACAAAAACCAATGTTTGAAAACACTAAAAACATTTAAGGTCCCCCACTTTTTCTCGTGACTCCAATGATTGATCGAGCTTAAACTTTCACAGGTTTGTTATTTCATGTTGGCATATATATTATATTGGGTCACATCAAGGGTGGATACTGGTCTTTGATAATTACCAATGTTGTTGTACATGTGCTTTTAAAAACTGTTTTCTTTATTATGCAAGTTCGCCCCAAACCAGGCTAAAAGCCATTCTTGATATAAGGGGCTACAAAAAGAAAACATTTAAGATGAAAATACCTCAGGGGAGCTGAAGGTATAGGACCAATGATATTTCTCTTAAACCAGTCTAGATTGTAGGATGGAGGAAAACATGCACCAAGCAAGGAGTTCCAAAGAGATGCAGTATGTTGAATACGGCTGGAATGGCCGTTTGTTCTACTCGGCAAAATAGTGTATGGGTGAGACTAAGCAGAAAGTTTCACGCTCAAACATCCTGATAACGACTAATTAGGAAAGATCGTGTTATAATCCGAAGGTCTGGTGGGGGAAAGGTTTTCAATTTGTTTCATTGTAAAATGTGTACACCACGCTCTAGATAATCCTGTCTTTCTTTGTCTAATTGCTTTCATAACGGACGTGCTGTCTACAGTGTTGCGGGTTGAGATCTGACAATGAATTATTTCCATGTGTTTTTAGGTATGCGTTTACCTTAAGTTACAAATTCACCCACTATTCCAAATTGTCTGAACATCCATGACTATACGTACATTTTTGCAGATTTTATTTAGCTAAGGTTCGGTTTTGGGAAATTTTCATCGCCTGAGAACTGCAAAATTGGGCTAAGTTTTTATTGAATTTCTACGTAGTTTTCTGCTGATCAGCCTAGTCAATTTTTCTTATTAATTTTTACCTTGATGGGAATATTACGTGACAAATAAAAAATGAATACAATTTTATATAAAAGAAATTTAACAAAAAATACTAATTAACTAAGAAATTCATAAATCTAGTGTTAAAGATACAATAAACAAAGAAACACCATCAACTGGCTAAATAAAAACCTTTGTCCGAGAACTTTTTTTTTATTGACCATGTCATTTTATTTGACAAGTTTTAAATTGAACGAAGAAAAAACTACTAGAGTTGGATTTGAACCTGCGACCCCTGGATTAACGTACCGGAGTCGGGGGTTTTGTCCACCGGTGTGTGTGTGTCCCCCACACGGTAAATCAACATGGGCTGAAAGAAGTTGATTCAAAAGTGGGCGCCACCGGGGGAGGGGGAATCTTGGGGGGGACACTACACAATCTCCTGCCACACCGGGAAGTCCAGGTTCCACTGCTCTTTTGTCAACGTTTTCCATTGGCTGTCGAGTGTATACACAATTATTATCTGTCATTATTATAATTTGATTGCTTTAAGTCACTCACTTTGGTCATCAATTAGCCAATTACCCCTACCACTCAATTGGCATAACCAATAAAGGTGAAAAGCTCAAGTTATTCTTGATTTATTAAGATATAAAATTAAACTGAATAGTAAACAAAACCTTAAGTGTGTAACATAATACCTCCGACATTAAATATAACGAGTAATGGAAAAGCAAACACACAGTTTTTATGTCAGAGTGATTAAAGGTGATTGAGTGAGTAAAACTTTTATTGATAATTTTTTAGCATGGTACCAGGTGTGGTATCGTTTACTTATTAATCTTGAGTACAGTTTAACCTTCTCGGGAGAGCTATGTTTGATCGGGGACAATGTCTGTTTTCGACTGGCCTTGATGGGTGCAATCTGAACAGTGTTTCTTGTTGTCGAGAACCACCCCAAATCAGAGATTATGTTTTAGCCAATTAAAGTCATTGTATTGGATGTCTATTATTGATTTAGACATCCATCCAATGACTGGGTTAACTTTAAAATTCGGCCATCGGGTAAAAAAAAATGAGGTGAAAAATAATTGAGGGATGGGCAAATTGGGAGGCGCAGCGAAAGTATACTAGGGGAATTTGCCATCCCCTTCCCCATTTGTAGCTTCGCTGTCCACATGTTTTTATCATGTAATACTAATAGTGACCACCCAGTCCCATCCTATATACACAACATCCCAGCCATCACACCGGTAGCAGCGGCCATGACAGCGACCACCGCGCTTATTCACAGGGCAGGGTTGACGGGCGAAATATTGGAGATCTACACAGTTACCCTACCCGTATGTTTCCCAATTCGCTCGCTGAACGTTTCAATGGAACGACTAAGTCACACAACAAACATGCCTCTCAAACGAGCTAAGCGGTTTATCAAAACTTTTATTCTAGATTCTGTGGGAAAGAAAACATGTAGGCCCCCTATAGTATTTTCTTGAAGTGTGCTGAAGAGTGGGTCGAGTTTTAATGAAAGATACGCAAAAATTGTGACGCGAAAACCCCCAAAACAAACAAATTCACAATCAGTGTCAGTAACGGTTCGATATGATTATGTGTGCAGCTTCTATTAGGGTTGCTCCCTTTTCCGAATTTTATCCACATCTTGGTCTGCAAAAAGTGCGATTTGCGTAAGCTTGTCTGTCGTAAAAATAATTATTATGCTGGGGACTCTCTCCATAAAAAAGAGCTATCGCTGTCATCCGCTTTTAGATTTATTATCATCCTTATAACAGTGTTTGACTTTGTGTTATATTGATTGCATTATTGGTGCTGCTGCAGCCGCACTGTTCATGTTGTTGTTGTTCCTACCCGTGCTGCTGCTGTTATTGTTTTTGTTGATGTTGTTGTTTTGTTGTGATCGTGTTCTTGTTCTTGTTGCTGAAGGTTGATGATGATGATGTTGTTGTTGTTGTTGTTCTTCTTCTTCTTCTTCTTCTTATTCTTCTTATTCTTGTTTTTGTTGTTGTTGTTTTATTGTTCTTGTTCTTGTTGCTGAAGGTTGTTGTTTTTGTTGTTCTTGTTCTTGTTGATTAAGGTTGTTGTTGTTGTTGTTGTTGTTGTTGCTGCTGCTTTTTTCATCATAGTTTCAGTCTGATTTGTGCTCTAAGAAATCCATGTTTTAGAGAATACTTGTGTTGAGCCGTCTTCCATTTTTTTTACCATGTGCCTCTGAATAGTCTTACTATATAGAAATCGCTTTACAAATTTTACATTGTTATTGTCAGTGCCATTATGAAAACACTAACAGGTGCAATCGTTGAAAGAATGAAAAGTACATGCAGAATCCTCGCCCTCATGTCCACCTTGCGACACAGAGAGTGTTGAAGATGAGCAACCATTTCGATGATCCTATTGTTTCTACTTGATTTTTGAGACAATACATTTCAAACTTATGACCAATTGCTGCTGGTTTGTGTGGTTACGTTTAGGACAGTTTGGAATAATACTAATTAGTAAAAGCTGATAAAAGCATTTTCCCCCTCATTTGACCCCCTTACACCACCTTCCACGATGAGAAACTGTGTTTAACAATACATTATTTGTATTTAAAACAATAATAATTTTAATAGATTGATTGGTTTCACCGTCTACCTTTGTTCTGACAAAGGTGAATTGCCTGCAGCTCCCGTGAGCCTGGAGCTTGCAGCTAGCCCAATCATTATATGGGAGCCCAGGGCGCAGCCTCCGTGTGGGGAAGATTATATTTAGTTTTTACCCTTACACCGATGTGTATTAAGCACTGTATTCTCAGTACTTTCCCCGAGTTCTGCGAGAAAGAAAAACAAATCCACGGGATTTCACTTGGGTGGGATTCGGGCCCACGACCTTGCTAGATTATATGTCTTACCACTAGACCACCGAGCCAGCCTGGTGGCAATAGACAGTTCGAATCTTAAAGAGTAAAAACAAATTATATTCTTTATCCCCGATGCAAACAATAATTGTTGCGGTACCCGATGCTAACACATAGGATTCGATCTACCTCTCGGTGGTCTAATGGTAAAACATCTGCTTTACTAGCAATGCAAATGAGTCGTGGGTTCGAATCCCACCCCAGTGATCTGCCCGTGTGTTTTTTCCCCACAGAACTCGGGAAAATACTTAACAAACAACGGTGTTGGGAAAAAACAAATTAAAGTCTTTATCCTCGAGAAAAAGAAATTTACAAAGTGAGAGAAGATGTTTCTCCTTCATGGACATGTTGAAACGGTACACCGGTTTGACCAGCGTTGATGGGCTGTGTTCTTACATGCTGGACCTAGTCATCTTGACCATGGCTCACAGTCACAGGGTAGACTTGGCCTCAACTTGATTGATTGAATGACTGAATTGCTGAGACTATTAATATAATTGGTTTTTGTTTACCTGGTACGGAGAATGGGTAACTGCTGCTCCGATGACCTCCAGATGAATAAGCAGAACTTGGTGTCGACACTGCCGTGTAGTTGTCTCTTGGGATCTGGTGACTCGAGCCGGCAATAGATGCCGCTGCCACCGCCGCGGCGGCCGGGTTGATCGGTGTCGGTGCAGCGGGAGAAGTGAACGGGTTGTAGTATCTCTGGTGTGGGTTGGCTGTACCCAAGTCGAAGCTATTCCACGCTGAGAAATCTTCACCGTACGGGGAGATTCCAGCCAGGGAGGACGCCGAAGTCCCAGGATCAAGGTTGTTATAGTACGGGTAACGACACGCTATCGGGATGGGTTGATGAGTCGTTTGCGAGGAGATGGTGTCCCCGCTGCACTTGGTGTATACGCTGCTCATCCCAGACCCCCGGGTAGAAAAGAGTGGAGACACGGTGGTCTCTGCCGTGGTGGTTGCTGACCAAGTATCGGAGTTCCACTGCATTATTACCACTTAACAACAATTACAAACTCACAACACAAATAAAACAGACCCCAAAATTAGCTACCAAGGTTTATAGTGCAATAAACTGTAAACCGAGTCGATACTTTAGTGTTTGCGCGATCAAAAGTTATAGCCCGTAATTCAAACGCAAACACATCACGAAATACCCGAAGCAAACCAGAGTGAATCTCATTTGTACTTTAAAAACCGCCCGTATATTTTCTAAAATTCATCATTCCTGCGAACCATCCCGAGCACGTGAGTTTCAACCCCCCCCCCCCCCCCCCGCAATGTGCTGTTTGATATACCATATGCATGGAGCCTATAGTTCCAGACTACCAGCATTTAAGAAAAAGTTTGCAAACGACGGGGAAATATTTAGACGTGACTGAATAATAGAATTGATAATGAGGTTATTAATGTAGCACAAGTATTGTTCACGGTGCCAGTTTGGCTGTTAAATTGCCCGTAGATCTTCGGGTCCGTCCTAGCCATATTTTCCGCAGCCCATATTATTTTCCTTTCACACTCGGGTCTAGTTTTATTAATTTTTACATCTCTTTTCTTCTATAGAAAAATGATGGTTTTCGTTTCATGATAGCTAGATTTCGAGGAGCACGGTGGTTTATAAAACGTTACTCACCTACCATATCAATATCTTTGCAATGTCACGGCCGCGAGTTTTGAAATAATTTTTTTTTTTACAAAAGTACGGGTAGCCTTTGCTGAAAAAGGGTACACAATGACTCCTCATTAAAAATTGTCACCAGCATTGTAAATAGACAATATATATTCAACTGAAGTTTAGTCGACATGTAGTCTTGAATGTCTATAAATGAAACAGAGAATGACTGAAACGAACCTGAATGAGAACAACGAAGAAGTGTGTGCACGAAAACGAAATTGAATGCAATAGACTGTGCTATAGTCTCGCGCACATTCGAACTTCCGGGACCAGTGGTCCCAATCATAATAATAATTTGTATGGAGTTTTACGTGGGCGAGATTTTGTTTCGTCAATTATTTTAGTTTAACGTAGTTTATGACCTAGAAAATTATGTTGTTGGGAATAACAAAATATGAAAGTAAAACCAATCCAACAATATAACGAAGAAAACCCGAGAATTAAACTTGACCTCAGCTTCCGGTATTGCAAAAGATTTAGAATTCTGTGCTCGCCTCCGATCATAAAACTTATGTTAAAGCTTGTTTTGGATGCGCGATTATAATCGCCAGATGCTGTAATTGCAAAGCAAACCCTTTTCATTGCAGTCTGAGGCGTCAGCATCCTTTTTAAACTGCGTCACGGGTCAATTTTAAACCCGTTTGACCATCACGAATCCGCATAAGGGGTTTCTAAACAGTTAACATAAAAAGCATCCTTGTCACAGAGTTTTAATTTTTTTTTCAATAATAATTAACACACTTTTGTGTATTTTTTTCAAAAGCTAAAACTAATTTCATAAAATTGTAATGAGTTATTTCTGTTGTTCAGATTTGTCATGAGATTATAATTTAAAACAAAGATTTAATTTCAGAAATAAAAATTGTCTTCGTTTGACGTGTTTTCTCGTTCGGATACGCGCGAGACTTGCACAGTCTATAGTACGTAGCTAAAAAGAAACTCTGGTTAGGGAAACATGCGTGAATTTGATCGCGGGTTAAAAACTGAATTTAATTTTGCTGAAATTGGCTCGGAAAACCTGTATCACCTTGACATGTTAACATCACACTTTAGATAAAATAAAAACCGCTGGAAAAATGTAAAACAAATCTTCTTAATCTATGGAGAGAACAAAAAATAAGCATTTTGAGCTGACAATGTACCTCAGGAGTCATGCAACCAAACAGGTTCTTCACTGCAGGGATAAGAGCAAAATGGCAGTGTGGTTCATCTTGCTTTAATTTGTCAACAACGAGGAGAGAAGGATATAAACTTTCAAGTATTCTGGAATTTCTGGTCCCCTTTTACTGAATTTGCACAAACGTTATAAGGGTATAGTTACATTGTCAGTACAACCTCGTCACAATGCTTCAAAAGAGTGACGACAATGGTTCATCATGGTTTTCTTTTGTTCAAATACAAACAACAAGGAACGATGGATATTAACTTCTGGTCCCCTTTATTTACAGTTTATGCTAATGTTTTAGTACTCCTAGTCCTATGAATTTTGGGTTGCACTGTTTTAGTTCGTCCACCTTAAAAATGCTCACTATACATGTCACGGGAGTCCCTTCAGGGGTGCACCCCACTAAATAGTGAGAAAACAGAACGTCAGCCTCATTGATACTTTGTAGACCCTCAAAATATTCTATACATTTAGACAAATTTGAGAGCCAAATAAAAGGGGGTAGGGCCTACCCAAAAGGTTTACCCTATTGTGACCTGGGGGTTGTTGACTTCCAACGTGGGGTATTTTGGATGATATAGGCCCTGAAAAATGGCCCTATTTGCTGAGAGGTGTAGGAAATTTTTTCAAGATTGATGCTCTGACGTTTGTGAAAATTACACCTGTGTAGTTTTTATAAAGTTTTGTGTGTGTGGGAGAATTACTCGACGGGTCTTGGGACTCCCCATATCAAATTGAGCAAAGGATAAGTTCAAGAGTCAATGGAAAATTACTTCGTTACTGTAAAACGCTGTGAGACTTTTAAGTATTTATTTTCTATATTTTAATACTTAGCATTTTGCACAGTATATAATATGGGAGTTTATTTAGTGGGGTGCACCATCAGGGTTACATTGTGTACAATATGAGCATCATGGTTCCTGGCCTTGTATTAGGCCGTGCCTGAATTGGCGGCTACAGCTACGGTTACAACTGTTGCTATTAAAGGGGTGTTGCTATAGACCATGTTACATTTGTTTACAGAGTGGTGACCTTGTACATTTTAAAGCGTTTCCTGCCGGGCAAGATACACAGGCTATATGGGAAAATTTACGTTTTGTGTCATAATTTTCACATAAATTCAAAATTTACAAAAGCAACAGCTGTACAGCTTTTGAGATGTCCCCCCTTTCATTATCAAAAGTTGAGAAATATCAGACAGTGGAATCTCCATAAAACATAAGATTTGTTGTTTTCTTCCATTGATCTGTGTACAAATGTGCCTGCAGGAAGTCCAGGCTCTGTGGCTCTTTTGTAAACATGTGATGTCACAGGTCACATCGTCTATAAGGACGTCCAATACTTAAACGCATGATGACGCAGCGATGCAGCCGTAGCCAATAGCTGTAGCTGCTAATTCGGATTCGGCATTTAACTATTGTTGTAACTGTATACTGTCAAATTCCATGCTGAACGAGATGTGAAGTTTTGTCAGAACCGAAATTGAAATAAAAAATGTACGTGGAAACTTGTGGCTAGCTGTGAGCCGAGGGCAGGAGAATAAAACCATAATAATGGTTGATACTTAAAGGGACACACCGGCTTCGTTGGGCTATTTTGGCTACAAAATAGACTAAAACATGACTCCAAAGGTCTTCCAGGAATGGAGAAGAACGGTTCCTAAAAGAAACCATCAATTTTGGTCGTTTTTGAGCAATTTTCAAAAAGCGAAGGTCATATGGGTTATCCGAACCACTTTTTTGGTTCGGATAACCCTCGTGATCTTCGGAGTTAGTTTTACTTCCAGCCGTATAAAAATTAATTACTGCACCGAATTCAACTCTGTGTTTTAACAAGAATTCATGAGTATTCAAGTTGACACACAAAAATACGTATTCAAATTATGGATACAAGTTGTAAATAATACAAAAAAGTCGAACGTAAGATTTTATTTCAGAGAGTCCGAGCAACGGAAGCGTGTCTTACAGTGCACAGCGTGCACGGGGCTAGGTACACGTGACACAAGGCTCGTGTCGCTTGCGAGCAGAGTATCTCGGCAGTGCTAGCACGACGGAAACCCACTATAGCCAAGAGATAGCTGTACCTGGAAGCTCATGAACATGTGGGAGGGGTAGGGAGCCAGACCACCAACTACGTTGTTGTTATTGCGGGTTTTCTAGTCGGTACACCTCGCTGATCGAATCCGTTGTTTCAAAATCGCAACTTTTCAATGCTCTGTGTAGGTTCCTTGACCCGATTTGTACCGAATTTCTTGGTAATTAAATAAGATTTATGTCAATACATAGGAATACCACTTTTATATTGACGGTACAATTAGTTTAACAAAATTTGTGACAAACAATTTCCCCAAAACAAGCCTCCCCAAAAAACCCAAAACAAACGGAGCCCCTGAAGGGACAAGCGAAAAAGAAATTAAAAATTAAAAGGTGGAAAAAAACAACCTCACTCGAAATTTCTAATGCATCCCTCGACACACAAAATTCCAACAAAATCATTTCGTTTCCTCAAAATATTATTTAATTTGATGAAAATATAATTTTGTCTCACAAAAAATTATTTTTAATTTTGAGAACGCAGTGTGTTTTTCTAGGTAACGAAATGAGATTATTTCTGGAAAATAGGTTCTCATTCCCTTGAACACGGTTTCTTTCCCCCGAACTACGATTAAGTTCCCCAGAAATACGCTTTCGTTCCCTGAAGATACGCATTCGTTTCCTCGAAATATGATTTTGTTCGCAAGAAATATACTTTCGTTCGCTCGTAATATGCTTTCCTTCCCTAAAATACGCTTTTTTTCCCTCGAAAGGAGATTTTGTTCCCTAAAAAAAAGCTTTCGATTCCTCGAAATACGACTTTGAATTTTTTGCCCGAAATATACTTCCATTCACCCGAAATATGCTTTCGCTCCCTAAAAATACGCTTTCGTTCTCTCGCAATGAGATTTTGTTCCCCAGATTTCCTCTTTCGTTCCCTCAAAGATAGTATTTGTTACCTTAAGATAGCTTTCGTTCCCCTGAAGTCCAATCACACCAATTTGTTACATTCTTTTGTGAGGGGCGACTTTGAGAGGGGACGAGTTTGTATGTGAGGGGCGACTTTGCTAGGGGCGACTTTGTAGTTGGGGGGACTTTGTAATTGGCGAGTTTGCTGGGGGGCGAGTTGACTGGTTACCGTGTCCGTTGTTTATACACACTTTCAGATGGATAACGTGGACTGGATCCTCATGCCTTGTCGTAGTAAAACACTTACATAAACAGAGCACCAGTCTACTTGCAACAATGCATAGCATGTATTTCGTAAATTTGACACTTGCAACGGCTGGTAAAGCGTATACGGTGACCTTTGACCGCTTTTGTTTTGGTCATTTCTCGTTAATTACGTGATATTTTTGTATAAACAAAAAAATAAAAAACATCTAGAAATAATTGTCTTTGATTCTACATGACTAAATTACGTAAACAGGTAACCGGTGTGTCCCTTTAAACAAAAAGTAATAACAGCAACGCGATATTCTTGATTGCATTGTTAATTTTATTAAATTTTATATTAAATTAATAATAAAAATTTAAGTTGCTGTCGAAATCATTCATTTTCAAGTATTGTTTACAGCCTTGTGTTGGGTTTACGGTCTGTTTTATAGAATAACGCGTCTCATTAATACAGCGATAACTTGTGTTTAAGCGTTGAGGCGAAACGAAATTAAAAGAAAAATATGGAATTTTGAAACTTGACGCGACAACATGTACTTTATGGGGGCAACAAAAATGATGTATTTCGGCTGGTACCCAATTTTTCTCCAAAGCAAGATGACGAGAAGGCTGATCATAATACTATAGCCGATTCTCGTTTGATAAATAAAAAGTTATATACTTTTCGGTTGAGTTTATTAAAAGAGATTGACATAGGCCCTATTTATTACGAATAGTCACCGCAAATTGAGATGAAGATCCCCCCCCCCCCCCCCCATAGCAGTAATCAGATTACAAAGGCTAACTAGTTTTTAACTTAAAGACAATGTACAACATTGGTTATTGTCAAAGACCAGCATCCACACTTGATGTGACCCAACATTATTTATACATGAAATATACCCGTTGTTGCTTCGTCTTCTTCTGGACATTTGTCGGAGTGAGTTCACCCCGTGATAGCTCATAGTCACATCGGCAAAGAACTGTTTTCGCCCCTGGAGTTTATGGTTTTATATTTGATCCTCGCCGTATCTTCTGTTGCTGCAGTCCTCGCGCCTGTATCTCATCCCGGATGACTCATTCGCCCGTAAGATTATAATTATTTTGTATAAGAACTGTTTAAATGTACACTTGTTTAACTTAATCATTGTATGTTTGTTAAACCCAATCGGTATTTGAAGTGGTTGATAGTTTCATCATTAAATCACTTTGATTCTGTGTTCTTTACATCAGTGTCACCTTGTTTGATTTCTTTGTTGCATCTGAGAAAATTCAGGCTTTTTGAGTGATTTATATTCACGGATAGTTTGGAGGTTTTTTTTGATCGTAACAACAATGAAAACCCCATTAAATGCTTTCACTGTTTTTAAACATCGGATTTTATCATCAGAAGACTATAATTGTTTTACTCATTTCCTAAAAACTATGGCATTTCAAGCAAAACCATTTCAAGGGAACTTTTCCGCCATGACCATCTTTATACAATGTAAGTTATGTGCAAATCTGTGAACATTATGTTCAATCTTACCAATGATGTATATACACACCCTTTTTAAAGGCTTATACAGGATTGGTAAGGATGAAAATGTTGAATAGTTTAATTTTAGTCTGAAAGCTTACTGATTATGAAGTTCATACCAGAACAAATTTTTCGGTGAGGTATTTCCCTTTGAAATGAAGTCATTCGATAAAACTGTGTAAGGAACACAACCCCCCCCCCCCCCCCCAAAATGCAACAGATGATTGCGGTTGTTTCAACCCAAAATTAGGACCAAGTTTTTAGCATGTATACATGCTAAACATTTGGCATGTTTTTTCACTATTTTCTCCCGACTCACATAATGAAATAGGCCCAAGTTTTCACAGGTTTTTTAAATTTTCATTATGGTTGATCACACAAAACATGAAAATGTCAGAGACTTTTTTGGTCAGCTGTACCAATTCTGTATAATTCCTAGCCATGCATTACCATTAATCTACAAGTCTACATCCTTCTTGGCGATATACTTATTATAGTGAGTCAAATTTCCTCTTTAAACTTTTTTGGATCCATATTCCAATAAGATCCTCCAGATTACAAATTAAACAAAATGAAAGCAAAGATGAAAAAATGTCTTTACGGTCAAGAACGTGAAAAACAAGCAATTTAAATGTTTGCATTATTTTGGTGCTCGACATGTGGCATGCTGCACAGGATGGTGAACTTCCTCCTATTGTGTTTTCATTGTAGGGGTACTTCTGTACCAGAGGAAAATTATGTGTTAAGAAATGGGAACAATAATTTGGGGACACCCTCATATCGGGCATGGTAAAATTATTGAGCATTGCTGAAAACCAACAACCAACGACGCAGAGTAACATTACATCTTGAGTGCAGTCTAGAAAAAATGTGCACTCACGAACCTTGATGATATAAATCAGACTAAAGTGTATTACGTGAACTCGAAAACTTCAAATCAGGATTCTGAAACAAAGGGGTGCTTTAAAACACGCATGAACGAGGATCTATTTGGGGGTGAAGTCAAAACGGAGCCGACTCTAGCGACCAGTCGAACTGCAAGCCCGAGTAGGCCTACACCGTGTAGTCGGGCTTTCAGTTCGACTGGTGGGATCGAGTATAATAATTATTATGTCCGATATGTGGCAGAGGGTGTTCCCCATTAATGTTTCCAAACTTTAACACACCCCTTTCCCTTCGTACAGAAGTCCCCTCCCATATTCCTGTATGAAGTGCATTGTGCAGGTATACTGAAGTTATTCATATATGTGAGAATACTTCAAGCTTGGAGTGCATTTTCAGTAAGTAAAACAAAAGGGGGTTGTTTCTAACAATGTTTTATACAAATAATCATCAACAGCTCTGTGCTCTTTTTTAGTTATGATAGTAAGTTTTTATGGTCTTTAATTTTTGGAGTAATTTACCAAAGGTAATCCTTCCTTTGAGGATTTTTAAAATTATTTTTTATGTTTTTTAAGGAAGCATCTTAGGGTATTTTCTTTTTGGCATGTGCTCAATTTCAGCAAATTTCACTAAAGGGTTGGAGAGAGCGGGGGAAGGGGAGTAGAGATGTGTTCAGTCTCACTTCAAACCTCGTGATCGGTGGGCTGGTTACATTAGTATGTTGGCCCTGAAGGGACATCAAACATTTACGTGAATATTTGCGATTTGGGGCAAAACACTGTGAATATTTACGTGAGTATTCACGTTAATAAAATATTGTTGATGTCCCTTCAGGGCTACCATTACGTTAGTCATCAATTTGAAATAATTAAGAGGCACTTCCCAAGCGCACAGAGTGAGTGCAGGCCGCCGCGGGGGGGTAGTCCATTGTTTACATTTGCGTTTTAAGTAAGCGAGAGGGCGCCCTACTAAATATGACAAAAATAATTCAAAATGGCGACTACCGTGGTGAGTAATGTAAAGAAAGAGTGGGTCCTAAAGTTACTGTCATACTCATACCATAGTCATAGGATAGCTGTGTCCGTTATTTTGATATTACTCGTTTGTTTGTGTTAACATTTTGTATTAATGATACGTCTTATATAGATAACAATAACGTTCCCCTTTATTATCGTAAATTGTAAGTAGGGCCGACTAAACCGTACGCACCTTCACAAAAATATGTTTTCGAAAATTGAAGAAAGTCATGAAGTTGACATGTTTTATTACTCACTCTGACTCACAGTCACAGTACTCTCAAAGTGAGTTTCGACATCACTACCAATCATTACAATCGCCAATCGGATTGTGTACATTAATGAAGCGTACAAACAAACGGTACACATTTTCAAATGTGAGCCGGCTTAAATGATTTTCATTTTGTTGTAAGATCAAAACTTCAATCATTTTGTCAAAATTTTCAATGTAGACTGTAAAACTAGAGTACCCAACCAACAAAACAAGTAAAGTTTTAATCACATTCACAGTTCTTGGTGATTTTATTTAGACTTTACTTTTTTAGCACCGTGAGTAAACGATGTTAGTGGCTGTGACAGTGTGAGTGTGAGTGTGATACAGGCCTATTTCCGGCACCTGCTAAGGTTTTACTAAAATACTATTTTTTAAGCTGGAAAATCTTGATATTAATGATAATAAGGGAAATAGACTAGAGTCCCAAATTCTCAACAGCTCCCAGAACAGTCACTGTGCGATTTCAGTGCTGGCACAATGTCTAAAGTAAACACTGCCAAAGCCAAACACAATGACAATGTGTCATCCAATACTTTTACTAGACTTGACACATTTCTTTTTATGAATGAAGTGTCACTGCATTTGCCATAATAATCTATGTTTTGTCAGTATGTAAATTTTAGTACAATTTTAGCACATTTGACTTTATAATCGTAGCTCTTGGTCGCGTCCCTAAGAATGCTGGGAAGATCCGGGTTGATTGGTTATCACAACTGATGTCTGTGGTGACATATAAGATTGAAAATTAAATCCTGGCCATAGGCCTATTAACCTACTTTAAGCTTTCGTCAAGGCCTTTGTGACTTGGACAAAGCTGTGTAGCCGCGAAGCGTCTGGAAGTGGAGACCACATGCACGCGTGAGTGGCGAATTCGCAATGGTTTTCCCAACTTCATTTTGCAGATTTTGTCGTAAATATTCATAAAGTTTCAAATGTAAATTATTAATAACTTTTATGCAAATAAAAAATGTGCTGAAAAGTTAACAAATCAGTTACAGTTTAATGTATGCCATCGTTTATGACTGGTTTGGAATTTTGCTACCCCGCAAGGGTAGCAAAAATCAAGAAATAAAGAAAAACGTTAGAAATTCCTGACAAATTCGGAAAGGCCCTCATGGCTTCACCACTCTCACGTGTGGTCTCTGGTTCCAGTCGCGTCACAGCTACTCAGCTGTCAAAGCCACTAAGGCCTTGACAAAATGCTAAACCTACATAGGTCATTGAGTGCTACATCTTACTGCAGTGTTTCTCTATTTATGACCATAAACAAAGCCTAACTTCATTTAGATAAATGAGATACTATTTGTGGTCATAATGACTTTTATATTGTCCTAATTTCCATCTTTTTATTTGTTTACTTTTGTGCACCAGGATGCATCAGTCAAGAGGAGGAGTCTGCCACCTCTTCGTGCCAGTGATGCAGGTACACCAATTTGCTTGGTCCCAGCGCCTGAATCAATTGTGCTGGGATGGGCTGTAAATACACCTGCTCATTGAACCATTTCCCCGGACCTAATCACCCTGCTAACACCTTCCTGTCAAGGAAAGATTGAACCTCTGTCAAATGTAGCTCTATGGTGTAAATCCATTGGGAAATAATTATTGTAATTCTTTTCCTTGTATTAAAAAGGTCATTAATTGCAGTTTCATATTCGTACTGATCAAAAGGTCATTAAATAAAAAATGTGTATAAACTTGAAACAAATCAATAAAAATCAACAAATTAATTTCTTTCTTATTCCCAAACAAGTACTTTGAAGACCACTCTTGATCTATAAACTCCATTTACCAGGAGCTCCAAAATATGCAAAAGCAATTTTATAAAACCCACACAAATTGCACTAATGACCTTATAGTCCTGAACAGACGAATTGCAACATTAGTAATTTACCTTACTAGTTGTATTTTTCTTGCAACTTTGGTTTAAAAAGAAGAGGGTTTAACTACAGTTTAAATTATCATACTGAGTGTATGTGTTGTGATTGTGCGCATTGCGCGGATCAGCAGTGCAATCCTTCCCACCATGCATCACTACATTCTCAACAACAATTTGACCAATCTCATCCACCCACTCCAATGGTCTTAGACGATACCAATGAGCAGGGATGTGATTTCTCAAATTTTAACCGGAAATCCGTTTTTTTGCCCCCCCCCCCCCTCAAAAAGATACATATAATATATATATTAATATTTTGTTTGATCAAATTCATAAAAAATTGAAGATAAAACCATGTTTAACGCCTCAGATTGCAGAGTAGGGCTTTAAAAACCAAAGATAAATGTTATTAGTGGGCTTCGTGCTTGCAATTTTCAAGCTCGCAAGCTTTCGTGCTTTGCGCTCAGAGTTCAGGTTTTTTTTCAAGAGCCTATCACATCCCTGATGAGGGCTGAGGAAGTATATCCACTGATAGTTGCAACTAACCACAACCTTATACCCGAGGGTTAGGGAGGAGGGTTACGGTCTTCACAAATAACCTACTGATATGACGAGTATGTGTATGACTGTCATAACAAAATGTGGAATCAGAAAACACGTCAAACTCTTAGCTGGTTGACGTCTTGAATCACATGCCAAACAAAAGAGTTATTCTCCCAACCAAAGGAATAACACGACTGAAGACAATTACAGTTCCTTCTATATCCAATTGCCAAAGTGAAGGATTCAGAAAGAAAGGGCCAGTTGGCCCAATTGGATGGTCAGGCATTCCGATCTTACCCAAGTCCAAACAGTTTGGTGTGGAGTGACATAGAAGAAGAGGATATTTGAGGAGTGAGGCCATATGCTCACAAAAATGCCTTGTCTATTAGGTTTTTAATGCCTGAATCATGACCCCCCTCAGAAAAAGAAAAAAAGAAAGCAAGCAAAACAAAAATTAGATTTAATTATTTTCCTGCTTACTTTACTTTTATGAAGCTTTCTTGTTGTTAATCATTGACTTGAAAGAACCATGCTAAAAGTTTTGGTATCTATGCGTATTTTTTTATTCATCATTTCACAATAATAGATTTGTCAACAAGCCGACCTCAGCGACCAAAGAAGAAAAAGAAGAAACCAGTTGAAGGTAAAACTAATGTTAAAAATAATTCAACACACTTGGGCTGTGAGTTTCATTCTGAAAGAGCAAGATATTTCTGCTGAGTCATTTTTTATTAGACCCTGAAGAATGACCGTGTCCGTCCATAGATATAAAATATGTATATATATTTCTTGTGCAGAATACAAAACTCAGAATGGCCATGTCGATGAAAGTAGTTTAAAATTCATCGTTTGATATTGACCCAAATTTTGTGTGTGTATATTCTATCTGAAAGCTTACCTTATATAAAGCTGGTAATGGTAGTAAGCATTCTGCTAAATCACTTCGCCTGAAATGCCCCCGTTGATTAGAAGGCAATAACAACATTTGACTCTGAGCATTTCTGAGGGTTGGTGTCCGTTCGCAAATGCTGTGGCCAGAAATGTAGTTGGTACTTGCGGTCACCAGCGTGGATGGATTCGATGCTCTTGTGAAAATACAGTAACAGATTTTTGCTGTTTTCTCAGCAAGTAGACACTGTATTCAGCTGAAATTTTCATTTTAATGATTTTGCCTATAAATCAGCATAACGTTGACAAAAACCTTTGACTCTACCTCTAAGAGGCACTGTCTTGATCTTACAATTGCCTTGTAGATGTTAGCGATTCGCAGCAATCGGCGTCCAGCAAGCCACTGCCGTCCAACTCAGAGAACAAAGTGGAATCTCCAGCTATGGGAAGCAGAGAGAATCTCGTCCAGAATGGTACAAGTCCTGTCAAAAGACCTAAACGAAAGAAGAAAATAACGCATGGCTACGACTTTGAGAGTGGCGCTGATGGTAAGATCATAGCTTTTGAACTATTTTTCTAGAAGCAAGTGGAGTTTTTCTGTATTAGTTGTTGTTTTTATAAAAATTTATTTATTTCCATTTCGATACCTTGGGGCCATTTCACACTGGGCAATTTACAAGCGACCAGTTCATGGCATCTCCAAGGAGAAAAGGCAGTCAAAATTTGAATGTTCACATATTTTTCTTAGGGAGCGTAAGACATTGTTTTGAAAATTACTCAAAGTTGCCTGTAAAAGTTGCCTCAGCGCCAAGGCTCTTTGTTTTGCAGAACCATCATGTTTTTATTTCACTATCGAGAGAGTCAATATTTCCATTAGCTTGCATGTCACAAACTCTTTCATATGATACATTAACAAATTTTGACATCAACTTGTTGCAGTAGTATAGATAGGTTGCAATATGACGTTAGTCGGCCATCTTTACGGGCAATTTGGAACACACAGTCATGCGTTACGCGTGAGAATGGCGTGCAGCACGCGCACATTTCACAAAACTCATTGCATGATTGGTTAGTGAATGACGCGGCTGCATTAATAATTAGAGCGCTTGACGCGCCTGCAAGCCAAAATGCGATTTGCCCGTAAATATGGCGTCTACTGGGAACTATCTATTTGTTATGGTCTATGCACGAAGTCCATCTTTGATAAGAATCTATAAATAAGGTGTATTCATATCTAGTGTATCTTTACCGAAAGGCTGAGGAAGAAGTATGTGTATTGTGTCTAGAGTTCGTTTCTTGAGATAAATAATGTTTTGTATTTTATCCATGGATCAATTTAATCGCATTTTGTTACTCTTGAGTAATCCATTTTATCCTCCAATCGTTATTATATAATTCAGTTAATATTAATTTATTTCAAATTTTGTCCATATAATTGTACGTTCAGCTTTTAACCAGTGCTATTTCTTCAGCCTCTTAGAGCATGCCTGCATGATATGGGTGCATTATAAATGTTGGTAGTATTACTATAATTATTATCATCTGATTACTGCTAGAACATATATTCATGACCTCAGATGCAGTAGATGGAAATATGTCGGCCAGTACACCAGCCATTAATCACCTCAAGATGTCTCCCAGCTCATCAAGGAGGAAAAAAGGTATTCTTGAAAATGAAGTTGAACTCAGTATCTTAAGCCGTGCTCACATTGGATTGATATTCAACCTAGACCATAGGTAACATTCCACTGGGTAAATCTTACTGATGGATTATTTGAACTCAGTATCTTAAGCCGTGCTCACATTGGATTGATATTCAACCTAGACCATAGGTAACATTCCACTGGGTAAATCTTACTGATGGATTATTTGAACTCAGTATCTTAAGCCGTGCTCACATTGGATTGATATTCAACCTAGACCATAGGTAACATTCCACTGGGTAAATCTTACTGATGGATTATTTGAACTCAGTATCTTAAGCCGTGCTCACATTGGATTGATATTCAACCTAGACCATAGGTAACATTCCACTGGGTAAATCTTACTGATGGATTATTTGAACTCAGTATCTTAAGCCGTGCTCACATTGGATTGATATTCAACCTAGACCATAGGTAACATTCCACTGGGTAAATCTTACTGATGGATTATTTGAACTCAGTATCTTAAGCCGTGCTCACATTGGATTGATATTCAACCTAGACCATAGGTAACATTCCACTGGGTAAATCTTACTGATGGATTATTTGAACTCAGTATCTTAAGCCGTGCTCACATTGGATTGATATTCAACCTAGACCATAGGTAACATTCCACTGGGTAAATCTTACTGATGGATTATTTGAACTCAGTATCTTAAGCCGTGCTCACATTGGATTGATATTCAACCTAGACCATAGGTAACATTCCACTGGGTAAATCTTACTGATGGATTATTTGAACTCAGTATCTTAAGCCGTGCTCACATTGGATTGATATTCAACCTAGACCATAGGTAACATTCCACTGGGTAAATCTTACTGATGGATTATTTGAACTCAGTATCTTAAGCCGTGCTCACATTGGATTGATATTCAACCTAGACCATAGGTAACATTCCACTGGGTAAATCTTACTGATGGATTATTTGAACTCAGTATCTTAAGCCGTGCTCACATTGGATTGATATTCAACCTAGACCATAGGTAACATTCCACTGGGTAAATCTTACTGATGGATTATTTGAACTCAGTATCTTAAGCCGTGCTCACATTGGATTGATATTCAACCTAGACCATAGGTAACATTCCACTGGGTAAATCTTACTGATGGATTATTTGAACTCAGTATCTTAAGCCGTGCTCACATTGGATTGATATTCAACCTAGACCATAGGTAACATTCCACTGGGTAAATCTTACTGATGGATTATTTGAACTCAGTATCTTAAGCCGTGCTCACATTGGATTGATATTCAACCTAGACCATAGGTAACATTCCACTGGGTAAATCTTACTGATGGATTATTTGAACTCAGTATCTTAAGCCGTGCTCACATTGGATTGATATTCAACCTAGACCATAGGTAACATTCCACTGGGTAAATCTTACTGATGGATTATTTGAACTCAGTATCTTAAGCCGTGCTCACATTGGATTGATATTCAACCTAGACCATAGGTAACATTCTACTGGGTAAATCTTACTGATGGATTATTTGAACTCAGTATCTTAAGCCGTGCTCACATTGGATTGATATTCAACCTAGACCATAGGTAACATTCCACTGGGTAAATCTTACTGATGGATTATTTGAACTCAGTATCTTAAGCCGTGCTCACATTGGATTGATATTCAACCTAGACCATAGGTAACATTCCACTGGGTAAATCTTACTGATGGATTATTTGAACTCAGTATCTTAAGCCGTGCTCACATTGGATTGATATTCAACCTAGACCATAGGTAACATTCCACTGGGTAAATCTTACTGATGGATTATTTGAACTCAGTATCTTAAGCCGTGCTCACATTGGATTGATATTCAACCTAGACCATAGGTAACATTCCACTGGGTAAATCTTACTGATGGATTATTTGAACTCAGTATCTTAAGCCGTGCTCACATTGGATTGATATTCAACCTAGACCATAGGTAACATTCCACTGGGTAAATCTTACTGATGGATTATTTGAACTCAGTATCTTAAGCCGTGCTCACATTGGATTGATATTCAACCTAGACCATAGGTAACATTCCACTGGGTAAATCTTACTGATGGATTATTTGAACTCAGTATCTTAAGCCGTGCTCACATTGGATTGATATTCAACCTAGACCATAGGTAACATTCCACTGGGTAAATCTTACTGATGGATTATTTGAACTCAGTATCTTAAGCCGTGCTCACATTGGATTGATATTCAACCTAGACCATAGGTAACATTCCACTGGGTAAATCTTACTGATGGATTATTTGAACTCAGTATCTTAAGCCGTGCTCACATTGGATTGATATTCAACCTAGACCATAGGTAACATTCCACTGGGTAAATCTTACTGATGGATTATTTGAACTCAGTATCTTAAGCCGTGCTCACATTGGATTGATATTCAACCTAGACCATAGGTAACATTCCACTGGGTAAATCTTACTGATGGATTATTTGAACTCAGTATCTTAAGCCGTGCTCACATTGGATTGATATTCAACCTAGACCATAGGTAACATTCCACTGGGTAAATCTTACTGATGGATTATTTGAACTCAGTATCTTAAGCCGTGCTCACATTGGATTGATATTCAACCTAGACCATAGGTAACATTCCACTGGGTAAATCTTACTGATGGATTATTTGAACTCAGTATCTTAAGCCGTGCTCACATTGGATTGATATTCAACCTAGACCATAGGTAACATTCCACTGGGTAAATCTTACTGATGGATTATTTGAACTCAGTATCTTAAGCCGTGCTCACATTGGATTGATATTCAACCTAGACCATAGGTAACATTCCACTGGGTAAATCTTACTGATGGATTATTTGAACTCAGTATCTTAAGCCGTGCTCACATTGGATTGATATTCAACCTAGACCATAGGTAACATTCCACTGGGTAAATCTTACTGATGGATTATTTGAACTCAGTATCTTAAGCCGTGCTCACATTGGATTGATATTCAACCTAGACCATAGGTAACATTCCACTGGGTAAATCTTACTGATGGATTATTTGAACTCAGTATCTTAAGCCGTGCTCACATTGGATTGATATTCAACCTAGACCATAGGTAACATTCCACTGGGTAAATCTTACTGATGGATTATTTGAACTCAGTATCTTAAGCCGTGCTCACATTGGATTGATATTCAACCTAGACCATAGGTAACATTCCACTGGGTAAATCTTACTGATGGATTATTTGAACTCAGTATCTTAAGCCGTGCTCACATTGGATTGATATTCAACCTAGACCATAGGTAACATTCCACTGGGTAAATCTTACTGATGGATTATTTGAACTCAGTATCTTAAGCCGTGCTCACATTGGATTGATATTCAACCTAGACCATAGGTAACATTCCACTGGGTAAATCTTACTGATGGATTATTTGAACTCAGTATCTTAAGCCGTGCTCACATTGGATTGATATTCAACCTAGACCATAGGTAACATTCCACTGGGTAAATCTTACTGATGGATTATTTGAACTCAGTATCTTAAGCCGTGCTCACATTGGATTGATATTCAACCTAGACCATAGGTAACATTCCACTGGGTAAATCTTACTGATGGATTATTTGAACTCAGTATCTTAAGCCGTGCTCACATTGGATTGATATTCAACCTAGACCATAGGTAACATTCCACTGGGTAAATCTTACTGATGGATTATTTGAACTCAGTATCTTAAGCCGTGCTCACATTGGATTGATATTCAACCTAGACCATAGGTAACATTCCACTGGGTAAATCTTACTGATGGATTATTTGAACTCAGTATCTTAAGCCGTGCTCACATTGGATTGATATTCAACCTAGACCATAGGTAACATTCCACTGGGTAAATCTTACTGATGGATTATTTGAACTCAGTATCTTAAGCCGTGCTCACATTGGATTGATATTCAACCTAGACCATAGGTAACATTCCACTGGGTAAATCTTACTGATGGATTATTTGAACTCAGTATCTTAAGCCGTGCTCACATTGGATTGATATTCAACCTAGACCATAGGTAACATTCCACTGGGTAAATCTTACTGATGGATTATTTGAACTCAGTATCTTAAGCCGTGCTCACATTGGATTGATATTCAACCTAGACCATAGGTAACATTCCACTGGGTAAATCTTACTGATGGATTATTTGACATAACTCACTGAGACAATGGTGAAACAAACTGACTGACTAAATGTGAATACAAGAGGGCGCTACGCCAGTGACCTTTTACGGGATGTGGACAAAATACATGACCTAGTAAAACAATAGTTGCAGAGAAGCATATCAAATAAAAGTTAGAAAAACAACACAAGAAAAGGGAAGTAATTTCTCAGTTCCGTATACTGCCACAACAACAGCACGAGTGTGAACATCACCAGTACATGCAGGTCAAAGTTCACTTCAGTTTGTCGTGATCCTGCCTGTGTGGTGAATTGGACAAGTTATTTGACTGGCTTGTTTTCCTGGGACGATAAATCCGCACTGGACTTTTTGGCGTGGTTAGTTTGACCAGGTTAGTTTACCTGGGCAGGAGGTGGCCGGTTAAACAACCCATTGGACTCGGTTAAGTTACTTGGGTGACGTTTTTCTGGGCTAATTGCAATTGACTTAAAATCGTCAAGTTTCTCATCTTTCTTTTTTAGTTTACCCCCCAAAAGTCCAATTCGAACACGGCTTTAGTTTGGGTCAACACATTTTATCACAATCCTTGCTAGAAAGGCCTAGTGGTCACACTGCTTGTCACTTTTTGAGGATGCCTTGGTCTCCTTAACACAAAGATATAGTAATTGAATCCCAATGCAATGTTACCGTCAACAGAGAAAAAGCATTCTTTACATCATATTCAGGTTTAGAATCCACTCATTGGATGATTTTTGTGTTTTATTTGTCAAGAAAACAGACAGTCTCGACTCCCTCGTTCCGTCAGTGATGAGGTACTGAGAGACAATGGGACGCCGACATCCGCAATGAAGAAGAAGATACGACGACCTCAATCTAAACACTATGCAGGTACAATGAATGGTTTCAAATGGATTTAATGTATAAGGCTATGATCATCAGTGTTGAGAAATTAAAGGGTGTGGTCAAAGCTTTTCACTTTCCTGGGGTGTGTCGTGGCCGAGTGGTCTACTGCATCGGACTCAAGTTCTGATTGCAAATCATCGGAATTTGGGTTCAATTCCCACTCATGAAACTTGTGTCCTCTTGAGCAAGGTACTCGGCCATAATTGCTTCTCTTAACCCATGTGTATTAAAGGGAACCTGAGAGGGCTGGCTGACATTATCAACCCAAGTAGTTGAGAAAGTTAGAGGAATGTTCTAAAAGTACGCCTGATGAACAGGGATAATAATGTTGTAAAGCACCTTGATCTAGCTACGAGGATATGTGCGCTGTATAAGAACCAAGTATTATTGTTATTATTATTATTTATCTAACATCAGTGTTTTCCCCTGTCAACCACACCAGTCCAGTTGACTTGTCCTTTTTTCCTTTAACAAGTCCCCCCATCTTTTTCACTATAGTCCATACTTCATATTAAACAGGGAAGCCTTTAAACACTGAACTAGCTAGCCGGACCATTTAGGGAGAATTCTGACTGGCCCACGTGTGTTGTAACTAGCATTTGGCCAGCGGAACACTGTTAAGGGAAACAGCTGTAAAAGTGTTGAATTGTTCGCCTTCCCATTTCATGCTTTGTAAATAAATTGTATAAATGTTTGTATAGAGAAAATAGAATTAACTGTTGCAAATGGCTTACCAACCAAAAGGACCAATAGTATAAATACAATAGTTAATGACCCAATTTTCAACCCAAGGAGAGTTTTTCCTGAAGGCTAAAAATGTGTGTACAGTCACAAAAAAGACCGAACAACCTTTCACAATTCCTGATGAATGTATGTGGCAAAATGGTAACCAGACTTCGATGTTATTGAAGTCACTTTCGGCAAAGTTTGGGAGTACTGTTTAGGGGTGAAGTAATTCTATTTTGAGTCTTCATATGTAACCAGGAAATAAATTGCAGCAGATAAAACTGCAGGTTGGCTCAGTGGTTTCTTTCCCTGCTATTCAACACTGTGGACCCAACTTCGATTCTCACCTCAGACTGGAGTGTTGCATGTGGATTGGGTTTTTAATCCTTACCCATTGGGATTTTCCTCCCAACATCTAAAACTAAAAATTTCTTCTCATTTCCTATTCATCCTGTTATTGGCGCTAACTGTGCTGTTGGATGTGTAATAAGACAAATAAATAAACTATGAATAATGTCTTTCTGCGTCTTATATCCATCTTAAGATGACAGCGCTGATGATGAGGATGATGCAGGTACATCTAAATCCCATGGTAGACCACCTCCTCCAAACAAAGCCAAGAAAAAGCGAAAGGCTCGGTAAGATGCTAGTGCCTCCTTAATTAAAATATGTATGTGCTTTTTCATGTTTGCTAGAAATTTGTGTTTGTTAAGGGTAAGACAACATTGGTTTTTGTTGTATGGTTTATGTAGGTCTTCTAGTTTGGCTATTAGACTTAACAAACTTTAGTCCCAATTCTAATGTGTGTGTTGGTTAGCCTGAATCTTGATGTTTTGATGGTTAACGGCTTCTGTTGGTTCTGTCTTGTTTTGAAATTATATAAACTCTTGCATACTTTCCTCTCTTTTGCTGAACTGCAATGCGATACTGTAATCCTTTGTGCATGTATAGTTTGTATTGTTTTGTTCATGTTTTAATTTCATGCGCCCTGCTTTTGTGATGTGTTTTACATTTTTGTAATTTTTCATCTAACGTTTTTTGTTTGTTTGTTTTACATTCAGTTTTTTGCTTTTGATTTATGGCTTTTATTATTGCTCTGTATTTTACCATTTTACTATTTCACTTTTTGTACTGCAAGTTAAATATTTTCTTTGTATGGTTTTTTGGCTTCTTTTTTAAAATCTTCAGTCATGTAAAATGCCTTAGGCTTCGTTTTAAGCCAATTTTGGAGGTATATAAATACTATTTATGATTATTGTTCTTGTTTTTATTATGATCATTATTATTTACGGCAGACACCTCAATCTATACTTTTTATTATTTTACTTCATGAAGTCCACTTTGCAGATTTGTTGACAGCTTATATTTTCCATTTCCAGACCTCCCACCTCAGTAGATGAAAACTACCATGCAGATGGTGAAGGTATGTGTTTAATTCTGACAGTTTTCCTTTGGAAAATACACATTTTCAATAACAAGCACCTTTTGCAAATACCAAAAACTGTTACTTAAACTGAATATATAAAAACATTTGTGCTTTAAATTGAACGTTGAAGTTAAATACAGTCCAAAATTAAATCATAACAATGATTTAAAAATAATATATATATTTTTAATTCAAATAAAATTGTGCTTATTACTGAATGTTTCCATTGTAAAAATACATTATCAAAAACTTAACATGAAATATTTCTAAAAGTACCCCAAAGCCTAAAAATCTGTTGCAGTGTCGGGCATGATATCAAAGATTTGTTAAAAACAAAGTTACTTGTGATTACCTTGATTTTAATAGATGTTGCTGTACGTGCTACTTAAAAACACAAGATTCAAACAGCTTCTAGCTACTGGACATGCTCCATGGTCAAGTGGGAAGACATCTGTTCTAGAATGGCAAAGGTCGTGGGCTTTATTAATCCCACTCAAGTAATTTGCCTGTCAAATTTTTTTCACAGGACTTTGGAAAGTACTGATTATACAGTGCTTGGCACACATCGGTGAATGGGTAAAAACACAAATAAAACCTTGATTTTCCTCGTTATTCCAGCCATGTCATTGGACTTCATGATAGCTGCTGAAGATGTTGTTGCCGCGGATAAACAAACGACGGAGGAACAACAGCAGCAACAACAACCTTCCCACACCACCATCCTGCCGAGCCAACCCGTATCTCGACTCTTCATGCAGAGAAAAAGTTAGTAGATTGATTGTCAAGGTTTGTGGTAGACAGGAACCAAAATAAAATGCACCACTTCTACTGTCACATTAGCAGTTCCAATGATTGTAACTTTTTTTTAAGTACTTGTAACTGCCCAAAAGATTTTAACATGTGAACGGACATGCAGGCTTATACTCTCAAATTTCAATCCAAACAAAAAGGACAGAAAAGGCAGGTAACTTTATCTGTCCAAAATTTGCCACTGTACTATCTCTCTAAACAATTAGTATTGTGGTAGTTTTCAATGAAGTATATTTTTCACTTGCCAAGCAATGCAGCACTATCTCAAACTGTACTATCACATGGACTAGTCTCCCCCTCAAGTCACTTATTTCCTGTTGTCTTAATTGCAGGTGGCTTTAAGAGTGAAGATAGAGGGAGACTAGCAAGGCAGAGAGAGAGAGACCTGAACAATCAACAGGTCCAGACGGATACCCAGGTTACTACTACACAGGTTGCTCTGGTAAGACATTCTGACAAAGATAAAAACAAACTAGAATTTCAGGTTTTGAGACATCTCACTTGGAGTTGTTGATGCTTGAATTCTGTTCTCTTCTGCTTGACCTCATGGTTCATGTCTTGTGATTCAAGATTCAAGACTTTCCGCTTCAAATTCCGGTCTGAACCGGAAGACAAGGTCAAAAATGGGTCATATCAGTGTAGTGTTATTCAGTTTGGGAATGACTTCAAATTCCGGTCTGAACCGGAAGACAAGGTCAAAATTGGGTCATATCTGTGTAGTGTTATTCAGTTTGGGAATGACTTTCCGATGATGTGTAGGTTGTAATAATAGAATTTGTGGTGAGGAGTTAGTGTTTTTTCAAATATTAAAGTTTGATTTAATGTAATGCGACACTTGATGCCGTCATCATGACATCATTAAATTTGCGCTGTCTTCATACTGAAGTACAATTGCTTGTGACTTGCAAGGTTCAATGTACAAATGAGTGGTTCAATACATCAACTAGCACCCGTCCTCTCCTCCCCCCCCCACAAATCTGTTAAAATAAAAATAAATTAAAATAAACAAATAAATAAAAAAATCATGTCTTTACCCCTGCTTGCCCCCTCAAGTGAAAATATCTGGTTACACACTGCCTTCAAGTATGTTGTAGTCTTGTTAGTTTTCTCAGGCCTAGAACTATAACAGACACCACGGAGGCCAGGGCCTCCATTACCCTTGCCATGGCATTGGTGCATTTTCAGAAGTTTCCCATAGACTTTAAGATTTTCGAATGGAAGCATTTAATATTTTAAATTGACATATGTATGATAAATGTGCCTATTAATTTTTTAGAGATTTTTCATTAGGTGTTTAAAAATATTTCCTTTTATTTTTAATTTTTTTAATGAAATGTTTCTATTGATACAGACATTAATGGCTTAGATATTGGTACGTTTCGTTCCAGGCAACCCATCGAGCATCTTTGACCTTTGCCCTGTTCTGCCACGGTCTCCTGTCCGGCTTTGCTGTCTGGCAGTGTGTCATGGTGTACATGCTGCAGAGACAGGTCCCGTCATCCCCAACATCTGGCAAGATACAATTCTTGGAGCATTACAGTCGCCTTGCCCAGCCAGCGTCAGCTATTTACTACTTTCTCCTTACTGTATCAACTGTTTCTGTATTCGATAGGTAAGTGGTGATGATATTTAGGAGTTGGGTACAGCGATGGATCCATAAGGTTTATCGCGAATAGCAAAATACCAAGAGAGGGTGCTGTTTTGCCGCGCATGATAGTGTAGTGAAAGGGGGCAACCCGGGAACTCGCGCACGACGACCGACTGTAGCATTTGCCCCCCTCTGCCCTCCCATGATCCATTGCGATTCTGAATCGCGATAAACCTTATTGGGGGTGAAATTTTTTGTTAAAGTGAGGAAATTAAGAAGTTTGAATGGCTTCTGACTGGCACCCCTGACCAAACATAGTGACAAAATAGGAGGAACCCAAACATTAGGGCTAGAGAGCTCAGTTGGTAGAGCGCCGGCACGTTAATCCGGAGGTCGCAGGTTCAAATTTCATTCTAGTAATTTATTTTCTTTGTTCACCCCAAAGTTGAATTAAAACTTACCATGTAGCTTGTTACATGATAAAATTTGGCAACCTTTTTATCAAGACGTAATCTATGTATATATGGTTTGCGGTAACACCATGTGTGTATCTACCTGCTAGGTAGATTTTGTTCTTTGAGAACTTGTCTGGCTATTTGTTATGCTATAGATGTAATCTGTTTTTCTTTTCCTGTTTTTTTTTTCTTTTTTGTCTTTGAAGGTTTGACATTGGTCGTCCGGACAAGCAGTTTTTTCGGGGACTTATAACATTTCAATCTGGTGCAATTTCCATTTTAAGTAAGTCTGTTTTTTATTTGTACGATCTCATTGTCTTGCCTGCAGTCGGGCTCAGCTTTCTTTCTTCTCCATTGTATTTCATTGTTGATTCTTGTTGTTGAGTTTATAACCCAAATTTTAACCCATTTTTAATGGGGTTGATTGGACCCATTGCATCTAAAGTCACAATCTCAAACAATTTTTATTATAGGTAAGTGCTTTTATTTGTACAATCTCATTGTCTCCCGAGCAGTGAAAGAAAAATATTTTTATCTGTCACATATATATCATGTAATTTTCTTTGATTTTTTCCTCCCCAGTTTACTTAATTTCGCTCATCTTATCAGTAAGCATTGCAGCCATTGATGACAGAATAGGTCTGTTCTTCAAGACCACTTCACCTTACTGGTAACTAACTTAATATTTACTGAGGAAACCACAAAGTGTTCTAAACACAATTAAAACCACAAAGTGTTCTAAACACAATTAAAACCACAAAGTGTTCTAAACACAATTAAAACCACAAAGTGTTCTAAACACAATTAAAACCACAAAGTGTTCTAAACACAATTAAAACCACAAAGTGTTCTAAACACAATTAAAACCACAAAGTGTTCTAAACACAATTAAAACCACAAAGTGTTCTAAACACAATTAAAACCACAAAGGGTTCTAAACACAATTAAAACCACAAAGTGTTCTAAACACAATTAAAACTTACAAGTTGGGTATGTTCTAGGCACAAAAGAACTTTCAACTGACAGAACTTTCAGCTGGACTGCATCATTGTACTGAGGTACAGAGCAACCTACATGAGTGAATCGTGCATGAGTGATGCATGTGCACTCGCTGGAATTCTTATCCGATCCATTTAGAAAATTCCTACCACTCCGACTTTTGAGACGCTCCCTTACTTCCCTTGAAGAGCAAATAGAGTAATAAGATGTGACCCTTTGTACCTTTGACTTTGAATTTGTGCAGCCATCTTCTTTCCCTCCATTTCAAATCAATGTGAACCAAACCGAGGAAAGAAGGGTAAAATGGCCAGGTACCTTTTATTAGATGTATTGAGAATCAATACTTGTTATAGATTTTGCATGCAGGAACATGACCGATATAGTAAGGTCTAAAATGCCTACATCATCATCATAACAGGGCCCAATTCCATGGCTCTGCTTTACCGTAAGCAAAGAATCAATGCTTATGGAAGCAGGGAATTTGGCGATTTGTCAAGCGTATTTCACAGGTTAGCAGGGAGTTTTTCTTGTATGCATGCATACTCGACCTCGACAGTAATTGCCATGCTTCACTTACACAGCTAGCACAGAAATTCAGCGCTTGCACAGTAAGCGGAGAATGGTGATTGCAAGCGCAGAATCGGTGGTAAGCAGAGCCATGAAATTAGGCCCAGGTCATTCGTATGTGGAACAAAGTCCTCCTTTTGGAAACTTAGACTTATCTTGGTCTCTTGCCAATCTAATTCATTTATCCTTTTCTATTTATATGTTGAATCTTCTCTCCTTTTGTGTGCCTCTTCATCATTGTCATTAAATCATTTCATAATTTCAGTGCAAAAACGTTGTATCTCAAATTTGCAAAAACGTTGTATCTCGCATGAAAATGCTTCGTGCAAAAAAGTCATATCTCAACATTTACTTGTTTTGTGTGTACATCTTGGGTATTTTAAAGCAAGATACAACGTTTTGACAGTTTCAAACTAGCGTGTAATGCAAGTGCCATTTTAGGAGATAAAACCTTTTGCACTGATACAATGATTGATGTGTTCAAACTGTCATCTTGAATTCTTGCAGCATGACCAGCCAATCCTTAAAAACAAACCCTAGAAAGTATGGTTATCCCCAACAATTCAGTGAACATGATAACAAATATTTCACCTACTTTGAAATGATTTAATTTCTTTTTCTTTTTTTCTTGCCCAGTGGTACATTGTGTCCAGAGAGTGGATCTTTATGGTAAGAGTCAATTTTGATAAATTTGAAAATTAGTAACTGTAGTCAGAACCTTGGTGGGAAACCGTTCCATGTATTGCGATGGTTTGGGGGTCATTCAGGGGCATGTTGGGGCTCATCATCCCAGCATCTTTGGGAGTTAGATGTTAAGCTTTGCAGGTCTCATGCCTTGTGTGAAATGCTTGTAAAACATCCAGGGGATGAACTCACAAAGACCTCAGATTGATCTTAAGTGCGAATCACTCTTAATTGCTAAGCAAAGTGTGATGTCACAATACAAATTACTATGGTGATATTGACAACTCATCTTAAGATGAATCTTAGGGCTTTGGGAAATCGAGCCCAGGGGCTTAAGTAGTCTAGCATAGAATCATGTTGATGAGATTAGTGTAGGGTCGTGGTGGTAGGGATTAGCTTGATGGGCAGGCAATAAGATCTTGATATGGGCCAGGAGTGTGAGGTGTGAAGGCTAAGCTGAAATTGTGGAAAACAAATTAATGTAATTCATGCATCAGTAACTTTAAACACTAATGTATGATAAACACCAGTGTTGTAACAAAGGGGGGAGGCTTGCCTATTATAAACACTTACTCAGAAGTAAAATTTTGTGTTAAAGTAACGATTATTATTGACTTGCCCAACAGGGACAGTGAGGAGGCCAATACACAACTCAATATCTGGATGATTGTCAACTTAATCCGAGCCATAGCCGCTTGCTTAGGATGGTTTGTTATCTCACTCACACCAACTACGGACTACACCTCAGGTATAACCCGTACACCTCCCCGTACTTCCATTCGGACTTGTCTCATTGAATGGAACACTCAATCTGTCAACTCAAGGAAATATTCTCATCATTGCACTTATAAACATTCATTTATTACTTTGTGAAGTGGAAACTGAAAAGAGAAAATGTAGGGAACCCAAGTGCGCCCTCAGTGTTGAAGTGTCTGATCCAACTTTGTAATTAGCATACTTACAATAAAAAGTTAAGCCTGTGTCCGCGCCCTTTGGACTAAAGCTCTTTTCCATTTTAGCTTTGAGCAAGAGAGAACACCTGTACTTTCTGTGTGTATTTTTCTCTCTATGTAGGAAGCATGGCTCGGGCGATGCTACTAATACATGATACCTATGAAGGGATAATGTCTGACGGTTCTCTGTGATTAATGTTTTGTATTTAAATTATCTTTTCATCAGAGAAATATTTTATTGTGAGGGCTAGCTGAATCGGGGGTTGTAAACTTGTATGTATGTAGCAAGCCTCGTGTTGACCTTTTGCCCTTCACATTAGTGACTGGGTTTTGTTATTTGTATTTTGTTCTGTTGATTGGACTCTTGTTTTAGAAGTCTTTGTGTGGATTTTGCTGTAGGATTTTAGTGAATGCTCATCCTTTTTAATTATAGGGCCAGCCTCCAGACTGTTCCTGTACAAAATATGTAAAAGGTGTGACTGAGAAATTTATTTTAGAGATGCTTTGTTTCATCGTTGCAATTGTTTTTCTATTGTTTTCAAGACCATCTTCATGACGCGGAGGAGCCCCTTTGGGATGAGACACAAGACATTCAGCTCAACAACATTCACAGTGCTTGATGGATGGACCACACCCATCAATACATATTTATTAGTCTAGAGCTCAACAACATTCACAGTGCTTGATGGACAGACCACACCCATCAATGTGTATTCATTAGTCTAGAGCTCAACAACATTCACAGTGCGGGATGGACCAACCACTCCCACAATGCATATTCATTAGTCTTGATCTCAACAACATTCACAGTGCTTGATGGATGGACCACACCCATCAATGCATATTAGTCTAGAGCTCAACAACATTCACAGTGCTTGATGGACGGACCACACCCATAAATTCATATTCATTAGTCTAGAGCTCAACAACATTCACAGTGTGGTATGGACAGACCACACCCATTAATGTGTATTCAGTCATTAGTCTTGAGCTCACCAACATCTTCTGTGATTGATGGACTGACCACACCCACAATGCATATTCATTAGTCTAGAGCTCAACAACATTCACAGTGCTTGATAGACAGACCACATCCATCAATTCATATTCATCAGTCAGGGGCTCCACATCATCAAATCTAATTGATGGACAGACCACACACATCACAATGCATATTCATCAGTCAGGGGCTCCATGTCATCCACTCTAATTGATGGACAGACCACACCCATCAATGCATATTCATCAGTCAGGGGCTCCACATCATCCACTCTAATTGATGGACAGACCACACCCATCAATGCATATTCATCAGTCAGGGGCTCCACATCATCCACTCTAATTGATGGACAGACCACACCCACAATGCATATTCATCAGTCAGGGGCTCCACATCATCCACTCTAATTGATGGACAGACCACACCCATCAATGCATATTCATCAGTCAGGGGCTCCACATCATCCACTCTAGTTGATGGACAAACCACACCCATCAATGCACATTCATTCAAATTAGGGTATCTTTATTGCAAGGAAATGGGGTCAGGGTTCAGACTTTATAGAAAAGTGCCATGTAGTGAAATATTTTTAACCAATCAACTAATGCCCACCGTGATAACTGAGTTTTTCAGTTATAAATAAACTCAAGTGAGAATTCTACTGTATTCTTAAGAATTTTATCCTAGTGTAGTATTCTCGTTAGTATTTTTCTTGATGTATAAATCGAGGAGAAATAAGAATATGCGATGAGATTTAAACCAAACCAACCACGTGAGTTTTGCTTTTTAATAAACAGGTTCATATGTGTAAATATTTGTAAATATTTTTCAGATAATGGTTGTAATGTTAACTTATTTGTACTAAATCTTTTTTTTTTTCTATATGCAAGAATAACCGAGCTGTTTTTGTTTGTTAACAATACGTAGTCTAACAGTACTGTTGGTTTTGCAATAACAAATAAAGTATTTAGAATGAATACTTATGTTTATCCATTGTGTCTGAAAAACTAGTTTTTCTTTAGAACGAAAATGATTTTAAAATGACAAGGAATAAGGGATGGACTATGGTTGGGGTTAAAGTTCAATTATAGATTTTAGTTTCTTATTTGGGTTAGACGTTTTTATTTCAGTTGTTCGACTAAGGTTAAGGCAGGAAGTGGTTTGTGGTAGTTACAAATTCCTCCATAATGAAGGATATTTATTCCTGTTTTTTCCACTTCAAGTCATTGGCCTAACCATCAGGCATGAGAGGAGTGTGATAGCCTCTGCCCCTGCTCAGAACCTTTCCCCGCCCCCACACCCCAACACAAACATTTCTAGGGAGGCCCTACATACAGTAGGTAAGCTGCCGCCCATAGTTTTCTTATGACACACTATGTGGTTTTATACACTGGTGGTCATTTTAAAGGTTACAACCCTTTGTTCCGACACCCCGACACCCCTAGTGTATTTTCCTAATCCTAACCGTGGCGTGTATAATTTAGGCCAAAAAAACACCATGTTGAGTTGCCCTCCGCGACCGACCCAAAAATGCTGAAATCTCGGGTCGGTTTTTTTATTTATTATTTATTTCCCCCCCCCCCCCCCCCCACCCCCCCACCCCCCCACCCCCCCACCCGTTTTTTCATTTTTGATGAAACTTACACATTATCTGTGTTTAACCAATCTAAAACGAATATATTTATTCCAAATAAGCTGAAACAATTTTGCAAAGCAAAGATTTTATTAAAGTAAACATGCAAGATGTCGATATTTTACGTTTTGTGTTTTGTGTGCCGCTACACTCGTAGTCGTACGCAACATGCCTGGCCATCTACAGTACCTCAGATCGATTCCACGCAATAGCACATGACATGAACTGCCTGCAGACAGAATTCGCTGGCATACAGCCCGAATTCGCTTGAGCCAAGAAGCGGATTCACTGGTGGTACCCAACACTTGTTTTGAGCGCGAGTACCAGATCAAACGGTCATTTTTAGAACTTGTGTTAACTAAATGTGTTCACCTAGCTCTTAGCTTGCCTTGTGTGTGTTTTGGATGTTCAAACAAATAACTTTTCAATAGGATATTTCAAACAATAATTGTGCAACTTACTCCGAATTATTTTCCGCGATGAGTACCGGGCGCCGCCATTTTGGAATGATCCCAATCATGCCAATCAAACTACGACGTCATCGGCCGGCCAGACTGTGGGAGGAGCGTATAAGTAAAGCAACCATTGAAATGTTCGCACCCTCGCTCCGCCCACCAGCCGGCCGACGACATGGTATTTTGATTGGCATGATTGGATCATTCCAAAATGGCGGCGCCCGGCACACATCGGGGAAAGTATTTCGGAGTAAGTCGCACAATTATTGTTTGAAATATATTTTTAAAAGATCGTTTGTTTGAACATCCAAAACACGCAAGGCAAGCTAAGAGCTAGGTGAACACATTTAGCTGGTTTAAACCACCGAATGACCCTTAGAGAATGCACTTTAAAATGGTTATAGCTTCAAAAGAAATGGGCGGGATGTGTGACCAAGGATCCAGGAAAAAGTGTATAAAATGTTTGAAAACAAATTATAAAAGATATGAAGTTAAATGTTTCTTGTCTTTTCATTCTTTATGTACTTCTGCACACTAGTACATCACTGTATATTGATTGGGATTAGTTCCAATGCATTTCAATCTTCAAATGACAGTCAAGGTAAAAAAAATATATAAAAAAAAAAAAAAAAAATCCCGACCGACCGACCCCTTCAAATTTTTTTACTGGAGGGCAACTCAACAATTTTTTTTTTTTGGCCTTATCACAAGAAAGTTTTCGGAACAAAGGATTGTCGGAACATACGGGCGTATCGGAATATAGAGCAGTGGCCAGTTTAAGCCCCAATGGCGTATTTATACCCTTAACCATTAACTATTTTATCCAATTAATGATTAATCTGGGTTTTCCCCACCTCGTCAAACCAGCGTAAACATTGCAGCATGACGTCAGGCATGATTAGTCTCGCATCGAAGTAACTAAATTGCTCACTTTGACATTTGCGTGTGAAGGGTGAGTAGCCATAAAATCGGCAAATTGAACAACAGTGTACGGAAACACTCCCAACATTAAAGTGCGGGTTTTTACTGCTGTCCGTGGCCGTTGGTGATTCGGTGAGAGAGTCACTCACAGGAAGACGAAGACGGAATTATATTGAGGAACAATGGCGCGTTATTTTCAGACTTGTTTGATGGTGCGGAAAGCTGTGGTTATATTGATGGTGTGCCAGTTGAATACCTTACTGGCTGATGAAATAGGTAAGATTTGTTTTTTTTCCCTTTTTAAACATTCACAGTGCACATTTTGTGCAAAATTAATACTTGTTAAAGAATAGTATTTGTTGTGTACTAAATAATGAATTTGTGGTTGTAAGAGGAACTTGACAATAAGACGTTTCAAATGATGTTCTCTTCACGTCTTCATGAACACGGAGGAAGACCTGCATGGCATAAATAGGAGGCTTCACGAGAAAATTTTCATTTTTTTTTGATCTTGAAACATTCAGCACTGGGCCGTGTCCGATTGGGCCGTGTCTCTTCTTGTGGCATGGTGAACCCCGTCACAATGTCTTTATTGTGTTCTGAGAATTTCAGGAATTTCAGGAATTCGGGGAAAATTCAGGAAAATTCAGTGTGTATATGGAACCATTGGGAGGGGGGACACACCCTCTGCCACATATCGGACATAGGTGTGGCTTGATGGCCACTTTAACAGATAGCACAGCCGCCCATAGCCAACACCCTTAGCAACGGCACCAGCCATAAGCCTCTAATTCAGACACTGTCTACCTTTAAGAGTAGGAGTTGACCCGGTTCTATTATGAAGCAGATCAACTCGGGGTTAGCATGACCCATTGGCCTGACGCACGTTGACCCTCAGTCTCGTTTTTCAAGATTCATTATGACTGTTAACTCAGATCTCAGGTTCAGGATGACTCAGATATTGTTCTGACTCGAAGATGAATCGTATTTTGAAAAATATGATCACCAGTTCTAACATTGAATTCAAATCTGATTAGGGCCTACATCGTTATTATATCTGTGTATAACTGTCTGACGGTTCCTTTAGCTTGCAATCAACACTTTTATACAGGCTTACAATCCTGATGGAAATTTGATGTTGAATATTATTTTGTATACATGTTGTGTTAATGGCATAATGTGTGCTAATCTTTTAGCCCCAACGAATATAAGCTTTTAATCCTCCAAAGTTAAATGAATATTAGCTTTAATTTGAAACCTGTCAAATCTGACATTAGCCTAATCATATACCTTCTTGTATTTATCGAAGCACTTAGCATATGTTTGACCTTGCTTTGCAGCATTACAGTTTTTAGTATGATGTGGGACATTCCGTACACTCTAAAAAAGAAGTGTAAAATATTGTTGTGTAAAACTGCTGGGTACATTGTGCAACATTTGGTCAATATTGGGTAAAACGACAATTTTTGTTTGACCCCTCACTTGTGTAAAAAAAAAATACACAAGGGAAAGGTAATACAGTACCCAACATTGGGTAGGAAATCAAATAGCATAACACCGAGGTTCAAATCACTCAAGAAGTGGGTTAAAACAATATTGTTTTGCCACAAGCAGTGTAACTTGTGCTCAACAAGTTGTAAGAAGTAACTGAAAATTGGGTAAACTGCTCCTCGTGGAAACATTTTAGCCATAATGCAAAGTGTACCATATATTCGGACATAGCTAGCAAGTCGCAGGCACAAGTCACAATCAAAGAAGGATGGGGTGGACGTAATTCTGATGTTGCAGGTCGTTGATGTCTAATGTTCATGTAACCACAGTTGCCAAGAGAGAATTTTGGCTCTGTGGTAGTTATTCTGTTTGAGAAACAACAGTCTGTTGAAGGGGGAAAGGCATCATCTACACAGGAAATCGATGGATCATTGCTAGCTTCATTGACTTTGCAACACGAAGATTTCGTCACTGGCAGTATGAACCGTCAATAACAGGTCTGGCAAAACCAACCGGCTCTTTTCAGAGCCAACACTGCTTCCAAGAAGAGATTATTACATAGTCTGCTCGCAAGAATTTTGTTAATGTTCGTTTTCACCAACCAAGCCCCAATTTTGGGGTTTGCCCAAAGTGTATGTGGTTATGCAAGGTGGTTTGGGTTGTGATTACCATAGATTAATCGGAAATTGTACAGTCCAGTTCAATTCAATGCCTACCGCAAACTGAGTTACACCAGTTCAATTCTGTTCACACAAGAATGTTTCAGTTGAACAAAAATTCACCGAGTGATATAAATGGGTATAACGTTAGTGTTTCTTTGGCTGACCCCCCCCCCCCCAATCCTTTTCTATGTTGTCATTGTTGAATCATGAGTTGAATAAGAGTGTTTTAACTTAATTGTTACTTCTTCTTTTTTCTTTTCTTTTTTAATAATAAAAAACCCAACAACAGCCCTTGTTACAAATTAATTTGCGCACAAAAACTGATCTAAAAGCAACACAAGTGGTGGGTAAATTAACTGCACAACAGTGCTGGGTAAAATAAAAATAACCCACTCGAATTGGGTAAGAAAATAGCACAACAGTGCTGGTTAAAATAATATAACCCAATCATTGGGTAAGAAAATAGCACAACACCTGGGTAAAATGAAGGTTGATTAAAGTTTACCCAATTTTGGAGTAAAAAGGGAACATGGTCGTCACATGGGTAAACTTCTTACCCAACTGTGCTGTGCTAAAGATGCTGCACATGTTGGTATTAAAAATTACACAATAATGGGTACCTTTTTACACTTTGGATGTTGTGCAATAATTTTACACAAGCGAACGACCATGTTCCCTTTTTAATACCGAAAGGGTAAGAAATTTACCCAAATTGAGCAATTATTTTCTTTTTAAGAAATCTAAACAGAAACTAACACCATCAAATTTGAATCTTTCAAAATGTATTATTGCAGTTTTAGATTCACTAGTGGTATTAAACCATAGTAACTGTAGTTCACAATGAACTGTTTACACTGAAAACCCCCCACAAAAAACGGGGTCAGACTAGAATTGAAACGGCGTCCGGGTCCCGTGGGTCAAGTTGGGTAAATTCCCATTTTATAACCAGTCTACGGATCAGCCGGACCCGGATCAGCCTGCGGGTCATGGACTCGGAATTATGTTCAATTATAACCCGGGAGTTTTTATGGGCATACATTGATTTAGTGCGAAACAAAAACATGAAACTGTTTTCAGAGAAAATGTAACTTAAATGGCGGCCATTTTGAAATACAAGATGGCCGCCATCTCACACACTTTAAGATTTTGCCAACATGTTTTTGTCTCATTCCTTGGGATCTAAGAAGGTTTCTAGCTAGGTGGGCTCTTCTAATCATTAAAATCCCACGGAAGTCCATAAGCTCCCTGACTATTACTGAAAGCTTGTTTCCAAACATACAGGTTTAAAGCTTTCAATTCATGACGATTTTACTCATTTCAACAGAATATTTAAAGAAGAATTGTTTGATATTGTCAAGTTGTTATTATATTCATGAGAATGTGCCTCTTTCTGTAGGTTCATTAAAAAGGAAGTTGGTTATAAAAAAATATTCCCCCATTCATCTGAACAGGGCAGTGCCGTATTTTCCTGTTGTGCGTTTGTATCAAAACTATGTCATCCATGGCACTTGATCTGATACAATATCAAACATTATTTGAGTTTGCCGTATCGATTCGTATACACAAAAAAGAGAGGTCAGTTTGTTTTGACACTGTATTGTCTCATTATGCTACATGCTCAAATCAAACTGGTTTTATCCCTATTAATTATATGCCTGGTTTTGAATCCGGGATCGTTTATTAATTGTGCTGGTTGGAACGCGACCAAAAGACACGCCCTCCCGTAATATCATTTGCTATAATGGTATATTGTCTGCTGCAATAGAAACTACCCTTATCATACATTTCAACCACTTGCTGACAATACTAACTTCCTGAATGCATGTTGTATCCAATTACATTTGTATAGCTACATTTTATGCAGGTATGTTTTGGGTGTCACTTAATAACCTTGTGGGAACAAATTTATTCTAATAATCGTTGAAATTCTGAAATGACTTCAGGAACATTTTGCAGTCTGGCCCAAATCGTACAAGATATTATAAAATAAATCTTCGCATAGCGAAAGCCCATGGTATAAATCCGTATGACAATTTTAAAACAGTTATTTTGTTGAGCTCTAGTTTTTGTTCTACAAATTAGTCGAAATGCTTCCTGTTTCCACAAGAAGGGCCTATTTCAGTTATGCTCTACTCGCTTGTCCGTGTAGCCACTTCCCGCTTATACAGACACTTCAAAATATAATGATCGCATTAATACATACCACCAATAGTTCATATCACTTGATGATATTATAATGAGCAGATTTGTAGCTCAGTGAGTCGTAATGAGTATTTTCAAGTCTAAAATATGTTGAAATTAATAGTTGTGTCCCAATGAAAACCGTTATATTCCGTTATTATGACGTTCAAGTTATGCGTTTCGTATTGACATCATTTCAAACGTAGATAAAACACAATTTGACATGAGTTTGTTTGGATTTAACAATTCCATCTTCCTAGCAACGACATGCCGCAGTTTATGACTCGTTTAAGAACATGGTAATGTGTCATCACAATTGAGTTGACACCAGAAGTTGTCAAGTGTTCTTGTTTTTACTACGCATCCCGCCAAACAGTAACCAATCAATCATTAATAGACAACAAAACCTGAACGGCATTGTTGGCCAAGGGTGGGTTCTTCACATCTTTCGAATAACTCAGTGGGCATAGTGTGGTTAGTATGTGACGAAATGACATTGGAACGTCCCAACCTTATTATTTGATCTGATCTAAACAGTTTCTTTTATGCGCTTTGAGTGATTTGTCTAACAAAATTAAGTCTGATAAATCGGAAGCTCAAAGGTCGAAATGAAGCTTATCGCGTCCCGACGAGGGACTATTTATACAACCACAGGGCGGTGAATTGAATTGAGGTAGTTACTAACAATGCCGCCCTGGCCCCAGGTGGACAAACGGGAGCTCAAGTGTTCCTTTTACCAAAATTAATAGAGCTATCAAATTCTGAAGTCCATGTAAATAGTTGTGATTCTCTGAATAACCACTGAGCTTTATGTTCATGGGGATCTAGGGCACAAATGAGGGGCGGCGGTGGTAATTTTTTTATTCAATTTTTTTATATTTTATTTTATTTTTTAATTTTTTTATTTTTTTTTGGGGGGGGGGGGGAAACTTCTATATTATAGGACGATGTTGCAAAATAAAGTTTCAAAACTGAAGCTACATTTCGCAAATTTTCTCGGTCTTCTTTTGAAAGAAAGTAGTTTGACATGTTAGTGTTTTCTCCCTATTTCTACTCTTAAAATAGCGGGTGATGAGGAGCTGTGGGGAAGCCGCCGGTGCTTCGTTTATTGGCTTTAAACACACGATGGGCTGTAGGAAAATAACAATGTACTTAAAGAGCACCGGACACAAGCTGTGGTGTTTCTGATCAGCAGAATGTGGGTTCCAGTCCTGGGCGTGGCACTTGTGTCCTTGGGCAAGATGATTTACCACAAGTGCTTTGTCCTTCGGACGGGACATTGTATAGGTCCCGTGTCTATATGATTGGCATTTGGTGCTCGATACGAGGCATGGTGTACCCACCCCCTTAATGTGTCTTCATTGTGTGCTTGGAATCTCAGGAATTCTTTAGAGGATTTCAGGGGGGGGGGGGGGGGTGTGCTTCTGTACAAGAGGAACATAGTATTACAGTATGGGAACATGGGGGGGGGGGGGGGGGACTCCCTATGCCCTATGCCCTATGCCCTATGCCCTATGCCCTATATCGTGTATGGTATTGAGATTGGCAGTGTATACGTAATTAAACCGTTACCCAGAACACTTATCGTGGAAAAGTAAGGGTTAACCTCGGTGTATTGATCTGGTTCACATATAGCAAGCACCCTTAATTGTTTACAGGTTTCCTCAGACTTCCGAGCTATAGTGAGTAAGTTAACCTATGAGGCATTCTTGGTTTCATTACCAGAAATGTACAATAATAGTTTACCGGTATTGTCATTAAAAGAATCAGAACAAGAAGATTATTTATTTGCCATCCTATTTGTGTTTGCTGTTTCCAGGAGAAATCGATAATGCTACAGCATCCATTACAACGGAAACATTATTGAACCTAACGGGAGAGCCGCCTAGCAGCTCGACGGAACCCCTCAGTACCTTGCCAACAGTTACACCGCGGTTCAACTCATCTGCGCCAACAGAGATGTTCACTGAGATCTCGACCACTGAGGTCACAAATGAAACGACAACTTTGCAGAATTCTACAACAGCACAGATGAGCAACTCATCTGACGTCATAACCTATACAACACCAGTCTGGTTTACGACTCAACAACAGCCGAATGAGAACTCCACGGAACCACAACTTGGCGGCTCGACTACGGAAACAGTTGAAAGCTCCACAACAGAGCAGCCTGACACTTCCACCTTTATATCAAACACCACAAATACACCCTATATTAGCTCTGTAACACCAACAGAAACATCTGAAAACTTCACAACAAAACAGCCTGACAATTCCACCTTTATATCAAACACCACAAATACACCCTTTAGTAGCCCTGTAACACAAACAGAAACATTTCATAACTTCACAACAGAACAGCTTGACAATTCTACCCTCATATCGAACGCCACAGATACACCATTAAGTAGCTCTGTAACACCGACAGACACCTTTAACAACTTCACAACAGTTCAACCTGATAATTCCACCTTTATATCAAACACCACAAATACACCCTTTAGTAGCCCTGTAACACCAACAGAAACCTTTAACAACTTTACAACAGAACAGCTTGACAATTCTACCCTCATATCGAACGCCACAGCTACACCATTAAGTAGCTCTGTAACACCAACAGAAACCTTTAACAACTTCACAACAGAGCAACCTGACAGTTCTACCCTCATATTGAACAACACAAGTACACCCTTTACTAGCTCTGTAACACCCACAGAAACCTTTAAAAACTTCACAACAGTTCAACCTGATAATTCCACCTTTATATCAAACACCACAAATACACCCTTTAGTAGCCCTGTAACACCAACAGAAACCTTTAACAACTTTACAACAGAACAGCTTGACAATTCTACCCTCATATCGAACGCCACAGCTACACCATTAAGTAGCTCTGTAACACCAACAGAAACCTTTAACAACTTCACAACAGAGCAACCTGACAGTTCTACCCTCATATTGAACAACACAAGTACACCCTTTACTAGCTCTGTAACACCCACAGAAACCTTTAAAAACTTCACAACAGTTCAACCTGATAATTCCACCTTTATATCAAACACCACAAATACACCCTCTAGTAACATTACAACCCCAGCCTTTGAAACCTCCACAGCCGAACAGGAGGTCACTGGAACGTTCTTCACTGTGGATAGAACTGAAATGACCACGGATTTTACGTCAGAGCAGACCACCATATCATCTGCACCCTCTCAAGAAGCCACTACGTCTGGGCCAACGGACACACCTCCTGACGTGCCCAGTGACCAACCGCCAACTTTTAAAAGTAAGCGATCTTCTTTCGTTTTAGTTACATGAGGGGCAAGTATGGTGGCCCTGAAGGGACATCGCATATCGCAAACGTGTGCGCACACGTTTGCGATATGCGATGTCCCTTCAGGGCCACCATAGTTGCCCGCCCCAATGATATAATGGCCGCTCAAGGTGGGGACGCCGCTAAAAGGGGGAATAGAACATGGAACATACTGACTTATATGAATCATAAAACATTGTAGTTTTTTATCACCATATTTTCACCTCGGTTTAAAGCGAGCGGACACTGTTGGTAATTATCAAAGACCATCCACATTGTGTGACACAACGTATTACATGAAATTAAAAAAATCATGTGAAAGTTTAAGCTCAATCGTTAATCGGAGTCACAAGAAAAAAAAGGGAAAAACCTTGTCATTTTGTTTTTACACCGGGTGTTGGTGCGTGATGAACACACGAGTTAAAATCTAATTGTTTTACTCATTACTCAAAAACCACCATTTCAAGCAAAGCAAATTTCAAGGGAAGTTTTCCACCATGACCATCTTGATAGTGTGAGTTTTGTACATATTATCTGTGGTCATAATGTTAAATCTTATTAATGTTGTGCACATCTATAAATGTCACAATTACCTCATCAGTGATTTTTCCAAATATCTGAGCAGATGACCCAGAGAAGACAATCAGTGTAGAGGTAGCGGTTTCCGAGGCGTCGACGTTCTGTCGACCCGAGTCAAATTCGTCTTCAAAACAGTGTGAAGAATTGATCATAAACTTTAAGACTGAAGTAAGTGAAACTTTGTGTCTTTTAATCTTTATCTTTAAACTGATTAATCAAAAACAAAGTCTCTGAAATGAAGACGCAACTACTTGGATCTCCGTAGACACCCATTATAAAAATGCTCCAATATTGTGCAATTTAAAAAGAAAATAATGTGGAACATTATTCACGTTGTCTTTATCCTTGTTCTTACACTCTAAACTCTCCCAGGTCAGAATTGACCCAGAGTCGGAATCTCGTGGGGCTTGACCCATTTCTGGGTCAGGCTAGTCTTGAATGGCGACGCTGTTTTTTGTATTAGCCACAGGAGGTACAGGGCGCTACATTGACTGTTTGGGAGGCTGACTCGGATGGACTGGGCAAGTCTATAAATCTGATCCAGATGTTCGTGTGGTACAGATATCTCTTCTCCAGTAATTCGTGTTGCGGACAGTAATTCGTGTTGCGATATCGCACTACGTTAACTGAGCGTCGCCAATCAAGACTAGGGTCAGGCTGACTCGGAATCTGCGTTAAAATGACCCCGAAATGGGTCAAACTGAAGCAGAGTTCGAGTTAAAATCCCATTGTTTAAATCAATGTTCGGGTCAGCTCGACCCAGGCATGAGTCAGGCCCCTTGGGACACAGCATCCGGGTCAGTCCTGACCCACAGGTTTTAGAGCGTAAAATGTTCCGCTGGATCTCATTTGACAAACTGCATTATTTTGTTCTATATTTTAAATGGCGTAATTAGTTGATGTATTTTATATAGGATAGTTTGTATTGTTCTAACTAATTGAACCTTTATCCATTTCTCATTATTATACATCCCCTTTGTTGTACATCTTTATCAATTAATTTTTCTTCATTCAGATTTAGTCGAGTTTTTGTACACTGACTCAATAATTTAGTTCGCTTTAAAATTCGTTTTATCTTATGATACTTTGTATACTGTTCGATAAGTTCAGCTGTTTTTATGCAACGCATGCACCCCTTTGAAAAACAACCGTTGTTGAATGGGCTATACCATATCTAAACAAGTTTCAATGAATAAACAAACTTAAACAAATTCACTTCTTAAATTGTACAATTTAAGTAGTCTTCCTATTGTGCCGAATTGATATTTTGATCATAACGTTCGCAATTGATATTTTTTTGTATGTCATATTACTTTAAATTTAGGCTTAAATCACTCGTCTCTAGTAATTGATATTCGTTTCCACAGTTTTCCTGCTGTTGTTACCCGATCAAGAAATGACATTCACTGAGTGAAAATTAATCAAAATCAGCTGCAAATTGATTTCTGACAGAATCTCCTAAACAAATTGACAAAATGAGCGCATTTAGTGTGCAGTTAAAGGGATGCTGTCAACATGTCCTTACGTAAAGGTCACTACATATTTATCCACCCACAGTCCAATTTAAACAGTTAATAATTATGCAGACTGAACTTTATATAGCTACTTCCAAGCTCAGCATATTGAGTTTCATTAAAGTTATAAATGGTGATAGCAGATGAAATGTTTTTATAGTAGTTTTGAGCTCTTCATTGGAACCCGGAAGAATGACGTAACAAGTATAATATATTGCATTGTATTGTATTTTATCCTGAAACAAACAAACAAACAAGTATAATATATTGCATTGTATTGTATTGTATTTTATTGTATTTTATCCTGAAACAAACACCATAACCCTAGGGAAGTATAACATCAGTATAAAATAATAAAATAAAAAAATAGTGAAGAAGTCGTGCGGAAAGCTAGGAGTGGTTAAGGCAAAGTATACATTAAATTTTTCGAACCGTTCGATTGTTTTAATCCTATATAAATGTAGATATATACAATAAAACTAACCTGTGAAAATTTCATTTCAAAAGGTGTTCGCGTTTTTGAGATATCGTCGAAAATCCGGAGCGAATATAATAATTATGTCCACGCAGGAAGAATAATCCCCAATAGAAATACACAATCTGAGAAACTTTTCTCAGATTCAAATTTTGGGTCATAAAAACTTGTATCTTTTTTCATAACCACATTTCTTCATAGTGAAATGTTTCTCAAAAGGCTTTATACTAACGAAAGCTGCTGTAGGCTTCTAACCAATACGTTTTTAACAAAAAAATTAATAAAATTAACATGTATTCATTACGTTTTTATTGCCATTAATTTTAAAAGTGATTACCAAACGTGTACCGTTCCCTTTAACATAAAACAAGATATATATATGTATATTATTATTATACAAAACTCTGTAAATTCTTACTACTTTAGGTTGAGGCTCTTTACAGTCTTATCGACGGATTCTTACGAGTTGACGTACTTCAATTGAGGTGAGGGAAAAACAAATGTTTTTCTTTTTCATTCCAAAGACCACGGGAGTAGGACCAAACCTATCATATTATGCGAGGTTGAGTTAATGCATTCACTTCTCCGTATGTTGAAGTATGGTTACAATACAAAATACGTGCGTCATCGTCGTGTTGTGCACTTTACTCTCGGTGCATAACTGACGGCAGTTATAGGAAGGTGCACCATACATGGTTTAGCAACATCGTAAATGTTTCAAAAACAATAACAAACCGGTCAAATTTTTAAAAGGTTGCTGGTAGTTAAAGCTATGCTAAGACCGTGAAATATGTGCATGGTGACCAGGCTGACTCAGTGAATTCTTTCCCTGCCTTTGACCTCTGTGGACCCCGGTTCAATTCCCATATTGGGCCGGGGCCGTGCATGTGGATTGGGTTTTCAGTCCCTACCTGATTGCTTGAGTTCACCCCCATTTGATGTCCTCCACATCTAAAACTGAACCTACAGAATTGACCCCGGAAGGGTCCGTATAGGGGTCGTATTCCTTCAGTGTGATCCGTTTATGAGTCAACATGACCCAAACCTGGGTCTGGGTAGTGTATATGTGAGACCTCCAGGGTCATGTTGACCCGTATATTAGTCCCATAAGCCATTTTGAGATAATATATGGTGGGCACATAGGTTTGGGTAAATTTTGTCGGTATACACCCAAACCAAACAACACTCCCAAAGTGTCCACCATTTAAAAAAGGCCACTACATTACATCACCTTCTCCGGTTTAATTCCCTCTATACATTTCTAGTGTTGACAATGACAATATACTTCGATGGCTGACAGAGCGATATTTGTTAAGTCATGTTGACATTTTTAAACTGGTTAAATATTAATCCTAATAATATAAAAGAAATTCTATTAAGTACAATTTTACTCCATTGGAACACAGCATGCTGTGAAATTCTTTCAAATTAACCCGCATTCACAGACAAGACTTTCATTGTAGGCCTATAAACAGACATAAATGGTGCATGTTGTCGTATTGCATTATCGTATGTTTACAGCGTATCTATTTGATGGTTGTTTATAAACTGGTTTTCATATTGTAAACATTTTTTGCAATTTGGCCCTTTTCCGCTATGGAATTTTTCTAATTAAACCGATTCAATTAAATTCAATCAACATCAATACAAATTGATTTATTCTTTATTAAGAAGAAGAAAATATATATATATATAATAATAGGGTGTTTATGAAGGATTTAAGTGTACATAATGACTAACAACATTGTCTGTTTTTTCTCTCTTCTCGTCAACAGTAAAGGTAGTGTTATTATCAGACACAATGCAGTGTACAACTATACCGCCATGACACCGGAAGATCAAAGCCTGACGGGAGAGTTGGTGTTTGACCGCACGGTGGGCCAAGCGGTTACTGACGGAGTGCTTGGTAACTTAACAGTGGTGGAGTGCACAAACTGCAAACGCCCGGAAGGTAAGACAGTTATTGGTGTGTTTGTTTTAAAGGCAGGGTATAATTTTGGTAATTGCCAAAGACCATTATCCTCACTTTTAGTACCCTATACATATGCATAAAATAAACAAACCTGTGAAACATTTGAGCTCGATTGGTCATCATAATGTGCAAGAAAATAATGTGCAATGTTTTTATTCTCAATATTCATAGTGCTTTTTACATTGTAAATTACCAGAATCTCTCTTTTACCAAGTCTGTATTTTAAAATGCCCATATGTGCTTTTATAGTTTTAATTACATGTAGTTCTCATATTTTAATACTGTAAGCCATGTTTTATTAATGCCATTTATGTCCATAATGTCCTTTTGTATTGTCTGTTTCTTAAATTGTGGCATCAGGAGATTAACTTGATAGTAATTTAGTTTACTTTGTTAAAAATCCATCAGGGGTGCTACTTTTTTTTTCCTCTCTCTCCTATGTGTATATTTGTTTTCTTTATTGTTCTCATTTCTTTTGTACTTTGCTTTTTTTAACCTGTGAAATTAATAAATGAATGAAATAAATGAAATGAAATGAATGACCCCAAAACACCTGTTGCACTGAACCGTGTGCTTTCAGATGCCCGTGTGTGTGTGAAATATTACCTCTTTCTCTAAAACTACATTACTTCCAACGGGGTCGTTTCTAACAATGTTTTTTAATATCAACAGCTCCCCAGTGCTCTTTACCAAGTAGGTGTCTATATGTAATCTAGAATTAAAGAAGCCAGATATTAAATATTAGAAAATGACAAATGTTTTCAAGCGTCACCCTGACAGATGAGTGCAACTTTAAGATTTTAGGTCGTGCTTGTTTTTTTAAAAAGGTTTGTGCAATTTTGATGCGTACCAACGCCCATTTTAAACCATTCGTCCTTTTTTGTAATGAAATAAAAGTTCAACCTTCATTCATTTATTGATTCCGACCGCTTCCACTGAACATCTTTGATTCTCTCCTTGGTATCTATAAAATTATGTGACCACACCCATGATGCCAATGCAGTACATTAACACACTCTTTTCCTCTTGTACAAAAGTACCCCCCCCTAAAATCCTCTGAGAAATCCATGAGATTCAAAGCCCCCAATGAAAACACAACAGGAGGGAAAGAGGGAGGGGGGGGGGGGTGGGGTACGAGTACCAAATTCAATGTTCATCCTATCCATGGTCGGGCACCGTGTCCAGACTAGACCTGTAGACAAGTCGTTTGTCGCGGTGATTGTCGAGTCGTAGTGGTAATGCGTATAATTATACAGACTGCTCTCGCGAGATCACTGCTCTCGCGAGATCACTGCTCTCGCGAGATCACTGCTCTTGCGCGAAGTTGCTGGAAACCTTAACGACTTGTCCACAAGTCTATGTCCAGACAAGCCCAGCCAGTATATTATTATTAATTATTTTGTTGTCATGAAGCCAGCGCACTTTGTATGCGGAAATTTAAAATGTCACTCCAGTCCAAATAAACGTGTAGGCCTAATGTGTGTTTTACTTTTGCTGTCCATTTCTATCCAAAGGTTAATGCTCTCAAAGGTTAATGACCAACGATATTATGTAAAAATAACCTTTTCAAGTTTGTGTTTTCTAATAGAAAGTAGAATACAGTTCAATTAGGAATTTTATTGTCTTAAATGAAACCCTTCTGCCAGACGCTCGTTTGTTTACTGGCGACTTTGCAACAGAAAACCGTTGAAAGATATATATTCGATAACTTGTTTACTGTAACCCGTGGATAGCGTATAATTTTCGTTGTTTTTATCTGTTAGTTTATATACAATCAAAATTATACTGACTTCTTCAATAGGTCACTAAATAGTAGCGTAATATTCATTTATTCCTTTTGTATTCATGAATATGTTATCTTTTTGTTTTGAAATGGCAGATATATCGAACTTCTGCTCGTTAATAAGTCAAGGTTTAGCAACCTGCGCTGACAACTTCTTGCAGCCACAGTGTGTCAATGGTTACGTCATATGCAGATCGCCATGTAGAGGTACACCGGACTACTGCAATCATCGTGGAGTCTGCAGCCAGGCAAACAATGCGGAACCAGTCTGTCAGTGTACGGACACCGCACAGGCGTGGATAAGTGGAACAAGATGCGAAGTGTCCGTCAATAAAATCTGGGTCATCGTGGGATTCTGTTTCGGTGCGGGTTTTCTTATCATCGTAGTTGCTGTTGTATTGTATCTGTGCTGCAGAAGATGTAAAAACAGGTATGACTAACGGACAAATGTCTCGTGAAATACTCACTAAAATATGTTATATTTTTAATAAAATAATATGCATTCAATCAAATCATGTTATGACCAACACGGTCATGAGTGATATGAGAATCGAACCATCCTACAGCAGATTCCTTAGTCTGACTCCTATCAGAAAATAAAGAAAGACACTGAACAAAATAAATAAATAAGTAAATAAATTAATTAATAAATAACCCCCTCAACACCCCCCTAATTATATACTCATGGCATGATGTATTACGGTGTCAGACTATTCCTCGGCCAGCCTCATACCCAGCCCGATATGGGGCATTAGGGTACCGCCCAATGTTCCCACACTGTACACAACGTTTCCCTCTTGTACAGAAGTAACCCCCTAAAAACAATCCTCTGAAGATTTCCTGAGATTGCAAGCACACAATGAAGACACAATAGGGGGTGGGGGTGAACCGCCATGACCTCTGTCGACCACAAATTGTCAATAAACATAGACATGGGTTTCCTCCTGTTTACTGCATATTTGTCCTTCTCGTCTTAATAGTATTTAATTAACTATTCGTTACATCTCTTTTTTCTCAAGTTTTACTTTTATCCCTAAAGTTTCAAGTTCAAATTTCTGTAAACTGCCTGCAACCCTTTGAAGCAAAGATTTTGTAATTATTCAATTTATTTTCTATTTGACTTTTATTTCAAAACCCCCCCCTGTTATTTGTCCCTAATTAAGCCCATGTTTACCATGGAATTTGTTTTAAAATAACAATAAACTATGAATAATGAATAATCAATTGTCGTATGAAAAAAATCATATCACAGTGTTGCTTTTTATGGTGTATTTATTCAAAGTTAATTGAAATCAACCTTTGTTTATAATTTTTTTAAATTCTTCATCACAGGAACTTAACGAAGCGTCGAAATCGGAGTTTCCTCTCTGGGGACGACTTCGACGGGGAAGTGTACATGCTGAACTGCCATACACTTGACGATAGTCTGGTTCCTGGACGGAGCGGTCCATCAAACCATGTCACGGTATGCTAATAACATGCACCATGTGATACTGTATTACAGTACATCACAATGACACCTTTCACAGGTTGATTTAAGGATGTGTTTATTGTCAACTTAAGGAATGGAAGGGAAATAATCTTCAAAATAAACAAAATATATGAAAAACTCTATAATAACATGGAATTTTTAATAAGAGGATTTGGAAAAATTTATCGACTTTTAACCGTTTTTAAATAATTTGAGGTCGCACTTTTCCTCCAATTATCTCTAGGCTTTCTCAGTGGGTCACGACGGTCCAGCAACAACATTCGGTAAACAAGATGAGAGAGAAAATGAATACGTTGATGTAACTGATGAAAGTAGGCGTCCTCGACCAAAAGTAAGTCTCCCTCTCCGTCACAGCCAATGATTTTGTTTTTGATTTTGTTTTTTAATTTTTCAGCCATTGTCGATCGAATGCAAAACGACGGCCCCAGCACAGTGCAAACTTGTCGGTGTTAAAATTGACACAATTGGTGTTGTCACACATAGATACTAAAAAAGAATCAAAGTTTTTATACCAACAAGGTGCTAAAATAACACAAATTTTTGCCAACTATTACATCGGTGTTCAACGGTTTCAACACCCTATGATGTTAATTTTGATCCTCTCTTTTGTATCATATGACAAAATAAATAAATAAATAATAGGCATTTGTAACGCGCCAAATCAATCTAAAAGATGTTCAAGGCGCATCAATTTTAACAGCCCATTTTTGCAGTGCATGATGTCTCTGGATGTCTCTATTTTGTGCTTGTTGATACCAATTGACTGTCCCCCAGTATTGTTGAGGCTCGTCTCTCTGGTTCCCCATATTCAATTGTACCCATGGTGTCCAGTGATTGATTGCTGAGCCCCAACGGTTGTCTGTTTTGTGGCTATTACGATTTATGCTCAGCTCCATTTTCTCTTTTTTTATTGTTTCTAAGATGTCCTGAACTTTGGTCTGTTCCCTTATCTATTTGTTTGTTTTTCTGCCCTTGTACGTGATCTTTACTACTTTTTTCCATGCTGTGTTAAGCTGTTTCTGGTTTCCCTTCAATGTTTGATGTTAGTGTCCAGGTTTCAGCTCCGTATGAAATTGCAGGCAGAATGCACTGGTTATACAATTATTTAAAATATCCCGTGCAGACAATGAACCGCCCCAACTCCTCCTTGAACTGCAACATGTTGTCGGAAAAACTGTCATGCTTGTACGTGTTTTGAAGGGGATAAAAAGCAATTCATATCAAAATAAATTCGTTGTTTCACACGTGACCCGTTGTGCAGTTAAAAGACAAGCGTTTATCAGCCAAAATAATTCATTTATAATTCCCCCTTTACGGTTGACTTGTAAAATAATGACAAATTAGGAATAATTAATGTTGCTAAAGTGACGTTTGTTCCGTACGCTCATGTTAATAATCAATATCACCGTAATTCCAATTTTCTTTCATCGTGACGAAACTGGGCGCTTTGGGCTATAAAAGCGTTTGTTATAAAATGTATACGGTGGGAAAGATGTTTTAAAAGTAGAATACAATTATTCACACAAATATCCCTCGAAAATTGTGTGGTTTTCCTTTTACTTTGTGAACTTACACTGTCCGCTATTTTAGAGAACCAGATTTTTGGACTCCAAATAAATTGTATTAATGTATATTTTTGTAAGGAATTGTGTACTTGTGATTTTTAGTGGCGTTACTAATTTGTTTGTGTATTTTTATGTTTTTAGACACGCGAAACCAAAATGCATTTCACTGTACATTTATGTGTATAGTGACAATAAAGCAACTATTACTATACTGTACTATACTAAAACCACACAATTTTGAGGGATATTTGTGTGAATCCTTACACTCTACATTAGCAACTACATTAATTTCATTACAAACGCTGTTGATAGCCCAATGCGCCCAATCCGAAGGCAATGTGTCCCTTTTAAGCCACCCAAAAAGTTTGATTTTCTTAATTGTGTATTAATTTAACCCCCATACAAAATTACCGACATAAGAATTTGTTGCTATCCCGAAGTATTATTCTTTCGTTATATGTGCTACTTTTAATTATGAAATAAAGCTGATATTCAATAATAATGTAAACGAGAGGACGACAACTGTCTGAGAATCCTTAGCTTATAAATCTATCTTTTGAATTAAACTCACTGCAAGGGTCTTTCTAAATCTATACTTCTAAATGTTCAGAAGCTTTGGAAAGTGCTAGGAAGGGACTAGACGGTCAAGTGCAAAGTAATGGTTATCATTTCACGAATGAAGGCTATTTCAGCTTCTTCGATGCGACCACATTGACTCAAAATCAGTTGAAAAGCAAGAGACAAACCACAAAGAGAAATTGCACACCGTAGACATGAATGAATAATGGGTTAATTTGTTACGAGTAAAACCGATCAGAGGTACACTGCTGAAACATAATCCCAAAGTAAACATTTCTCTGATGTGAAGAGTTTAATGATATAATATAAGATGATAAGTTTATTATTGACGTGCGGATATTAGATAAAATTGTTTGAGGATTTAATATTAACAGTGAAAGTCAAATGTAAGACAAGGATAATCATTTTTTACCCGGTTTGCATCTGACGCGAATGTGAATGAGAGGAGAGTTTGACATTAACTACACGGTGCAAAGGTTACACTTCTGTGTATATTTGAGCGCGAGTTTCCGTCAGTTTCTCAATTACACTCACCTCAAGATCGCGTCGTCGTGATGTAGATGGGCAATATTAATGGTAATTGGGTATTTTTTATACATCATCAGATAACTAGCTATTGCCAGGATGTCCCTGTTGTGCAGCTGTGTATGGACGACCCCCATGCAAGCCCTGGTGGATCAGATGCTGCTGTTATAGAAGATACCCCACCAACTCCCAAGGCACTGGTAAGATCATGACCCGCTAAGCAATTATGTTGCAGGTTACCAGTCGCAAGAATGCTAGGTACACTTGGTACTCTGGCTGGTAGCTTTTTATCTGCTAAGCATACATTTTGGGGGCTTAGCAAACCTGTCCTCAGCTTTGAAGATTTTGGCCTGAACCAACTGAATGTGTTGGGGATTGGGATGTGGGTGAGAGCAAAAGACATTCAAAAATGTTATGATAGAAACCACGCCGCCCCCCAAATTTTTTTTTTAAAATAAAATTATAAAATAAATAATAATAAATAAATAAATAAAAAATAAAATTAAATTTTAAATAAAATAAAACATAAAATAAAACATAAAATAAAGAAATAAATAATAAATGAACAAGAAATTAAAATAATAATAGGCCCCCCCTAAATAAAAACAATTAAACAAAATTATAAATAAATGAACAAACAAATGAATAAATAAATGAACAAATAAATAGTTTTCAAACTGCATCTTTTGAACATTTCCGCAAACTAAAATCTAGATAACTATTTGTTTTTTATCTAGGCCTAACTATCGAAATCTAGATTTCAACAGCTAACTCATTATTGTATAGTTAGTTGATGCTTTTGTACTTTTACAATAATAATGTAATGACAGATTAAGTTCATGTCTACTTGAACTCTAACTCACAAACACATTATTTTATTTTCAGGAGAATATTTATTTCTGATGTAAATCAGCACGGACATTGGTTTTGGGGCTAGATGAGCGTACCAGCGATTGTGAGTCGACCTTTATCTCTAAGTGGTCGGTTTATGGTTTAGTCTTTGATCACATTTCTACATTCAGTGAACTTCAATGCAACACAAAACATGGATTAATGATTGACGATTGTTGGAGCCTAATTGATCTACTACAATTTTCAAGAAGTATGTTGCAATGTTAATACAATGTCACACGACTCACGAGGCAATATTCTGTACCATAACTGACAAGTGGCAGAGAGTGCCTCCCAAATATTCCCAAACTTTAACACACTCTTTTCCTCTTGTATACAGAATTACCCCCTAAAATCCTTCGAAGAATTACTGATATTCACAGAACCAAAGAATAATTTTGCTTTATTGTATTTAACTGGTTTATTTTGTATTAATATAATTTAATTTATTTCTTTAATTATACATTTATTATTATTATTTTATTTTATTTTATATAAATATTGTTATGTTAGTTAATTTTATATTACTATTGCTATTTTTATTATTTGTTTATTTTTATGTTTATGTTTCGTTTGTGCAGTATGTAATCGGGCAACCAGATCCAGACAACTTTTTGATGACAGCTTTTTGACTTTTTCCTTTTCCTGGACGGCCTCTGCTCGTAATATTGTTTTGTCAAAAGAATTTAAATAAATAAAATAAGTAAAATTAATGAAAAAACACATCAGATTTCACATGCGATATGGATATAAACAGACAGCGTTAGAAAAGTGTTTTAACAAAGTGTTTAACAAAGTGTTTAACAAAGTGTTTTTAACTCTGCAATTACTGCAAAAATTTACGACCGGGTAACAACTTACTTGGTAAGAAGCACTGCAGCTGTTGATAACGTAAACAATTTTTATGAACAATTCCCTTCAAAGGAATGTGGTTTTAGAGAGAGGAATTCAAAAACATTTCAATCTGAGAAACCTATCTGAGATTGTGTGTTCCAACAACGAATTATTCTTCCTGCGTGGACATAACCGCTCCAGATTTTCGGCAATATCTCAAAAACGCTACCACCATTTGAAATTAATTTTTCACAGATTAGTTTTATTGTATATATTTACATATGTAGGATTGAAACAATCAAACGGCTCTAAAATCCAAAGGTATACTTTGCTATTATGATGTTTAAACAATACGGTGTAAAACGTTTAGCTTATTTTGTACAGTTTATAGTTATGAGTGAACAAGAAAAAAACTTCATTGAAGTAATTGCTCAAGTAGATGCTTTACAATAGACACGCTTTGTGAGTAATATTTTGATAAGAAAGATAAACACCGTTGTGTCACCCAACCTTTTACGAATTGGGTTGAGGTGTCCTGCTATTGTTGTTCTGTTATTCCCCTTTTTCAAAGAATTCCTCTGTGGGATCCAAGTTTAACAAAGAAGAACTTTATGCGGTCTATAGATGGATTGCAATACGCGTCATTGACCGCCATCTTTGATGAATTGTGCACGCGTGAAGAGCTATCATTGGCTGAGAGTCGTGCGTAGCGCGTACACGCGTGCACTTTTCCACTGTTTTACATCAAAGATGGCGGCCAATGACGCGTGCATCTATTGTTCAATTGTATAAAACATCCACAAGGGCCCTTCCGTAAGCCCACCGCTTATTAGCAATAACATCTAAGGTTAACCAAAAGTCTGTCTGTTTTCATCATGATCGGTTTCAAGTTTCACTGAAGAATACAATTGTCCCTTTTTCTCTTTATAAAAGAACGTGTTCCTGTCAAAATAATATTTTCATATTGGTATTTAAAGTTTAAAAAAATGCAATTTGAATGATTGATATTTTTGCATAATTAGCGTTTAATCTGCACAATAATAATGTTTATCCGCGGCTAAATATGTATTATATATTGTGTATTAAGTAACATAAGGTTTGTGTAGGTAACTGTAAGTTAACACAAATAGTGAAATTAACTACATTTGTCATAACATTCCTAGTAATAAAGTACATTAAAATAAATTTATTATTTGATATCTGATATAAAAAGTCGCATCCCCTTAAGGTGATCCCCTGGCTGCCGCTTCCCAGGTTGTATCGTATACTTGGGTGTGATCCCTGGCTACACGGCAGTTTGCGGTTGTATGGCTTCTGACTGGCACCCCCCGAACAAAGATATTGACAAAATAGGGAGACCGCCAACATAGGGCTAGATAGCTCAGTTGGTAGAGCGCCGGCACGTTAAACCGGAGTCGTTGGTTCAAATCCCGCTCTAGTCAATTTTTCTTTGTTCAACCCAAAATCATTTAAGCATTTACCCAGTCAGTTTCCCTTGTGGTTTATTATTTGATATAAAATAAATTTAAACTAAGATGTTTCTTTATGGCACAATTAACTATTGGTGTCACGGAATTGTGGAGTTTCAAAATATTTTGTATAGACGGTCAACTTTTTCAAGAGATGTATTAACTTGGCCTAAATCCCGTACATTTTCAATAAAAAAAATGTCTGATAAATTCCAACACAGGGAATTTTAGGCACGGTTGTAAATTTGGGGTCGTGGGTGGTTATATTTTTAAGCCGGGCCCATTAGGGTGCCCACAGGAGTGTCCTAGCATTTTCAAGCGGTAAAAAAAAAAAAAAAAAAAAAAATGAAGAGCAGTTGAAAATAAAAAGCAAAAGACGAGAACGACGTGACGACTTCACTTTTGTCTCAAAATATCACGAATCGCCGACTTTTTATTTCTGGTGTCTCTCAAATGTAACGGAATAAACTTACTGTAGAGTGGTGCGTAGGGCCCAAGTATTACGAACAAAATGAAACGCAGAGCTGACGTACCACTCGCCGGTCCCTTTCCATTGTTCTCAGCGATGAAAAACAATAGACCTGTGAGTGGGACGCCCTCTATTTTCTCAAAAGTCTCTCATTTATCTCATAATTATTGGTCAGACCGACGGGGTCTGTTTTTTTCTTCTCCGAAATAATTCCTGCGCTTGTCAACACAGATACGTTTCAGCATGTCTCTGTACTTGTTAATACTTGAGACAACAAATTTAGGTTCGACCGAATTCGAACAGGATTTTCCTTGAAAGTAAGGCCAATTACTCATGGGCCAAGGTTTGGAGTATTGTTTTACCAGCGAAACTTTTATGTCAAACATTAACCATGATCATCATATATTCTTATGCAAGCCTTCGCTAACAGCTTTTTTAATCACTATCGCGAAATTATTTTGTTTTTAATCTTCGCACGGTGTCGTTCTCAATCCCATCTTCAACTTGGCTTGATTGTTGAAGCTTAGTTTGATAGAATAACTCCCGAATTGAAATCGTCCCCACTTTGATTTGTTTGCCTGTCCTTCCTCTTTCGTTTGTTTAGCGCATACCTCCTAAAGATTTCCTTTTTTTTCAATCCTAAATAGAACACAATGTGTAATACGATTATCTGTGTTATAGTTCTAAAACACATAAAGATAAGAATGCTGTACTTGTTGCAATAATAGGCGTATCACAGTACAGATTATAAAAAGCTGAATGAAGCATGCGTTACAATTGACGGTTCTGATTTCGTGTGTCGACGATGAGGCAAGTCTGGGTTTCGTTCATTTGTGCTCAAAATGGCTGCAAGTTTCAGAACTATTATTTCACTTTTGGTTGTTTCGGGGTTGTTTAGTTCTTTTGAATCTACACGGCTGGAAGAGGTTAGACTACATATTGGTGAGTTGAGTAACAATGAAATTAAGCATAATACCACAACAATTTAAACGTATTTTACAGGATTGGTAGAGCTGACAAAATAGTCGCACACAGTGTTCATGTTTTGTGTGATCAACCACATACATGAAATAACAAACCTGTGAAAATTTGAGCTCAATTGGTCATCGAGGTCACGAGAAAATAGTGAAAAGAGACCTTATGTGTTTTCTGTTTTTCAAACATCGAGTTTATTATCACGCGTGATAAAAACTATTGTTTTACTAATTTCTCAGAAACGATAGCATTTTAGGCAGAAATATTTTAAGGAACCCTTTCTACAATTACTTACTTTAAATCATGTAAGTTATGTGTGAATCTGTGAACATTTGTGTTTTTCGATCTTACCAATAGTGTACAGGGCCTTTAAGTTAATTCATGTGAGCAACTTTAGTGAGTTTCTGTTTCTTTATTTTCATTTCTTACAATGACTCTTTGTTCTTAAACTACTGTAGGTCGATTCTGCTAAATCACAAGTAGTACCCCATCCCTTATTATAGTTTAGGCTATATATTGGTAGGTCGGTTTGGCCATATATTTTTCTGTGTTGGTTAGGGTTAGGGTCGGGGTCGGGGTTTCCAGACTTTCCACAGTAAAGTCCAATCTTGTATTCCCCATGGAAGACTAATGAATTCCACGGACCAACTAAATGATAAAATAAGCATAAAATAAAACAGTGTACATAATTTTTTTATTAGAGTATATTTTTTATAATCTTTCCTTGTATTTTTGGTATCTGCCTGTTTAGGCTGCTGTTTGTTTTTGTATTTGTATATATCCCTCTGTTTTTTCTCAGTCTTCTGTTTATTGTATTGTTTTGTTTTTGAAAGCCTGAATGAATAAAAAAATAATATATAATAATCAGTTCAGCTATCAAATCAATATTGATAAACAAGAATCTCCATAAAAACGCTAGTAATAGTATAGCGTCTTGTTCTATATCTCAGAGTAGTACGGGTAAATTGTGTGAGAACAGGCAGTTGGTTGACTCTCAAACACCCCAACAGAACGGGGCCATGTTGGATAGACGGATGGAACATTGATCAGGTTATTGCTTATTAATTAGTATGCCTCTCGTTTCGCTTCACATTTCAGCGAGAAAACACTTTAGTTTTCATTCATGAAAGGTTGATTACAAATCAAATTACAACCAAATGGCAGAATTAGAAACATAAAAACCCCCCACCAAAATACATCAATTATTAAAAAGTTACATTCAACATTAAAAGGGCATTGCTCAAAAATAAATATATTTATAAACATAGAACATCATTGCAGAGGAAATCAAATGTTTGGATGCATACTTACCAATCGTCAGACTTGTATGCCTTAATTATGAATTATGTCAATTTTAACATAATTAATGAGATATGTTCATATTAAACAGAGTATGTCAGAATTATGACATGTAAAATCAAATAAGTCACTTTGCTTCTGTAACGTCCCTTTAACGCTTCCGTATCTGTCGACTAACCATTTATATACATCATTTTTTTAATGTAGGTTTTCCCGGCCAATTTCGGCAAAAAAGCAAAATCATTCAAGCTCGACTGAGCCTCTTTCCCCCTCGAGCCTCAGTTTGACCCATTCTCGATGGGTCATTTTGACACAGATTCCAGGTCATACCGACCAAGAGAATCGGTCAGGTCCAACAGGACCCGGGTCATATCTGAGCTAGACGTTTTTAGAGTTTATTTCGCCCTGACCAAGAGGTACCCAACATGAACCTTATATTACTCATTAGTTCAGTAGTCAACGCCCAGGTTGATCTCATTAAATCCATTTTCTAATAATTTAATTCAACAAAATACGGGTTATCTCTCACTCTGTTTGATCTGTTTATCAACCTCTTAAAATATTTGTGGTTTCCGATGAAGATAAAACCTGACCCAGGGATTGCGTGGCGGTTACGGGGCCTCCCCTTTTGTAATCCGTAAGAACCCCCCCCCCCCCCCCCCCCCCCACCACACACAACAAGCTAATTCGTTATAAGTGTAAAGTCGGATACAATTCCTTTGGAACGTTGAAGAACCGTAATGGTCAAGGGGAAAAGTAATGGGCTTATTACTGATGACGAGATTGTTAAATTATACGTTCAATCATAGAGCAATCTGTTCCTTGCTCTATGATTGAACCATTGTAGTTTACTTTAGGTTTTAATCCCCGGCTATTTATTCACTCTTCTGAACTGACCACGGGCAGCCATCTTTTTGTTCAAAATCGCTTTAGGCCCATACATGGAGATAGCCCGAGATAGTGTATAATTATTTGCCTTTATAGGCAACTACGAATCCGAAAGCACATAACATAGAAGTGAATTTCAAGGCAAAAATTAGAAAAAATGTTTGCTCCTTGACGAAATTGAATAATTTTAATGACCAGCCTCTTGATGCATGGCTTTTACGAAATTGAATGGTCTTACTTGACCAGTGATTGCATAACTGGTGAAATTGAATGACACCTTCTGTTGAATGCTGATACAACGGAGCATTCATTTTCGAACGAAACTGAATGAGCCGGGTGTCAAAATGAATGAATTTTTATTGAAATTTGCCAGGAAAACCTTATGGTCATTTTCCCCCCTCTTCTTAACTCACATTACAATTTTACCAATTGAAAAGTCATAAGAAAGAGCAAAATGAATGCATGTGGAGAAGGGCTGACTCGAGTCCGCCATTATTTGCTTTCATTAAATAAAAACAATTACCTACAACATAGGTGGACTTTAGTCAACTACATACGTCTAGAGATTGCATGCTGTAATTACATAGAATAGAATCTACTTTGTTAGGATCTCGTGCTTGTTTTAAAAGACAGAATGTATTTCAAACCACAAAATGATTGATCTGTCACGAGGAGGGCGTGTTACGGTACTAGAGGTCCAAAGTTCAGCTTCTGTTCCAATTTCTCATCGAAACCAATTTGTGATGAGAAATAGTGTCGATCACATAAAGGACGGCCTCATTTAGGTTCTCTACATCATCACCATAGTTCTATTGGAAAACAACCCCCACGTAGCCGGTGGAAATGCGGAAACGTCGACCTTAATTGCCCGAGCAAACACCATTCAACCTACCAAAATAAACAATTTTATAAGAGCTCGAATTTCTAAAATATCGATATTAAATTTGATATTTTTTTAAGGAAAGGATTGGTCACACATTTGTTTTGTTCCAATGTTGAGGACCCCTAATCTTTTGTTGATAAGAATTTGAGCTACCAGGTTAGATTAAACCGCTATTGCAATTATACTTTAGATATTTTAAATTATTATTTCTAGAGGACAATGTGATAATGCCGTCGTCGATATTCAAGGACAGTTTGGTTGATGAAGAGACTACTGCCACGCCTGAAATAATTCCAGTAAGCCAAAACATTAAAAAAAAAACTTATTCACATGTCTGAGAGAGGTTTGCGGTAACACCATGTTCGTCTGATCGTCTTCAGGAGAATGCTGGACTCTGTTGCTGGATGCTGCTTATGTACTGCCTGTAGGGGATTAACTGGGAGTTGGGCTTAGCTCAGTGATGCACGAAGGCGGGAACAGGAACTGGATAAGCTGGACTTAGCTCAATGAAGCATGTAGGCTGGAGCACCCCAGTCTACTTGCAGAGCTCATTGCTCCCATCCAGGGATGGCACCCTAGACGGAGGCCATCGAGATCTACAAGCACAACACAGTTCCTCAAGACATAGGCTTCCACATCAGTGACATTTGGCTACCACTCTTCCCGACTAAAGGATCTCCTATATCCAAGGTCACATCTCCAACCCCTTAGACTTGGGTCTTCTTTACCCTCAGTCTTCTCTAGGTTCCCTCACACTCCCTGTACTTATCTACAACTGATTCAGTTCAGTGAGCACACACTCCCTACCCACCCCCAATAGGTTTCAGTTTAGGTTTAGTCCCAACTCCAGCCTACATGCTTCATTGAGCTAAGTCCAGCTTATCCAGTTCCTGTTCCCGCCTTCGTGCATCACTGAGCTAAGCCCAACTCCCAGTTAATCCCCTACAGGCAGTACATAAGCAGCATCCAGCAACAGAGTCCAGCATTCTCCTGAAGACGATCAGAGCATACTGATAGAAACGTTGAGTCGTTAACCACCGGTTCTTTTCAGAACCAACAGTACTCAAAAGAGATTTTAACATGGTGTTACCGCAAACCTCTCTCAATTATACTCCCACCATGCAAAGCTTCAAATCCTACTTATTCACATGTCGCCCACAAGAGGGCCTCATTTGAGTAGACTGGGGAACCCTTACTTTCCTACTCCTCACTCCTCCAATTTTATCGTCCTCTCTTACGTCATTCCACATCAAATTAATTGAACTTAGATAAGATTGGAATGCCAGACCCAGTAGTAAAAACTGGGGTGTTAAATAAAATTGACTACATGGGTGTTTTCATACGGAGCCCCTAAAGGGACAGGTAATAAACAAATTGAAAAGGTAAACAAAATACTGAAATTATTTCGTTCCCTCGAAATATTATTTTGTTCCCACGAAATATTATTTCGTTCCCTCGAAATGTTATTTCGTTACCAAGAAATATTATTTCATTACCACGAAATATTTTTTCATTCCCTCGAAATACTATTTCGTTACCTCGAAATATGATTTCGTTCCCACGAAATAATATTTCCCACGAAATAATATTTCGTGGTAACGAAATAGTATTTCGAGGGAACGAAATAGTATTTTGAGGGAACGAAATAATTTGGATATTTTGTTTACCTTTTCACATTTTCTTTTTACCTGTCCCTTTAGGGGTTCCGTATTTTCACGTATAGATACCGGAAACACAAAAGAAATTATCATCATAGGGTGTTAAAATAACACCAATATAATTGTTTTGACCGAAATAAGTGTTATTTTGGTACCCTATGGTGTAAGTTTTTATTATTGGTATCCATGTAACAACACCCATGGAGTCAATTTAACACCAAATTTGTGCAGTGTATTAAACGGCGTTCGCTGCTCCACCCAAAACATTTACACCGGACAATTGAACCCATATATAGTCCGTGGGCTAGAATACCCCCCATGCATCCCCCAGATCCTCCGCGAGTGGTATCATTTTGTTTGGGAGACCCATCTGAGTGATTATTTTGATGTTACCAGTAAAAAAGTTGGGATGCATAAAGATGGCGGCCATTTTCCAAAATGGCCGCTTTCCGAAATTGGTTGTGCCTATATCTCGGTCTGTGAGACTCATAGAGACTTGGTTTTGGTGTCTATATTAATGTTTTCAGGGTCAAGGAACCCAATAAGACCAAATTAAAACAATATTGGATCAGTTGGTTAAGGCGGCCATTTTGAAATTCAAAATGGCCGCCTATCAATTGGGTTTTTGCCCGTATCTCGGCCTATGAGCCTCACAGAAACTTGGGGTTGGTGTCTATACCCATGTTTTCAGGATCAAGGAATCCAATAAGAACATTAATAAAAACATTGGATCATTTGGCTGAGGCAGCCATCTTGAATTTCAACATGTGACGGGTATACAGCCTGTATTGGGCCAGTGCCGGCTTGGTAGGGGCAAACCATAATGATGTGACAGTACATGCACAGCCTGTAGTTGGCCAGTGCCGGCTTGGTAGGGGCAGACCATAATGATGAGACGGTACACAGCCTGTAATTGGCCAGTGCCGACTTGGTAGGGGCAAACCATAATGATGGGACGGTATACAGCCTGTATTGGGCCAGTGCCGGCTTGGTAGGGGCAAACCATAATGATGTGACGGTACACAGCCTGTGCAGGGCCAGTGCCGGCTTGGTAGGGGCAAACCATAATGATGAGACGGTGCGCAGCCTGTAACTGGCCAGTGCCGGCTTGGTAGGGGCAAACCAAATGATGGGACGGTATACAGCCTGTAACTGGCCAGTGCCGGCTTGGTAGGGGCAAACCATAATGATGTGACGGTATACCGCCTGTACAGGGCCAGTGCCGGCTCGGTAGGGGCAAACCATAATGATGAGACGGTATACAGCCTGTATTGGGCCAGTGCCAGCTTGGTTTGCCCCTACCAAGCCGACACTGGCCCTGCACAGGCTGTGTACCGACTGATCCAATATTTTTAAATTTGGTCTTATTGGGTTCCTTGACCTTGAAAACATTAGTATAGACACCAAAACCAAGTCTCTATGAGTCTCACAGATGGGTCTCCCAAACAAAATGATACCACTCGCGGAGGATCTGGGGAATGCATGGGGGGATGCATGGGGGGGGGGGGGGGGTATTCTAGCCCACGGACTAATACCCTCTATTTTGTTTTACAGGACTGGACTACTGGAATCTCTACATCTGAGAACAATTCACCGACAGGATACATCTCTGATGACACATCAACAACTCACGGTTTGCTTACAGAAGATTCTACAACTGAAAGCTCTACGACTGAAATTGTTTCAACTGAAAGCTTTCCAACTGAAAGCTCCACACCCGAAGTCTCTCCGACTGAAAGCTTTACAACTGAACGCTCTATACAAAACGTTTTTTCCACTGATAGCTCTACTACTGATCTCTCTACGACTGAAGTTTCTTCATCTGAACGCTCTACAACTGATCGTTCTGCACAAGTTTCCTCGACTGAACAATCTTTAACTGAAAGTGTTACATCGAAGGTTTCTACACCCGAAAGCCCTACAACTGAACGCACGACTAAAACATCTTTAACAGAAAGCTCAACAACTGAATGTTTTACGACAGAAGTTTCTACACCCGAAAGCTCTACGACTGAAAGATCTACGACTGAAGTTTCTTCAACTAAAAGCTTTACAACTGTTAGCTCTACGACTGAAGTTTATTCAAGCGGAAGCTCTACAACGGAAAAGTCTACACCAAAAGTTTTGTCAACTGACAGCTTTACATCTAAAAGTTCTAAACCAGACGTTTATACAAAAGAAGGCTCTAAAACTGATCGCTCTACGCCTGAAGTTTCTTCAACCGAAAGCTCAACAACTGAAGTTTCTTCAACTGACAGCTCATCAATTGAAAGCTCTACGACAGAAGTTTTTCCAACTGAAAGCTTTACAACTGAGAGCTCTTCGACTGAAGTTTCTACAACCGAAAGCTCAACAACTGAAGTTTCTTCAACTGAAAGCTCTACGACTGAAGTTTCTTCAACTGAAAGCTCTACGACAGTAGTTTTTCCAACTGAAAGCTTTACAACTGAGAGCTCTTCGACTGAAGTTTCTTCAACTGACCGTTTTACAACGGAACGCTCTACGACTGAAGTTTCTTCAACAGAAAGTCCTACAACTGATCACTCTACGACTGAAGATTCTTCAACTGACAGCTCAACAATTGAAAGCTCTACGACAGAAGTTTTTTCAACTGAAAGCTTTACAACTGAGAGCTGTACGACTGAAGTTTCTACAACCGAAAGCTCAACAACTGAAGTTTCTTCAACTGAAAGCTCTACGACTGAAGTTTCTTCAACTGAAAGCTCAACAACTGAGGTTTCTTCAACTGACAGCTCATCAATTGAAAGCTCTACGACAGAAGTTTTTCCAACTGAAAGCTTTACAACTGAGAACTCTACGACTGAAGTTTCTACAACCGAAAGCTCAACAACTGAAGTTTCTTCAACTGAAAGCTCTACGACTGAAGTTTCTTCAACTGAAAGCTCAACAACTGAAGTTTCTTCAACTGACAGCTCATCAATTGAAAGCTCTACGACAGAAGTTTTTCCAACTGAAAGCTTTACAACTGAGAACTCTACGACTGAAGTTTCTACAACCGAAAGCTCAACAACTGAAGTTTCTTCAACTGAAAGCTCTACGACTGAAGTTTCTTCAACTGAAAGCTCTACGACTGAAGTTTCTTCAACTGAAAGCTCTACGACTGAAGTTTCTACAACCGAAAGCTCAACAACTGAAGTTTCTTCAACTGACAGCTCATCAATTGAAAGCTCTACGACAGAAGTTTTTCCAACTGAAAGCTTTACAACTGAGAGCTCTACGACTGAAGTTTCTACAACCGAAAGCTCAACAACTGAAGTTTCTTCAACTGAACGCTCTACGACTGAAGTTTCTTCAACTGAAAGCTCTACGACTGAAGTTTCTTCAACTGAAAGCTCTACGACTGAAGTTTCTTCAACTGACAGCTCATCAATTGAAAGCTCTACGACTGAAGTTTCTACAACCGAAAGCTCAACAACTGAAGTTTCTTCAACTGAAAGCTCTACGACTGAAGTTTCTACAACCGAAAGCTCAACAACTGAAGTTTCTTCAACCGAAAGCTCTACGACTGAAGTTTCTTCAACTGAAAGCTCTACGACTGAAGTTTCTACAACCGAAAGCTCAACAACTGAAGTTTCTTCAACTGACAGCTCATCAATTGAAAGCTCTACGACAGAGGTTTTTCCAACTGAAAGCTTTACAACTGAGAGCTCTTCGACTGAAGTTTCTTCAACTGACCGTTTTACAACGGAACGCTCTACGACTGAAGTTTCTTCAACAGAAAGTCCTACAACTGATCACTCTACGACTGAAGATTCTTCAACTGACAGCTCAACAATTGAAAGCTCTACGACAGAAGTTTTTTCAACTGAAAGCTTTACAACTGAGAGCTCTACGACTGAAGTTTCTACAACCGAAAGCTCAACAACTGAAGTTTCTTCAACTGAAAGCTCTACGACTGAAGTTTCTTCAACTGAAAGCTCTACGACTGAAGTTTCTTCAACTGAAAGCTCAACAACTGAAGTTTCTTCAACTGACAGCTCATCAATTGAAAGCTCTACGACAGAAGTTTTTCCAACTGAAAGCTTTACAACTGAGAACTCTACGACTGAAGTTTCTACAACCGAAAGCTCAACAACTGAAGTTTCTTCAACTGAAAGCTCTACGACTGAAGTTTCTTCAACTGAAAGCTCTACGACTGAAGTTTCTTCAACTGAAAGCTCTACGACTGAAGTTTCTACAACCGAAAGCTCAACAACTGAAGTTTCTTCAACTGACAGCTCATCAATTGAAAGCTCTACGACAGAAGTTTTTCCAACTGAAAGCTTTACAACTGAGAACTCTACGACTGAAGTTTCTACAACCGAAAGCTCAACAACTGAAGTTTCTTCAACTGAAAGCTCTACGACTGAAGTTTCTTCAACTGAAAGCTCTACGACTGAAGTTTCTTCAACTGAAAGCTCTACGACTGAAGTTTCTACAACCGAAAGCTCAACAACTGAAGTTTCTTCAACTGACAGCTCATCAATTGAAAGCTCTACGACAGAAGTTTTTCCAACTGAAAGCTTTACAACTGAGAGCTCTACGACTGAAGTTTCTACAACCGAAAGCTCAACAACTGAAGTTTCTTCAACTGAACGCTCTACGACTGAAGTTTCTTCAACTGAAAGCTCTACGACTGAAGTTTCTTCAACTGAAAGCTCTACGACTGAAGTTTCTACAACCGAAAGCTCAACAACTGAAGTTTCTTCAACTGACAGCTCATCAATTGAAAGCTCTACGACAGAAGTTTTTCCAACTGAAAGCTTTACAACTGAGAGCTCTACGACTGAAGTTTCTACAACCGAAAGCTCAACAACTGAAGTTTCTTCAACTGAAAGCTCTACGACTGAAGTTTCTACAACCGAAAGCTCAACAACTGAAGTTTCTTCAACTGAAAGCTCTACGACTGAAGTTTCTTCAACTGAAAGCTCTACGACTGAAGTTTCTTCAACTGACAGCTCATCAATTGAAAGCTCTACGACTGAAGTTTCTACAACCGAAAGCTCAACAACTGAAGTTTCTTCAACTGAAAGCTTTACGACTGAAGTTTCTTCAACTGAAAGCTCTACGACTGAAGTTTCTACAACCGAAAGCTCAACAACTGAAGTTTCTTCAACTGACAGCTCATCAATTGAAAGCTCTACGACAGAAGTTTTTCCAACTGAAAGCTTTACAACTGAGAACTCTACGACTGAAGTTTCTACAACCGAAAGCTCAACAACTGAAGTTTCTTCAACTGAAAGCTCTACGACTGAAGTTTCTTCAACTGAAAGCTCTACGACTGAAGTTTCTTCAACTGAAAGCTCTACGACTGAAGTTTCTACAACCGAAAGCTCAACAACTGAAGTTTCTTCAACTGACAGCTCATCAATTGAAAGCTCTACGACAGAAGTTTTTCCAACTGAAAGCTTTACAACTGAGAACTCTACGACTGAAGTTTCTACAACCGAAAGCTCAACAACTGAAGTTTCTTCAACTGAAAGCTCTACGACTGAAGTTTCTTCAACTGAAAGCTCTACGACTGAAGTTTCTTCAACTGAAAGCTCTACGACTGAAGTTTCTACAACCGAAAGCTCAACAACTGAAGTTTCTTCAACTGACAGCTCATCAATTGAAAGCTCTACGACAGAAGTTTTTCCAACTGAAAGCTTTACAACTGAGAGCTCTACGACTGAAGTTTCTACAACCGAAAGCTCAACAACTGAAGTTTCTTCAACTGAACGCTCTACGACTGAAGTTTCTTCAACTGAAAGCTCTACGACTGAAGTTTCTTCAACTGAAAGCTCTACGACTGAAGTTTCTACAACCGAAAGCTCAACAACTGAAGTTTCTTCAACTGACAGCTCATCAATTGAAAGCTCTACGACAGAAGTTTTTCCAACTGAAAGCTCAACAACTGAAGTTTCTTCAACTGAAAGCTTTACGACTGAAGTTTCTTCAACTGAAAGCTCTACGACTGAAGTTTCTACAACCGAAAGCTCAACAACTGAAGTTTCTTCAACTGACAGCTCATCAATTGAAAGCTCTACGACAGAAGTTTTTCCAACTGAAAGCTTTACAACTGAGAGCTCTTCGACTGAAGTTTCTTCAACTGACCGTTTTACAACGGAACGCTCTACGACTGAAGTTTCTTCAACAGAAAGTCCTACAACTGATCACTCTACCACTGAAGTTTCTTCAACTGACAGCTCATCAATTGAAAGCTCTACGACAGAAGTTTTTCCAACTGAAAGCTTTACAACTGAGAGCTCTTCGACTGAAGTTTCTACAACCGAAAGCTCAACAACTGAAAATTCTTCAACTGACAGCTCAACAATTGAAAGCTCTACGACAGAAGTGTTTTCAACTGAAAGCTTTACAACTGAGAGCTCTACGACTGAAGTTTCTACAACCGAAAGCTCAACAACTGAATATTCTTCAACTGAAAGCTCTACGACTGAAGTTTCTTCAACTGAAAGCTCAACAGCTGAAGTTTCTTCAACTGAAAGGTCTACGACTGAAGTTTCTACAACCGAAAGCTCAACAACTGAAGTTTCTTCAACTGACAGCTCATCAATTGAAAGCTCTACGACAGAAGTTTTTCCAACTGAAAGCTTTACAACTGAGAGCTCTACGACTGAAGTTTCTACAACCGAAAGCTCAACAACTGAAGTTTCTTCAACTGAAAGCTCTACGACTGAAGTTTCTACAACCGAAAGCTCAACAACTGAAGTTTCTTCAACTGAAAGCTCTACGACTGAAGTTTCTTCAACTGAAAGCTCTACGACTGAAGTTTCTTCAACTGACAGCTCATCAATTGAAAGCTCTACGACTGAAGTTTCTACAACCGAAAGCTCAACAACTGAAGTTTCTTCAACTGAAAGCTCTACGACTGAAGTTTCTTCAACTGAAAGCTCTACGACTGAAGTTTCTACAACCGAAAGCTCAACAACTGAAGTTTCTTCAACTGACAGCTCATCAATTGAAAGCTCTACGACAGAAGTTTTTCCAACTGAAAGCTTTACAACTGAGAGCTCTTCGACTGAAGTTTCTTCAACTGACCGTTTTACAACGGAATGCTCTACGACTGAAGTTTCTTCAACAGAAAGTCCTACAACTGATCACTCTACGACTGAAGTTTCTTCAACTGACAGCTCATCAATTGAAAGCTCTACGACAGAAGTTTTTCCAACTGAAAGCTTTACAACTGAGAGCTCTTCGACTGAAGTTTCTACAACCGAAAGCTCAACAACTGAAAATTCTTCAACTGACAGCTCAACAATTGAAAGCTCTACGACAGAAGTGTTTTCAACTGAAAGCTTTACAACTGAGAGCTCTACGACTGAAGTTTCTACAACCGAAAGCTCAACAACTGAAGTTTCTTCAATTGAAAGCTCTACGACTGAAGTTTCTTCAACTGAAAGCTCAACAGCTGAAGTTTCTTCAACTGACAGCTTTACAACTGAGCGCTCAACAACTGAAAGTTTAACAGAACTTCTGAGTTCAACAATAAACCACGGCTCCTCTTCGAATAGTTCTCCAACAGGATATTCAGTCAGGACAACAAGTGACCGTACTGAAGTCTCTACATCCTCACCAAGCGCAACTTCTTCAGTAGCAACAGAGCTCTCGCCAACAGATTCTTCTTTACCAGAAGACAAACCTCCACTTTTTGATGTCCCAGAAGGAGGTAATTATTTTGACTAACTTGGGAATTCACCTCTTTTGACAGTGTTGACTAATTAAACATCTGCATGCCATAGTAAACCAAAGTTTAATACTGAGCTGTACAGTCTTTAAGCACTGGATTATGTTTAACTGCTCAGCGTTTTTTTGGTATTCGTTGGTGGTGTCAGCTTAGCTTTGCTTCCAGATTGGTGAAATAATTCTTTACTGACCTGTTTTCATAACTGAATTGAAACAATGAAGACCCGATTTTTTTCTCGTTTATTTAATATCTTTGCTTCAAGATTTGTGAAATTTTTACTGACCCTTTTTTCACAACTGAAATGAAACAATGAAGACCCGAAGACAAGTAAACGTTTGACATTTATATGATTCAGAGATTGCAGAAAGAATCTTACAGGCTGAGATAGCGGTGCCGGAGACTGAGACCGACTGTAGACCAGATGAAACCGATCAGTCAGATCCCTGCGAGGATCTGAAGAGTTTGTTCCTGAATGAGGTGAGTGTGTACCAGACATTATTGAACACCACGGGAAATTACCAAAAGTTGCCTGCAGGCAATCTTTGGTGACTCAAATTAATTGTCAATATGCTTGTATTTATTTCTCCCCAACAGGGGTATACTTCAGACGAAATAATTTCGCAGAAGGTTTACTACCACTGCCATCTTTACAACTTGTAGGCTGTCGGATAAAAATTACTCAATATCGTTTCGTGGTCAATACCAAAATATGGTATCTAACCTTTATCAAAGAAGGATTTAAATAGTCACTGTCGTTGTGATCACAGCGAGTCTGTGGCCAGACATTAAATTCTGAACTTTCATCAAGTTACTGCACACACTCTCGCTCGCAGTAATAATGACGGTGCCCTTCTGAGCTTTTGTTTGCGGTGTGATGGTCAACGCACGCGCGTGTAGTAGCTTGGTGAGAGTTCACGATTCCATGGCCGATTTCACTAAGTGTGACGTGTGACCTAACATTACAAATCACTATGGTGACATCTCATCTTAAGATGAATCTTAGTTCTTTGTGAAATCGGTCCCAGGGCCCAATTTCATAGAGCTGCTTAACGGTAAGCAGATTTTCGAGCTAACTGTAGCAGGAAAATTTGCTTAAGCATAAGCGTATTTCAAAGGTTAGCAAGAAAATAAGGCGGTCACCTTGCGCGTTCACCATGGATTTGCATTCTTGTTAAGTCATTCATTTTCGTGCTGTATAAGCACCGGAAGGTTAGCATGCCTTTTCGTGTGCTTACGGCTAGCAGCGCTATTGAAATTGGACCCAGAGCCACAAGCAGACTAAACTAATACCTTTTAAACTAATACACAAAGTTGTTCGTGCTTCTTCAAATCGCTGTAGTAATGTTCTAAATCCTTACGAGGATTGGACAACAGAGTTCTTTTTGTTGTTGTTGTAGCTATGTAACATATTTATTTAAATTTGTCAATAAAAATGTTGTATCAGCTCATGAATAATACTTCTGAATGTTACTTTCAAACAGGTATCACCATTATACGGTGAGATTGAAGGATTTATGCGAGTTGAGATTCTGGAGTTAAGGTAATTTTGTACCGATCCGTGTCTGATAACTACGGAAGCGTTAAGAGGACATTGAGAAAAATAAAATAAATTATATTTATGACTTACATCACATAATTAGGACGTTGCACACGTCATACTTTGACCTATAATCTCATAGTTATGATTAAGCAGGAGTCATGATAATGAATTGTGCCAATTAATGAAGTCATGTGAGTTATCTAAGTCATAATTGTGACTTCTCATTGTCCCTGTGTGATGTTATCACTATTTTCAACTAATGCTCAAACTACATTGATTGTATACATTTCTGTATTCAGCTGAAATTATTCTTATCAATTTAAGCTAGTGTGGAAGAGTTGATTGTTACCTCAATTATGTACGCGTCATTTCTAATAAATACGAATTGGTTCTTATATAAACGCACATATCCAGGTAGCTACATCAAGGCACTTTACATCATTACTATCCCTGTTCATTTGACATACTTTTAGACAATTTCTCTAACTTTCTCATCTCCCTTGAGAGCATACAACCCCAAGCTGCTTAAATGAGCGCTAAGGGGTTAATCCAACACAACACTGTCTCAGCCCTCTCATGTTCAAGTTTGTACGCCTGGGTTTAAGAGAAGCAATTAAGGTGAAGTGCATTGCATAAGACACAAATGTTATGATCAGGATTCGAATAATACGTTCAGTAAAAATTTACTTCTTCCAAATTTTGTTTGACGCCTGCACTATGTGGACATTACCTCTTATAACAACAAGTTTTTCAGAAGATATCCATTGTTTCAAAACTTTATAAGACACAGACTATTTACTAATCGTTCCCAAGACCATCGGGCGGGTTTCTTGAAAAATCATGTAACATTAGGCCATCTGGACACGCACTCACCACCATGGTTTCTTCTCTCCACGTAGGAAGGGAAGCGTTATCATTAACCACGTTGCCGTTTATGATATCAGCCGTATGACCGCATCAGACCTAGCGTTGACAGCCGCTCAGTTGTACCAGAAGACGGTAGGACCGGCCGTAACGAGTGGGTCGATTGGCGGCTTGGACGTAGAGGAATGTACCTCGTGCACGCCCCCAATGGGTAGGTTTGTGGTCTAAAGTACCAAAGTCAAGATAGTGGAAGTTTTACAAGACCAGTTTAAGTGCTTTCCCCGGGGTTGGGGTGATTTTCTTCTCTTCATAGAAATAATGAAAATGTTTTTCATTCTTTGTACAGATCTTATAGATATATGCACATATATCGAAGAAGGTTTTGCAGTCTGTGAAAATCAAACGTTAGACCCTCAGTGTGTCAACAACAATATCCTCTGCCGGTCACCATGCAAACAGGCCGACGACTACTGCAACAGCCACGGTCTGTGTAGCCAGGCTGAGGGCGCGGTACCTGTTTGTGATTGTCAGGATACCAGCGAGGCTTGGTTTCCAGGCGCAAGATGCGAGGGTTACGTCAGCAAGCTCGGTCTGGTGGTTGGTCTGTCGGTCAGTTTGTCTCTCCTTCTCCTGGTTGGTATTGGAATCATGGTGATACTTCTCGTGAGAATGAACTCGAATGGGAGGAGGAAGGAGCGTCGTAACAGCCTCTCGCACAGGTAAGAAAAATGAAAAAAATTGATGGATCGAATTTTTAAGGAGTGGGGCAACACAAAAATACGCTGATTTACACTCCACCCTTGTCACCTTACATTCAAGTCGTCAAGTATCCAGGAATGCTGGAAAACATTCAACACTTTTTTAGTAATAAGTTTTACCTCACACTTTTTATCAAAGTAATTATGATTATTTCATTTCAGTCAAGATGATGTCTTTAAACTGGACGAATTATTGGACGATGGAAAGGTAAATGAATTTGATTGACTGATTGATTGATTGATTGATTGATCGATTGGTTGACTGACCTTTCAAAACAAATACTTTATTAATTCGCAAAATATACAGAATATACAAAAACAAAGAAATTACATTAATAGACTAGACATGTCTGTTACAAAAAAAGGACAGTAGCTGGGTTTGAAATTACATCCAAAAACACATTAACGAATTCATTAGACGTACGGCATGAAACGGAAAGAAACAAAATTACAGAATCCATTCAATTTCACTATCAGTGATTTGGAAAATGTTACAGAGACCCCATTTCTTGAGGAAAATGGGAACATTGTTCTGGAGCTGGTAGTAGCGGTATTCTATTAAGATTTTACTCTTAATACGATATTTCCAGGTTTCTAAACAGTCTTTGTAGTTTGAGTGCACATACAGCCAGTACACACTATTTGAAGCTGACAATTAAATAATTAGCTAAATCTATGTTTTCTCTCGGTTTGATTGATCGATTAGGTGATTGGTTGACTGATTGATTGATTGAGTTATTGATTTGTGAGCTTATATACATAATATCAGCTCAGAGGCAGTGCTACATTATGGTCATGCTAAAAATTGAAAAGTTGAAACTACAAACAAGAAAATTTATATAGGGAAAAGAATATCAAGATGTACAACGGGGAAAGTACACACCACAATTAAGTATGGCTAAAGTTTCACAATTGAGTTAGAAGGCTTAATGTGAATGTGGGTGTTGTTGCATTCCTTAGCAGCAAAGACTGTGAATGTTATGTTTCCAGCACGATTTTTCTTTATGTCTTGTCTAGTTCGCCAGTCAAGAGTCATTAAATAACAACAGTGGGATCGATGCACCGTCTCGGGTCTTGGATCTGAAAGAGCCTGCATCAGCCTCGGTCTTAAATATCCTTGAAACATCGGTAAGTAAAACAATTTCTCCTTTCTTCGTTGCATAAACAGTTCCCCTGCTGCACTCTAAAAACTCCCGAGTCAGAATTGACCCGGATTCCGGGTTGCATGTCACTGGGGGTCTGATTCATTTCTGGGTCAGAAACTGCGGCAATTTGATCCATTTCATGGTCAGTTTGACGCAGATTCTGGGTCAAACTGACCCAGAAATGGTTCAGATCCCTCAGTACCTGGAACCCAGGTCAATTCTGACCTCGGAGTGCAGTAACCATTGCAAATCTGTAATATTATGTTCCGTACGGAGTCAAACTGAAGTTGTAATGTTAAAAATAATAATGTTTTATTATCAATGTTTTATTATCATTTCAGATGGATAGAGCAACTGGGACTTCTTTGTCACCAAGGTTGGTCCTAGAGGATGAACATCAAGGCTCACATTGTTAACTTATTGAGATTTTCGAGAAAAAAAATTGAACGGCAGCTTGTATTTACTTGTTTTGTTTTATACCACACCGAGGTGAGAAAAAGTCTATAAATAAACTCTTTTTAGTCAATACCATTCTTTGTTTGTATATAGTGCATTTATATTTTTTAAGATGGAAATAAAAATATCTATTTTTAAGGGTTCATCCAAAATCATTTCAAATTTACCCAGTCAGTTTCCCTATATTAAAGAAACACAATCCGATGGTGTTAAAATCAAGTGAAAACAAGAATTAACTTTAAATGACATTTTCCAATATTCTAATGTGTTTTATGATAATAATTAGGTAAGCCATGACCCTTAAAATATACGGACAGGCAGAAGAAGAAAAAAACTGGTCGGTTTTCGCCAATACTATGAATCTTTTACAAAAACGTACACGAAATTATTGCTTCATAAACAAAAAATACATCAAACTGTAATAAGTAAAGAAATGTATCGAATCAAGATGAGCGATTGTAAACAGGTATTAAACAGGATTGGCAAGGGGACAAATGTTTGTTTAATTTTAGTCTAAAAGCTTATTGATTACGAAGTTCATACTTAAACCATTTTTTATGTGAAATATTTCCTGATGAAATTAATTCATATTCGAGAAAACTGTATCTAAACAACCCGATTACAGCCATATTTAATTAAAAAAGGCTCTTTTCCATTTGTCTTTAATATTAAAACATTTAGACAGAGGTAAAATTTCACTTTCGAATTTCACATAATTATATAATAAGAACTTGAAAGATGTTATCAGTACAAGCCAGAAACGCCGGGCCAAGCTCTTTCCAATTGGTACAAAGATTCTGTATAAAAGGGTATCCACAACAGCTGGCGCTGAATGCTACCGCAACCGGAATTCGAACCCACACACACGACTTAGCCCATTGGAATGCATTGGGATTACACGGTGTATGGACAGTACATTTCTTGAAATAAACCATTGTGCATGAAGCTTTTTTATGTATAACGTGCGCACACTTTTTCTCTATGGTTATTCTGCCTGCCTCGTTTCTTTCCCTGTCGTGGTGTACCTGAAAACGTCATAATCAGACTGTTTTATTTCGAGACATATTCATAGTGCAATGCTTGACAGTGTGAAGACTTTCCATTGCATCTGATGGCATGTGAATACCCGCTCTAAACTGACGATACCACGCATACCAGTGGCAGACTTGGGGCTGCAGACTGGAAAAATACTAACGCATTCACGTTACGGAGGGATTGTACAAAACAATGTAAAAACCAAGGCAATTTGTGATGGCGTTTTGCAGCAGGGAATCGGACATGAATAAAATGAAGTAAGAACTGTTCATGTTATGAGAGGTGAGACTGATTTGTATGGAAACGTCGACAGTTAAGACAATATTCATGAAAGCATCGAAAGAATAACACATGGTAAGTAGTTCCCCTTTCCACAGTATTACAATTGTTACGTCTGAATTCTTGGCCTAGACCCAAACTCTGATGCCTTGTTAGCTGAAAACCAATTGAAGCGTCCAGAGTCATTCACACGAGGAGGAGTTTTTTTTCTTTCTCCCGCTATAACCCAAATCAACTATCACACAAATTAACAAATATTTAAACAAAATATATTGCACATTGTTAAAATAGGTACATCAAATTCTTTATAGTAATGGTTGTATTTCTGGAGCCGGTTTGGCAGGAGATACTGTCCACCGGAGAATCTTTTTCTCATTACGGCAAATTATGTATAAAGTTCGTCTGATATAGCGCCCTCTTTTGAATAAATTTCCTTCAGCCCGTGTTAATTTACCGTGGGAGACACACACACCGGCTTTAGGGTAGATCCAACTCAATCATTGTGCGATTACACTCACTTCCGGGCCCGACCCATTTTGGAGCAAGTTGACCAAATTTGACACGTATTTCGGGACAAACTAATCGAGAAATGGGCCAGGCCCCACGGAACCAAAATTTTGGTAAATTCTGAAAGTTTTTAGAGTGTACACGTAACACAAGAACCCCATCTCGGCCACAATAGTGCGCATGTCCAAACGGAATACGATCCAAATATTATAGTCTTAGCTCGAATACAAGGCACCATTTCCAGATTCAGATGTCCATCTCCCTTACCGTAGTAATAGCTCACGGGGAGGCCTTGGCAGCGAATTGGATAACCGAGTTGTCAGTAGACTACGTCCTCATCCTTTTAATGGACCATTTACTGAACTATTATAACCAGTTTTGCTTCATAAAGTAAAATGATGGTGTCAATTTAAGTACAATTGTGTTTACAATATTGACATGGGGATAAAACAAACTTACTTTAAATTCCAAGCATAAGCCTTATTGGTTGTGACTGTAGTTATGCCCGCCCCCAATCCACATGTGGGCGCTCGTATGGCTACAATCCCGGCCAAAATGCTTGGGCCACCCATTCGCAACGTGACAATAAACACTCCCTCTCCCCTTCCCCCGTCACAATAAACATTCTCTCCCCCGTCCCCCGCTCAATGTTGATGGGAGCGCAGACCGCGCAATGAGAGCCAACATTGGGAGCGCAGACCGCGCAATAAGAGCCAACATTGAAAGGGGACCCAAGGAGATATGGCCGGGATTGTAGCTTCACTTCCACAATAGGCGAGACCAGACCAGACTATTGGCACGGTGCCTTGCCCGTAGAGAGCGCACTCACGTAGTACTGTTATTCTGGAGCGTGAGTTGTTGGTTTCCCGCAATAACTTCACTTACTTTTGTTGCAAGTTGTTGACCGTAAAGTAATTTCCTGTCAAGCGCTCGTTTTGGAATATTATTTTCTAATCTACACACACTTTGTCTTCTGGCTATTAATAGAAGACGAGTAGAGTCGAAGAAATTTTCCAGTAATTTCTAGTTTAGGAAAGCTGACTGGGTGGGAGTCTATCCAGGATGACGTAGACTCTTGATGGTTATAAATTATGAGGTTGTAGTCTTTTGTAATCTGATCGCTGTCGTGCTGGGCGTTTGTTTATTTCAAGATTGATCTCGATAATTAGTCAATAATCTCGTTTGAGAAAACCAATCTGACAAGCTCTTTTTCTGCCCAGCCTTGTGTACTTGCCATCTTGTTTGGAGAAATAAATGCAATAAAGTTAACACAAACATGTGAAACTCGTGCCCGGTTAATTTTCGTCGCGTCGAATTTCAAAATCACAAAAATATTCTGTTCGTTTAGCATGAACAGCACGTTGAAACAAAACTTGTTGTTGAACAGTGTTTCAAATGAAGAGGGTTTGCTTAATGAGTCACTTGCTCTAATAATAACAGTTAAACTATAAACCAGACACATAATATGAAAACAAGTGAAACCAACTTAGACTGCACTTGTCATTTATTATGTCATTGTATCAAACTATGTCATACATGTGGCATTATAGTAACATTAACCAAGCGTCTTGAACCAAATATGCCTTGACCCAAGTATAGTACCTAGACCCAAGTAGCGTCCTGACCAAAGCAGCTTCTTTACTCAAATATTATCTATAGACCCAAATAGCGTTTTGGCCTAAGTGCCGTCTTGACCCAAGAAGCTTCTCTTGACCCAAGTTGTATCTAGACCCAAGTTGCCTTTTGAAGCTTCTTGAGACAAGTAATATTTAGACCCAAGTAGGGTATTTATTCAAATACGACTTGACCCAAGTAGTATCTAGACCCAAGTGGTGTCTTGACCCAAGAAACTTCTTGACCCTAGTGTTATCTAGACCCAAGAAGCGTTTTGACCTATTATAAAGTGGCGTCTTGACGCAAGACGCTTCTTGACCCAAGTAGTATTTAGACCTAAGTAGCAATTTGACACATAAGTGACGTCTTTACCCAAGAAGCTTCCTGACCAAAGTAGTATCTAGACCCAAATAGCGTCTTGACCAAAAAGGCGTATTGACCTAAGTAGCATATCAACCCAAATAACGTCTTGGCCAAAGTAGCTTCTTGACCTTAGTAGCATTTTAACCTAAGCATCAATTTGACGTCACGGACATCGTATGCCTTTAATCATAAAAAGTAATAGATAGGTTGCAATATGACGTAAATCGGCCATCTTTACGGGCAATAGACCCCTTGCATATGACATCACACGCTAAAAAAGCGCCCTCACTGAGGCCAAAAAGCGCCCTCACTGAGGTCAAAGGAGGCAGATGATTGGACGATAGGTGTTCTTTGTGCGTAAAATAGTGTGCGTGACCTCAGGGTCCATTTAGCGTTCCGCGTTATGCAAGGGGTCTATTAATTGGAACACACAGTCATGCGTTACGCGTGAGAACGGCGTGCAGCACGCGCACATTTCACAAAACTCATTGCGTGATTGGTTAGTAAACGACGCGGCTGCGTTAATAATTTTAGCGATTGACGCGCCTGCAAGCCAATATGCGATTTGCCCGTAAAGATGGCGTCTACTGGGAACTATCTATAGAAAACATTGAAAAATTGAAAAGAAGCATAATTATACACTTTTCCGTAAAAATTTTCATTTCTGTTTCATTTCTGAACTACACATTGTTTCTCCTTCAGCATGGAATGTGATTATCCAAAGTAACAAGAATGTAGCACTGTTTCCATAATACAAACTAAAGTAAGTGCTTTTGGTACACAATAAGAATTGAAATGTTTACAACGCGTGAAGGGGAGATCTGTGATGAACCATCGGTACAATAGAGGTTCTGATTCGACTCATATGGGTACATTGGTTTTATTTACATGGTAAAACACAGACGTAAGCAACTTTAATGATCACAATTAATAGATATTACACCTTACGCTAGCATCTTCACCATGAACACAATTGTGAATCCCCCATGGTTCATGTGTACAATGCCAAAGGCTTGTTTCCGCTCCAGTACATTCTACTTCGTCGAGGTGTATACTTCCCGTTCCTTCTCCGAAATAAGCACGCTGCCAGACCTCCGAGGCGGACTGATAACCGAGTTGTTTGCAGGCAACGTGCCCGTCATTCAGTTCCCAGAGGTCGTCACAAACCGTGCCCCATTGCCCGCCATAAAACACCTCCACGCGGCCCTCAATTGGGCTAGTGCCATCGACCAGACGATATGACATCTTGACAAAGAATGCAAAACGAATAAAACAAACAAATATGACAATATTATGATAAAAACTACACAATGTTTGTCATTTCTGATGTGTAAGAATATTAACAGTGAGTTTAAAGGACAGGAACACCATGACGGGTACTGAGGCCTACTTATTATACGCGTGAATGTATGTAATGAGGTCACGAACACATTAATGAAATTAACAATTAAAGCATTTTGCACGTTCAAATTAAGTTCAAGGGACTTTCTTATGACTTTGCTCGCATTTTAAATTAAACAGTAATGTTATCACGTCATATTGTTAAGTGGACACTGGTATGACACAGCATATTTACAGGATTACCGATTCACAATAAAGTGCGTCACAAAGAATTTATCTGGAGTGTCAAATTTTCAAAATATCCTCTTGAACGTAGAAACGTAGTCATGGTAAGTTTAAACAAATAACATGGCGTATGATATACGCACACAGTGTACAAGGTTGTCTACGCTTGGACAGCTGCCGTTAAAATACCAATTGCAGGCGCGGGTTTGAGCGAGGGACCTTGGACAAGTCTAGGGTAATGATAGAACTCTTCCCCTATCGATATTAACATACACCCAAAACGATAATAATTTCACGCACTTGTTTGACAGGAGGTTCCCGTGTAGCCAAAAGCACACGTACACTGAAAGCTGTCCAACCCTTCCGCACACGTTGCTCCATTCATACATGGGTTGGGACTACATTCATTAATATCTGATGGGGAAAAATAGAATATATTTTATAATAGAAGATTAAAAATGGCATAACCGAAAAGTCGACTCGACTCTTAAAGGGATCCGTTGCCTTGGATTGGGCGATTTGAGCTAAGAAAAGCGTTTGTTATTAAACAAATTGAAATGAATACGGTTGGAAAGATGGTTTTAAAGTAGAATATAATGATTCACACAAATATGCCATAAAATTATGTGGTTTTCCTCAAACTTCGTGAACTAACACTGTCTGCCATTTTGTGGAGTCAAAAGTTTGACCCTAAATGGCAGACGGTGATAGTTCACAAAGTAAAAGGAAAACAACACAATTTCGAGGGATATTTGTGTGGATCATTATATTCTACTTTTAAAACATCTTTCCAACCATATTCATTTCAATTATCCATATCCATATTCATTTCAATTCGTTTCATAACAACCGCTTTTCATAGCCCAAATCGCCCAATCCAAGGCAACGTATCCCTTTAAGTTTAACCGTTTTTAATGGTATACGCACCCGTTTCACAAGAAGGTCCAGTGTAGCCGGCAACACACGTACACGTGAAGCTGTACATTCCATCATTGCACGTTGCTCCGTTCAGACATGAGGCTGCTAAACAGTCGTCGATATCTGATTCAATGAAACAACTCAAATACAACTTCCGTAAAAGGGAATCAAGCAAGCCAGTCAAACGTAGACTTGATTTCAAGTCTGAGATTGCGGTTATTTCTCTGCATCAGCCACGCAAAATTCCCCCGCAGATTGGCTATCACACGCTCTAACTCGCAATCTCGGTTAAAGACGGAGGTTTATCCACAAGAGGGCGCTATTTCAGGCAATTATGTATTGGCTCAGACTAAAAACCACGATCACAGACTTGGAACCAAGTCCAAGTCAAACGGTAAACACCGTTTATGTCCATAAACATGTAGATATTTTAAGGAAAATCTTTAAGCAATTAACATGGGACACACCAGGGGGAAAATTGAGCACATATTATTTTAATGATGTTGACATTATCTTTAGTGCACTGCACAATCCGGGGTGTTAAAATTGACACCAGTGGGTGTTGTCCCATTTAGGTATCAAAAAAGATTCACAATTTACAACATTGGTGTTGTTTTAACACCCTATTGTTGTTAATTTTGATTCTCTCTTGGGTATCCATAATAATGTGACAAAACCCACGCCTGTCAGTTTTTGCAGTTTATGGACGCCCAGCCATGCCATACTCCATGATATCCTCACCAGTACCATTAGACAGTCTGAAAGGGGTGCCAATAGATGGATTGCAATATACGTCATTGGCCGCCATCTTTGATGAATTGTGCACGCGTGAAGAGCTATCATTGGCTGAGAGTCGTGCGTAGCGCGTACACGCGTGTACTTTTCCATTTTTTACATCAAAGATGGCGGTCAATGACGCGTATTGCAATCTATCTATCAACAGGGGTCGGTGACTTGGGTCAGATGGGGTGAAAACAAAATCCCTCCATGATCCGTTGCTCATGTACAAAAATTTCCCCATTGGTTTGTACACAAGCCATGACGCCTGGTTAATGTCAATGACATTACAACTCGGGCGCTAAGTCGCCATAAGTCTGAGGGCCCAGAGAGATGATTGAAAATATCTGTTCACCAACTGGCTGGGGGTCCTTTGATGTCTTGCCGACAGTTTCTGCGGTTAGAAAATGGGAGATAAGCCCTCGCAAGCCCTCTTAAGTGATTTATTATGTGTGGAAGTCACGACTGACAAGGTGCCCCAAAATACGTTCGGCCGAAACAGGTGCCTCGTTTGAGGGTTAAAATGTGTTTTTTTTACCGACATAGTTATGTTACACTTTAAAAGCCACGTGTATGCACACATGTACAAAACGCTTTATAAATGACGTCATGATGACGTCACAGAGAAAAATATGCCAATACACTTATCAACTATGCAAACGAGTTTATAACTGAAATAAAATTGAGGATTTGATGTAAACTGCAAAAACGAGGGTGTTAAAATTGAAACCATGGGTGTTGTCACAATACCGATGAGAGAACCAACTTAACATCAAGTATGGTGGTAAAATAACACCGATGTAATAGATAATTCCCAAGAAATGTGTAAATTGCACATCGCGCGTGCGCACTAACACTTTGGTTGGCAAATAATGGAACATCGCGCCTTATTGTACGGGGCTAATGATGGCGTGACGCAGACGCGTTTGTGCGTCTGCTTAGTGCACATCTCTATGGCGTGTGCCAACCAATAGGGTCTGTACGCATGGGTGAATGTAATTAGCATATTTCATGGGAAGGGTCTATTGTTTTGGCAGAAATTAATGTTATGTTATCATCCCGTTGTGTAAATTATGATTCCTTTGTTGGTATCTGTTATGTGAAAACGCCCATGGTGTCAATTTCAACACTCCGGTTTTTGCAGTGTACACTTCCCTGAGATATGGCGTGACAAGATTGACTAATTGAATATTCAAATGATTGTCACGTGTCTAATTAATCATGGATTTTAATATAATGATATGTATAGACTAAGTCAGGGCATAAGCTTTCTTAAAATGGTAAACTTACATATGCTGGACAGAAATGTCATGTGTTGAGTCAATGTACTTTTGGCGGGGGAAAAAGATTATCAATAAGAACAGCTAATAATAATGATAATAACAAGTTGACAGAAACAGTAACTCTTCCGACTCAAGTCAAAGATCGGAACAGCTATAATAATTCCCCTATGGTGTGATAAAGCGCTGTGTAGGAACCAAGCATTGTCATTATTATCATAATAATGAATTTATTTCAATTTGGAGCTTATATATTTAGTTCTCTTCATGTTATATAAATATTATGCATCTGTATTTTTAAAACAGAATCAAAAAAGAACTTTGTTTTAAATAATCTTACCTGGGATTAGTTTGGTCTTGGCGGTCCTCTGAAACAAAACAAAAAACAAAATTTAAATTTTTACTTTTTAACGTCTGCTTATAGACCTAGGCTTATGGTTCCCAATTCCTTTTCTTTCAGACTCACCTCCCATTCTTCTCCGTCATCTTTCTCACAGTAGACGAACTTCTCATCTTCAGTTAAGTCCACCGAGGAGACGTCGCTAAGATGGCATTCCTTCATCCCAGAGAGGTAATTAATGGACTGACACTCGGGATGATCGAAGCATCGGGTCAGACATCGAGATTTAGACATGATGTTATCCAATACCTGCAGGGTGTGGCCCGTCAGACGGGCCCCGGAGTCACACCTTGTTTTGAAGTCCCGGTGCCCCCAAGTCGTCTGCATTCCGTCGACCAGCAATCCCGGTAAGATGACAAATAAGCACAATATCAGGCACGCGACCATGGCCACGTAAGTCATGGTTGACAACAGTTTGAAGTGTTATTAGTAAACCGTCTCCCTTTTCAGTTGAAACGATTTGAATTATTAGTAACCCGTTTCCCTTTTCACTATTGAAACAGTACGAAATGTTATCAGTAACCCGTCTCCTTTTTCAGTTGAAACAGTCTAAAGATAGGCTACATGTAATAGTGAAGCAACCACAATTACATAAGCGGATTGGTTGTCATTTCCTTCAGTGAGTGTTCCCTTTTCACATTGTCATTTACAGTTTCAAAACAAATGCTTTGCTCAACCAATAACTTGGTAGGCCTATCCAATATGAACGTAAGCAAGTTGCTTCGTTTGAGCACAGCCGCACTTGTGCTACCACTTCGCTGAACGGCCACCGGCGTAATAAATTATTCACTTCGCAGTCGGCGCTGGTCAACTATACTTGACATCATACCAACCTCGTTTAATAATCTATTCGCATTGAAACATTAACCTGAGAGCGTTGTTACGACAACGTCAACAGGTTAACAAATTATGTATACATAGTTGGTTAAATGCATCTTGAAAAATGCTACCCAGTCTTACGGATGAATATTATACTTCGGAACTTTAAAAAAACAAAACTTAAAGATAGTGAACTTTTGTTGTTTTTATATCTTGCAAACGTCTGTAAAAAATGAAGGATCATGTTTGTTTATGCACTTGCATCTTTAACAGATCAGCAGATCATTAAACTGCTAATTAGTCATGTGGCGCTCGTTAACTATTTTTATATTGAAATAACATTGTTGTCACAAGTTGAAATACAAGCGTTTATCATTTTGTGCACAATATAGTCATGTGGCGCTCGTTAACTATTTTTATATTGAAATAACATTGTTGTCACAAGTTGAAATACAAGCGTTTATCATTTTGTACACAATATAATATATCAAAGTACGTAATTTGTTTCATCATATAAAAGAAACTGACAACAATATTTGCCTGGGAAGTTAATCAATTTGAGCTTTTGATGCCAGCCTTTACACCATTCATTGTTTATAACCTTCGGGTAGTGGAGAGACAGGAAGGTTAGGCCTAAATTTGTTGCATGTTTTTTTTTTATAGTCATTAAAAACAAAATACCGCTTATTCTTCTTCTTAAATCGTGTCCACACACAACTTGAAGCCAGATGTTGTGTTTCAGCCAGAACCGTGCACAGTCTTTGACACTTTCATTGAATTCAGCTAGGTCTCCAGCATCGCATTTCTGCTCGAGTAGGGGACGTTTTTGTCTGTGGTTCAAAACGACATACGCAGGTCACATCCTGGGGCCTAATTTCATGGCTCTGCTTACCGCCAAATTCTGCACTTGCGATCACCATTCTCCGCTTACAGAGCAAGCGCCGAATTTCTGCGCTAGCTGTGTAAGCGCATAACTTGCCTAGTAACGTGGACTACGCAAGCGCACAAGCAAAAAATCCATGCTAACCTGTGAAAAACGCTTGACGTAAGCGCGGAATTCCTTGCTTCCGTAAGCGCTGATTCTTTGACGGTAAGCAGAGCAAATTCATAAAGCCTGCTAGCACAAAAACTTGCTCAGTACAGAAAAGTATTGCTTAACAGAAGCAGGTTACCAGCCAAAATTACATAAAGTTTGCATTGTTGTGACTGGTGCCCCACTCACTTTTTGCTTAGCAAAGAAATTTGACAAGCAGCAAATTTGAGCGTTACTTTGCAGCGACCGGTACATGATCTGCAGAGAGTCGGTTGAGGCATTTCCATACAGCACAGCTTTTAACGTTATTTGTGGTAGTTGACTGTGAACAATTTTAGCCGATGTGAAGTACTGAATCAGCTTATAGCACGAACTATTATAGTTAATAACTAATAGTCGTTATTTTTAAACCCGTTGTTTGAATGCTTTGCACACCACAACAGTTTGCCATTAATGCTTTTTGATTATTAATAATATATATTGTGGTCCTAAATTGGCTTGAGACAGCAATAACTAACCTTGAAATGGTAAAAGCTTTTTGATGCTTTTTAGTGCATAATTCAACGGGATTGTTTTATACACGCTGCCTTGGATTGAGCGATTTTGGCTCCACAAAAGCCCTTGTTATGAAATGGACGTTTGGAAAGGTGTTTTAAACGTAGAATAAATGAATCACACAAATATCTCTCGAAATTGTAATGAAAAATGGTCCGCTGATTTGTAGAACCATCTTTTTACCCCACAAAATGGCGGACTGTGTTAGTTCACGAAGTACAAGAAAAACCACACAGGGATATTTGTGTGATTCATTATACCTTTAGGGACACACCGGTTACCTGTTTACGTAAATTAGTCATGTAGAATCAAAGACAATTATTTCTAGATGGTTTTTTTGTTTTTTTTTTACAAAAATATCACGTAATTAACGAGAAATGACCGAAAAAAACAAAAGCGGTCAAAGGTCACCGTATACGCTTTTCCAGCCGTTGCAAGTGTCAAATTTACGGGACACATGATATGCAATGTTACAAGTAGACTGGTGCTCTGTTTATGTAGGTGTTTTACTACGACAAGGCATGAGGATCCAGTCCACGTTATCCATCTGAAAGTGTGTATAAACAACGGACACGGAAACCAGAGTCAACTCGCCCCCAGCAAACTCGCCAATTATTACAAAGTCCCCAACTACAAAGTCGCCCCCTAGCAAAGTCGCCCGCTCACATACAAACTCGTCCCCTCTCAAAGTCGCCCCTCACACTCACAAAGGAATGTAACAAATTGGTGTGATTGGACTTCAGGGGAACGAAAGCTATCTTGAGGGAACAAAATTAGCTACACTGCAAAAACGTTGGTCAAATCATTTGTTGGTCAAATCATTTGTTGGGCAAAGTAACATCCACAATTATTGGTCGACAATTGCCCAACGAAAGCAATAATTGGTGTTGTTGGGCAAACATTTTGTTTGCCCATTTTTTGTATAAGAAGCGGAACAAAAGTTGGGCAAGTGTTGGGCAAATATTTCGTAATCTGAATTCATCATAATTGTTGGTTACACTTTTGCTTATGTATTGGGCAACTTTTTGGTAATTTTAATTAATCTCGATTGTTGGTTAAAATTATGCACATTAGTTGGGCAAAATCGTCCGATCATGCGCACTACGATCAAAGAGTTGTCCAAGAACTGGGCACATTTTACCCCAAAGTTGGGCATTGTTGTTCCCGCCATGCCAAACGCCGTGTGTGTGCATTAAAAGCATAAAAACTATATTTTCCAACATGGCGAGTGGAGGAGTGGCTGTGACTGTGTCGTCTCTCTTAAACGAGCGGGGTTGCCCAGTGGTTATAGGTCCACATTGAAGGTTAGTTTTTAACTAAAAATGAAGTTGTGTTTCCTATTCAGTCGTACATAGTCGTCGTGACAGTTGCAGAGCAAGCAACACAGTGACACTACCGTTGAATTATTTTCAGTTTTATCATGCCATTATGTGTGCAACGCCGCGGCCCGTGGCATGTATGCGTGTACGTTGTGTTGTATGTGTGTGTAGTACATGTACATGTATGACAATACATGCATGGAACTATCACTGCATTGCTTGCGCTGCAACTGTCACGACTGTGTACAACAACTGAACTGGAAACAAACTTTGATTAGTTAAAAACTAACCTTCCAAGACATCTACAAACGACTGGGCACCCTCACGTTTTTCAGAGAGACGCCAAGGTCACAGCTCGCCACCGTTTGCCATTGTGGAAAAGATCGTTTCTATGCCTGGTTTTACGACGTATCACAGGAGGAACTGTGAATCAAAGGGTTAAATAATATTTGGTTTAATTTTAACCAACGGTTGGCAAAAAGTGTGCCCAATGTGAATGGGTAATATTTTGCCCAAAAGTTGGATGAGTTGACTATTCGCCCTTAATTGGGTAAAAAGTTGGGCATTATTTTACCCATTTATTTTATAATTGATAATTTATTAAATACCCAGAAAATGGGTAAACAAAAAATTACCCAACTGTTGGCTACCAAAATATACCCAACTATTGATGAGGAAATATTACCCAATTATTTGGCAATCAGAGTGCCCAACTGAGATGGGGAAAAAAGTACTTAAAAGATGGCATGTTTATGTTGATAGTTTAAGCAACGTTGGGTAAAAAATTGGGTAAATTTTTGCCCATTATTTTTACAGTGTATCTTGAGGGAACGAAAGAGGAATTCTGGAGAACAAAATCTCATAGCGAGAGAACGAAAGCGTATTTTTAGGGAGCGAAAGCATATTTCGGGTGAATGAAAGTATATTTCGGGCAATAAATTCAAAGTCGTAAAATCGAAAGCTTTTTTTTAAGGAACGAAATCTCCTTTCGAGGGAAAGAAAGCATATTTTGAGGAAGGAAAGCATATTTCGAGCGAACGAAAGTATATTTCTTGCGAACAAAATCATATTTCGAGGAAACTAATGCGTATCTTCAGGGAACGAAAGCATATTTCTGGGGAACTTAATTGTAGTTCGGGGGAAAGAAAGCGTGTTCAAGGGAACGAGAACCTATTTTCTAGAAACAATCTCATTTCGTTACCTAGAAAAACACACTGCGTTCACAAATTGATTTTTTTTTTTTTGTGAGACAAAATTATATTTTCATCGGATTAAATAATATTTTGAGGAAATGAAATGATTTTGTTGGAATTTTGTGTGTCGAGGGATGCAATAGAAATTTCGAGTGAGTTTTTTTGTTCCCACCTTTTAATTTTTAATTTCTTTTTCACTTGTCCCTTCATCCATGATCAGATCATCAGGGCTCCGTTTGGTTTTTATTGGGGGGGGCTCGTTTTTTGTAACGAATTTTGTTTAAACTAATTGTACCGTAAATATAAAAGTGGTAGTCCTATGTATTGACATAAATCATATTTAATTACCAAGAAATTCGGTACAAATCGGGTCAAGGAACGTACACAGAGCATTGAAAAGTTGCGATTTTGAAACAACGGATTCGATCAGCGAGGTGTACCGACTAGCAAACCCGCGATAACTACAACGTAGTTGGTGGTCTGGCTCCCTACCCCTCGCATATTATGTTCATGAGCTTCCTTCCAGGTACAGCTATCTCTTGGCTAGTGGGTTTCCGTTGCTAGCACTGCCGAGATACTCTCTGCTCGCAAGCGACACGATTGTTACGTGTAGAAGCACCCGCGCTGTGCACTGTAAGACACGCTTCCGTTGCTCGGACTCTCTGAAATAAAATCTTACGTCCGACTTTTTGTATTATTTACAACTTGTATCCATAATTTGAATACGTATTTTTGTTTGTCAAATACTCATGAATTCTTGTTAAAAAACAGTTGAATTCGGTGAAGTTATTAATTTTTATACGGCTGGAAGTAAAACTAACTCCGAAGATCACGAGGGTTATCCGAACCAAAAAAGTGGTTCGGATAACCCATGTGACCTTCGTTTTTTGAAAAATGCTCAAAAACTACCAAAATTGATGGTTTCTTTTAGGAACCGTTCTTTTCCATTCCTGGAAGACCTCTGGAGTCATGTTTTAGTCTATTTTGTAGCCAAAATAGCCCAACGAAGCCGGTGTGTCCCTTTAAAAGAAAACTTCTTTCCACCATATTCATTTCATAAAAAGCTGTTTATATAGCCCAAAGCGCCCAATCCGAGGCATCATATCCCTCTGAGGAACGCATCTAAAGGGGACGAAATTATCATGATATGCTTGGTCAATTTTTTGGCCAAGTTAACCCCAAAATTTAGATTTACCTCTTGAAAAACTATTGTTGTAGATTCGGGAAAGTTATCAGCTTTCATGTAAGGTATTGCACAAACAAAACCTGCCAATGATAGGTGGTAGTAAAGTAATAACTAATAGGCCTAGTAACTAGAAAACACGTGAGCTGTATTTGAGCAAATACGGGTATCTCTGCCCAGCGGGGGTAGAAGAGTTTTGTGTGAGCTGCGACTTGCATTATGTTAAACAAGTTGTCAGTTGTTGTCGTTGTCGGTTGTTGGTACCATTTTTTGTTCCAATTGTGGCTGTTTACAAAACCACGACTTGAGCTTGCGCTCCCACTTGGGCTCCGGCTTGTGGGTAGACTTGTTGACAAGTCGTTAATGATGGTCGCGGTGAGTCGAGTCGCGTGTGGTGTTGTAGCCTAATAAAGAATGCTCTCGCGAGATCACTGCTCTCGCGCGAAGTTGCTGGCTGCTGACTCTTCGTCATTAACGACTTGTGAAACCCGCCGGCGGTACATATTCATTTATTCATTTACGGACACAGTGTACATTACGGTTGCTGTAGCGACGATCATGAAGACGAGTCCATTTTATCTGAGGGTAGTACTGATTTTAGATACTGTAAATGTACTGAATGCTTGCGCTTGAGACATCTGTGGGTGTGTTTTGTGGGTGTTAACTCCTTCATTAGTTTAGTAACTAAATAAATAAAGTAAACTTATCTTAAACTGCATTATTATAATAATTGTTTAAGATGTGTGTTTTTCCTCCTAAAAATAAATATGCCTACCGTGAATAGTTACTGATACGCTCCAATCATTTAACCCGATGTGTTCTACAGTGATTGTGTGTAAAAACAACGGACACGGAAACCAGTCAACTCGCCCCCTAGCAAAGACGCCAATTTAAAAAAAGAACATGTACAAAGTCACTAACTACAAATTCGCCCCTAGCAAAGTCGCCCCCTGACAACAAACTCGTCCCCTCTCATAGTCGCCCCTCACAACGGAATTTAACAAATTTGTGTGATTGGACTTCAGGGCTTCGAAAGCTATTTTAACGGAACGAAAGAGGAATTTTGGGGAACGAAAGAGGAATTTTGAGGAACGAAAGAGGAATTTTTGGGAACGAAAGAGGAATTTTTGGGAACGAAAGAGGAATTTTGGGGAACAAAATCTCATTGCGAAGGAACGGGAGCGTATATTTAGGGAACGAAAGCATATTTCAGACGAATGAAAGTATATTTCGGGCAACTAATTCAAAGTCGTATTTTGATGAAACGAAAGCTTGTTTTTAGGGAAAGAAATCGCCTTTCGGTGGAAAAAAAACATTTTTATTGAACGAAAGCATATTTTGAGCGAACAAAATTATATTTTGTGCGAACAAAATCATATTTCGAGGAAACGAATGCGTATCTTTCAGGGAACAAACGCGTATTTCTGGGTAACAAAATCATATTTCGGGGGAAAGAAGGCGTGTTCGAGGGAACAAAAACGTATTTTCTAGGAAAAATCTATTTTGCTACCTAGAAAAACACAACTTTGTTTACAAATTAAAAAAAATATAATTTTATGTGACAAAATTATAATATTTTGATTGAATAATATTTTGAGGAAACGAAATGACTATGTTGGAATTTTGTGTGTCGAGAGATGGAAAACAATTCAGAGTGAGATTTTTTTTTTTCACATTTTAATTTGTAATTTATTTTTCACCTGTTCCTTCAGGGGCTCTGGTTTTTTGTGTGTGTTTTGTTTTGGTTTTTTTTTTGGGGGGGGTTCGTTTTTGTCTCACAAATTGTTTAACATAATTGCACCGTCAATATAAGAGTGGTATTCCTATTTATTGACATACATCTTATTTAATTTCCAAATCGGGGGAAGGAACGTACACCGAACATTGAAACGTAACGATTTTAAAACAGCGGATTCGATCAGCGAGGTTTACCGACTAACAAACTCGCAATGACAAGGTAGTTGGTGGTCTGGCTCCCTACCCCTCCCACATGTTCATGAGCTTCCAGGTACAGCTATCTCTTGGCATGGCTATGGTATAGGGGGTTTCCGTCGTGCTGAGCCCCGCCGAGAGAAACTCTGCGCGTCATGGCACGCATGCAGCTACACGATTTTCCCCGTGTGTTACGTACGTCTCCCCACACGCTGTACACTGTCAAACACGCTTCCGTTGCTCGGACTCTCTGAAATAAAATCTTACTTTCGATTTTTTGTAATTATTTACAAGTTTTAGTGAAGTTGTACCCATAATTTGAATACGTATTTTCTTGTGTCAAAATATTCATGAACACAATCACTCTCACCACTCAGTGTTTGGTTTTGATCGTGCATGATCAAAGCATCAAAGCAACATAAAACTCCATCCAGTACAGGATTTGATGTTTAATATTCATGTACAGTTTGAATATTCATAGATATAACGAAATTGACCAATCAGATGCGTCTGTACGAAATCGGCTGAAGTGGCCATAGGCCGTGCACAAACCGCCAGCGGGTTTCACAAGTCGGTAAATGTGACCAGTCTTGAGAGCAGTAATCTCGCACAGAGCAGCCCTCTCGCGGGATATTGCGAGAAAGCCGTTCCGCTATCACCGCGACAGACATTTAACGACTTGTCCACAAGTCTAGCTTGTGGGCTCTGTCTGCCTGTTTGAAGCCCCGTACGGCGGAAAGCACGCGTATAACTGACGGAGCCCAAGCCCATGGCCCAGCGTGGTTTCGCAAACGGCCTGAAACGGCCTGACTGAAGAAGAAGGAGAAGAAGAAGTCTCGAAGAAGAAGAAGAATATCCAGCACAAGGACATATCTCTGCCGTTGCACGGGCAGAGATAAGAATATCCAGCACAAGGACAATATCTCTGCCGTTGCACGGGCAGAGATAATAAAGTGTCGGGATATATATACAATACCGACATTATCTCACGTCCATCAGCCATGTACCAATAGTTTGTGCATGTATTTTGTGTGCATTGTGCATTATGCGAAAATTATTGTCGCATCAGTATCATCTGTCAAAATTTGATCAGAAAAAATCATTTGGCGAAAATCAGGCCATGTAAATTTGTAATCATCGAAAAAACAAAAACAAATCTGCATAAAAGCTCATTCCTTCCTGAAGCAACCCTCCCCATAAATATTGCCGTCTAATAGTAATACACTGCCACAAAGTCAATGCATTCGAATACTCTCAAAATCACGATTGCTTTTGTACAATAATTGCCGCAACTGAAATAAGCACGTAAAATAAAATAAAATAAAAACCAAAACGCCACAACAATGCTTTCAGATGCATAATAAAAGGCTTCAGCAAGAAGTCTTTTATTATTCGAGTGAGAAATTACCTCTTTCTCAAAAACTACGTTACTCAGAGGGAGCCGTTTCTCACAATGTTTTATACTATCAACAGCTCTCCATTGCTCGTTACCAAGTAAGTTTTTATGCTAACAATTATTTTGATTAATTACCAAAAGTGTCCAGTGCCTTTAAGGTAATCATAGTGGAAAACTTCCCTTGAAACAGTTTTGCTTGAAAGGCTAATTTTTTGGAAATGAGTAAAACACATAGTCTTTATCACTGGTGATAAAATCCGATGTTTGAAAACAGTGGCAACACATAATGAGGTGTTTCACTGTTTTCTCATGATTCCGAAGCCGATTTAGCTGAAACTTTCACAGCTTTGTTTTTTCATGTTGGGTCACATCAAGTGTGGATACTGGTCTTAACACCCTATTAAGAGTCAGTGCCACTAAAAGAATGTACCAAATATAAGGGGAAGTGGTTGTCATTTAACCAAAAAAACATTAAGTTGGCACGCAAGGTTATGAGGTGCGAAAATGCAAGAAAATTGTAAAAATTGACATTTGACCTCTATTATCCCCCTGCGCGAACAAAAAAGATCCCATCCACTTAATTTGCACTTAAATATGGTTTAGGGCTGCGACTTCTTTCATGTGAACTGGTTTTATTCCTGTGATCTATATAATTATATAGGCGCATCGAGTTCAGAGGCCTTGAAAATGGCACAAGGGCGCTGTTCGTCAAAGGTTCGGGTCTGAGCATAACACAACGCGCAAACGAGATCCCTAATTGTTTGTTACTTCTGTTATGTGCCCAACTTTGATGTTAAAAAAGATACTTTTGTTGAAACAACCTGACGCACGTTTATGCGGTTGCTGGGAATGTATAGGCCTAAGTCGTTTTACATTTTTTTAAATATTTTTTTTGGCTAAAAGTTTGATAATCTCCATAACGCCCAAACCGACACAAAGTAATGCAACAAGGGTGTTTTTTCTTTCATTATTCTCTTGCAAATTCGATGACCAATTGAGCCCAAATTTTCAGCAGGTTTGTTATTTTATGCATAGGCCTATGTTACACCAAGTGAGAATACTGGTCTTCGACAATTACCAAACGTGTCCAGTGCCTTTAACACCATGTAAAAATTACGTGCAAATCTGTGAACATTTATTTTTTCAATCTAACCAATGTTGTACACACCCTGATTCACGCTTCTGATAATTCAGTTTTAAAACTGCGTATACCGTTTTCAGATTGACTTGAAAAATACGTCATACTCATAGCAATGTCAAGGCAGCTGTGACGCGTGTGTGGACTGTCAAAGTACTCAGCGGACTGATCAAGTTTATTGATTGGTTGTGTGGGTACCAGTAGCAGTTTCATGTATGACGTGCCGGCCTACGTGGGCACACGGCATGCTTGCAGTGTTGTACACAGCCGGGAATTTCCCCATTTTTGAGAAACAAAACGCAACACAGGAAAATACACATCTACGAAAGGCCGAGTGAGTGATTGATAGAATAACACCCGTCAAAACACGGCAACATTCATTAATAGAACTATACGTAAATTGAAGTTGAACGCAAGACTTAAGAGTTAAGGAGTAACAATCCAACAATCCAAAACAAAATGAATACACGACGAAGGGCTGCACCGGGTGATTTGCCGCGCCATGACCACCACCACCAACCAGGATGGCCGCCGCCGCTACAACAAGTACATCCAGGTAAAATACACTCACACGGCGGTGTGAGACCGTGTCGTCATGACTCATGGGGGGTCAGACCATACAGCATGTACAGTGGATACTAACTACGTATGTAGCTTTGACGATTGTTAAAGTAAAAAATGTCTCTAATTTTGCCCTGGCCATGATATATTTTATTTAAAGGATAAACTACAGACAGTATGGTATGGAAACGCTAAACGTATTACAGTTTAATATAAACATAATTGTTGTCTGTTTCAAAATAACAATCAACGAACTGCTCACACCAACCATGTTGGAGGTTAAATTTCATGCTAAAAAATAGTTAATGGCCTGACAATTCGACCTTGGCAGAGTCTTTCTCGAAGGCTAAAATGTCGAAACGTCAGGCCATACTACTTTTTAACGAAAAAAAAGTAACAAACCACTCTTTAATACTAAATTTAGTATTGTTTTTTAGTATCTAGCCTATAGTATTATCAAGTATCAGTTATATCGTAGGACGCCCTGTATTCAGGGCGTCCCTGAAATCGAGGCAAATCTTTTACCTCTCTGTGCGCGATGTAAACAGTCCCTAGATACAATTTTTGTGGTTTGACTTGCCAAGCAAAGAGTCTCCTCTCATTTGACCAAAACTTAGAAACATGTAAGGCTCCACTGGTTAGTTGCACTTGTAAATGCAAAAAGTTGTGGTATTTTAGGCATTTCTGCAATGTACAAAAATATGTCATACTGTCGGGGCCATACAAAAAAAAATTCCCACCGAAAAAGTTTCATCAAACACTTTTTCAATTCACAATTCACGATGATCAAATCATGTGACTGAACATTCTGCTGAGCATTCTGGGGAAAAAAATACAGAGGCTTAAAGAAGCCACGTGCCTTATATCATTTTCTAATAGTCTGGATAATTTCTTTTTTGTTATTAATATTAAAATTTAAACATCAGCTTTGTGATTCGATTATCACTGTTTATTTATATGCTTTATTATAAATGTTAAGAAACATAAAAAGACACAAAACTAAATAAAAATAAGATTTGAAAGCCAAGAATTATTTACATTTTTTATTTTAATTTTATTTTTTTAAAGTTTTTGAAAAATACCATGGTTATTTTTAAAACTAAATAAAAAATATGTTGAATAAAATGAAGAAAACTGCTGGCTATAGAGTCATACACTAAGTCTCACAGAACACTTGTAGTCACTGCAGATGTTTCTTCCACGTATGGCTTCACCCGGACACCATACTTTCTTGTTTGCATCGAAAACAGGTCAAACTCAAAACAAATGGGACGCTATTGAAGTCATCGAAGATCGGTGCGTGGTGTGAAAGTTTCAATGTCCATCACGTTTTAATATATGTTTGCATATTTCTTATAAACAAAGGAAGGTAATTAGGGCATCAGTTGATTATGGAATATTTTTATTTTTTTTCAATTCAAAGAAAAAGGCATACTACATCGAAAACCGGACAGGGGAGGATACTTATAATAATAATATACTTTTATAGGCTACTGTTAGAAACGTCCAGACCAAAATCTGCTCTTTTCAGACGCAACACTAAGTCCAAGTAGTGGCATAGCCAGGTTTTCTTAACTAGGGGAGGGTGTGTGATTGGTATAGGGAGGCATTGCTTTCCGGTGGGGAATGGGGGGAGGGTCCATGTTTTTCTCATTTTGAGGTCACGATCTGAATTTCTTTAGGGGGACACCTTGGGATCACTGACAAATTGGGGGGGGGGGGGGTGTGGGGGAGGGGACACTTTCCTATTTGGCCCACCCCCTCCCCCTCCCCAATGGTTACGCCACTGCTTTTTGTGCATGTTTTTTCAGGCCCGTAAGGTATCTAGTATTAATAGTTACTCTCTATTATCCATGACCATGCAAAGTTTAAAACTACGTTATTACATTTGCAGAAGAAATGCGCAATGAAGTTGAAGGTCTGAAACAACTTGGGAACAGTGTTATCCGCTCCGAGCCCGACAAGGCTGTGTATTTGTACACCCAGGCTTTAAACATTTGTGGTAATTGTGAAGCTAGTGGCATGAATCTCTTGAGCAAGCATGAGATTGTTTTACTGCATAGTAATCGCTGTATGGCTTTTACCAACCTTGGAGAGATTCAGGATGCATTTGAAGATGCTATTCATTGTGTCAAAATTGATCCTAGCTTCGCAAAGGTAAGATTGAAGACTAGAGACCATCTAAAAGGGTGTTATACAAGATTGGTATTGGATAAAGAACATTGAAATTGTTTAATTTTATTTTTAGTCTGAAAGCTTACTGGTTATGAAATTCATTATTAGAAAAAAAAAATTTCTGTGGAATAGTTCCTTCTCGAAAAGGAACTCATATTTGAAAAGAAATGTATCTGAAAACTAAAATTAAGGACAGTAGGGGGTGATTACATGCTGAAAAGTGCACGTTTTTTTACTATTTTCTCATGACTCGCAAAACGAATTAAGCCCAAATTTTCAAAAGTTTGTTATTTCATGTATGATCACACAAAATTGTGTTGTCAGCTCTGCATAATACCAATCCTGTAATACCTTAAAGAAGTGATTTCGGGTTGAACAAAGAAAAATTGACTAGAGCGGGATATGAACCAACGACCTCCGGATTAACTTGCCGGCGCTCTACCAACTGAGCTATCGAGCCTATGTTGGCGGTCTCCCTATTTGGTCAATATCTTTATTCGGGGGGTGCTTTAGAAGTATTACACTTATGCAACAACTTGAGAAAGTAGAGCAATGGGTTGGGTTTCAGGCTTAGGAGAGGCCTGGGCCCAATTTCCCCCCAAGGGTAAAGAAGAAATAAATAAATAAATAAATTTCATGGAGCATAAAAAAAAGCTTAGAAGAAAAACAAAAATATTTTACAGGAAAAAGGTTACCAGCTATAATACCATGCCACATGTATAATGTTTGACTGGTGTCCGGCTTATTTTGCTTAGCACACAATTTTAAGCATTATTTACTGCTTGAGCAGCTCTATGAAATTAGACCCTGGTTCTTATTTGTTTAACCTACTTTTTTGTTCTTTTCACACATCAATAGGGTTACTATCGAGTTGCTACGGTGATGAAACTCTTGAAGCGAGAGGATGAAGCATTGGAGGCCCTGATCGATGGATACACCAAGATCATCGGCAGTGATCAGGGATCGTTTTCTGATCGGGTTTTGTTTGCATCGGAAATCACGGTCCTCACCGTCAAGCTGTGGGGTGAGTGTGTCACTGTTGTTCTCAACGACAGCTTGGTGAAAGTAGGGCATATAAAAAGTAACAAATACATCGTCCGTACCCTCTTCCTTTCTCACTACCGCCTTTATGTATAATTTTTTCAATGTTTTATCTTATAAAGATACAAAATTTCACATTGGAGGACATCAAGTTTAGCATACAGTACCACATGGAAAGCGTTTTCTTGGGGGAAAAAACCACCATTTTGAATCAAAAAACAAAAATGACATACAATACATGTATCTCCTTAAAAAAAAAGCACAAGAAACATTTTTTGCTTTATTTGGCCTTATGTGCAAAAACATTTGAGTTAAACAGTACCCATTAGAATAATGCTTAAAGGCACTGAACACGTTTGGTAATTGTCAAAGACCAGTATTCTCACTTGGTGTATCCCAACATATGCATAAAATAACAAGCCTGTGAAAATTTGGACTCAATTGGTCATTGAAGTTGCAAGAAAATGATGAAAGAAAAAACACCCTTGTTGTACAAATTAGTGTGCTTTCAGATAGGAATAAAAGGCTTCTGGCCAGAAGTCTTTTATTATTTTAGTGAGAAATTACCTCTTTCTCAAAAACTACGTTACTTCAGGGGGAGTCGTTTCTCACAATGTTTTATACTATCAACAGCTCTCTGTTGCTCGTTACCAAGTAAGTTTTTATGCTAATAAATATATATTTTGAGTAATTACCAAACGTGTACAGTGCCGTTAATACCTGACTTGTAATATAGCCACACAAGTTGTTTTGGTGGACAAACAATGGTAGTCAAAAAGGAGGAATGCAAAGTGAAACAATAGCATACACCTTGTTTTCGTAAACAGCTTCACAGTACTTGCTTCACATTCGCTTTTGCATGAAGTATGAATCAGGCTTTGTAAACTGTTCTCATATCTTGAAACAATACCCCCCCCCCCCTTTGCACTGTCGTCACATGAGGCTGTCTACCCACAGTCAGCTATTTTGGGAGTCAAATTGCATAAAGTTATGGTGAGTAGGTAACCACATTCAAACCGGGGACCTATAACAAAAGAGGACAATAGGTCCACTGTTGCTATCACAAAGGAAAGCATTGTGGTCCACGGTTGCTATCACAAAGAGTTGAACAAAGGAGGGTCCACGATTGCAGGCTGTTACACACTTGTGTGAGTGTGGGTGTGATGGCGTGCGCATTGCTAAAATATGCACTGCCTGCACAGTTACATGGACAAAACCTGACATGTGGATTTCTCATTGGTGATGACGTCCTGTGCATTGGTCCAGTACATTGTTTTGTGGAACCAAAAATACTGTAACATACAGGAACTACATTGTACATGTATGACTCTTCAATTGTTGCAATCAACCAACAAATTATCCTTGGTGATGACGTTATGTGTATAGTCCACAGGATGTTCAAGGTTGTACCAGACCGTTTCATAATTATAAGCTTTTGTGAAAACCCAGCACACCATGAACAATTTTGGCCTACATTATTTTCTCAACATCTCTTCAATAAACTCACTCAGGATATTTTCTGTTATAAGTATGTTGTTATTTTGTGTATGATAGAGTTTGGCCTAGAATTACTGGATGGGTGGAATATTTTATAATCAATAATAAATATGTTCACAAGATTCTTTTTAATCTGTTTTACTAACAGTTTCAAGCATTTCCTAGACTCGATTTCACAAAGAGCTGAGATTGATTTTAACTGTGTATCAATCTTACTTGCTACGCAAAGTCTGATGTCACAATACAAATCACTAGGGTGATATTGACATCTCGTCTTAGATGAATCTTAGTGCTTTGGGAAATTGAGCCCAGTCTTTTGAAGAATTGATTACAGAGCAGTACATGTACATACATGCCAAAAGTAACCAATGCACATTCTGCCCAAACAGGAAGAGCTTTCAATAGCCCCTGTCCAAATGCGCATGATTTGTGCGCAAAGGATTCTTGGTGGTATCTGAGTCTATGCAAAACCAGCAACTGTGTCCATCCCGGCAGCTGGATTTATTTTCTAACTGTACTCGGTTTCCCAAGATGCATTGTGGTATATTTTTTAAATGGTGCTTGTGCATATATAATCAGACTATTAAAACTTTATTTATGCCTATAAGGTCAGGGCTCGATTTCACAAAGAGTTAAGATTGATCGTAACTGCAAATCCATCGCAGTTGCTTAGCAAAGAGTGATGTCACAATACAAATCACTATGGTAATACTGATAACTCATCTTAAGATGAATCTTAGTGCTTTGTGAAATCGACCCCAGGGCTCGATTTCACAAAGCACTAAGAATCATCCTAAGATTGAGTTTGTATTGTGACACCACACTTTGCTTAGCAAGTAAGATTGATTCACAGTCAAAATCAATCTTAATCTCTTTGTGACAGCGGCCCTGGGAGTTCCCAGTATACAGAAAACATCACATTGATATCAAGGCTATTGTTTCTCTAATGCCATTTCATTGTTTCAGCGAACTGCCTGACCTTGACATGGGTGGAGTCACATTCATTATTGTTGACAATGGATCATCGGACTTTCATAATGTATATCTCAATAGAAAGTTTGTCCACAATTTGTGAAAACAAGGGCTAATAAATTAAAAATTTGAAAATAAGTGTGATTGTTAATTTTAAATGCTTTTGCAGATTACTGGCCGAAAAGTCAATATCTGTTCAGGCCGTTCAGTGCCAGTCTATCAGTATGGACTCGAGTTGTCCAACAGCTGGCCAAGAAAAATAACTGTGCGGTAAGTACATCTGCACTCTAATGAAATTCTAACCATCAGTACCTCCAAGAACTCCTTCATTCATACCAACCTCGTCGTACCCTCTGTTCCAGCGCTACTTCTCAACTCATCCCACACATCACTTGTACTAAATCATTTGGCCATTGCTCGTTCTCACATTCTTCACCGACATTGTGGAACAATTTGCCTAACTTCATCAAAACTGCTCCAAATAAAAACATTTTCAGATCTTTGCTAAAAACGTACCTCTTTGATTAATAAATTACTATTTTCTTTTGTAAACACTTGGGGGGCGTTTGTGTGAGGCGCTGTACGTTTTTTTAAAAATTATCTCAAACCCTTGTAAATCCCTCGTCATGTTTCGTTTGATTCTGTTGGACTGACGGCTCCGTCTTTGAACCAAGGGCTTAGTATTAAACCTCAAGTCAAAGAAGCCTAATAGTCTGATACCCTTTTTTGTACAATGAAAATTAGTACACATCTGATTGCTAATGGAAACTGGAACAAGACAATGGTGTTAGAATGATAAACGTGTATTGACCCTTGCAGACGCGGAACGCAGCTCCACCCATTCTCAAAAATGCATCCCTGTGGAGCATTCTTTTGTTCTTTCTTTTGTCCTTGTACTTAACATCCTCCCCATAGACTTTGTGAACACAATTTGTTGTGGAGCACCCCAGTCTGTAGAATGACCCTGTAGAGTCCGTTTATCTTCCCTTTTTTGTTCTGTCCTTGGTCTCCATAAGGTACCCAATATGGGCACACAAAAAGCGCGTCTACCATTTCCACCATTTCGGGGTCTCAATTCCTATGAGCACATTTTGAAGGGTTGTAGCCATGCAATAAAGGACCTCATCTTCGGTTCGGTCCTTTATCTCACGGCCACGACTCTGCCGGTTTTAAAGCACCGCTTAAGACTGAGTCGCCACTCTTTTATTCCCTTATTCAAAACCATGTGAAACAAAAATACTGGTGCCTGATTTGTGGTTGGTTGTTTTCCCTCCAATTTATTAGGAACTACGCCTGTTGTTTCTTCGAGGTGGGACACAGTCAGGGAAGTGCTATGAAGTCGGAAAAGGTGGTGTAGCTACAGGTTGCAACACAACATCCATAGACCTGAAACCATTGACAAGGCAAGTTATCCAATACTGTACTTATTAATACTGTTAATTTAAATAAATTAATAGTATACGGATATAACAAGGTTTGAGTGAGGACAGTTGATATTAGCTTCCCCCAACCCCCCTTCGAGGGACTAGAAGTTGACCAACTAGTTTCTGAGGCGATTTTACCAAGGTCAACTTCCAATACCGAGGGGAGCTAATATCGACTGTCTATCCGAAATAAACCATGTCGTATTTGTTCTACTATACGTACATCTCTAGTTTGGCATCATTGAGCTCGGGAAAACACGGCTTGACATTACGTGTGCCACCATCTTTCCATGTGTGTGTAGCAGCAATGTCCACGTTTGTACACACCTGTGACAGTGTAACTATTACGTCCTGGGGAGTACACAGCCCTGGGATGCCATGGTGCTCTGAAGGCTTTTTAAAACACAATATCAACCTCTACCCTTGCAGGTACCCATTTTTACCCCTGGATGAAGAGATGCAATTGCAGTAAAGCATCTTGCTCGAAGACACAAGTGTCCACCTTTTACAATTAGAAAGTTTAAAATTCAGCATAATTTTTTTTTTACTTCATGTAAATAAAGCTACTTATTTTACCATAGATACCTGATGAGTAAACACAAGAATTGGGGTATGCATCTTCTGTTTGAGCTCGTCAAACATGGGTCAAAGGTCGAAGGTCTTTCCCAGAAAGAAGGTGACACACCTCTTCATTTTGCTGTAGAAAACACCATGCATACTGGTGAGTTAAGTTGGAACTTTACTTTTGGTCGTATATCAAAAGATTTTGTATGAAACATAAATGGTATGTCCTTGTCACTCGATTTGAAATTTGATTCAATTTTTGTTTAGAAGCCTTGTGTCAGTGCAAAAACTTTGAATCTCCTAAAATGGCATTTGGGTTACACGGAGTCTGAAAGTTTCAAAACATCAGATTACGCTTACAATAACGTGGATGTACACACACCAAAAATAGGCACCAAGATGCTAAGTTTTTGCACGTAGCATTTTTGTGCCTGATATGAGGTTGCACAATCTAGATACGGTGTTTTTTTCACTGACATGACGATATTGGCACTCACAGGTTGGATTGACCTTCTGGAGTATCTCTTCCAACGTGTCTACAAAACCAGTGCCGAGAGAAACCCCACAGATCGGTTTGGAGATTCTCTGTTTCATGTGGTCGCCACAACGGCATGTCCATTTCAATATATTCATATCGTTGTAAACATCCTCAAGAAGTATGGTGTCGATCCAACCAGAATGAACAGACATGGCGAGAGGCCTTTGAGTGTTGCGATAAGGGTTACAAGTGAGGTGCAAAGCCTACTGCGTGACACTATTTTGGAATGGGAAAGATCTCGTCGGACAGGTCAACAACAGTCGCAACAGCAGTTTTGTCCACCACAACAGCAACAGCAGTTTAGTCCACCACAGCAGCAGCAACAGCAGTTTAGTCCACCACCACAGCAGCAGCAACAGCGAGGAATGCCGCGATTCCCGCACAGTGCGGGAAATGTAAGCAAATTTAATCTTGGAAATGCATTCTTGGAAATGGATCCATATATTTATTATTTTTTTGTTTACTTTTATTTATTTGCTTATTTATTTATTTAATTTGTTGGGGGTGGGGTTGGAGGGATGATATATTTTTGTTCTTTGTCCAAGTGTCTCTGGGAGGGGCATCTTCAATTTCATATATATCCTGAAAAAAAATGTTGTCAAAAGCCTTTGACAAGTCAATAAAAACACCAATAGAAGACATGTGATCAGTGAGAGAGTTTGTAAGACTATCAAGTTGAATGAGAGCTATATCGGTCGGAAACTTGTTTAATTGACACGCACAATTTATAATCTGAAGGTTCAACACCAGCAATATCCTCGCCCGAGGTTCCAAACTCGTCCATCAAGTCCCGAGCAGCTATTCTTTGATCCGAAGAAAATGTTTGCATCCAATCAACCACAGGTGAGTTTTTAATAGTAGTTTGTGCTACCAATGATTACTTCAGAGTAACATGTCTGTCTGAGGATCTGATTGAGTGTAGAAAATAGCTCTTGAAAACCTTATACAAATCACTTAGATGCAATCAAAGAAAGCCCTGTGTGAATGTGTACAAAATCCTGGATGAAAACTTGACCACCAGATTTCAGAAACTTACACAGGCTGATTTTTATTACATAGAATGATTAATTAACAAATTTGTCATAAGCAGCCGCATGCTGAATGGCAACAATTTACAATAAAAAAGGTTAAATCAAGTTTTCCGTTTAAAAAAAAACCCACGCAAATTGGTGTTTCAATAACGGTAAAGAAAATTTGACATTAAAATCTGAGAAAAAAATAATAATTAAACTGAAAAAACAAGCACAAAAATATAAAATTACTTGGTGACAAATTGAAAAAGAGAAAACAGCTTTAATCGTAAAAGGTGCTTGATGCCAGTATAGACTGCGCAAGTCTTGACCAATGGGAGACTTTTGAGACACAGCGGGTACCCCACTTACTGGTCCGTTGCTGAGAACAATGGAAAAGGACCGCTGAGTGGGATGCCCGCTTTTGTCTCAAAAGTCTCCCATTCAAATCTTGAGACCCGTGAAAAGTGTGCAATTTTGTCTCCTTCAAATGTTAATATTTAATAATATGGACTGTACATGGCACCGTTATGCGCCAATTTTGACGCTAATAGCACGTAAACATTTTTACCGTGGTCACTGGGCCGTTATGTCATTCAATAAACCATCTCAGCTCCCTGCTGCCAAGCTGTATGGCGTACCAAGATGAAACAATGACATGAACCGTGTCTGCCCTCACAGGTACCCACTATAACCCTGTGTGAAGAGAAGCAATTACATTTAAGTGTCATGACAGGGATTCGAACCCACACCCTGATGACCTTGTTGCAATAGACTGCTCAGCCATGACACACCATACATGTTAGTGAGAACCCAAGTTTCCTAAAAATAAGAGCATGTAGGATTTGAAACTTTGCATTGTGGGAGTATAATGATGTGAGGTTTGCGGTAGCACCATGTGTAAAAAATTTTTTTTTAAAGTAGTGTTGGTTCTGAAAACAACCACAGGTTCTTTTCAGAACCAACACTACTATAAAAAAAAAAAAATAATTACACATGGTGCTACCGCAAACCTCACAAAGGATCAGGTGAGGTTTGCGGTAGCACCATGTGTGAATCTCTTTTTGAGTAGTGTTGGTTCTGAAAAGAACTGTTGGTTGACAACTCAATGTTTCGATCAGTATGCTCTAATCGTCTTCAAGAGAAAGCGTTTTCCTAAAAATGTTTGAAGAGCATAAGACTTACATGGTCTACAGTAAAGATGGTTCACAATAGTTGTGAGATGACAACTAATTTACCCTTCCCCCAAAATAACAGTGTACTATTCCTTGAAAAATAATTGTGTGTAAAATTTGTTATCTTCAGCAACCACCACCATTTTTTGATCACGGCAGAATATTTGGCGATCAGGTGAGTCTCTGTTATTTTATTTTTCCATTCAAAAGTCTATCTCGATTACCAAAACATTTAGAAAACATCGTGGCCAAGCGGATAAGAGCACCAGACTCAAGCTCTGGTGTTTCTGTTCAGCAGAGTGTGGGTTCGAGTCCTGGTCGTGACACTTGTGTCCTTAAGCAAGACACTTAACCACTATTGCTGCGTCCTTCGGATGGGACGTAAAGCCGTTGGTCCCGTGTGTTGTGTAATGCACGTAAAAGAACCCAGTGCACTTATCAAAAAGAAAAGGGATTCGCCCTGGTAATCCTGGTTTGATTGGCTGCATATTGCATCACAGCACCTTTTAAACTATTACATGGTGCTATGTAAAGGAATAATTCAAAAACGTAGCTCCACATACCTTGCAGGAAAATACTGAATGTTCAAGTGAAGCACCTTAAGAGTCACTGAGTGACGGATATGAGTTATATAAGAAGCCATTATTATTATTTTTATTTTATTTATTTAGCACACATACCGCCTGCAGCTGCCCTTCTTATTACTGTACATACAGCCCACAACCGCCCTTGACAGGTTGTATTTTGAGTTCTATACATGGGATTAAAATGCAGCAAACAGCCGTAGATAGAGCGCGATCTCAAGATGACAATATCTAAAAATAGCACAAGGTCGACATGAGAAAAAATGACACTGTCCACCTCTCCAAAGGTTCACATGTTAGAAGTCCTATCACCAATGCATGTGAGGCACAATGAGTACCTGTTTTTCTGTGTGTGTGTAAGGACCGTATTGTATGTACCACGTATCACGCGCAATGTACAAATAATGGCAACCTTTTATCAACCTTGTATTGCTTGTATCACGATAATCTCATTGGTGTTTTTTACACACGGAATAATGTGATTTGAAAGGATTTTACAAAAAAATAGTTTTAGGTAAAGAAGTTATATGTTTGTAACAGAGGCATTCGTTTTCATTTCCAAAGGTATGTTGTGATTTTTTTCAATCACTTTTGTAGCTTTGTTTTCCTTTGAGACGACAGTACAGTTGAGACAACTTGTGTGCACAACTTTCACCGTTACAAACGCCTACCTATGCAAAAACAATTTTTTCTAATTTTTGTTGATCTTTCTTATGTTTCCGACCTCAAACCTTCAATTTGGTAAAGCAAACAAAACAACTGAAAATTATTCAAAAGATAACTTCATCCTCTACAACATAAACTCAACTTGTAAAAGAAGGAAAAAATCACAGCGAAAGATATTTGAGGATTTCCAGGTACGGCCGAAAATCTTGAGAATTTCTGTGGCGTAGTGAGGAGTGAATGTCACTGTGTTTAATAGTGTGTGAGTGCTGACGGGTTAAAAGATTACACGTCTCATTCTGTATCTTTAGAAGCCACCTTGGCAACGAGAGCAGTTAACAGAGACTGAAGGGGATAAGAGGCAGGCCCAAAGAAGAAAACAAGAAGTGTTGAGAAAGCAACAAGAGGTGAAAGAAGAAGAAAAAAGACGAGAAGAAGAAGAGACGAAAAGAAAGAGGAAACAAATATTCGAGGAAGTTGAGAGAGCGAGACAGGTGAAAATGTATGAGGAGGAGCAGGAACGACAGGATAAGGAGAACAAGAGACAGCAAAAGATAGAAGATGAACGGAATAGAGAGGTTGAGAGAAAAAGAAAAGAAAGTGAACGTCACCAGAAAATACAGCAAAAGCAACAGGAGAAAAGGAGGAGGGAAAATCTGAAGCGGAAAGAAAAGAGAGAGTTGCAGGAAAAGAAAGGTATTTCTTTGTGTTCAATTCAGTTTATTTCGCAGAAATCAGAAATAAAATTAACTAATTGAATAAGTTATCCTGATGATTGTTTTTTAGTGAAAATGATACATTTTGAGAAATTATAGAGAGGGGTGTCAAGGTCAAATTCAGTATGGTAATAGGTGGGGTCGTTATGAATGAGGAAAAACATTACAAGCCTAACCTAACGCTTATGATGTGAAATGCCATTTTATTTGATACTTTTTAGAGCGAACACTTTGAAACATGACGTTATTGGATACCAACAACACAATTGGTTTGTACATTTCAAAGAGGAATTTTGCGGAATCCAAAAAATAAATTCAACTCCGTTTTGATTGAATATCATGGAAGTTCAGGACTGAAGTAGATACTACTAGTTCAAAAATGCACAGACCAACATTTTGAAATGTGATGTCAATGGAATTTTGGGGGATGATGACAATATTTGCACTGGCATGACATTTTACACAATTTTGTGGTTTATAGAAATCAATTGAAAAATAGGTGCATCACAAAACTGAATTTGACTTTGAAGCTCTTCTTCAATCACATTTACAACAGAATGAAATTCCTTGTGTTTGTTGAATTGACCGATTGCTGAGGCCTAACTGCCTAGTTGGTTAATCATTTAAAAAAAACTTTATTTTTAAACATGTTTTTAAAAGCCCTATTCAATATTTCACTAGAATTTCAAACAAATGATTTATGAACAGAGTTGGAGTCTAGACTTGATGCTTACCAGAAAGGATTGAAATGCCAGGATCAGGGCAAACATGATGAGGCAGTGGACCTGTTTTTGGAGTTTATCGGCCTGCACCACAAACAGTCTTACATGTATCGGGATCTTAACCGTTGCCTGACAACGCTTTTGCGTTCCTTGGAAAAGATTCAAGGTAAAAATTAGAAAGGGAGTTATGAAGTAAACTACTTGCAGATGTTCTAGAAGGAAGAACCAGGAAGGGTTGTCCTTGTCCATGACTGACTAATTGTGACCCTTTTGATGATGGAGTTCCATCTCTAACTGTCCAAAGCTGACCGGTAGGCTGAGGTTGGAGACATGCCTGTCAGCTCCTTTATTCCACTGGTCCAGCGGAGTTTTCGTCTGCCATGTTAACGGGTTCCTTTAACATTTCCTTGAACAATAATCTCCTCAAGATTATCTACTTCTCTTCTTGAGACATGGCCAGGGTTTTGTTAATCCTCCGGCACATAGTTGTTGTGTCATCCCAAATCAATTTCCTGACACGATCATTTGTTTTCCGCTGTTTTCATGAAATTCTCAACATCCTCCCGCCAGCGCCACGTCTCCAAACCATTCATTCTGTTTCTGTCTGCCTTTACAACTGCCCATGTTTCAGACCCATAGGTGGCAATTGGGAAGGGTGTGGGGAGTACTTAATCTTCTATGGTATTAGTTGATTACAAAACCAACATTGTACCTTCCTTTCATGTGCATAGTATACTTAACTTTATTCAAAGAAAACTGCTTTTCAAAGGAAACTCACTGAAATTTGTTGCAGAAATTTGTCCCACAACAAAGTGTGATGCCCCGCCGACCTTCTGGAACGAGACTGTGAAGGAGTTAGCGCATGAAAACAAATGGTGGAGTTTGTTTATGTTACTTGTCGGAGGGAGTAGCAGTGCACACCAGAATAGCCAGGGAGTCGCCTTTGGGTGTGATGCCTCTTGTGTGTCCATCCTAGCATTTCTTCTGAAGTGGGAGTCTCTGGATAAAGCACCAGGGAGGCTTCCGATGGTTGAAGCCTTGTTACAGGTAAACTGTCAGGCCAGTGATTGGTCAAAGATTTCTTGTTGTTCTCTCTTCATCATCATATTTCATAGACTGCTTCTGTCCCACCAGTGTACCAGTTTATGTGTTTTGAGAAAGACTCTGCTAGGGTCCAAAACGTCAGGTCATTAACTTTATTGTCACAGTCACCCTAAGACAACTGTTTAGAGAAAGACATTTAGCTCTTGATAAATGATAGTCTATTCGACAAAAGTATTGTATTTACAATTTCTTTACATTTATTTACAACTGCTGGAAGTATTGCCTTATTTCTGACTTCTGTACAATCAATTTATATCAAGTTCTAATGAAATCAAATTTAGATTCAACACACACAAAAAAAAAACCCAGTGCATTTCATTTCAATCCCCTTGAATGCAACAATTATCCTTAAGTAGACAATGATGATTGCGCACAGTTTGATTGTTGCATTTATACCAAAGGTACTTTTAGTTGGTGAGCAGTTTGCAATCGGCTCATTTTTTTCTTTTTTCTTTCTTCATATTTCTTTGAATGAGGGGGCATAGCATGCGTTATGACAAAACATCTTGATTAAAAAAAAAAAAAATGATTTAGAGATTCTGTAAGGTTTCATCCTGTATATTAACCATGTTAATGGGACCTCGTCTCTGAACAAATTGTTTTGTAATGAAAGTTTACCAACCAGAGTTTCAAAGATTCTTTCCATTTGTTGCTTCCCCAGAATAAGGCCAAACCTAACGGCCTTCTAAATGACCACGTGACGCCACTGGTTTACTGCCTGCAGAATAAAAGCTATACTCTGGTTAACCTTCTCTTGAAATATGGAGCAGCGCCCTCACAGTTGGTCATTGATGCGGGTGACACTCCTCTTCATGCTGCTCTGAAAATTGGAATTTTGCAGGATGGTAAGGAGACAAGTTTGTCTTGTTTTGTGTTGGGTGTTATTCCAACATGTTGTTCTAGTTGTATATTGTCTTCTAGCAGTGCACTTGATACTTTTCACCTAGTTTCCTTTGTTCTGTACATGGGAAGTTGCTGATTAAGTTTTCTTGAATTCTTCAAATAGATAAAGACAATAAAATTAAGAATAACAATCCAAAATTTGTGAAGCGCCATCTATCTATGAAGAAAAAAGAAGAAAACAAATCACAATAAAGAGAGATTTGCACACTTACAAAAAACAAGTGGATAAACACAATATGTAGTGTCAGTCATAAGCAATGTCAAACAATTGTGTTTTACGCATGCTTTTGAAAATGGCCAGAGATTCTGTAGCTGGGATATTTATTGGTTAAGAGTTCAAGAGTTAGGGAGCGGATGCCCAAAAAGGCATGATTGCCATAGGATTTGGATGTTTAGGGACAGTTATAAGAAGTTTGTAGACCGTTGATTGTGACTTGGAGTTTAAGGTGAGGGAAGTTCCTAAAACAACTTTTGTTTTGAGAAGAATGTTTTGAACCCAATTAATGTCCAATGTTGAGCACTAATCTGGCGCATGTTTTAAAGATTTTTAAAAATATTTTATAGAAAAATGTTATGATCCATAGTAGTATTTTTACGCCAAACAAATTTGTGGTGTCGGCCATCTTAAATTTTCTCTTTGTAGACCGCAAGTTTTCCATGCTGGAACTACTCCTGACTACATACACCTCTGATGAATCCTCCGTCTCGTACCTGGACAAGAATGCCAGGGACCGCAGCGGCAACACCCTGTTTCACCTGGCCCTCATGAAGGGTACCAAGAACCAATCCACCAGCGTCGTCAAGATACTCAGCTCGCACAAGGTGAATCCCAGGCTGAGGAATCATGGAGGGAAGGTACCCCTCGATATGATTAAGAACACCGATCGACGCTACATGTTTCTTGCTGATGCTGCCAAGTACTACAGTGACGACAAGAGAGACATGATGACCAAATCATCCAAAACAAGTTAGTGATGTATTTATCCTAGTAGACAACGAAATGAATTTCTCTTTTACTATTTTTTTCCCCAGCCAGTCAAGATGTAGGAACGAACTTAGTCATGCTTTCGCAATGCTTATCAAGTACCCTTTATTCAATAGCAAGTGGCCAGACTATTCTGCCCTCAGCCTCGGTTTGGCAGGAATGTTGAATGTTTTAAATGGTTTTGATTGAATTTGTTAAAGCTGTTTCATAAAACAGGCTAACTGACATTCTGTCTTACAAACATATTTTGTTTTCTTCCCTTTATATTATGGATGTATTTTGACCTAAGAAGGCAAAAAAGTGCCCTGCACAATCCTGAATTGTAGTTCTTGATTTATTTATTGATTTGATCTCTAAGGGGGTACTGCATCATCTGACGATTCTTGTGAGGATGAGGAAGAGTTCGATGGCATCAAAGTCCACAGTCGAGATGGACAGCACTCCTCGCAGCAGCCCACTGAGCATGTCCCTCGGAAGGAACGGCTCAAGCAAGAGGTGGAGTCTTTGCTTGATCGGATGCCTGCCTTTGTTCCCAAGCAACCAGGCCTTGAAGACGTGATAACGAGCAAGCTACAGGCTGCGGTATCTCCTCAACGAAGTGGAGCACAGCATCTGCCAGGCAGCCGGATTATTGATGATGAAGATGAAGTGGATGATGAGACTTGGGAGGTTCTTGACAATGAAGGTTTGGAACCAGACTTGATTAAATAGTATCTTGTTGCAACCCTATGATTTTGATTTTATTTTTTTCCAGGGGAGTTGGGGGGGGGGGGGTTGAAAAAGTGATAACGGGCAAGCCAAAATTCCAAAGGTATACTTTGGCTGGGTGAGCCCTGGATACACCAGGGAAAGCTTAAAGCAACAACTTTAACATAATTTATTTTTCCCAAAACATAGATGAAGATGAGGATGAGGATGAAGAGATGATAATCAACGCCAGCATCTTTGACGATCTCATCTGGGAAGTGGAATGCACCGCCAAGGTTTGTGTTCATTCAATGGTATTGTGGTTATAAAGACAAAGTTATTTAAAACACTTTGGCTTTCAATTTTTTTTTTTATAAAACTGACAAATTCACGCAATGAGAAGCTCATGTGTGTAAAGAGCATGACTTGAAATGGGTTAGTATAGGTTAAACAAAAATGTTAATTAAGAAGATATGAAAGAAGACTCAAACAATTTAAAAAGTAAGAAATAGGAATGAGTTTTTTGTTGTAATTATAAATTTGGTTTCAAAACAAAATCTTGTGCCTTCATGAAAGGTTTGGAAATTCTTACGTGACAAGCAAGTTCTGCACAGCTTGAAGGAGACGTCCATTAGAAAGATTCAGATGTTGGGTAACGGCAACTGGCGGGGGCGCCTCTGTAAGCCTCTAGAGGGACTACCGAAGCAGCACAACATGAAGCTTTACGAGGCCAAACTGACCAAAGCGAGTCGCATCTTGTGGGAGCTGGCTATAGCCTTCTCCCCAAGGTGTAGCGACGACTGTGATAAAAGACTTGCGTCAGGTGAGATACCTCAGCCTTGGTTTGGTGGACCTCGGTTTTGAATTGGAAAAGCTGAAAAATGAAAGTCTGGACTGTGAAAAATTTGCCTTTCCTAGACTAACAAAAATGCAAATTTATTGTATTTTGGGCTTAAAGATAGGCTAATACTTTGTTCATGACCCCCCCTCCCCCTGAAAAGAGTTATTTAAATTTTTATCCACAAGCCGACTTCTTATAAAGATGGTAATGGTGGTAAGCATCCTGTGAAATTATTTAATATGAAGTGCCCCCGTTTATTAGAAATCAGTAAAAGTATGCCACAAAATCTGTTCCATGGTGTCTCTTTGATTGCTGCCCTCAATGTGGCAACAGATGCGGTTGGTACCCGCTCTCACCTCGATTTGCACAGAGAACTTCACAGACAGCATTCTCTGAGTTCTGTTTCTATGTCTGAGTCGTTCAACCACCATCTTTGTTTAATGCTATTCCCTTTTGTGCATCACCGATATTTTGTTACTCAGTTTTTACACTGCCAATTTAGTCTGCAGTTGATTTACTTTACATTTACGTTACATTGTTACTAACAGGGGACAGTGCTTCTGAAGAAGGCATGGCAGTAGCAGGAGGCAGAGTCTACTCGGAGATCATCCGTATATGGGATATTGTCCTTGACCATGACAAGGTGTCACATGCCATTGAGGTCATTGTCAAGTCGGTGGAGAGAGGTGAAGAATGTATCATCCGTAAGAATCTGATTGGAATGAGTAACAAAGTCCCAACTGGTAAGTTAAAAATAAAATAAAAAATATGAAATATGGCCTAACATCAAAAGGCTAGACGGCCACTGCAAGGTGAGGGCTACACTGAACTGATTTGGGCTATTGACTCAAATTAACTGTCACCAGGGCACACACTGCCACCTACTCCTGGGGGTGTAAACAGGGTTACCCCCTTCACAGTCCGTAAGGATGTAGGCGTGGGTATCATCCATTAGGAGACTGGATGATAGAGCAGAATGCACTACCTTCCCAAATGTTGTCTTGCTCAAGGGCACAAATTTCATGACCGTGATTAGTTTATCACTGTAACAAGAGAATAAATGCATTATACAATGCAATGTCTGAGTCAATATTTTACGACTGTTTTGTTTTTTCCCAAGGGGGGTCAACTCAGCAACGGTTACCAACCTTGTTCAGGGAGATCACTGGAAACTCCCCAGAACGGAAAGGAAGATTCCAGGAGGACACCAAGAAGCCTCCTCAACCATTTTTCCCACCTGCCAGTTCCAGAGAGAACGAGTACCACATAATGAAATTCTACTCGGTAACCTCCACGCTTGTCAACGCTGTGCTTAATGATAGTAATGTGAAGGTGGATTTCCCATTCCGTGTGACAGAACTGGAGCATTCGATCATCAACCTGCAGATGAAACCACCCTCGTCTCTCTTATTGCTCGGCAGAAGTGGAACAGGTGAGGAATAAAGACCAAATTAATTATTGATGTCTCTTCTTTGTGTTTCGTTAAAAAAGAAGACTCAGTTTTTCATGAAACTTTTCAGTTTGTCTCGGGGTAAAAATTAATGTTTTGCTTTTTTAACAATAACAGTTAATTCAACGAGCATGGTGTTCTTCCTACTTTAATCTGCCTTCCGATTTGTTTTGCCTTCAGACGAATCTGAAAAATTAGTATTTAAATAGCAATAAAAGTCTGTTAAAATGTAGACCAGTCCTTGTACTCAATAAAATGTTCCAAGGGGCCAAATACCATGCCTGTTCCCAATATGTACAGCTCTGTCATTACCTGATATCAAAATACATTTTATTTAATAAGTTGTTTGACATTTACAAACAAAGTTTGGATTTCTTTTGTTTGATGTGTATGTAGGAAAGACAACCTGTTGCTTGTACAGAATGTGGACCAAGTTCTTCAAGTATTGGCAGAAGGCGTCAGTGATTGGTGAGCCGTGGCTGCCAAGGGACATAGCCTTTGTTCACCAAGATAAGACACAAGAGGAAACCGGTAAGACATGCAGCAGTCTTTAAGAACTTGTCACACATGTATTATTTATGCAGAAGATAAGAGGTGTGGAAGATATTATAGGTTTGTGTCATAAATGTTTGTTTTAAAATCTAAAGTTAACTGACACCTTTTTGCCATTTTAGATGAGGATTTGTCAGCTGCGGGAGATGCTAAAGCTCCCGATGGTTTTACTGAGGGTGCTGCATCAACATCCTGTCCCATTGACACAGAGGATGACGAAGGAGTCCCCACTGTAATGGATCATCTCCATCAAATCTTCATCACCAAGAACGCTGTGCTGTGCAGTGAAGTCCAGCGCAACTTCTGCGACATGACCCACGCTTGTGAGTGCGCCACCGAGCCCCAACAACTTCAGGATACTCCGATCCCTCAGAGGTTCCAGGATGCTCCTCAGGCCCGGTATCCATTGTTCCTGAGTTCACGTCAGTTCATGCTGCTCCTTGATGCATCACTGCCGCACCCATACTTCCCACGGGCTGCTGATGGGTCAATGAAGAGGAAGATCAGAGGATGGGGAGAAGGTGAGAGACAATGGTCAGAAGGTCAAGTAAATGTACATCTAACCAGTAGTGTCCATTAGTAGGCTGCATAAGTGTCTATGTACTGTATTTAATCATTTTATATGACTCCACTAATAGCGTGTCTTGGCCGCCCAGGCTAATGCACGAGACTCAAGCTCAGGGTCCAGCTTAAGCAGCCAATTATGCTTAGCAACTTTGTGCTATTTTGGATGTTAGCCTCGTTCTGGTAAGCATAACTTTGTTTTGCTTGGCTACTTGTGCTTAAGCAGCTCTATGAAATTGAGACCTGGTGTTCAGTGTCAGGGTGAGGGTTCCTTAAACTGCCATTTTCTTCCTAGGGTCAATAATGCCATACGTAGAATTTCTTAGATTTGATGTCATTCTGGTTTTGTTCTCCTGCAGAGGATGGCCCGTTGACCTTTATTCCCCTCCTTGACGATGAAGACATTGACAATGAGGAGGACACAGAAAGAGGTCCGGAGGACGACCCTTCAAAAGAGGGTACACCAGATGATGAAGACGAAAGTGACATTCATAACATTGGAGCTGCTGCCCAAGGTGGTCGTCATGACAATCAAGGAGGCGGAGATCGGATGATGAAGTACGATCCCAGACGAGAGGTCACCTATGAAGTGTTTGCCTACGAGCTGTGGCCTAGAATCAACAAGAAGAAGTTGTCGTATCATCCAACACTGATTTGGATGGAAATCGTTTCTTTCATCAAGGGTAGGATTTGGAAAAGGTCTACACTTTCTGGGAAAAAAATCCCACTTAAATAGAATTACTTACCACAATATTGGTTGGAAATCTTGTCCAATTTGTAGCCAGGATTAAGTTTAGGGGAAATTGGGAAAACCAACCATTTTGACACTTTATGCAGCAGTCTTATTTAGACGAAATTGTACATTTGATGATAACAGGCTACATTGCTTGGGTGTTCTTGTAACTCAACTGAAACAAAAAATCCACTATTATCATGATTATAGAAATGTGTGTAAATTACAGGTACCTGTACATGCCTGTATCTTTAACTCACTTTTACTAGGGTTGGGACGTTTAACTGGTTTACCATAAACAAATGTTGGAATCCAGTTCCAAATTTCGGTTAAAAGAAGCTGACAGTAAAAAAAAAATGAGACTTCCTTTTCTTTAAAAATGTTAGTCTCAGACACTATCCATGGAGACATCCCTTTAGTTGGTGGGATGTTTCTTATCTTAATCCCCCACAAATGTAATACATTAGTTTTAATTCCCTACAATTTGAGTGATACAGTTTGCTTTGTAGCTGCCCCACTGTGGTGTGTAGTTTTGTGACAGTGTTCTATTTTAATTCCTTGAAGTGTGTTGATATGTGCTCCTTTGACAGATTGGGTCATAGTTCTGATTGGAATCGGTAGAAAAGAGTTAAACGTTTAAACAGTTAAGTCACAAGTTCTGGTGAATCGTTTTGGAAAAAAAACCATAAATGCGCAGCTCTACCTTTCAGCTCATCCAACCCAAATCTAAGCCCCCCTCTAAATTCTTCACCCGAGATTGTTTGCAGAACATGAAGTTGTAAACTATGCGGCTGTTTCAAATTGGTCAAAGCTCATGTTTGATTGATTCAGGAGTAGTGCAACAAGTTTAAGAAGATGTTTTGTTCTGTGACTGCAGGGTCAGTTGAAGCTCTTCACACTGACTGTGGCTATCTATCCCTGGAGATCTACATGGATCTTGGTCGCAAGAGGGCGCCAAACTTCACCGGTAACCGAGAAGAAATATACCAGCTCTTCAAGAAATATGAGGTTCGTTTTAATTTGTCAATAATTTTGCCATTTGAAGAAATACCTTGAAATTTCCCCCGGAATTGACTTTTTTACAAAATAGGTTATTAACTTCCTCATTTTAGAGGCGAGTTAGAAGCCAGAAGAAGTTTCAATTGGTAACAAATTGGCAGGAGTCGCATAGTTTATACTTTGTAGTTTTTAGTGACTGGCCAGTGGGACCAGTTACCTTGTCATTTCACTAGTCACTGGATTTTGTCACTCTTTCCCATATTGCATATAAAGTAGGTTTAGCGGACCACTGTTAACAGAGAATGCTGCACAGGAAAATTGATATCCATTTTAGTCGTATAAAATGTATCAAAAATAAAAATGATGGTGTTCTTATGATTGTTTTCATCTAGCACGAGAAGATCCAGAAGAGCTACTTTGATGAAGGTGATCTGGTGTTTCATCTATACAGCCGTCTACGTGACATCAAGACCATGGACTGGGTTATCCATGAAATCTACATCGATGAGACACAGGACTTCACTCAAGCCGAGTTATCGCTGTTCATTCGATGCTCCCATGACCCCAATGCACTTTTTCTGACAGGTATAAATGTTAATGCTCCCTCCTATTTCTCAATTGTGTGTGTGTGGGTATCTTCTTTATTGAAACCGAGAAATTTTACAAAAGAGATTCGGGTATTTTGAAAGCAATCATATCTCCCTATGCACAAGCTAGCATATCGTGCAAGTACGTGAAAATGGTGCGCCGATACGTGCCAATTGCAGCAATATGCAAAAAACCCCAAAACATACCATTTAAAATACCCTTGTTTGTACAGTAGGGCTTTTAAAACCAAATAAACACCAAGTAAACAATATTCTGATGACCTCGTTTCAACTTTGCATGCTTCGGCCAATTTTCCAAAATCTGCTGTTCAAGAATGCCCCACAGTTTTAAAAAATCCTGTGGAGAGCCCTGGTATTATTTCTGCTTTCCCCATACACTGATGTGTGTTACGCGTTGTATACTCAGTGCTTTCCCCATACACTGATGTGTGTTACGCTTTTGTATACTCGGTGCTTTCCCCATACACTGACGTGTGTTACGCGTTGTATACTCAGTGCTTTCCCCATACACTGACGTGTGTTACGCGTTGTATACTCAGTGCTTTCCCCATACACTGATGTGTGTTACGCTTTTGTATACTCGGTGCTTTCCCCATACACTGACGTGTGTTACGCGTTGTATACTCAGTGCTTTCCCCATACACTGACGTGTGTTACGCGTTGTATACTCAGTGCTTTCCCCATACACTGATGTGTGTTACGCGTTGTATACTCAGTGCTTTCCCCATACACTGATGTGTGTTACGCGTTGTATACTCAGTGCTTTCCCCATACACTGATGTGTGTTACGCGTTGTATACTCAGTGCTTTCCCCATACACTGATGTGTGTTACGCGTTGTATACTCAGTGCTTTCCCCATACACTGATGTGTGTTACGCGTTGTATACTCAGTGCTTTCCCCATACACTGATGCGTGTTACGCGTTGTATACTCAGTGCTTTCCCCATACACTGATGTGTGTTACGCGTTGTATACTCAGTGCTTTCCCCATACACTGATGCGTGTTACGCGTTGTATACTCGGTGCTTTCCCCATACATTGATGTGTGTTACGCGTTGTATACGGTGCTTTCCCCATACACTGACGTGTGTTACGCGTTGTATACGGTGCTTTCCCCATACACTGACGTGTGTTACGCGTTGTATACTCGGTGCTTCCCCATACACCGATGTGTGTTACACTTTTGTATACTCGGTGCTTTCCCCATACACTGATGTGTGTTACACTTTTGTATACTCGGTGCTTTCCCCATACACTGACGTGTGTTACGCGTTGTATACTCAGTGCTTTCCCCATACACTGATGTGTGTTACGCTTTTGTATACTCGGTGCTTTCCCCATACACTGATGTGTGTTACACTTTTGTATACTCGGTGCTTTCCCCATACACTGATGTGTGTTACGCGTTGCATACTCAGTGCTTTCCCCATACACTGATGTGTGTTACGCTTTTGTATACTCGGTGCTTTCCCCATACACTGATCAGTGTGTTACGCTTTTGTATACTCGGTGCTTTCCCCATACACTGATGTGTGTTACGCGTTGTATACTCAGTGCTTTCCCCATACACTGATGTGTGTTACGCTTTTGTATACTCGGTGCTTTCCCCATACACTGATGTGTGTTACGCTTTTGTATACTCGGTGCTTTCCCCATACACTGACGTGTGTTACGCGTTGTATACTCAGTGCTTTCCCCATACACTGATGTGTGTTACGCTTTTGTATACTCGGTGCTTTCTAGAGTCCTGTGGAAACAAACTATGCACAGTCGTATTACTCGGATGGGATTCGAACCCACAACCTTTGCCCATCTAGAGCAAATATCTTACTTTTAGACCACTGAGGTTGCAGGTAGCTAGAGGCAGTTTGAATTCTTCACTTCAGCAGCAGGCACCACAATTTGTTAACAGATGTTAACTTTGCATTGGAATAAAGAATATCCATGCTTTTCTTTCCAGCACAAAACCAAAGGGGAAGTCTCCAAAAATTGAGTCCAAGCTAAGACACATTTTGGATGTACACGGTCATCATAATGTGTGGGAATATGTTTGTGTTTCTCGTTCCTCGGTCTGTGTTTGATTTTTTGTTTGTTTGGGATATTCTTGTTTTTATTCATAAGTTGCTGTCTAATGGTTCCTGTGCGTTGTTTGTACATGGCCACTTCAACACAAGCCTTTCAGTTCTGTGCCCAAATACTGGATTGTTTCTTATTGCAGTTGTACTTATATTTTGACTGCTTTGTTTTATCTTTGCTTAAACTTACAATTTTTGTGTGTCTTAACTTGTCTATGTTTTTGACACTAATGGAAATAATTGTTGTATTGAATTGAATTGAACTTGTTATTGTTGTAACCTGTTATGCACTTGTTCTCTACCATAGGAGACACTGCTCAGAGCATCATGCGTGGAGTTTCCTTCCGATTTGACGATCTGAAATCCCTCTTCCACTACGCCAGCAAATCGGTCAAGGCCCTTGGCAAACACTCGGCAGTGTCCGTCCCGAAGAGGGTGTACCAGCTCACTCACAACTACCGATCACATGCTGGTAAGAGTATGCCATGCGAAAAGTGTCCATATTAAACAGGGATTCTTTTCAACACTGCATCTAGCCAGCCGTGCTACTTATAGTAAATTCTGCCTGGTCCTCGGGTGTTATAAGTAGAAGTTGGTCAGCGGACCACAGTTAAGTGAGAATACTGCACATTATTCTCAAATAGGAGGGCATTTCAAAAATATCTAAAACCCAATCTCATTTATACTTCAATAAATATACGGTACAAAAACAAATAAAAGAACTATAAAGCATGTTTTCAAATGGCTGCAATATGCTTTGAAAGATTGCTTCAAAAAGACAATAGAAATTGGAGGTGAGAAGAGAACAGGTGTGTTATTAAGTTAGTCTTGAAACTCCAGAGTGAGTTGGGAATGTGATTGGATAGAGAGCTCCAGCATATGGGACCAGAAACTGGGACCAGCAACTGGGACCAGCAACTGGGACCAGCAACTGGGACCAGCAACTGGGACCAGCAACTGGGACCAGCAACTGGGACCAGCAACTGGGACCAGCAACTGGGACCAGCAATAGCAACTGGGAAGCCATTTCTGCGAGATATGGGGTGAAGTGAGCAGATAAAGTATCATAAAAGTTTTGTTGGAGAGTTCTTTGTGCATGTTCACGATGTTTTGAAGTTGATGCATTGTCTGACTGGTTAGGGATTGTCTCAAAAGGTGCAAAAGAATGTTCTTGTGGGCACACGCAGCAATCCATTGGATCACCAGAACAGTCCGCCAGACCGCATCATTGTGCAGGATCAATCCTACGTGAGTGAATACGCGCATTGGTATTTTGAATGTTTCAACGGAACAGTGCATGAGCACGCGCTGGAATCCTTACCCGATCCAATTAGAACGTTCCTACCGTTCAACTTTTGAGACGCGCGGCCTAAACCATTGTATTGTTTCTCCTCAGGAATCCTGAACCTGGCCTCCAGCATCGTCGATCTCATGACACACTTCTTCCCTAACTCCTTTGATCGTTTGGAGCGGGACCAGGGGCTGTTCAACGGACCCTCCCCAGTTCTGCTGGAATCGTGCAGCTTCAGTGATCTAGCCATGTTGTTGTGCGGAAACAAGAGGAAAACATCAGAAATAGAATTTGGTGCCCACCAGGTCAGATGAGAAATCCTCCACGCTGTTGCAGGGCTCAATTATCGAGCACTTAAACCCTCAACTATTCATAGCATACATGATACTTTCTTAGTAGAAACAGTGCAGAACATGTGACCTTTTACATTCTAGGGCATTACTTGGCAGTTAAGATACTGTAATTGTCATATGGGAAATAAGCCAAACACAAATCAAGAAATGTAAAAAATAACATCTGAAAAATGTGTCCCTTTTTTTAAATCAAAAGTTGACAAAAATCAAACGGTAAATGTAAAGTTTTCTTCCATTTGGCTGAGTACACATTGTGCATGCAGGAAGTCCAGGTGGCTCTTTTGTAATTATGTGTTTTTACACGTCACAGGTTTACATTGCTAGCAATTGGTACTTCGCTTTTTTTCCCCGCATTCAACAATTTTGATGACTGTTAATTAATTTAAAGATTATGTTGAAGTTTTGAGTGACCGCATTTCACTGAATTATTTTGTTTCTTGCATTGTTACTTTCCTCAGGTAATCTTGGTTGCTAATGAGGATGCAATTGAGAAGTTACCAGCTGAACTGCAAGTAGGGCTAGTCATGACCATCTTTGAAGCTAAGGGATTAGAGTTTGACGATGTTCTGCTCTACAACTTCTTCAAAGATTCCCCGGTAAGAAGACAACGGGAGAGCAATAAAGTTGCTATTTCATCAAAATTCTAAAGTAAACTCTAAAATCTGGAGGTCGGAGGTTCAAATCCTGCTCTGGTCAGTTTGTCTTTGGTCAACCCAAAATAAATTTAAAAATTTACCCATTCAGTTAGTTTCCCTTGTATAAATATGGCAGACTATTGATATGTGAAGAATACTCATATCAAGTTGAAAATTATTTTGAAAATACTGGTAAATCTTGCCCCTAAAAGCAAGCAAACAAACAAACAAAACAGTGATGACTTTCATATGATTCTTTTCTACCAGGCGGACAAAGAATGGCGAGTGATCACCGAGTACCTCGATGAACAGATTGCACGATATCAGAATCAGACAGACGAGCCGTCTGAGTCCTTGCAGACCATTGATCTGGATAATCTTAGCTCATCATCTCGACCCCGCCCTCTGGAGTTCAAACCAGATGAGCATAAGGTCTGTGTGTTTCTAACATCCTATCAATCCATTATTTTCATCTCAACCCCGTCCTCTGAAATTCAACCTAGACAAGTACAAGGTCTGTGTATTTCTAACATCATATCAATACATTATTTTCATCTTGACCCCGCCCTCTGAAATTCAACCTAGACAAGTACAAGGTCTGTGTATTTCTAACATCATATCAATACATTATTTTCATCTTGACCCCGCCCTCTGAAATTCAACCTAGACAAGTACAAGGTCTGTGTATTTCTAACATCATATCAATACATTATTTTCATCTTGACCCCGTCCTCTGAAATTAAACCCAGACAAGTACAAGGTCTGTGTGTTTCTAACATCCTATTAATGCACTATTTTCATCTCGACCCCTTCCTCTGAAATTAAACCCAGACAAGTACAAGGTCTGTGTGTTTCTAACATCCTATTAATGCACTATTTTCATCTCGACCCCTTCCTCTGAAATTAAACCCAGACAAGTACAAGGTCTGTGTGTTTCTAACATCCTATTAATGCACTATTTTCATCTAGACCCCTTCCTCTGAAATTAAACCCAGACAAGTATAAGATTGGTGTGTTTTGAGATGTAAATGGCATTAAAACATAACTACTTTGTTGATGATACTTTTTGAATGTGTTAATTTTATTTTATGATGTGATTGCTTTATTTGTTCTTTTTCTGATGTGTTTTATTTTAATATTTACATTTACTTGTATTTCAATACTGTCATTTCATTGTTAATAAAATATGTAAATTGCTGTTATTCAACAAGATCATAAATTGTATTCTCATAGAATGTTGCACAAAATCTCTTTGATTGGCAGCTCTGATATTGGAATGTACTAAAGCAAGTTAAAGCTTTAGAAACATTACAAATTAAGATGTGTAGTTGATACCTGTTCAGGTATACTATCGAGTTTTAGATTCAAAATTGTTAATTTGTTTTGTTCAAGATCTCTCATACTTTATCTGTATATACAGTATGTATTGTGTAAGCTTGGCCTGTGTTTCGGGTTGTTTTTCTGGGATTAAATTTAGAAAATTTGAGGACTTTTTGGAAGAAAAACTGTTTGCTAAATTTGAGATTCTTCTCTCACAGGTGTTGAACTCGGAGCTGAAGTATTTGTACACGGCCATTACGAGGGCAAGAGTTAATGTGTGGATCTTTGACGAAGACGAAGTCAAAAGAAAACCCATGTTTGAGTATTTTCGGTGCCTGTCATTGGTCAAAGTTATTCAGCCTGGGATTGTGAACAAAGCAGGTGTCAGCAGTAAGTTGCGGAATGAAAAATAAAAAGTTGAAAAAGAAAAAAACTTTCATAAAATACTTTGTCAAGGTTACTCTCCATCAGGTGATTACCAAGAACCTATCCAGAACTCATTGATAGTTTATTGTTTTCAAAACATATTGGTGGGAGTACAATCAGGTGAGGTTTGCTGTATCACCATGTGTAAGGATCTCCTTTGAGTAATGGTGGTTCTGAGAAGAACCGAAGTTTTAAGTAATGTTTGTTGTATTTAATGATGTGTAACTTGATTTTATTATTTTTATATATAAGTACAGATGTACCTCATCAGTGATATTGCATTATGTTTTTACAAACTTTGTATACAACTGGTCTTGTGTCTTAAGTCATTACAGGTGTGTTTATTTACTTGGTTTGTAGTGTGATGCTGATATTATTTTCAGTGTCTTGCATATTTATCTGCCAATGAGTTTTTAATTAAGTCATGTTTGTTGAATTATCTTGATTTGTAACTTTTCCCGGTCATCTATTGTATTGTGTCATGTTTTTTTATAACCTTGCCTTGTACGTGTTTCCAGCCTTGTTTTTTTTTATTACGGCTCCAGCATTTTCTTTACCTTTGAGTTTTTCTTAGTGAGTGAAAGTGTTCTATATTTATAATCATTTTATAAAGCTGGTACGGTATTTAATGTCTCTAGTGTATCTTTGTATTATAACTGTTTTAAATTGTAAATTACATCGAGGAATCTGTGATCCATAATGTGCTATATAAATGCTGTATGATTCTTATTACCTTTTGTAGAGTTGGACGCCATGTTTGTGGAGCAGTCAACAAACGTTGAGTGGATCAAGCGAGGAGATTACTTCTTAAAGAACAAGCTGTGGCTCGTTGCTGCTAAGTGCTACCAGCGTGCTGGTGACGGTAAGTGATTTTATTGTCAACTCGTCGTGTGCGTGGAAGAAATACGTATTCAAAAGTTACCAGAGAAAAGGGCGTGAACAATTAATGTGCAAAGTTGTGTTTGAAGAAGACTAAGTGTGAAAGTTTGATCAATTTTATGCCATTCAAAAGTCATATTAGGAAGGGTAACTCTCAATGGGAATGGGAAAACATGTCGTTGTGATGATTCTAGCAACAAAAGTGTAACAGTAATGCCATATCTTTTTGTCAGGCGCCATTTTATTGCTACTGCCTTTTGTCACTGAAAAAAAGAATTTTGTGTGCCTAGAAGAAGGGTGTTCTTAAGCTCTTTCTTCCAAAATGTCAAATAGTCAAACCATGCTTCTCCTGGAAATAAATTTTGATAAAAATAGTATCAGAGACTTATATGGCTCAAGTATTCAACAATAATGTGCTCAAGGCACTTGAACAAAGAGATACACTTTTTAAGACAGGTTTCAAAGTTGTTATGAATTACAAACCCATTTATGTAGCACCTTAAATGGATTTACGTGCATTGCACAATACATGGGGCCTACGGCTTTATGTCCTTAAAAGCAATAATGTTCAAGTGTCTAGCTTGAGTCCAGTGTGCTTGACCGCCTGGCCATGACACACCACAACTTTTGAATTGCTTTTAAACTTTCAAAGTTTACAATGTAGTAATCGATTCCCTCTTTCTGTCCTTGAGCAGAAAAGAAAGAGTTTCTTGCCCTGGCCCACCACCAAGCCATCGAAGCCGAACGCCTGCGTGAAGTCCCCCACAAGATGCGAGAGGAGTTCTTGGTGTCTGCCACCCTCTTTCTGCAGTGTGACAGCCGTAAGATGGCAGTCAACTGTCTGTACAATGCCAAGGAGTTTGGACTTCTTGCCAAGCTCTTAGAGAAGCTCGGTGAGGTATGTCGGACACAATTTTTGTTTTCATTAACCTTAATTTTTCTATGTGGTTTAAGGTATTTAATTGCAGCAAGACTTTATTGTTTAATTTCCTCAAGTAGTACTATGGTGCTAGCATAAAACCTTGGGCGTGAGGGATGATTTTATTTTAAAAAGATATAAACTTTGTGCAGAATTGAAGTTGTAAAGTTGTAATAGTTACTTTAATCAATAACATTGGTAAAAAAAAAATTAAAAAAAGTTTTTGTATTTAATATATCAGTTCAACCCTGACATTAAAGCATTGGAACTTGTACCAATTAGTCACCAGGAGGCATCTTTCTAAAAACATGCCAACTTCCTTAATGCTTGCCAACTTCCTCAAAGCATGCCAACTTCCTAAGAAAATGCCATTTTCCTCAAAGCATGCCAACTTCCTAAGAAAATGCCAACTTCCTCAAAGCGTGCCAACTTCCTAAGAAAATGCCAACTTCCTCGAAGCATGCCAACTTCCTAAGAAAATGCCAACTTCCTCAAAGCATGCCAACTTCCCAAGAAAATGCCAACTTCCTAAGAAAATGCCAACTTCCTCGAAGCGTGCCAACTTACTAAGAAAATGCCAACTTCCTAAGAAAATGCCAACTTCCTGAAAGCATGCCAACTTCCTAAGAAAATGCCATTTTCCTCAAAGCATGCCAACTTCCTAAGAAAATGCCATTTTCCTCAAAGCATGCCAAATTCCTAAGAAAATGCCAATTCCTCAAAGTATGCTAATTTCCTAAGAAAATGCATAGTTTCTGAGAGCATGCTATTTCACACCCCAAAAATGCCTACTTTCTTCAAATTTGTTTTCCTTCTCCTTTCAAAGTTCTCCAATGCAGCCAAGGTCTATGAGAAGCGCCTGAACCGTGTGAGCGATGCCTGCCGTTGCCTAGAACTGATGGGCGACTACGCCAAAGCCTTGGACCTTCTGTGCAGCAAGGGCTTGCATTCCAAGGCCCTGGATGTTGTCGATCGCTATAAAGTCTTAAAGCAGGAGCACTTGAAAACGGGAGCACCCAAGCCGAGACATATCAAGCCAAGACATATCAAGCCACCAGGGTAAATCAAAAAAGAATTTGATTAACACCACAAATTAGATGGTAAAGGGGTTTTGTCAAAATTAATCTAGGACAGGTAGTCGGATAACAATTCTCGGATGTCAAATTTTTGTTGGATTTCCGTCGGACTGTAGACAAGAATCAATGACTCATCAAGTTCATTCCTTGTTTCATGTAAACATGATTAAACAACTTTTCTTCAAAAATGCCCATCACAAGGAATACTTGGCGGTCTAATGGTAACACATCTGCTTGAGAGTAGCAAGAGTTTTGGGTTTGAATCCCACCTGAGTTGTATCCCTATTGGGGGGGGGGGGGGGGGGGGGGGGTACCGATGCAATTTTTTCATCTATTGTTGACTTTAGACCATGTGACCTGTGACATCACATGTTTACAAAAGAGCCACAGAGCCTGGACTTCCTGCAGGCACAGTTTGTACGCAGCTCAATGGAAGAAAACAATAAATCTTATATTTTATGGGGATTGCGCTGTCTGATTTTTCTCAACTTTTGATATGAAGAAAGGGGGGACATCTCAAAAGCTGTACAGCAGTTGCTTTTGTAACTTTAGAATTAATGTGAAAATTATGACACAAAATGTAATTTTCCCCATATGGCCTGTGTAGTATCTTGCCCGTCAGGAAATGCATAAGAATGTACAAGGTCACCATTTCTGTAAACAAAGGTAACATGGTCTATAGTACAGGCTTAATGTAAAATGTTCTTATACATTCTAGGGCGACACACTCTTTAGACGAAATGATCTACAAGTCAGCAGACTACCACCACAGGCAGGGAAATGTTGGCCAAATGCTGGATGCACTTGATCACTTGGGTCAATTTGAGCAGCGAGTTGATTTCCTCCGTAAGAGAGGCCGATTTCAGGAAGCTGTGACAATGCTGGTGGAAGCCGGCCGCCAATTGGAAGCTGCAAAGACGCTCAAAGATCAGGTGAGGTGGATTACGAAAGTAAAAGGTCTCAATTATGAGGGTTCAGATAAATAAAAAGAAAATGAAAAGGTATTCAAGGAGGTCAAGGAGTGGTCAGAATTTTTCATTGGACTTTCTGAAGAAAACTATCTGTCGATGGTAAGTGGCTTGGATCCAAAGAATATCACTGGGTCTCTAGATGTTGTGCGACTCTTCCATTTCAAGATAGGGTCATAGATTAGTATTAATACTCCAAAAGTTAATGATCATAAACAACTTACTTGGCAAGAAGCACTGCAGCTAGTGATAGTATAAATTATTTTGAGAAGGATTCCTGTTGTATGGTTTGGTAAATTTTTTACTCAAAAACATTGAATATGAGAAATGATTCATGCATAAATCGTCTCTCAGATTTCTGACAGTTGCTGCAGCAAGGGAAGGGGGTTGGTACCCGCTGTCACCTCGTTTAATGTGAATAGATTTAAGGTTCGTGTGAAAATACACTGACAGTTGTTTGCTGTTTTCTCAGCAAGTAGACACTGTATTCAGCTGAAGCGTTCACATGTGACTTTCATTGTATCTTTCTTTATAATTTTGCCTATAATCCAGCATTACATTGACAACAAACAATCTATGACCATACCTTCAAATTGCATATTCAGGAAGGCAGTTGATAAGCTGTGCCTGTTCACTTGAGTGTAACAGCATGTAGACCTCATTTATGCTTGTTACAAACTCGGCGTTTAGTCATGGAATTAACTGAAACCATTCAAAGTAGCATCTTTACTAACAATAAAGATCAATCTTGTTGTTCTGTGGGGACGTTTTTAATGTCTGTTGTAGGCTTAACTGCAGGATGCTCTTTTTAATTTTTATATTTTGTTTATATTGTCCTTGTTGTTGTAGGGCAAGCTTGAGGAAGCCTGTACTATCCTTGAGTCTTCAGAATATCCAGAGTTTGTGGCTGATTGTCGACTGGGCCAGGCTAAGAAGCTCCTTTTGGAGCCAGAAAGTGAAGAGAGAAACACAGATGTTATCAACCTCCTGACCAAAGCAGATGATCTTTATGTTAGGTGTAAGGTGGAGTCTGTCAGGAGAGCAGAGACACAACTTTGTCTGGGTCAACTAAAAAAGGACAAGGGCAAGGTTCGTGAAGCAAAACTTTATTTCAACAAGGTGTCACACACAGCCGGGGAGTCTGCGTGCATTAGTTCAATTTTGGAACTAGATCCACCTAAAGTGTTTGCACTGAAGAGTCACTTCTTCAATCCTCTTCAGAATCTCCTTCTACTTATTTGTGCTCTTTTTGAATGCAAGACATCAGAAGAGGAACGGCAGAGACTGCGTTGTCAGGAGTTCTTTGGCCTTGAACCTGGAGTGGACGGTCAGCTTCATATCAAAAGCAGTGAGGGAGCCAGAATCATAGCACTTCTCGGGAAGAAGCTGCTGACAAAAACAGGAGACATGGACCCTGTCAAAGCTCATGAGGTTATTGCCAAGAACTGCCTCATTCCACGAGCCTTGGATTGGGTGAAATGGATGCGGGACATCTTACAGGTAGAACGGAAGAAGCTCACACAGTGTCAGAAATACATCATCGGGATGCCATGCACGAAGCCACGTGGAACATGTGTTAAGCTTCACGAGCCATACACAACCTATAAACTGGTAGATCTTGTCAAGTGCCTTGTACATTTGATTGAAATTGATGACATCACGGAGAAGGCGTCAAGGCTTTCAAAGTTCCCGTCTGCAGAGAAACTCACAACTGAAATTCAACAACGAGAGCGGTCAAGATTCAAGCTGTGCCAAGAGCTCTACCAGGTTTTTTTTCCAGAGCACTGTCACCAGAGACACATTGGGGATTCTTTCCAAGGATTACAAGGCATTCTCATTCTGGTTCAGCGTCCGGTGATAAAAAAACAGATGAAGGCATTCACTGAAGAAGCACGAAAGAGGGCTGACGCCTTGAATAAAAGAGCAAACACTGACTTGTATTGCATGTGTCTTGGAGTCCACCAACTGATTGGAGAAGGATCTAAGGTCATGAATGACTGGGTGGTTCTAGAAGAGAGTGATTATGTGAAATGGCAAAACAAAGGAGGTACAAAATACTTTCCAATGGGAATGCATCCAATCAACCCTCGTGATCGTAGAGGAAGACACATGAGCTACAAAAGACGTCATTTAGATTATTTCGATTATCTTTACTCAAAGCGTGATGCCCCTGAGTCATTGAAGGCCTTCTATGGATTTCTAGGGACACTTGCTCACAAAGCTGTAGATCCCATTCTGCCATCAATAAGTAACACAGTTGCAATGATAGAGGCGAATATAACAATGGTGTTAGCCATTGGGGCCAAATGCAATCGTTGTGCCATTGCTATTCCAGCTAGCTACCTTTCACAGGCTACGTTTTTTGATGAACTTTATTGCCCACGCAAGGGGCATGCCATGTACAATGCTGTGAACAGTGTTGCATCATTTAACAGGCTATCCAATTACCACATAAGGGCTTTGGTTGACCTGATTTGTGGATCAGGAAAGTATGGTAATTATGTCGACACCTTGGGTGATGCCTTCACTTGTCATGACTTCATCATGTCTGGTGAGGCTGAGCGAACTTTGATTCTTGTTCTGGTGATGCTGTGTAATGCTGGGTTAGCGCTACCCATTCAGGTTGCATGGGACATTCGCTGTGCTCTTCAAGTCATTGCCCCGTCAGACCAACACCCAGAGAGAATTGCAACTGCTTTACAAAGCATCCAGAAAGCCCAGAGCCGTCATGATGCGCTTCGTACTTTAGAGGAGCTTTTAGCAGCACGTGAAAAAGAGTATCTTAGAAAATGTGTGTGGGTTACAAGTATGCCGCCTCGTGGAGCTCCAGGTCTAGATTACGAGAAGATCAATGTCCAGTTATTTGAAAATGTTCACTATGATTCACTTCCTGCTGAAGATCCAACTGTCTTTGTTCGTGAGGGTAAGAGGAGTGCCAGTAAGAGGAACAATGGTGTTGATCTGGAGAGAGAAGATAGCTCCTATGAGGCAGGACTCCAGGAAGATCTAGGGATGGGATTAGAGGTGTCTGTAGAAGAGGCTGCCAAGGTGCAGCGGGATCAGGAAAAACTGCAGAAGGACAAAGCCAGTAAGATCATTGTTTCCTGCTTCAGATACCGCAAATTGCTGCGTCTTGCCTCCATCTTGAGACAAGTTGGCTGGTGTAAGATCACCATAGTAGATGCCGTCCAGTCTGGACATGAGGAAAAAGCCCAACAGTGGGTCTCAAAACAACTCATTGAGTTCAGCTCACTACGAGTTAGCCCAACTTTGTGCACAATTTGTAACGTGAGTCTGAGAAGGGTTGTGGACACAAAATCTGATTTTGGTGGTCAAGCAGACATGCTGGATGAGGAAGAACAAGAAGACTTGAAAGGTCAGTGGGCTTAATATCAGTTTGATGTTTTGCTGAGTAAATTGCAAAATAATAGTTTGAAAAATGACTTGGTTATTTCGTTGAACAAGTTTGTTATGTTTGAAAAGCACAAGGTTTTGTGTAAAAATTGATTTTTCTTTTTGAAATCTTTTGTCACAATTGTCTTTTGTTTTAACAGATGGAAGATCAACTCCAGAGCCAAAAGAAGAGGTTTCTCCAGAGTTGGATGTCAATGCCTCTGCAGACTTCCCCACTATTGAGGAGCATGAGGCAAGCATTCTTCATCAAGAGAGACACAGTCACTTTTATCAGTACGGATTGATGCTCCAAGAGGAGGTTTACCCACTACTCACAGGTACAGTTATTGCTTAAAGACGAAGGGAAATGACCAATTAATTTTTGTAATTTACTCATTTTCCAATAGAAAGAATTCTCAAGTTAGTTGGGAAAAAATTACAAGTCTCTAGCGTTACTTTAAAATGGTGTAAATTGCCATTGTATTCGATACCCTTCCAGTTCTAAATCTGTCGGCATCCAAAACATCTGATGACATCATTCTGAGAAAAATGGGTCTGTACATTTTTTTACTGGTATGTTCTAGTTCATTCCTGAGTTTTTGATTATACTTAATAACAACGGCCTTGATATTGACTATTTGACTGAAGAGAATTCTTCCTTGGAATGTAAAGATCCATCAGTTGTTGGAACCCAATGGCGGCATGTTGCAAATTTCGCTCTGGTAAAGTCAATTATGAGAACTCTATCTATTGAAAAATGAGTAAATCACAAAATTGAATTGGTCAATTCCCTTCTCTTTCAATTTTTGTGTGGTGTCAAAGTTCAGGAATAGACCTTATGCATATGACGTCATTTGAGTAGGGCGCCCTCGCCTAGAGGTCAAAAGGAAGATGTTCATTGGCCAGGCCTGTGCGCCGCGCGTACAAATCAGCGCGTTTCCATTGTTTCATCATCAGTTTACCTCTAAGATGGCGGCTTGGTGACGTCAATGCATAAGGTCTATTGAATGGACCCTTCCAATGTTGATCATGAGCTATGGATCTTGTCATCGTGGAAGGTGGGATTTTTAGAGAATGTTTTTACAAACCAAAGTGTGTGATGCATTGGTTTTCATCAGTGGTACATACTGCTTATAAATATTCCAACTCGATGCTCATTTTTGTGAAAATGATTTTCATCCATTTCAGAGGTGGAGGATTTACTGGGTGAGCTTCAATTTCCCTCTCTTCAAACTGGTGCTGCAGAATCAGCAGTTTTTAGACATACGGACCTGCAGTACTTCGAAGAGGTATGTGTGATGGTGGAGCTCAATTATAGACATTTATCCTTGTCTTGTTCCCTGTGTTCAAAAGCAACAACAATTGCTGGTTCTCAATAAACCAACGAGGGGCCAGACTATTTTTGACTTTCAAGCCTTGGTTTGGTTCTGTTAATTTGTATGGAAGGAAAATACAAATGACTACAATGTGATAAGTGTCAACCATCCAATTGTCCTTTTTTTTGTCTTGTTTTTGCTGTTGCACGCAGAAATTGTTTAAGAAGGCTTGAAACTGCCTTTTGTTTTCTAATAAACTCGCTGATATTTTCTACATTTTGCATTTTTGTAATTGCACCTTGTGTTGCAGAGTCTCAACAGACATCTCCAAGATCTCAAAAACAAAATGGCGGAGCTTCAGAAGAAGCGAGCCTTCGAACAGCTCCAGGAGATGCAACATGTTGTAGCATTATTAAAGAAGGAGCACTCCAAAGCCAAAAAAAGATATGAGAAACGCAAGGAAGAAACATTGAGGACAGCAGAGGAAAACGAGGGGATAATAATAACAGCAGGTAAGCAATGGATAAGGATCGTAAAGACTTGACCCGGTCTCAAGACTTCAGTTTCTGACTTTCTGTCCTTGGTCTTTTTTCTTGGTGTGGGTACACATACCCCATGGTCGTTTCTTGGTTAGTTCTGTGCCAAGTAGTGCCACAGTACAAACTGTGCTTGTTTATTAATGTGTATCTTTTAGTGTTTTTTTAAAATTAATTTGTTTAACTTTTGTATGTGCAACTTTTAATATTTCATAGTGGCATGATGAATAATTAATTGAATTGATTTGAGTTCAAATGATTGGTCAACTTGCTGGGAAAGTTTTAACGAGTAAGAAGGTTCAAATTGTTATTTACCAGAATTATGATAAGGCTGATCTGGCAGTGTATCCTGCACAGTACTAGTTTTCTTCCGACTTGTGTATCAGGAGTGTAGGAGAAAATTGATCTTCTCGATTTCTTTTCTGCATTTGGCTCTTGCTTCTTCTGACTGCATTTTTCTCCTTTCATTTCACTCATTTTCCTTCTGACTGCTTCTGTTACCGTTTAACCCAACTGCTTTTGTTAACTATTGTTTTTTAATGTTTTTTCTTGTACTGTGGGACAAAGAATGTCAAGTTGCCTTGTGACAAATTTTTAAATGAAAAATGTTTGTATGTGTTGTGTTGTCATTTAAGCCTTTGAGAAAGACTCTGCTAGGGTCGAAACATGAGGCATTGACCATTTGTTTTATACCACATGTCATATTGGTTGGTTAACAGTTTGTAACAGCGTATATTTTTCTAGTTTTCATAAAAAAGTTATCTTTTTTACATTTTGTAAAAAAACGTTAAAAACTTGCTTGTGTTGTTTCTGTAATTTGTATTCTTTGCTAATTTCTTTAACTTTTAAAAGTATAATTATCATTGTAATCTTGTTGACTTAAAAATAATAACTACAAATAATCGGCAAAACAAAACTTAGAGAGGGTTAGTGGTTGTTATCGTTGTATCATCTTCCGACTATTGTGTTTTCAGATGAGGCGTTGGAAGCAGACATTGCACTTGAGGAGGAAGAAGCCGCTGATGAGGATAAAATCCTACCTGTTGCCGAGCGACCAAGAAACACCACTGGAGGCCGGAACAAAGGGAAGAAGAAGGGGAAATGGTCGGGTCGGATGGGAAAAAGAGGAAAGTGATGATAAGAGTTGTGTGCCTTGTTTTAAAAAAAATGTTTTTTGTTTACTTGTAATGACGAGGGAGAGAAAAGGAGCAGGATTAGGTTCAGGGAGTACTCCAGTCTACATTTTAGGACAAGGGTTCTCTCGGGAATTTTGTAAATTTCATTTTTCTTTCATCAACAAAATTGAGTTGAATTCTCACAATAAATTATTACAATTATGTTTTTTCTTCCAATTCTTACCCCTGAAGAATGTTGGAACATAATCATTGCATGACATAAAACACCACTACTATTTTGTTATAAGCCTCCACATTTCTTACAAGGCGTTATTACAAGAGATCCTTACAAGGCGTTACCGCAATTTTTCTTTCGGAATTCTTTGACTGCATTTTAAAAGCATATTTAGTTATCTTGAAAGCCATGTTTTGCCTAATTATATCTATTCATATATTCTTATGAAAAAGCGTAATTCATATTTAATGAATATTTAATGTTTTGTGACCTTTCTCTGTTCTCCATTGTTGGGCAGGTAGAGTGTCTACATCCTATGAATGGTTATTTTACTGTTAATCGATGCAGCTGAAATGATCAAAATAATTTGTTGAAAATATGATGCTTTCTTTACCATATATTTTTCTAAGTAGTTGACTTTAAATCATTCCAGAAAAAACCCCAAACATCTCAGATTTGACTTTTTTAGAGGGTCATCATTCCTCATTTGTTAAACTACAGTTAAATTTTTGTCTCATTTTGCAATTGCTGCTGTGGTGTTCAAATTTGACTGACTTTTACTCCTAAATTTTGGTTAGTTTTACGACACAATGAATTTAGTGTTTATTATTAAAATAATATTCTTTATCCGAGATGTGATTATTAATTACATCTAGTATTAAAATAGTGTTTATTAGTTTAGCTTTGACCAACTTGTTTTGCCAATTTAAAAAAAATACATTTATCTTGTGGGTTTACATTTATTAACCTGTTAATCAAATGGCCAATGCACCCCCTACTATTTTATCAAGATATGTTAAGAGACCACAATTGAGTGTTGCAGACTTTGTCGTCCTTTTTCTTTTCTTTGAGCAAGACCTAAAAACACACAATTGGTGATTGGAGAACTAAAAATCATCTTGTTCTTTAACCCCAAGTAAAAGTTTTGACAAAAAAAACCTTAAAAAAACAAAAACAAAACATTGTTTGCCCATTTGAAATTTATTGATGATATGCCACCCTGGGAATAATGCAAGTTTGTCAGGACTTTTTTACCCTCCCAGGATGTGGGCCGATTTATGTTCAAGGGACACAGATGTTCCCACAATAGATGCGTTTGGTTGGTCAAGATTTATAGCTTAGATTTTAAACAGTTTAAAGATTTGTAGAGTTTTTTAAACAGTTTAAGACCCTATTTTGTTTAAAGATGTGTTCATGTTTGTAGAGTTTGGCTATGTCCAAATAAGTGGCTGTGGTTTGATCGTCACGTGAACGCGTGTTGAAGATCAGGATGCCCTTAGCAGCAGCCGCCATTTTGTTTAGCCCTAATCTAGCTAGAGTCTTTGGCTAGTGATCTTCACATATCCTCCCAAATACATAATCCACCCTATGGCAACTCATCACCCAAATGTTTGGACTTGTGATCGGTATGCCTGGCAAATTAAATTTTCCTTTGTACCTTCAGTAACCAGTTCCACAAAGTCAGATAACATACGGAATATTTTTCGATCCTTAGGGTTTCAATTGAAGTTGTATTCACATTATTGTGTATTTAAAGTTTGGCTATCCCTGTATTAAGCATCAAATCTCCCGAGTCAAACATCCCTGGGAAGACCTTTGGGCAGGACTCAAATTTGAGGCAAAATCCACGGGGCTGGTAGCTCAAAATGTTTACTGGACCAGGGGTCGATTTCACAAAGATTCATCAGTATTACCATAGTGATTTGTATTGTTACATCACTCTTTGCTAAGTAACTATGATGGATATGGATATTAAGTCTACCTCATTAGATAAAGGGATTTTATCAGAATGAAAACCAACATTTGAACACAATTTGTTTTGATTCAAAATATTACACAGTGGGGTGTTATTGTTCAAAAACACAACACCGATTGACTTGTCATAAGTTGACTGGCACAGGATGAGGGAAGGGTTTGCCTTGAAAAGTTAAGTACAACAAACAAGAAGAGGGTATGTGTTTCTATTATTGATTGTTCAGTATTTATTATCAAATTGTCAGGTGTTATAAACGATTTATTGATAATTATAGTTGACCACAAACAAATAAACCATGCAATAGTACACAAGTTTGCATTAGTGTACTTTATTGTCGATGTTATATTTAACAGCAAGGAGAATTCTATTTGTTTATGGGTGTATAAAGATATGGCTTTGGTGATTAAGCCATAGCCAAAAGCCTCAAAATTAAGATGGCAAACTTTGTTCGTGTACACAGCTCTATCAAGTAGACCTTTTCCTTTCTTGTATCTCTTATTCCGCCACTGGAGCCCATCGTAAGTTTGCCATTGTATTTCAGTTATTGTGTCAAAGATTATGTAATAACCACTGATTGTACTTCACTTAAAACTCTGCAGCGAGGGACCTGTTTGGTTGCAACACTCATGTGTTACATTATCTGCACACTTAAAACTCTGCAGCGAGGGACCTGTTTGGTTGCAACACTCATGTGTTACATTATCTGCACATGACAAGTTTTTTTTCCGTAGGTTAAGAGGGTTTGTTTTGCATTTTCTCAACGATTGTTTTATCTATGTACAGGTATTGCCTGGGTTAATTTCCTAATGACAACTCACATATGATACTGATTTTGTACACAAAAGATGCTGGCAGAGTTTTGTACTGCCCCCCTTCTAAACAAATCACTGATCCCTGTTGATTGACACACCCTCTAGGACCTGTGGCACCGTGGCAGCCAAGCTGACCAGTGTGCACAATGGAAATATTTATATATATGTCAGCAGCCCTTACTGCAGGATTTTAAAGTCATACGTGACGCGGCCGAGATTCCAAAACATGTGACTTTGGCACCACCAGAGCTCAGTGCACCATTCTGCCGTGACATGCTACAGTACCAACAGACCCCCCTTGATGAAGTCAAACAATTGAAGCACAACTCTCGGCTAATGAGTGTCCTTCATTTGAACTTATGACATCATGAGCAAGGGATTTATAGAAACAACACGATTGTCATTATCAATGTAAAAATCTAAATAAGTATAATGGCTGACAATACAGACGTCTTGGTCACTGTGATCACCATGACTCGATGTCCACGTTGGCTTCTTGAGTCATCTTCAATAAGTTTATAACAGATGCTTTGTATTCCTCGAGGGTATTGTGCGTCTCCTTGGTGTTCCTGAGAGAGTTCACAGCATCTCGATACCTTGATATCTCGGGCGATTTCAGGTACTTCAGCTCTTCCTCCGGGCTGACCTCACCAGCCAAATTATTCTGTAAAACAAAATAAAAAGAAGCTCTTCTGGTTCAAAAAGGTTAGTGTCTGCAAACTGTACAAGATTCAAAGCGATGCAAGTGACTTTTTTTTACATAGCCTTCCAATTGTGGTGGTGTGGGGGGGGGGGGGGAGAGATAAGATGAAGAGCAGATATCTACTCGAGACTGTTGTACATGTACACATTATATACCTTATTCTCTATTCTTGCAAGTGTGGTGATGGCCGAGCGACGTGATTGACTGAGGTCCCAGACATATTCTTCCATATCGTCTTCTGTAATATCGGCCTCCCATGGTTCTGTTATCTGCAGTCCAACCAATCAAAATTCAAGATATTAAAATTACACATTTATTCTTAGAATTTGTTGAACATTTTCCAGCAAATTGACCAACCATTCAGCTGCACAGGTTGTGTATTATGGCACAACTGTGCATAGAACTAACTGTGTGCTGTACATTTCTCTACTGTGGAGATGCATTCACCAAATGATATCATAATGCAGGCTGGCATAGTTTATCTAAACCACAGTGGATGATATTGAATGGTCAGACAGTAGGAGGGTTGACCATGTACTGCGTATTCACCACACGCATGACATGATATATTGTAGGCTGCCATTCAAACCCATGGTGGATGATATTGAATGGTCATATAGTAGGAGGGAATTACATATCAAAATATGTGACCATGGTTCCAATGTGACGCCTCTTGAATGCTTTCCCTTTTTCCCGTAAACATTTCTGCCTTAATTCCGATTGAATGGATTGCTTACCCAAGCTTCATGGAATAAGACAGTGAAGAGGTACATTGCATAGTCATAGTTCTGCTTCTTTACTGGACACCTATTAAAAAAAACCAAACCAACAAGACCACATAAAGATTAATGCTAGGAACAGACTTGAAAATGTCAGGAGAGCGAATTGGCTCGTGTTCAGTGTTCTTTGTTTTTCCCAAAGACACTTCGGTGGGTTTTTATTTCTGCATATTTTGCACAAGTGTAAAGCAATAAGCTGGCAACAGACATAGCACAATCGGCTGCATATGACAGCTTTGCATCTAATTTTTTACATACACAGAATTTCTAGTGAAAGGTAAGAATCTGACACACAATGTGTTTTTTTAAAAAGACAAATGAGATTTGAACTTCAAAAAATCATCCTCAGAAGTATTTCATCTTTGAAAGACAAGAATGATGCTGAAAATGGTGTGTTTTCATTGGCTCATGGAAACATCTGGTCTTTATACACACCTATCTGTCACTAGCGTTAGTGTTTTGGTCTTCTCATTGTATCTTTATACACACCTATCTGTCACTAGCGTTAGTGTTTTGGTCTTCTCATTGTATCTTTATACACACCTATCTGTCACTAGCGTTAGTGTTTTGGTCTTCTCATTGTATCTTTATACACACCTATCTGTCACTAGCGTTAGTGTTTTGGTCTTCTCATTGTATCTTTATACACACCTATCTGTCACTAGCGTTAGTGTTTTGGTCTTCTCATTGTATCTTTTTCCAGCTAGTTGTACCAATTTCCAGCTAGCGTGTTTGTCTAGCGGCAAGTCTGCCAGTCTAACCTGCAAAGAATGAAATCATTTCATTATCTCTAATGGAGGAATGAAACTGGTCTGAGGCTGGCGTTGTACTTACTTAATCCTCTTTGTCCCCAGCAGGACATAAGCCCGCTGCGGTTTCTGTAAGGTGAACAGGTGCTGAATTTTGTCAGCCCCTTACCTAGAAACTTCCCCCATAGAATTAAGTTTAAAATTCTCCTCCTTACTTTTCAATGTTTACAAGGCACAGGCCCAGTTCACAAATATATTCCTTCTAGAAATTTACGTTCCAAATCCAAGTCCCTTCTTGTCATTTCCAACCCTGCTAGGTCATTCCAAGTAGCTGCAGCTGAACTGTGGAATGGCTTACCCGAGTCTGTTAAGGAAGCAGTCACGGTTTGCCAATTCAAAAGTCGCCTCAAAACACATCTATTCACCGTCTATCAGTAATTTCCGTTGGTATTTTATTTGTATCTTGTTTTTTTTCTTTTCATTCCTTTAAAGCGCTTAGGGACTTAACAGTGATATGCGCTATACAAAAACGGTTTATTATTATTATTCCCCCATTGTTATGGCTTTCAAGGCCATTGAAACACACAAGCCTCTCCACCACCACAAAGGAACAGCACATGGAGAGGAGGCTGGCTTTGTATTGTTCCTTACAAATAAGATAGATGAACCGTCATACATTACTTTTAAAAAATTGGCCGCCATCTTTATGCATTCTATTTTTTTTACTGGTAACATCAAAATAATCGGTCAGACGGGTCTCCAGAACAAAAAGATACAACACACGGAGGATATGGGGGGGTGGGGGGTTTGTGTTCTAGTCCACGGACTACTTCCCTTACCTTCAATGTAACAATTCTTGCATCAGGATGTCTGAGGGACAAACCGCTGAATACATAGTCCGACGTCTCAACCTCTACAGGAAAATGTCTCTGACAATCCTCATGGGTCTCAAGACCCTCGGGCCACTCTGTGCATAATTCTATAAAATAAAATCAAAATTTATCCGGACACTACTATATACACAAAATAAAAAAATGAAAAATTTAAGTAAAGAAAGTTTTCATTTACAGACGTCTTCACTTAGTATCCAACAAATGTATAAAGATGAAGATATTACTGAAGTAACAAACCTTTCAGTTCTGCACAGTGTTTTTTTATTGCAGGTGGTGTCAAATGCAGGAAGTTAGGGATCTAGAAAGCAAAACAGAAAAATGAAAATCTAGGATAGGAGGTTTTGCATACGGATATTTGCCGGCCCAAAGAAGTTCTTTCATTTATTGAAGATTGTGTGCTGGAGATCGTACCTTTCAAGCCGCTGCTCCCCCCGGCTTAGGAATTCTCTTCCCCTGTAACATCCGGGAAGCCAACACACTTTAGCTCTTCAAAAAAAAATAGACTCAAAACCCATTTGTTTGTGTAATCATGCCATATATTATTTTGCTCACATAGTTTTTTTGTATCTCTTGTATCAATGTATTGTTTGCTTTTGTAAAGTGCTCCGATCTTTGCGGGGCGCAATACAAATGCCTGTATGTACGTATGTTTATCGGTGATTGTATGCTAATGAACAATTGCCACACAAAAACTTTCAGGAAAAATTACATCACATAATTAGACTTTACTCAGCTCTTTTTACCTTGAGTAGTTCAGCATTGCCGTATTTATGAGGTGGAATTCCTCTCTTAACTGGGTAGCCCATCCTGATTGGTAGAGGAACGGCTGACCACTTGAAGGGTGCAGCAGTGGGATACACATTGCTCCATTCTTGGTCTTCTTTCATCCTCAACTCTCGTGGCTGTGGTAACTTGATTTAATTACAAAGAAAAGGATCATGATATTCAAGGCTTTTTAGAATGAAATGCGAATGTACAATCCGATACACCAAAAACTACACACTGTACATTCTCTGCCTTCTCCATTTTTGGTAAAAAAGTGGATAAGCCAAGAGTAAAGATGCAACTCTAGGCTCTCTTGCCAACAAAAAAAACTTAGAAAAGTTTGGTCTTTATAAATTTAACCCACTTTAGCACAAACCTACATCATGATTCAGACAGTTTTGCTTCCCAAAACAATCCTGCATGAGAACTTTGCCCTTTCATTCAAAATTAGACTAACACAACACAAACAATGAATGTCCCATGGATACAACATAATTTCCCTATAAAGACCAAAATGCTGTACCCGACCACCACTTTTTCACTTGTCATGATAAAAAGCTCAATCTTATCCGGGTATAAGACACTATTTTTTTTCATAACTATTTCCAACTTACAGTTTGATACATTACAACACTGTTTTGTATCCAAAGTTTTTCTTTCAGTTGTAATACGAGAACAACCAAAAATTAGTGTTTCAAATTTGTGGCAGATACATTAATGTTTCCCTTCCATGGCTTAGTCATTTTTATGTACAATCACCTGAAGTAAACAAAAATCAGAGCTAACAATGTTTATCAACTTACTGGGTCTCGTCGTCTGAGTTTGTCCTGCAAGGCACGCATGGCTTTACCTCGCATAGAGTGCTTAGATACTCCTGGAAAGTGAAAGAAGAAATACAAACTTTTGCACACAAAATTTCTACAAGATAACAGTTGCAATCATTTTTCATGTATGAACATGATGAAAATGTTAACCCTTCTTAAATCTTACACGCGTGCTGCACTCCTCTTCTCCTTTTAACTACAGCGCCATGTTTGTTATTGTTAATCATACATACATAGTAACATGACATCATTGAATTTAAAACAGTTGGAGAGTATGTTATTGTCAATAGAATAGATTAGATTTTTAGAACTTAGGAAGTGTGTACAGTTCATCAATATTTAAAAGTACTGCAACAAATTATTGTTTCAAAATCTAAAGGCAAAGCATCGAGGTAGGCCTACATTTTAAAAACGTTTTTTAAATTTTTAGATCGTTCGTTTTTCAATCGTCTACTTAATGTTACTTTTCTGACTGCTTCAGTTCAGCCATGTCAGCAGTGCTTACACACTCAGTCTACAGTGCTTGTGCAAGTTGCCTTCCAACTTCTTAGAATCTTAATCTTATATAAGTTATAATAATATTAGGCTAGCCTAAAAACATGCATACTTTCAATTTCTGAATCGACATCTGGTAGAGAAGTTGACACAATAGACCCATAATGACTCGTCTTTCTGTTCGACACATTTCCCAGGAATGATGTTGCCGGTAAAACTGTGAAACTGTGGCGATGAAAGCATCGGCCACACAGCAAATGCCGGTACATGGCGGCTGCCATTTTGTAAATGTCCTGCATAGAGAGAGGGCGCCCTTCAACATTTTGGAACTAATCTTTGCGCACGGTCGACGGTCGATTATTTTCCCCGCTTGGCTTTCCTGCAGATGTTTGTTTTCCTGTCATAATACAATTCAAGGGTGCGGTGCCAAGTGCGCCAAAACAAGCACCAAGCTAGAGCAAAACCAGCAAGTACATGGACAGTGGGATGGGTGGCACAGGACGGGGCGGGGCGGCTTTTGGAGGAAGTACACGCCCTTTGGATAGTCTCACTGAGGGAAGATTTCCGAAACTATATAGTTTTTGCTCATTTGAATCTTTTGAATTTTAACCTTAGGCTACCTTTAACACGTACAAAGTGTTTTACAGGTGTTTAGATATTATTGTATAGTCAGTGAATAGAGTAGGTAGGGGCCTAGATGATCAACGTTTAATTCGAATGGCATTGAGTCATTGTTTCTTCGCAAAACAAATAAAAAATATAGGCCTAATACAAAATGTTGAAGATTTTGCTTTATCTTAATTTCTGTGTTGAATTGGACTAAATGCCAATCTCATAAGAATTAGGCCCACACACTTTCTTTTGGCAGAGGGTGAACACAGAAGAAAGAAATAAAGAGGGATAAACCACTCCAAACTACTCAATGTCAAAACTTTTAAGCAAACTCAAAACAGCTGGTTCGTGATAATTGATTTAAATGGTTTGCTGTTGCTAAGGGTGTTGCCAGAAGGATGCCCCATCATACTTCATGCTTCATTTGATGTATTGTGATGATCTGTTTGAATGAAAGTGTCATTACATTACCGTGACGGCAAAGTTACATAGCCTAATGCTTCTATTCACCGCTGTCCCTATTCGCGGCTCTACACTCTCGCTGACCGTGCAAGAGGCACAGCCAGGAATACAGCCGTAGCATAGCCGTAGCCAATTCGGACACGGCCACTAGATCTTATGGCTTCTGACTGGCACCCCCGAACAAAGATATTGACAAAATTGGGAGACCGCCAACACAGGGCTAGATAGCTCAGTTGGTAGAGCGCCGGCAAGTTAATCCGGAGGTCGTTGGTTCATATCCCGCTCCAGTCAATTTTTCTTTGTTCAACCCAAAATCAAATACAAAAGTGTTATTTTAGATCTTATAGCTAACCCAATGTAAAGTTTGGAGTCCACCATTGGGCAAATATTGCTGAAGGATAACTCACATTTCAAAAACAATTTTTTTAAAGTACACGCCAGCTTGCCTGCGTTCATCAATAACTCTTACGTATCTACAATATGTCACAATTCTGCTGTTTTAGTTGATGAATGTTATTTCCTAAGATTTAATAAAAAATGTTCGCCTTGGTTTACACAAACGTAACATTTGCCTTATGCGCCGGATTTAATGAGCTCGCTCATCTCACTCTCTACTGACAGTGAATGATTAATGCATGTGGCAAAACTGTGTAATGCTGAGTAACTTTATATCAATTAATTATTGATATTTTGTTTGGCTCGCCGCCTCCATTTCCCACTCACGATACTCAACTGTCTCTTCGATGTTGCTTTGGGCCTCCAATCCACAATATTCAATTTACCTTTGGATTGGTGCTGTGAATTGCCGAGGTCGCCCGACTGAATTGCTTTTTAATTGTTTCCAGCTGGTCGTCTGACAAATTCTTTTGAAACACTGAAGTGACGAAATTGCTGTGGCACCCTCCGCACATTAGAAAAAAAATAGATAAATAACGGCGGCGACATTGTTCACATGCATTGCCCTTGGTCGGATGCGCATCTAAAAAGAATCAGTCGTTCGTTCGCAGACGTCCATATTTTTGTTTTGCCTCTGTTCGGTGCATACTCCACCCAGCGATATCGTAATCGCTATGTAGTCATCTTCACGAAGCGCCACATAATTTGTTTTCTGTCGAGATATCACACGGCATTAGGCACTATACCAGGTCATTTCGCATCTTCTTTCGTCAACACACTGCACCGAAAACATTGGTAAAACAGAACTCTGCCGATTCCACGCTAGTAAAACATCGACCGAAATTAAACGTGCTGATTTTTCATGGGCGCTTATTTCGCGTCGGGACTGTCATCAATTTCGTCTGCTGCACTTAACCTCGCTGACTGGTTCTTGTTTCTCCTTTATCTTCCATGGGTTGTGTATGTGCCTCGTGTGAAGTAAGCCAGATCATCACACTATACTAGTTAGCTCTGCTTTTTGCAGTTGACAGTACGTGAGAGTTTCGAACAGTAACACCGATAATAGCGGAACTGCCAAGGTGAGCCAGTGTGTGTTGTGTACATTTTGCCGTCATGTTATAGTTTTATAGTCGAATATTGAACCCCTTGCAGTTCTCAGACATAACTATGAGAACAGCCATAGTCTGGTATCCAACTAAACTATAGACGACAACTTGCTTTGCAGTAATATTCTGTAAAAACGGTATTTATGAAACCTTTTACCTCACTGAAGAAAGTTCTTTTTTATCAACATTCGGTGTTTCTGCATCAATAGCAAGCACCCTTTTTAACAGCTCGGGCTTTGCGAGCTACAGTGATTAAGTTCACTTTTGAGGCAGCCTTTGTTCCATTAATAGAAAATATAACAGTAATAATAACGATAATAATAATAACTAAAAGGATTATGCGGATAATATCTGCAAAATTCAAAACCAATACGTTTTTTTTGGTCATGACGGGAAATGGCTGCAGTCATGCATTCCTAAGTGGTTTAAGGTACAAAACAGTTTCCCGTGATCTCCTTGATGTGTGTCAGCATTAATGCATTTACGGGGAATGGTGTGAATTCATTGTTGTGTGCTTTCCTGTCGAAAAGTTAAACAAACTAACAATATTGTGTAGGCCTAATATTGTTTTAAAAAAAACAAAAACAAAAAACAAAACGTTAAAAACGTTTGTTTATTTTTTATTTTTTATTATTAATCTAAACAATACGAACCGAAAACTGACAAACCCTTTCTTGCACAAAATGGGAATCTCACGACAAAGGGTGTTTTATCAAGTGTATAAATAATCAGTACAAGATTGTGTATTACCAATAAATGCCAGTCATCAATAATGCATTGAAAGTGTTAACATAATTATAGCTATACAGAAAAGGGAAAACAGATCAGCTTTTCAGTTGCCTCCTAAAATATTGTACATCACACCCTCCTCGGCCCAATTTCATGGCTCTGCTAAGTGCGGAAATCTGCGCTAACCGTCGCCCCTTTAAGTACGTGATAATAGGCCTACTATTGTATAGCTTGTAAGCGCAGAATACCGTGGTAGTCGTGAAATTGCGGGTCCTAGTGACGTCAAAAACAAAATGATATAATGTCACAGAGAGAGGGCCCTAGAAATGCCAACTTTGATTTCATTATTAATTTGTGGTAACACAATACACCCAGGTTATTTGATTCAATTTAGCCAGTCATTTGAGCTATCTGGATGTTCGGGTTTTGTTTTGGAAGGATTCGTCACACGCAGCTCAGTCTAAATCTTCCGTTTGAAACGCGAGTCAGCACGTGGTTCGCGTTCATGATGGATGCTAAATTATCAACGGCGATGACAACAATAATGCGTGCCAAAAGAAAAGGACATGTTAGCTGTTTACTTAGTTTGCTGGCACAACACTCTAAAAACTTCCTGGTCACAATTGACCTGCATCAGGGTCCCATGGAGCCTGATACATTTCTGGGTCATGACCCGGAATCTGTGTTAGTGAAATAGGTCAAACTGACGCAGGATCCAAGTGAACAAAACCCAAGTTTGAAGCAATACGGGTCAGCCTGACCCAGAAATGGGTCAAGGCCTCACTGGACACGGGACCCCGGTCAATTCTGACATGGGACTCCTTTTAGAGTGTTATCCCATACTCTAACTCTGAAACATTCTGCCTCTTGCTTGAACTTTATTTTAGTGGAATATTTGCATCTTGAAAAATATTAATATTAAAGATTTGTGGGAGCTTTATCATTAACAAAAAGATTGATGCCACCCATTAAAGCAAAAATCATAATTTGGGTTGTCGGCATGTATTGTAGAGGCCTTACGTCAGTGTGGGCTGTGACTTCTACACAGTTCGGTGAATGACTTATTGATACGTGCATCAATTAGACGTATAAAGAGAGCGGCTCCAAGATTTTTATTTCCGGTAAAGTTCGTAAATGGGATGTTGGAATTGGTGCCCATCCCTGTTTAAGTCCCTCATGATGTGATTCTAAGTCATGCCTGAAAAGTGTTTACTTAGTCTGCTATGTTTTGTGTGGTCTGGTGCAGGTTGATTAGCCACGAAGCGTCGATGGGAAGATGCACTGCGTAGTGCGCAACACTAAATTGGCGCCAGTCTTTTTTTTCTCTTATGGGTAAGCTGGGCTTTGAGTTGACACTCAACATTTCAATCTGTACATCTAATGGTGTTCATATCTTTGCTAAATTACATCGGGGCAGAGAATCAACAAGAGAACTTGTGCGTTTCAACAACATGCTAAAAGGTGCAAGACATTTTTGACGAAATTTCCTTTCAAAAATGCAGCGACGAAACAAGGGGGCCCACAACGGGGTCCACCATTTTTGTCTAGGGGGCATTTCTGGCCAATTAAAACTGTAGCTTTAGTTTGCATTTTTCTTAAACAAGCTCCTTTTCAGCGCACTTATAACATTTACTCTTCTTGTTAGATTAGCTGACGTGAGTATAAAAAACAAATAGCCTACGTTGTCTGCGAATGGAAGCTTATACAATGTAACATACATTTTACTCGGGAAACTTTTAATCTTAAAAGTCAACATTTCAAATGGATGTGGGGATACCTAGGGGCACGAACATCAATGGTAGTAGTGCCCCCGTGCTCCCTTGCCCCCCCCCCCCCCCCCCCCCATAGTTACGAATCTGCACACATTGGACCTAAACACCATCTTTATTATGTAACCGACCTGGGCTCGATTTCACAAAGCACTGAAGATTCATTTTAAGATGAGTTGTCAGTATTACCATAGCGATTTGTATTGTGACATCACTGTTTGCTAAGCAACTACGATGGATTTGCAGTTACGATCAATCTTAACTCTTTGTGAAATCGGCTGCTGGGACAGAATTAACTAAAATGTAGACCTTACACCATTCAATGTAAGGCCCAGACTACCGCGCACCAAGATGGGCAAAAGATTGATTTAGGTCATTGTACTTGCGTTTGAGCTGCTAAAATTGTCAAATTCAATTTGCTTTAACAGCAGAGGTATACGTCACTCCAGACAAAATACCATATGAATTGTGATGTTTCATTTCTAATCAGTTAATGTTTCTCTTTACCCTGGCTACACTCAAAGAGTCAACTGGTTTCCATTTGGGGCCATTTATTATATTACTACATACTATTTAATAAAGGTTGTATGGTTTCTGACTGGCACTCCTGAACAAAGATATTGACAAAATAAAGGAGACCGCCAACATTGGGCTTGACAGCTCAGTTGGTAGACCGCCGGCACAATAATCCGGAGGTCGTTGGTTCATACCCCGCTCATATTCAAGTTTTCTTTCTTCAGATCCAAATTGATAAGAATGTTTCTCAGTCAGTTTCCCTTTTGATTTATTACTTTATCAATATATAATACGTGTATAATTAACTATACATGGTTAACTTCACTGCAAACAACAACCAATGATTAGAAGAGGATGAAACACACACATTAGACCATGGTTCCCCTCTTATTTGTTGTTAAGCATAATCTGCTTAGAATTTGCTTAGCAGTTTTCTTCTGCTGAGCTATTTTATGATAGAACCTATTGGTATGACAGAGGTGACCACAGTGTGGCTAAGATCCAACCATTCGTATGTACGTTGCCCACTATTCGTCAAAACCCCGGCCATTTCAACACCGTGCCTTCGCTGCCTCCTTGGTATTTGAAACGGGTAGATGTGATGTGTGATTGATGCAGCCGTGATCGATGCACTCTGTGGGTTGCATTTTTTCTGTCTTAACCTGACCTAGTCGTGTCTTGGATCGTCGGAGGAGGCCAACACTTCCACACTTTCATCTTAAAGGGAGTGTATACCTTTGGTAATCACTCCAAAAAATATTGACCATAAATTCTTACTTGGTAAGAAGCACTACACAGCTGTTGAAAATGTATAACATTTTGTGAAACGATTCCCTTCTAAGGAATGTGGTTTTAGAGAAAGGGATTAAAAAAACGCCCAATCTGAGAAACGTTTCTCAGATTGTGTATTCCACTTTACGGACACAACCGCTTACCACAATTTGAAATAAAATGTTCACCGGGGTCTTTAAAAAAGCTATTTCCTCGTTTTTGACATTCCTATTTAAAGGGTGTGTACAATATTGGTAAGATTGAATATATAAATATTCACAGATTTGCACATAACTTACATGGTATAAAAATGGTCATGGTGGAAATTTTCCCATGAAATAGTTTTGCTTAAAATGCCACAGTTTTTAGGAAATGAGTAAAGCAATATAGTTTTTATCCTGCAGGGTAAAATCCGATGTTTGAAAAAAAGTTAAAACTTATATTATTTGGGTTTTTCCACTGTTTTCTCATGACTCCGAAGACCGATTGAGCTTAAACTTTCACAGGTTTGTTATTTCATGTATGTTGGGTCACATCAAGTGTGGATACAGGTCTTTGGCAATTACCAATGTTGTAAACACCCTTTAAGTGCACTTGTATAAAAATGATGAGTGAGCTTTCAGCAGTGAAATCAAACTCAGTTCTCGATATTTAAATATCAACCACAATTTGTCTTGAATGTGCCCTTTAACGTATCAAATATCGAAACTGTAAACTGAAAATAATGTCCATCCCGACCTCAAACTTATCTTCGTTATCCTTACATCGAAGATAAGACAAAGACGGCTACTCTGCCATTTGTGCGTGTGAACATTCCTTCACGAGTCAAGCGAGATACATGTAGGCCCGAAGATTGTTTAACAACACAGACGGGGTGATTCTGTGCGCCTCATCGCTGTGAAGACAGCACGTTCTTATAGAAAACTCCATGGCTCTCATCTTGAGTAGAAAGCACTGATCGTTGATGAACGATCTTGACGATGGAGATGTGTGTATGGAGCTAGAGGATGTAGCATCTTACTGCATTAACTCCATTGACATAGCGTCTATCATTTATACAGTGCATCAGGGATGACATAAATGGAAGCACTGCTAACTCATTAAGACTTCCCCTATTCTGCTAACAGACCGGGTTTCTAAATTATAGTCACTTCTTAAATGGTTTGTCTTTAAATTGTTCGTTAGGGTTAGTCGAAAGTCGGACACGATTCACACACTAATTAGAGATCTAAATTAAGACGGTAATTTGGTCAAGTTGAATCGAGGGCACTCTTTGTGTACTGTAGGTCTTAGTACTCGTTTCAACTAGGGCCTATGTAAACTAAATTGGTCACCGGTGACCGAAACAATAACTTTAAGATGAAATCCAAAAATGACAGAATTTCTTTTCCAAAACCTCGTGGGACGTAAAAACTTAGACATATATGTAGCCATATGTAAGCTTTATAGCGGTGTATGATGTTAAATAGTTTATGAAAAGTAAACCAGTCGTTTTAATAAAAAAAAAAAAAAATCCCCACCACAACAACACCTGAGCACATGATGCAAAATCCCCCCCCCCCAAAAAAAAGTGTCGAGTTTAACATGTTTACTTTACAAAAACAAAGTACACGTATATTAACTTGCAAATATCATACTTTTGTTACAGATAATTATATCTAATTTAGTTAATGGGGAAATGCACTCTATCAAATTCATCTGCAATAATTTATGAAAATATGAGGACGGTTAAACCTATGAATATTAAATGCACCCCGTATCCTGCATTGCAATTACGTTGTGCATAATTATAGTCTTATGCGGTTAGACCTGTCTGGTTATCATGCATGCAGTAGACCTAAATGACACACCGAGTTTGTTTGTTGTTTTGGGTGTTGTTTGGTTGTTATATAGGCTATTTGGTTTTACCAGTTATGAAAGGTACTAAATGTTTAATTTAAAGGTACAATATACGATTGATAATTAAAAATATCTAAATTTTTTGAAATTAATTTGTGCAGTATCAAAACTACCGTTTGAATTGCTGCCATGTGTATTCGAATTGGCAATTCAAAAAAGACATGAGCAAAAAGCGTAACATTCCCAACAAAATACTAGCCGAACCGTTTGTCGTAATTTCTCAAAAACATGACCGTCTTATCCTGATGAAATTTTGTACTTGGTTGTTGATTGGTGTTTGTTAAAAACTAGAGTGTCATTAACGACCTCTCCCCGACATAAAAAATAAAAAGCTTAAAGGGTGTGTACAACATTGGTAATTGCCAAAGACCTGTATCCAAACTTGATGTTACCCAATACATACATGAAATAACAAACCTGTGAACGTTTAAGCTAAATCGGTCTTCAGAGTCATGAGAAAACAGTGAACAATTTATCCTGCAGGATAAAGACTATTATTTTACTCATTTCCTAAAAACTATGGCATTTCAAGCAAAACTATTTCAAGGGAAGTTTTCCACCACGACCATCTTTGAACCAAGTTATGTGCAAATCTGTGAACATTTATATTTTCATTCTTACCAATGTTTAATAGCTTTGAAAACAAAACACGAATAAACCCCGATATAACCACGCATCACTGTAATGCAATCACTCTGTGGACATTCCTTTGTTCTGTACACTTAAGGAAAATCCTATTCTTCAACACTATGTGGACGTGTGTAAGTCCACATAGTGTTTCAAGTTCCTACATTATGTGGACCTCTTTTGTTCTCAAGGTCCACAGTTCGTATGTAGCGTTAAAACTCATGTGTTTTTGTGGTGCTGCTTCAGCCAATTTATGGCAATGTCGACTTAATTTTGTACGAAATTACAAGCTCTGCGGCTCAGAAATCCTAATTTATTCATGATCATTTTTATTGCTGTACACGACCATTAATTCTGGACGTCGCCATGCATCAAGGTTCTCGCAGCAGCTGCAGATGTTCGAGATACCAGCGCCGAAAAGCAACAAGCGCCAGTCGTGAAAACAAAGTATTGACCTATAAACAACATCGCGCACAAGTGCACAATCAATTATTATTGTTTATACATTTTTGAAGATTGCCACTGTATGAAATCACTCGTGCTTGAAGTTCAATGACGTCGAACCAAATTACTTTAACCTTGAAATCACTGTATTTATGTTGAACTGCTGAGTCAGGCCTACACAGTGTCCATAAGCATCAGAATACATGTACATGTATATCTCACAATTCATGAGTATTTTTTATTTATTTTTTTATTTTTTTTTGGGGGGGGGGTAAATTCATAACAGAATCGCAGGTTTGTAACTAAAAGATGACAATATTTTGGATTTTTTTATTTTATTTTAATTTTTTTAATGAGACTCTGTTAGCATGCTATGGCAAATGAATTAACAATAGACTAAAAGGTGTTTTGTGTTTTAAGGGGTGCACCGTTTATTTTACTAGGTGGCACTTCTGGACAATTAAAACCGTAGTTTCCGTTTGCATTTGTCTTAAACAAACCTGTTTTCAACGCTCTTGATGTGCCCTTCTTATTTTACTATTTTTGGGGGGGGGGGGGTAGATAGTCTGACGTGAGTGTAAAGACAAATACTTTGTCTGCGTGTAAATGGAAAAAATAGCTTGAAAACATAGAAATTATCACTTTAGGCCTACAGCTTTAAAAATGTAACATTTTACTCTTGTAATTTTCAATTTAAAAAAACACGATTTCAAATGGGGCCCGGGAGGCACAGAAATCAATTGGGGGGTGGGGGCGTGCCCTCTTAGTTACGCCACTATTGGTGACTTTGTTATGTTTTCATCGCCAACAACGCGTAATCGACATCGCTTCACTACCGCGCAGCAAGTGCCCTACACAGATGATGTATTGTCATAACGCTGGTTAAGTCGAGCCGTACATTGGATGTTTTCTGGGAAGCGACCCGACGTATATACACAAGAAACCATAACAGACTCTGCGCTAGAGATGCATCTTGAACTTCGTTTGCTCTCCTAGTCGCCACAAAGCGACGATGAGGCAAAAGTAATATAATACCTTCTAAACTAATGACATAACGCTCTCTCTCAACAGGCGAAACTGACGGAGGGAAAAAAACAAAATAGGGCTTTCGGCTTTAATATTACACATTGTTGAGGCAGATGATCGTTTATTACGTGTCATTTATTTAAATTTATCGTCTATAAAACAAATTGCTTGTTTTTTAGATGATTTTATGTATGATATCCCCCCTCACTTACGATGCATTGAGATGAATCACCTGATTGAAGAGTTGCTTAATATTATGAGCGTTAGCCTATATATATATAAATTACAAAGGGCAGGGTACGAAAGAATGAATAACATAGACAGCAACACAGTTTTACACTCGTGGCGGTAGTCGAAATACTAAGCATTGTATAATGTCATTTCATCGACTTTGAAAAAATTTCAGAAGGAAAAATGTTTTTTTAGGAGGAAGGGTTGGTGTTGACTTTGTAGTTAGTGAGCTTTCATATTGAAACGATCGCTGTTTATTCTCCTTTTGTTTCTCCGGTTATTTAATTACAAATGCTGAAGGTAAATCGTCTTTAAAATCACATCGCCGAAATTGCTACACGATATCACAAAACACAGACTCGTCGGCATTCAAGTTGTAACTTTACACCAGAATGTGACACCGTACAATACGGCCGTTGGAAATCATAATAAAACGAGTTTCTTTGAAAGAAGGCGGGATAAAACAACCTGCAGATAAACATATCCAGGTTCAAGCTTGAAAACATCCAGCAGACCAACTATATGAAATCACTCAAAAGTAACACAGAAAATTGGCTGCGAATTGACTCCTAGACGACTTGTAGGTCTCGTTGCACGTACACAAAAGTGACGGTCCCTTGCCCTTTTGGATGAGGTGCGTAGATTAATTCAGAATCATCGCCTCTCTCACACATCTCCCTTGACATTTTGGGTAAAGCCAGGCTGGTTGGTTTAGACTACGTCATTGGAGGTCTAGTTAACGCAGTGCCTCGTATTTACTTTCCATATAACCCGAGGAATCAAGAACCTAATAAGACGCGTGTATACGAGAACCCGGTTGGAATAATATTTACCATTCTAGTAAAACATTGTAGTTTTTTTTCTTTCTTTCTTTTTGATATAAAAACGCCATTGTTGAGATGAGGAATATTGTATCACACGTAACGTTGTTTATCAACATTTGATGATACTTTTGAAGGCGTTGATATTCTTGATTAGTTGACTTCGCTCGGTATGATTTTCATATAAATAAGGTGATACCCTTAGGAAAATGTCATAGTGTTATCACATAGTCAATCCACACTGTGAACACAGTGTGATCACATAGTGGTTCTCAGTCTTTTCATAGAGTGGCCACCACAGTGTGAACATAGAGTTACCACACTGTGAATTATGAACACACTGTGGTAACACTATGATCTCTGTGTGGTGACTGGGCGAATTTGGAACTAGACCACATAGTCATCTTGATTCACATGGTCGGATCACATAGTCAACACATAGTGATCATACAGTACCCACATAGATTCCACAGTGTGAAAATTGGAAATCTATATGTATTTCATAGTATCCTCATAGTGTTACCACATATCCTCAATATAGTAGACACATGGTTTTCACAGGGTCCACACAGTGTTTTCACAGGGACCTCACAGTGTTTTCACAGGGACCCCACAGTGTTGCCACAGGGACCCCACAGGGACCCCATAGTGTTGCCACAGTGTCACCACAGGGACCCCATAGTGTTGCCAGTGTCACCACAGAGACCCCATAGTGTTGCCACAGTGTCACCACAGGGAACCCATAGTGTTGCCACAGTGTCACCACAGGGACCCCATAGTGTTGCCACAGTGTCACCACAGGGACCCCATAGTGTTGCCACAGTGTCACCACAGGGACCCCATAGTGTTGCCACAGTGTCACCACAGGGACCCCATAGTGTTGCCACAGTGTCACCACAGGGACCCCATAGTGTTGCCACAGTGTCACCACAGGGACCCCATGGTGTTGCCACAGTGTCACCACAGGGACCCCATAGTGTTGCCACAGTGTCACCACAGTGTCACCACAGGGACCCCACGGTGTTGCCACAGTGTCACCACAGGGACCCTACGGTGTTGCCACAGTGTCACCACAGGGACCCATGGTGTTGCCACAGTGTCACCACAGGGACCCCATAGTGTTGCCACAGTGTCACCACAGGGACCCCATAGTGTTGCCACAGTGTCACAACAGGGACCCATAGTGTTGCCACAGTGTCACCACAAGGTCCCCACAGTGTCACCACAGGGACCCCATAGTGTTGCCACAGTGTCACCACAGGGACCCCATAGTGTTGCCACAGTGTCACCACAGGGACCCCATAGTGTTGCCACAGTGTCACCACAGGGACCCCATGGTGTTGCCACAGTGTCACCACAGGGACCCCATAGTGTTGCCACAGTGTCACCACAGTGTCACCACAGGGACCCCACGGTGTTGCCACAGTGTCACCACAGGGACCCTACGGTGTTGCCACAGTGTCACCACAGGGACCCATGGTGTTGCCACAGTGTCACCACAGGGACCCCATAGTGTTGCCACAGTGTCACCACAGGGACCCCATAGTGTTGCCACAGTGTCACAACAGGGACCCATAGTGTTGCCACAGTGTCACCACAAGGTCCCCACAGTGTCACCACAGGGACCCCATAGTATTGTCACAAGGTCCCCACATTGTCACCACGGGTACCCAGTGGTCCTGTCGCCAGAAGGTATTGTTTTAACATGCAGTAGTAAAACAATATTGAAACTGTAGTTCAACTATTCTTTACTGAATTATCACGTAATTGTCCGATCCACTATTGGCACACAAATTAAATAGAATTTAATGACATGTCACAAGCATTTAATGCTCAAACAGATACATTGGAATCATCTCTTTTGTATGTTTGTGAAGATCTTTGTTGGTGTCAAGTGTACAGCTAGTCGCTCATGACAGCCGAAAGGCAGGGCGTAGACTTGTGGTCACTGTAGCATGATTTGTGGGTGTTTTGCTGATTTCCTGTTATATTCCAATCAATCTTCCCAGAGGTGGTTTTCTTGTACGTCAAACAAAATTTGTAGACCATGTGCATTAATCTGCAATATATAATAAAAATAACATTAAATAATTAGCTGTCGTATATTTCGTACACATATGCCTATATAATAGGCCCTATAACTTGTAGAGTTACAAATCATAGACACAAATGCTGGAGGCGGTTGTAAGTGTTAGATCGAAGTTGTTCAAGTTGGTTTTGTTATTATTCCATCAGCTATATGCCTTAAATGTACAAGTAAAATATAGGATTAATAATCATCCAAATAATCTATGGTGAGTTCCAGATATACATTTCCGTCTGATTCAGTTGAGAAATATCATCTGAAGCGCAAAATAAAATTGGCTAATTGAAAAATATAGATGGAGACAGATTTGGTAAAAAGGCTGACTCAAACTGTATACCGAACACAAATAATATAACATTGATGAAAAGCCCATAGACTGCAATGACCTCTTGATTGATTAAAGGTATATTGGTAAAATATATGATTGTTTCATCCGTGATTCATGAGCATGTAAACTCCTAAAATGTTAAGAAATAAAAAATCACCAATATACTTAAAACACCAGTCAAAAGTTCAGAATTTTCACACACAAGTGTTTATCATAAACGTGCACGTTGAATTATGGAAGGATTAACACTGATCAGCTTCACCGAATCCATATTTACCTTAATCAACAATCAAGTAATAATTATAGTCATTGCAGACCTGGCTTTTAATTCATCAATGTTTTGGTATGTTTACCACCTATGTTTACACCTACATGTATGTAAAATAAAAGAGGTGCTAGCAAAAGTACTAACTTGCCTTAATCAAATATTGTTAAAAACAGTGAAAATAGGAAAACAATGTTGTCAGAGTTCAAAACATATAAATAATTATTTAAGTATTGGCTCTGTGATCCATGGAGTGGATGTCACATTGCGTTATATTTTGTGAACATGAGAAAATTAGAACATTGACAATATTCAGTTCAAGTATTTAACTGAATAGTTTGGTCTACTTACCATTACCAATGACCAATCCACATCCTCCATCAGCCAGCCAGCCAGCATGCACGGGTGAAGTAGCTAGACAGATGGTTGCACTTGCATGTTGAATGCAAGTCAGTGTTAAAAACGACCAGCAAACAATAACTTTCTCATGCAGTAGATCATTCATAAAGGAGGGAAAACTGGTGTATCTCCAGTATACACCGGTGTGAAGTTGGTTTCACGTTCGACGTTCGACATTGGACATTCGAATGTCAAACACGGATCAGTTACTCGTTTGACATTCAGATTTCATTTACGCACAAAACCAATGGAGCACTATACATCAAGACCACGATGCATGCATTAGCCATTACTTTACGTGTTTTCATATTCGCATGATGCAGAACGAAAGTGTTCCGATTCCGAGTTTTGAATGGTCAGTTTCACATGTCCAGACCCCATGGGCCGGGCACCACTACATACAGAATTGAAGAGGAAGGTTCAAGGAAAACACCCATGATTACCTTGACCCGGCCCATGGGGTTTTAGTAATTTTTATTAATTATTGAAAGATTACTATTTTGACGTACAACAATCCTACCGTACATTGTTAAGCACTTTATCAATGGATTTACTCCAAGTCTTGAATGGTCAGTTTCACATGTCCAGACCCCATGGGCCGGGCACCACTACATACAGAATTGAAGAGGAAGGTTCAAGGAAAACACCCATGGTTACCTTGACCCGGCCCATGGGGTTTTAGTATTTTTTATTAATTATTGAAAGATTACTATTTTGACGTACAACAATCCTACCGTACACTGTTAAGCACTTTATCAATGGATTTACTCAAAGTCTTGAGTGGTCAGTTTCACATGTCCAGACCCCATGGGCCGGGCACCACTACATACAGAATTGAAGAGGAAGGTTCAAGGAAAACACCCATGGTTACCTTGATCCGGCCCATGGGGTTTTAGTATTTTTTATTAATTTTTGATTTTTTTTTTTTTTCCCCACAAAAGTTTTAACTCGCTGATTGAGTGATGCATGCATTTAATAGCCATTACTTTACGGACATGTGTTCACATTCGCATGTCGGATGCAGAACGAAAGTGTTCCGATTCCGAATTTTGAATGGTCAGTTTCACATGTCCAGACCCCATGGGCCGGGGACCACTACATACAGAATTGAAGAGGAAGGTTCAAGGAAAACACCCATGGTTACCTTGACCCGGCCCATGGGGTTTTAGTAATTTTTATTAATTATTGAATGATTACTATTTTGACGTACAACAATCCTACCGTACACTGTTAAGCACTTTATCAATGGATTTACTCAAAGTCTTGAGTGGTCAGTTTCACATGTCCAGACCCCATGGGCCGGGCACCACTACATACAGAATTGAAGAGGAAGGTTCAAGGAAAACACCCATGGTTACCTTGACCCGGCCCATGGGGTTTTAGTATTTTTTATTAATTTTTGATTTTTTTTTTTTTCCCCACAAAAGTTTTAACTCGCTGATTGAGTGATGCATGCATTTAATAGCCATTACTTTACGGACATGTGTTCACATTCGCATGTCGGATGCAGAACGAAAGTGTTCCGATTCCGAATTTTGAATGGTCAGTTTCACTTGTCCAGACCCCTTAGGCCAGGGACTCAATTCATATATAAGACTAAGAGGTTTTGATTTGTCGATGTTATTTCACGGTTCCGCGTTAATTCTGTTGTAAAATTGTTTGCCTTATAGCCTGCGTAGCCTTAGTTTTCGGTACGGTATAGATGGATTGCAATACGCGTCATTGACCGCCATCTTTGATGTGAAACAATGGAAAAGTGCACGCGTTATACGCACGACTCTCAGCCAATGATAGCATTCACGCGTGCATAATTCATCAAAGATGGCGGCCAATGACGTCTATTGCAATCCATCTATATATTGGTTTGTTTTTCTACTGTGCAATAAATCACTTGATTTGTCACTAAAAAGCGATGGTCGATTTCAACATTTACACATTCTTTAAAAATAACATCTCCCCTGATGATTATGGGTGCCATTTGTTCGTATTGGTTAATGTATGTAGCAATAATTAAGCATGTATACTAGAACTGCTATAGTTATCATTCATGGTTTATTAAAATTCGAACTTGTTGCCAGAGGCAAAAAAATGCACCGAATTGTACATATACAATTGTTCAAAACTACTGTTGCTCTGGAGACATGGAGATGCTGATGGCCAACTTGTCTGTAATTGGCTGCTACATACATAACATGTAAATTAAACATGTCTTTGTTAAAAACAAGGCCCCCACTGTTACTGGGGACGCTGACCCACTTGTTTGTAATTAGCTACTACATAACATGTAAATTAGACATGTGATTTGTTAAAACTACTGTTATATACTGGGGACGCACCGACCCACTTGTTTGTAATTGGCTGCTACATAAAATTTAAATTAGATTTGTTAATACTACTGTTACTGGGGAAGCCGACCCACTTGTTGGTAATTGGCTGCTACATAAAACGTAAATTTAGACATGAGATTTGTTAAAACTACTGTTACTGGGGACGCACCGACCCACTTGTTTGTAATTGGCTGCTACATAAAATTTAAATTAGACATGTGATTTGTTAAAACTACTGTTACTGGGGAAGCCGACCCGCTTGTTTGTAATTGGCTGCTACATAAAATGTAAATTAGACATGTGATTTGTTAAAACTACTGTTACCGGGGACGCAGACCAACTAATTGTTTGTAATTGGCTAAATATAGTTTTGATTGTGGCACAGTTTGAGAGCTCCTATTGGATAATAGTCACGTGTGACAATTATTTACCATCTCCACCTTTATAAAATGGACCAGCACAGCCAGAGCTGATCAGTCGATTCATTGCATCTAAGCCTGGTAGGTATAAGGCATTGGTCAATGCCACTAAACTGATCCACCGAATATTCAATAATAACTTGGATACGGTGACCCGAGGATTAGAGGTCTTAATATACATGCTCAACAAAGTCAGGATAATATGCGGGCATCAGCCTAACTGACTTGAGAGCTTCTAGGTACAGATACCCCAATGTCCAAACTGAAACATCAAATTTGTCACTTTACACGTGTTTACAATATTTTGTCCATCTCCAAGAAAAATACCTAAAAGTTGAGTTTCTCTTTAATTTGCAAGTATGTATATAAAAGGCCCCTTCTCAATGTATTTTAGTTGTTCTATTCACTGCCGGTCAAATTAGCCCACAGGCAGCCGATTATCTTAAATCAATATTTAGGCTAGTATTACTTGAAACAAAAACCCTTGCCGACGATGTACAGTCAGATTCAGTTTATTATCTACAAGAGGGAGGAGCATCACTGAAAGACGGCAATACAGACTCAAAAGATTTGTGGTATTAAAATTTTCTAGAAGTCCCGCGTACATTGTATCAGGAAATTTTCCAGTAAAATTGGGCGATTGATATGAATCAGAAGTGCTAAGGAAGTGTTTCATTTTCTCTGTATTTAGCAACACGGAGGCTTGATTTTTCGACCCCAAAACGCCAAAAGCTCAGAGCTCTCAGGGGGGCTCGCCCCCTGTACCCTTATTTTAAAAAAATCAGAAACAAAATAATTAAAACATTTCATAACCTGTCAATATAACCACAAATGTTGCCTTGCTTTTTAAAACTAAACGGTGCAAGAAAATCCCAAAGCCTTGTCACACACACACGGCAACCGTATATTGAGAGGCAACCAGCCCTCACTGAGTGCAAACGAAGCAATCCAGTCGTACAAAAGACATCTTCGTTTATTTTTCATCGTCTCCAGGATTATGTTGAAAGTGAGGTAACTCTCCTTTATTGTGGAGAGTGCATGCCTTATAGGGTGTGTACAACATCGGAAATTATCAAAACCCGTATTATATTTTTTTTACTGTTTTCAAGTATTGGATTTAATCACCAGTGATTGTTTTACTCATTTCCTAAAAACTATAGCATTTCAAGCAAAAATATTTCGAGGAAAGTTAAGTTTTCCACCATGACAATCTAAGTAATGTGCAAACCTGTACATGTTGGTGACAAGCTAGTCGTAGTAGTTTTGTTCTTGTGTACACTATTTGAAGGGCTGTCAGTGTCATGCGGCACTCAGGTTCCTTGATGAGCCTGCTCAGTGTAATAATATGGACTATATCATTATGTGCGTAAGCTCACAGTGAGTAACACGCCCTGGAACTGTTTTATTGTGAGTTACTTTATGATGAACCAGAATGAATAAAGAACCGCTCGACTGAACCATGGAGCCTCCATGACTGAACTAGCTGAGATTTAACAAGGAATATCAGCCTCATATCATTTCAAATGGTCTCATAACTTTACACTCAGCAGAGAAAGTGCTTAGTGCCATATTCTTCCGGTATAATTGCGATATTCCCGTGTAGATGCCCGAGCCCTAGCCCTATATAGGACTCTTCCTCTGTGCTAGCCTGATCCCCAAAAGTTGAGACTAGCTCTTTAGTTTTGCATGTAGTGGTGCCCGGACCATGGGCTCTGGATATGTGAAACTGACCACTCAAGACTTGGAGTAAATCCATTGATTAAGTGCTTTAAAATGTTTGGTAGAATTGCTGTACGTCAAAATAGTAATTTTTTCAAAAATAACAAAAAACCCACTAAAACCTCATTGGCCAGGTCAAGCTTAGGTGACCAAGTGTGTTCCTTAAACCATGGAGGAAGCTCAGTGAACCTTCCCTTTCAATTCTGTATAAAGTGGTGCCCGGCCCGGCCCGGCCCATGGGGTCTGGACACTGACCACTCAAGACTTTGAGTATATCCATTGATAAAGTGCTTAACAATGTACGGTAGGATTGTTGTACGTCAAAATAGTAATCTTTCAATAATTAATAAAAATTAATAAAACCCCATGGGCCGGGTCAAGGTAACCATGGGTGTTTTCCTTGAACCTTCCTCTTCAATTCTGTATGTAGTGGTGCCCGGCCCATGGGGTCTGGACATGTGAAACTGACCATTCAAAATTCGGAATCGGAACACTTTCGTTCTGCATCCGACATGCGAATGTGAACACACGTAAAGTAATGGCTATTAAATGCATGCATCACTCAATCAGCGCGTTAAAACTTTTGTGGGGAAAAAAAACAAATTTCAATAATTAATAAAAAATACTAAAACCCCATGGGCCGGGTCAAGGTAACCATGGGTGTTTTCCTTGAACCTTCCTCTTCAATTCTGTATGTAGTGGTGCCCGGCCCATGGGGTCTGGACATGTGAAACTGACCACTCAAGACTTTGAGTAAATCCATTGATAAAGTGCTTAACAGTGTACGGTAGGATTGTTGTACGTCAAAATAGTAATCTTTCAATAATTAATAAAAATTACTAAAACCCCATGGGCCGGGTCAAGGTAACCATGGGTGTTTTCCTTGAACCTTCCTCTTCAATTCTGTATGTAGTGGTGCCCGGCCCATGGGGTCTGGACATGTGAAACTGACCACTCAAGACTTGGAATCGGAACACTTTCGTTCTGCATCCGACATGCGAATGTGAACACACGTAAAGTAATGGCTATTAAATGCATGCATCACTCAATCAGCGCGTTAAAACTTTTGTGGGGAAAAAAAACAAATTTCAAAAAAAAAAAAAAAATACTAAAACCCCATGGGCCGGGTCAAGGTAACCATGGGTGTTTTCCTTGAACCTTCCTCTTCAATTCTGTATGTAGTGGTGCCCGGCCCATGGGGTCTGGACATGTGAAACTGACCACTCAAGACTTGGAATCGGAACACTTTCGTTCTGCATCCGACATGCGAATGTGAACACACGTAAAGTAATGGCTATTAAATGCATGCATCACTCAATCAGCGCGTTAAAACTTTTGTGGGGAAAAAAAACAAATTTCAAAAATAAAAAAAAAATACTAAAACCCCATGGGCCGGGTCAAGGTAACCATGGGTGTTTTCCTTGAACCTTCCTCTTCAATTCTGTATGTAGTGGTGCCCGGCCCATGGGGTCTGGACATGTGAAACTGACCACTCAAGACTTTGAGTAAATCCATTGATAAAGTGCTTAACAATGTACGGTAGGATTGTTGTACGTCAAAATAGTAATCTTTCAATAATTAATAAAAATTACTAAAACCCCATGGGCCGGGTCAAGGTAATCATGGGTGTTTTCCTTGAACCTTCCTCTTCAATTCTGTATGTAGTGGTGCCCGGCCCATGGGGTCTGGACATGTGAAACTGACCATTCAAAACTCGGAATCGGAACACTTTCGTTCTGCATCATGCGAATATGAAAACACGTAAAGTAATGGCTAATGCATGCATCGTGGTCTTGATGTATAGTGCTCCATTGGTTTTGTGCGTAAATGAAATCTGAATGTCAAACGAGTAACTGATCCGTGTTTGACATTCGAATGTCCAATGTCGAACGTCGAACGTGAAACCAACTTCACACCGGTCCAGTATACAACAATGCCCAGTACATGATTTACTTTCAATAATCAAAGCTTTGAAATAAACTTGAACGACATTTAAACTGTTTAGGTAGCAGTACATGTACAAGTGCCAAGAGGATTACCCTATAAATGGTAGTGATCACTAACCGTTTGATTCAAATGCTTTATACACACATATACCTACAGTGCTCTGTAATACGATACTTTTGACCTGGCCCAATATACTACTCCCTATGTACTTGCATAGAGGTTCAGTCAGCAGTGCTAGAGTGCCCACTGTTAGCATGACCTGTGACCTGGCCCCAAGGACGATACACACTGTTGTGATATAATAGGGTTGGGTGGTATTGCATACATGTACATACATGGGGCTAGCAACTCAGTTCGTGTAAGCAACTTTATGATACACATTTCAATGTGAACAATTCAATAATGAAACAGTTAAATAAGGTGATTTTTAAAACGGTTAATACAGTTATGTGCACGACCTTGCTGCCGGCGCACACACGCATGTTGTTATGGAAAATTGGGATACGGGGTTTGGATCCCAGACCGTGGCATTTGTACCCGGCATGCAATGGTAAAAATGTTATATCCACGTTCAAATAAAAGTAATAAGCACACACATAATACAAATAACAGGAATTTAAACTAAGTGTAAATATTTTAAACAAAAATTGAATTTACAATAATATATATATTTATTATAAGGAAAATGTAACAATAAAATTTAAACCTATTTGTTTAATTATCAGTGCTTGAAGTTATGTCACAGTGTGCCCACACTCATGGATTGAAAGACAATCACACTGCCCGCACGCACTATGTTCACACTGTGGGCCAGGATCGAGAGGAATATTTGAAAATATTGCAGTGTGTTCACACTGCGTTGACAGACAATTCAGTGATCCACACTGATGTGTTCACACTCTGGGCCAGGAGAGCATTTGAAAATATCACAGTGTGTTCACACTGTGGATTGACAGACAACCACACTGTTATTAAGTGTGCCCACACTGTGTTCACACTGTGGGTCAGGAGATGAATATTTGAAAATGTCACAGTGTGTTCACACTGTGGATTGACAGACAATCACACTGTCATAGAGTGTGCCCACACCGTGTTCACACTGTGGGCCAGAAGAGGAAAATTTGCAAATGTCACAGACGGTGTGTTCACACTGTGAGTTAACAGACAATCAGTGTGCCCACACTGTGTTCACACTGTGGGCCAAAAGAAGGAATATTTGAAAATGTCACAGTGTGTTCACACTGTGGATTGACAGACAACCACACTGTTATTAAGTGTGCCCACACTGTGTTCACACTGTGGGCCAGGAGAGGAATATTTGAAAATGTCACAGTGTGTTCACACTGTGGATTGACAGACAATCACACTGTCATAGAGTGTGCCCACACCGTGTTCACACTGTGGGCCAGAAGAGGAAAATTTGCAAATGTCACAGTGTGTTCACACTGTGAGTTAACAGAGACAATCAGTGTGCCCACACTGTGTTCACACTGTGGGCCAAAAGAAGGAATATTTGAAAATGTCACAGTGTGTTCACACTGTGGATTGATAGAAAACCACACTGTCATAAAATGTGCCCACACTGTGTTCACACTGTGGGCCGGGAGAGTAACATCACACTAAAAAAAAACCAGTGTATTCACACAGTAGATGACTGGCAAACACTGTGTTCACACTGTGACGTAATATTAAAATATTAACCACACTGTGTTCACAGTGTGACCACAGGGTCAAAATCACAGTGTGGAGCATTTATTTGTGGAAACACTGTGTTCACACTGTGACAAATCACACTATGACGCTTCCACACTGTGGTATTACTGTGTACACCCTGTGTTCACAGTGTTCACACTATGATCACAGTGTGAACACACTGTGGTGACGATGTGACATTTTCCTAAGGGTATGACCGATACTTTTATGACAACATGATTGAACGTGTTGTATGGGGTAGTTTAAAGGGGTATGATTCAGAGTAGGATACGAATGGTTGTTGGTTTTAATTCTACCAATCAAAAATGACTAGAATAACGTATTGTCGTCTAGTTACTGAATCAAGACTTATTGATGTGTGCACTTCATAATAATAGACTTGAAACGAATGTTTGTATATGGGAGATGTTGGCTGTTTCCAGCTTGGTGTTTAATTCCCCTTGTGGGAGTTTGCAGAGTTCTCTTGATTAAGATCAAAGAACTGCGTGGATATTGGTTGAAACCTTTGTTCTTACCCTTCAGATCTACACGATGACTGTCATGTCACATTTCGGTATTCTGTAACAAGCCATATTTGGAATCATAGTCTTGGATTACACTCTTGAAAACTCCCGGGCCAGAATTAACCTGTAATTCCGGGGCAGGCTGACCCGGAAATGGGTTTAGAAAAATTAAAAAAAATAAATAAAGAAAAAACCAACAACAATAACTCGGATTCTGCGTCGGATATTTTCTGTGTCATGTTGATAGATTCCGGACCATACTGACCCTGAAATGGGTTAGGCCTCACGGGATCCGGATCCGGGTCAGTTCTGACCAGGAACATTTTAGAGTCAATCATAGAGCTGCTTAAGCAGAAAATATTGCTTAACAATTGTCTGCTAAGCAGAAATGAGCAGGATACCAGTCACAAATTGTACATGTGACATGGTAGTTTGGCTGGTAACCTGATTCTGGCAAGCAAAATGTTGTTGTGCTTAGCTACTTTTTGTGCTTAAAGCAGCTCTATGAAATTGGGTCCTGATACCATTCAGACGTGAGAATGTTATGGTTATTATTGACAGTCGTGATACTACATAACTTAAAGACAAGTATACACCATGCGCAGGAAATTTAAGCCGGGAATCTTAATACATTTCTGAAGATAAATAATCAATAAATAAAAGATCATAACTACTTTAGCTGTTAATCAGTTTCTGGTAATCAAAGTTGCTTAGCCAATTTTAGCCCTGAAAATCCAAGTCTCGGACCGAGACTAAAGGGACTCGATTGTAAGGACTTTGCCCTTTAATCACGTTTAAACCATTGTACAATAGTCAGGCACCTTTAGTTAATTAGTGTATCTGTTAATGCTATGGAACGAGGGGAACATGACAAAATGGTAGAGAAATGTTATTATTATAGACCTTTCTTTTGTTGATAAACAAAGTGCGCCGGTTGGCATGGACGGCCGAATGTTAGCAAAACATTCAATCGTGTTAAAAAATGTTGTGACCAAATTCAACATTTTCTGTAAAGATTCATGAACGAAAACACCTTCCATGATTGGTTGATTTGTTTCCAACAAATTCAACACTATTTTTGAATATTTGTGTAACACTGCTACAAACTGTGGCAATCTGTTTTTGATTTGCAGTTATGGCTTTCCATACTTTTCCAAACTGGGTTGGCAAAAACTCGGTAGGGTCATACTTTGGTAATGAACCTAAAAAAACATTGTGTAGTTTATATCTGAAAGCCTCCTTGAAAGATGGTAATGGTGGTCTAGTAGCATCCTGCGGAATTATTTCGCCTGAAATGCCCACGTTGATTAGAAGTCAATACAAATTTGAATTTCCCAAAAAACTCGCCTCGGAGATTCAAGTTTTCTTGGGGTCCGTTTGTGAATGCTGCAGCCAGACATGCGGTTGGTACCCGCTGTCACTTCGCTAATTGTGGATGAATTCAACGTTCTTTATGAAAATACCGGGAATTTTGTTGGTGATTGTCTAACAAGTATAGACACTCAGCTGAAACTTTCACAGGTGACTTTTATTGTGTATTTTCTTGATAATTTAGCCAAATCAGCACTACTTTGACAAAAAACAATCTCTGACCCTACCTTTATATGTTTTACAGTGTAGAATGTATGCAATTCATAGTGTGTCTGTATGAACACGAAATACTATAAAACATCCATCACAGACGAACGATTTATGTATCCTTGCATACAATTAGTCAGCCATTTTCTCCACTCGTTGCTATGACGACCATAACTGGAACCATTTTAAGCCTAATAAAAACAACAAACTGCTTTTCCATGACCTGAGAACGAGGGTTTACTGTGACCTTGGTTTTTTCATTATGAGGGGCGTTCTTTGTTATTCTAATAGTTTAATGAAAAGAAGAGCTTCACACATGCATTGAAATTAAATGTTATAACAATACGAACAAGGCCTATAGCAGTACAACAGTCTCGTTGGGGGCCTAGGCCTACACGTATACTTTAAGTTACTTTATTTTAACACTACATGAGATGCTCATGGGCAAAATATATTTGTTGAAGCTATTGAGATTCGAAGAAACGTGTTTCAAAATCAATTTATCTGGGAAAAACACAACCCTTTCAGTCAATGTTTGTGTGTTTGAGCTTTTTGTTTACCGGGACTGATATCAATGACTTAATAGATTGGTGTTTTTTTCTCAAGTAATATGCTGGTTTAAAGGCAGAATTATAGAGACAGTTACAATAACATGTAAAAGTTTCAGCCTAATAAAGCGTTCCTTTGTTGTGAAAACAGGCAAAAAAAATTGTAACGGTATTTTCATGAAAACGTTTGAATCCATCAATTTTTAGCGAGGTGACAGAGGGTACCAACTGTATATCTGGCCGCAGCATTTGCGAACGGACACCAACCCTCAGGAATCTCAGAAACGATTTATGCGAATCTTTCGACGTACCGTTTTTGATTTCGACGGGGCACTTCGAATTCAGACGGAATTATTTCACAGAATGCTTACTACCGTTACCATCTTTTAAAAAAAGTAGGCTTTCGTAAACAAATTACACAATTTGTTTTCGGATGAGCAGGATACCAGTTACAAATGGTACATACAACTTGGCATTTTGGCTGGTAACCATGTTCTGGTAAGCATACTTTTTGTGCCAAGCTACCTTTTGTGCTCAAGCAAGCAGCTCTATGAAATTAGGCCAAGGCTGGCGATAATACAGTTGGCATGCCACAAGTTGTATTTTTTTTTAAAGCATGAGCTTTCCTGAAGAAGACAACATGTCTGAGAATTTTAAAAGAATTGGAATCGGTACCTGCCAGCTCAATTGTTTTTGCACCGGAACACAATTTCACAACTCTTCTATTTTCCTGATAAAAAAAGTTGCTTTGTAAAGAAAATCAGATTTGCAACTGGTATATCCAACTGCAATGCTAATCTCTGTGTTTTAATTGAAGAGCTCGATTAATGACACATTCTTCAGTTACATTGTCGATGTCACTATCAGTTACTCTCTACCTCATATCATAGCTTTAGAATATAAATTACGGTAAGTCTTGAGGGTATGGCATCAGCTTTAGGTCCGAACCGGATCTTCATCCGAGGAATAGAAAAAAGAAATACAAAACAAAACACATTCATTAAAAAAATAATAATAATGGTGCTTTAGAATATATTGTGTAATAGTAAGATCAGTTCCTTGGTCGACTTGAAAACTGAAACACTATCTCATAAAATGATAATTCGAAATCTTGTGCACGACACTGTACATAGTAAAATGCTATCGTTATTAAATTATTGACTGAATATAGGCTTACAAATATGGTAAAACTGAATTACTTGCAATGGGGCAGGTTCAAAAGAATAACGAGAGGGGATATAGAAACGCATGCAGAACGGTTTGGGCTTCGTCCGAGACGGATACCGTCGGTTGAACGAGTCGGCGCCGAAGCGTATAGAACGGAAACATATTATTCAGCTCACAGTTATAGTCTTATAGGGTGTGTACAACCACAGAGAAAGGACCTCTATGGTACAACATTGGTAAGATTTAAAATATGAATGTTCATATATTTGCACATAACTTACATGGTATAAAGATGGTTATATTGGAAAACTTTCCTTGAAATGGTTTTGCTTGAAATGCTATTCATTTTAGGAAATGAGTAAAACAATTAGTCTTTATCACTGGTGATAAAATCCGATGTTTGAAAACAGTGAAATCATATAATGGGGTTTTCACTGTTTTCTCATGACTCCGAAGACCGATTTAGCTTAAACTTTCACAGGTTTGTTATTTCATGTATATGTTGGGTCACTAACAATCCTGTAAACAAGTTAGGCTCAATTGGTCATCGAAGTTGCAAAAAGATAATGAAAGAAAAACACCCTTGGTACACAGAATTGTGTGCTTTCAGATACCTGAGAAACCAGATTCAAATTTTGGTGAGGAAAATTACCTCCTTCTCTATAACTACATTTCATCAAAGGGGGTCGTTTCTAAAAATGTTTTATACTATTATCAACAGCTCTCTAGTGCTCTTCATCAAGGATTTTTGGGGTCATTAATATTTTGAGTAATTAATAGTACACCCTGCCTTTAATATGGAACATATAGTACAGAGTCTGACTGATTATTCCTATGCTACATTTGCAGTTCACCTGCATGTCTAATTGCTAAGCGTACGTTTAATGAGTTAACTAGTGTATGCATAATGGTGAAACATGATAACTAGGGTACACAGACGTACACGAGAGCAGGTGCCGTTCTAGCTGCATGGTTCCTCCATGGTTTAATCATAGTGAAGCCTTTAGTGACTAGAAATACACGTGTGTGATTCCATTAGGAGGAAAATTTCGGCCCCAGACTGTATGGATTTTCCCACGAGTGAAACACGGTGAAAGGTGTTGGTAATGCGGCCCTTTAAAGCCGCCGCAAATCAACTATACGTGGAACTACAATCGATAGTGTCCTTCTTACGCCACAAAGGGTACACCGAATTATAATGATAGCCGTATACGGAGGCCGTCAGTGTTAAATTAGGCCAATCCATTCCGTTCAAAAAATGTGTACAAATTGTTGAGCTGATATGTATTGTTTAATACTTTTATCACAAATTGTTCTGTGATCGATTCTTTTTAGCATTCCTGTTAATCTGTTAAGGAATTTCGATTATCAAATTGCATTGAACAAAGATATTAAAGTTTTCATCGTTTTTCTCTGCTGCTGGCTCCGTCTTTGGCTTTGGCTTCTTCCGCCATTTTGAAAACCACACCATTTTCAGATTGGCTTAAGCAGAGAGTATTGCCTAAATGTTTTCTGCTGGACAACAAAATGCAGGATACCAGGCACAGATTGTACACTGTCATGGTATTTTGGAAGGTAACCTTATTCTGATATTCTGATAAGCATATTTATATTGTGTTTAGCTACAACATTTTATGCTTAGTTGGTCTATGAAATTGGGCCCTGGATATACATATAGAGACCCGTTTCCGAATGTACGGCTTCGGGTAGCGGCTGCTACGGCGGGAACACCAACAAGTCCTATTCTTCAACATTGTCGTTGTTGCCTTTAATAGCCAAAGCCGCTTGATTCAGACGCGGGTTAAGTTTGATCCAACATTGGACTCAAATCAGGCTGCGGCTGTTGCTCCTTAAGCAGCTCTATGAAATTGAGCCCGGGACCCAACTTATTCCCTTCACTCTTTCATTATCATTCTCCGATCAAGAAGGTACAGTACTTCTCTTTGTACTCCACACAAACCGATTCAGACTATCTTTTTTCACCCAGTGCTATTCATCCTTTTAACTCACGTTTTGTATAAAGGTAACTTAGTTTTTGCTTTTTTAAATCAGTGTTGGAAATTTTGTAAAAATATTTCTCTCATAAAAGACCCCAGTAATTTTTTTTACATTTTTGTTTGCGTTAGTTTTGAATTGTGTATGGAATTTGTAATGATTGTCTTTTAGTCAGTACCAGTATTGAACTTGAATGTTTAAGTGCACACCGGGAAATAAAATTTCACTTTTTACTTGTAAACTGTGATGAAAAAAAAAAAAAAAAAATTTTGAATTGAATTGAAATTTAAAAAATGTTTTCCCGCGTCACGTTCGCTGGTAGCCGATATTATATTAGCCGTTTGTAACATTTGAGATCACAGTCATTCCCAACTGAGTCTGGATACCAATCGAATTCAAAACCATGTTCTGTAAATCCGTTAAATGTGATCAATTTCTTAAAGCACAAAGCAAAAAGTGATGTCACAATACAAATCACCTTTAGTGATAAAGACAATTCAACCTATAAGATGAAGCTCAGTGCTTTGCGAAGTCGAGCTCCTGGCCTCTTAACCAAACTTTTGTCAAATAATTTCCTTTGCTTGAAAATGTATAACACTTGAGTTTCCTTTCAGAAAAAGAGGAGTATTGCTTAGTGCCTAAACGAAGACACATAATGCTTCTTTAAAACGTAAGACGATATTGAAATTTAACTCCAGCGTTGACACAATAATTTTAGACATTCAAGTGCCAATGATAATCGGGTGACTGAGGAGTCGAACGTGACTCGTGTATCGACCGCACACGTGCACGTCTTGTCAGTCGCATTCCAAACAATTCTGAAGAATTAGTACAGCATTTGGACACAGAAAAACATGCAGCGCGAGGCCATGCAGTACAAGACGTTCATCAAGAATTGCATTTGTGCAGCTTCGTAGGAGTTACTTTTAAGCGATCACATTATATCGCCATTCCATAGAAACTCACGCCAAATGATTCTTGCAACTCCAAGTCGTAATCTTCGATCGACAACAAAACTTTTTCTAACTGTTCCTAAAGCAACCGCATCCTATGGCGATTGTTCTTTTTCAGTAACCGCTCCCAACTTCTCGAACTCTTACCCTTCAAATATCTCTAAGACAATTTCAAAGCATGCTTAAAACACATTTGCTAGAAATTGCCTATGACTGACTCTGTATATTGAATGTGTTTATCCACTTGTTTTTTTTATGTAGTTAGTGTGAAAACCCCTAATGTGCTCTTCATTACATCGATTCCATGCCACTGTATACTTTGATTACCTTGTAATGCTTTCATTAAAAACAATTTCCAGCGCCTCGGAATATGTTTGGTTATTATTAGATGGTGCTTTACAAATGTTGTACTTTTATTAAATGTTTTTAACATTAAAAATGCATCCCCCCAATATGTTGGCTGGTATCCTCTTGATGACGTCACGATCTTCGTTGCCCCTCCGCGTGAACCAAACCGGCCCTTAGTCATGATCTTATCGATGTGCTGTGCATCAGTGAAAGATAACTAGGTTACCTCACTTCAAGATTGAGAACCAAAGCCAATTTTCCTAAAAGACTTTAATATGTCATCCACCTTTAAACTTCATGCACTCGAGCTTCGCCTCTGGATATTTTAAAGCCTTGTTTAAGAAGTGGACTTTTTATGTTTGGCCAATAGAGAGTCCAATTACAATTAATACTGGACTTTAGGAATGATCTGATCTAAGGCCGTGTCCGAAATGGCGGCTACAGCTACGGCTACGGCTAGATTTCCGCGTCATCGTGCATTGAAGTATAGGACGTCCTTAGCAACACCCTTAGCAACAGCCGTAGCCGTAGCCGTAGCCGCCAATTCGGATACGGCCTAAGTCAACACAAGGATGGTTTGTATGTTGATCCATGAGATTATTAATTAAACTTTATACATTGACGTCACCAAGCCGCCATCTTAGAGGTAAACTGATGATGAAACAATGGAAACGCGCTGATTTGTACGCGCGGCGCACAGGACTGGCCAATGAACATCTTCCTTTTGACCTCTAGGTGAGGGCGCCCTACTCAAATGACGTCATGTGCATAAGGTCTATTGAAACGTCCCAATCACACTCAACTTGATTGAGCTAGTTTGATGTCGTGCTTGGCTTTTAACCACGGGCCGTGTTTTACGGAAAAGATAATTTAAGTTCATGAAATATTGTCTGGTTCTTGCACAAAATGAGGCCATTACGCACAAATACAGAGCGCTTCATGCGATAATTCTTGCCAAATTCCAGTCATCTTTTTGACTGTAGACTCCAACGATATTTTTTTTCAGCGAGGCGTCTTATTGATTTATTGAAGACTTTAAACTTGGGTCATGCAATGCTTTTTGTATACAATAGTTTTGTTTACGCCGAGGGTACAAGCACGTGGCAATGCAATTAATTCAAATTTGCACACGGCAGTAGTCTAGGTAATTAAGATAGACAGGCAGCAGTCCTTTCATTACAGCGCCACCCGGTTTGTTCCCGCCCATGAAGGTTCAATAAATGATTGCAGTCTACACGTGACTTTAATGCAAATCAGCTCATCAAACCTCTCGCGTGTAATGTGTCTCCTCAAGAAAATGGCACATATTTCACTCATTGAAACAAGGAGGCCAACATAAGGGGACTGTCTCGTTATACGGGGGAACGTCTGCGGTGATTTCGCTCATACAAAATCATAGGAATGACACCAGGGCAAAATAAGAAAGTGAAATTTGCTCATCTCTCAAACATGACCATATACTGACTGCACTGTATACAATCTTAACTGTCTAAGAAAATCTACAATTCAAATTGTATTGCAAGTATGTTGTTCTCTGCAAAACACTCCCCTCACCCCTCCACACAGACACAAAATTGGTTGTCACTTCATATTTCCCTCTCCCTCTGGAATGGATAATATTAATATTTCACGGACTAAGTATTATTGTCTCTATATATCCACAATTCAACAGCCGCCGTGTGGTGATTTACTTTATGTGTTTATTTCATGATAGTGTTTTTCCTGTGTCACTTTGTAGGAGTGTTTATGTTTGAATGGGTCAACATATGCGCTATGTTTCAATTAATACAACTCCCATTCTTTAACTCCGAGTTATACAAGGGGGGGGGGTGTGTGTCCGAGGGTCCACTCCACAAGCTTCAGCATTCAAATTACCAGACTATACTGGATTTTCTTATAACAAAGTTGATTGTCTTAAAGGCACTGTACACGTTTGGTAATTACTCAAAATATATATTAGCATAAAAACTTACTTGGTAACGAGCAACGGAGAGCTGTTGATAGTATACAACATTGTGAGAAACGACTCCCTCTGAAGTAACGTAGTTTTTGAGAAAGAGGTAATTTCTCACTAAAATAATAAAAGACTTCTGGCCAGAAGCCTTTTATTCCTATCTGAAAGCACACTAATTTGTACAACAAGGGTGTTTTTTCTTTCATCATTTTCTTGCAACTTCAATGACCAATTGAGTCCAAATTTTCACAGGCTTGTTATTTTATGCATATGTTGGGATACACCAAGTGAGAATACTGGTCTTTGACAATTACCAAACGTGTTCAGTGCCTTTAACTGTCCTATAAAGTGAAACACTGTTGTTGATTAACAGCGGGTACTTCACGGCAACTGGACGTTACTCCCAGATATGTAGACGTGTTAATACCGTCTAAAGATTACCATTATGAAAGTTGTTTACTAAATTCATGTACAAACAGGCCCCCAAAATCCGGAGTGGAAGGAAATTTGGTGCACTTGTCCATGTTGCCGCCATACCTTTGACTGTAAGAGTAAAGCTGCTTATTATATGGGACCGATTTAGAGTCACTCTATCTAATAAAAACATTCTGGTTTTCTGGTTGACCCACACCCCTCCCCGCCAGCTAATGTAAATCAGCTTATATGTTCCCAACAACGTTGGATTTACCCCGGCCCTTGGGTTATTATGCATTAATGAAATCAGTCCAACTTTAGTATCCGTCTTTCCCCTCGTCACTCCCCCAAGCTTCAGTCTACGTTGACACAATTCCGCCGAGTTGAAAAAAACCCCACACACACAAAAAACTACCGTACGGAGTGCAGTCGGACCGCATGCCCATGAGTGTTTTTAGATTACATCTGGCGAATACATTGTTTATAGGATCAAAAGAAGTATCAACAAATGTGTCAATATTGTCCTTGGGTACAAGACAGACGAATGTATTCAATAAATTTCATGAGTTTAAGTTCTTCAAATACATACTTACAATTATGTGTTCACCGCGGGGACGTTGGTGAAATATCGTTCAGGGTCGGAATGATGGTATTTATTTATATCAAAAAGGAAGCAACGAAGATGTTAACGATGTTTTTTTTATTATGTCAATCCCTTTCGAATATCACATACGATTTACGTCTGTAAAAAAAGTATTGACTTAATTTGCCTTTCAATTTTCTTGTGCAAATGTTACATAAACTCATATAAATATTTCTTCAAATCCAAAATATGAACATCTCGATAAATGCCAGAGGTCTTTTAATGATTTAAGACAGATTTAAAAAGTATGTATGTATGTATGTATCTTTCATTTTGTTATTTTTAATGAGTCTATTTTGGATGTTAAGTGTAATCTAATACACAACTTCTATACTGTTTTTCCCCTTTAATAAGAATTTCAACCTCGGTAATTGCTGTTTTCATTCTATTATTATATCAACGTTGCGTGAACACATTTTATTGTTCACGACCATGTGGGGGTAGGCCAAGTTATTTTTTGCCACACGCAGGTGCTCAATGTGGACTAAATTGGTTTCGAATAAAGATCTTGCAGTTGATTTTGCCCCGTTGCTGTAAGACTTCCATCACGTGGACACACAGGCGTTAAGTTACAAGCTAAGTAATTGTCAATGTTTGAAGTTAAGCAGTTTCAAGTAGATAAGCAGGACCCAGCTGGTGGCTTTTATTAGAAGTTTGAAAACCACGGAGTTGCAGACGTTCGTTGAAGTGTTTGGCTGCGGGTACAAGATTATATATACTTTGAAAGTGCACGGACGGCGCTGTGTAAAAATAGTGACTTATCTTGAAATTTATAAGTGCTTTTTTAAGATGCATATTGACCTTTGAAGCACTAGGTTTATAAGTGCGGAGGCTGTGGAGGAACAGTTGTTACAGTGTGTATAGGGATGAACGTAGACTTGGATGTAAGCGCTCAATGTCCGTACACCTGTTGTGATACATGGGTACTTTTGTGGCGTCATTTTTTTTAGACGAGTCGTGGTTAATCCTAAAGGTTATTGTGTTTGCAGGCTTATAACGAGCCAACAATTTTAAAGCCGCATCATACGCATTATCGGTAACAATAGACATTAAACAAGAAATAAAAAAACCCAAATAAAAACAAACAAACAAACAAACAAACAAGACAAAAATAATACAAAGTCGCAGCTGGAGCAAAAGTCGTTGGGTTATAAATGTTTACAGGAGCAGAAACCAGAAACCGCCATGTTGGACGCAGTCGGCGCAATAGATGACGTCACTCAACACTTGTTGTTTACACAATGATCTTTCTGTGCCGAATTGTGCAAAACCCGGTGCTTTTATGATTTAATTACTGAATCCAAATAGAAGTGTGCTAAGTCATTATACGCCTCAGTACAAGGAGGTATTGTAGTGTGGCACCAGTCTAGCGTGGCACCGGGGACGTTTTTTGTGTGTTTTTTTTCATAGTGTAATCACGTTTATTGTATTTCGCCTATAATAGTGCCATAAAATTGAAATTGTTAAAGGTAACAATTAAAACAGTAGGGACATTTGAAACAGTTCATTTTTATATTGTAAATCAGCATCATACACTATGCATTAAACCCTATGCTCGCGAGCTTATTTAAGAGCATGATGTTGATTGTAAGTAATCCAAACGTGTTATGATGATCATCATAAACCCATGGGGTATACGACTAATCCCTTTGGATTGACTGACAAAAGGAAACTTCACAAAACTTGTTTTAATCACTGCTTACATTTACCCCGTTCTGTATAGAGCAATTTCCCTGAACATTTCCAAGGGGGTAATCAACAAGTCATTACATTTGCAGAAATACAACTGACATTTACACGAAACACTCGTGCGGAGCAATTATTTCCCCCGAGGGTTCGGATTAAAGGATGATGGATAGTGCTGATGTAAATACTGCGTTAACGGTCATCAGTTCCTTGCAACCTCTGTCACATAATAATATTAAACACGGGGTCGAGATATCGAGTTTGTTATTAACAGGCTGAGATGGTTAACACGCGAAACCCGCAAACGTGTTTGTTGTACACCTTTGTTTTTCTATCTTACGAATTTAAAATGTTAAATTTTTTTGAGTAAATCGGACTTCCTTCATTTTGTTGTTTCTATATATTTATACAGAATAACGCTTTCTAAATTGAGTCTTCTGAAGTTAGCCATGGCCTTGTTTATGTGACGTGAAGCATTTGACACAAATCTTATTGTGTGCTTTAATCCTGGCATTTATTACTAATTAGTTTTTTCGCTTAGGCCTAAAGCTTTAAATTTATTCATCGAATTAAACAATCTTGATATTTTTCTGCCTTCTTTCTGGGTTCTAGGATTGCTACAGAGTTTCTTCAACTGCCTTGACTTCAGTAGTTAGCATGCAGATGTTGGATGATCACGCAACAGTTTGCTGAAGGAGCTCTTTATCGAAGATACTTAATTCGGCGAAATGGCAACCGCCATGGAGCCTCTGTTAGACACCGAGGACGACCTGGACAGTCTGATGAAACCCAAATCTCCTTACGGGGAGCCTTTGGGTAAATTCCACGTCACCACGGAATGGCCGCAGCCCCTGCCGCGCTCGCGCCATGCCCGACGGCCTCGAACGGACGCGAGGTACCGCACGCAGCCGGTCACGTTCGCCGAGATACGGGAAGTGGACGAGGACTCGACTCAGGGCAGGTCACCACATGAGGGCACACCTCGGACAATCGAAGAAGACGGCCCTCAACGACTGAGAATAGAGGAGCTAAAATGTCCCGTGAAGCTAGAAGCACTGAATGCCGCCATTGAGAAAATACTGAAAAGACCCCCAGAGAAAAGCAATGATGACGAGGCCGTGGAATACTCGAGTAAAGACGCAACTGGGAATGTTTGACATCTTATTTTAAATGTCTTGATCTTTATAAGGCTCTTCACTAATAAACCTTGTTTCTGCGAAGAATGGTGCATTTCAAAAAAGAAACCTTGTTTCTGTGATAATCATCATGATGTGTTTGATTAATAGTGACCATTTTGGTATATATTTTTTGCCGTAATTGGCCATCTATACAAGGACTCCATCTTGGATTACATCACGAACGATGTTTTATTATGTCATTGTTTCGTGCATGTATAAGTTACCATATACACAGAGCTAAGTGTACTCCATCGTGACTTATCAAGCGTCAACCGTCAACTCTTTATAAGTAAAACCCCCCACAAAAAACCCCAGAAAGAAAACAATCTTCTGCCAGAGTATATTTGATTATCTTTGTCACATCACTTTTACCGGCAGCCAAAAAACAGTGTGTGTTATTTGTCGGCTGTTCGCCATGTTGTTCATGTCCTCGATCTTAATCTTTGAAACCCAAATTGAGAGAACGAGTTCACCCGAAGGGTGGATGGCTGGCTGGGTGGATGGATGGATGGAGCTCGCATATCTACAAATTTAACATTTAATGGTCAGGTTTCACAATGAGAGAGTTGTAGGTAATTCGAATGTTGATTACAGGAGGAGAAGACGCGCAGGAATGGTTCACGAATTCATCAAATGAGATGTACCTGTCAACCGGACGCATCTACAAATTTACACAAGACCATAGGACAGCCATGCCTCATTCATTTACAACCAAAACACTGGCATGTATTGAACGGAGAGATTGTGAAGTTCAGGTAACACAAGACACACTGTACAGTATCGTCGTATGGCGTTGATTTCCAGTCCTAATGCTATCCCATTGGATCTTCGTGTGTTTTCGAAATCAATGGATTCCACGCGCCGGAAATAGCAACACTTCACCGTGTTCCAGGGCATGCCGACAGACCAGACGACGTTTCAATAATAAATGCAAATTAAAAAATATATACCACAACAGTTTTCTATATTAATGAGGAATTTAAATACATTATCCAGCCATGGAACTTTAATGAACAGTGGTTCATTATTTAATCAAGAGAAGACTTTGTTGTTCTATTAATCAAGTCAACAAAATTCCTTGGAGCCGACTGGAATTTTTTTTATGACGCAATCACAAATTGTGAAATACAAATCAGCAAACTAAAAGTCAAGCTATAATCATTGCAAAATTTATTTATGGAGCACCGGTTTATAGTTGACAGGGTGGTGCATCTTCCTGCCAACACCCGACTGGCCGTAAATCATTGACATGACAATTTTTATGTTTTTCCATTCACTAAAATGACTTTGGATAGCGCCCTCTTTGGCAGTCGGTCGAAAGAAAAATGATAATGCATTCTATGTAAATAATTGTCAAAATATAAATACGTGCGCAACTCCCTATAATTAACTTTTTAACCAAGTTAACCTCTAGTTAACCATTTAACGATGTTAACCAATTAACTTACTGCAGAATAGCCTAGTCTAATCAGACGATAAATTGCACTTCAATATAATTGCAAGAACGATGTATGTACATGTACTACGTTTTGGGAATTTTGTAAAATTAATGTCATAATAAAAAAATAGATCTATTATAACAAAGTTCGGAATATTCACATAAATGAAAATGCGCCATCCACTGGGGCATTTTAAGTGGGAAGTTTCAGTTAATGATAAATAGCAACCCCTGAGCTCCATGTCAGCCCATTACCTCATTCTGCATTTTTCAACTAGAAGATCAAAATAATCATTAATTGGTTTCATTCGTATAATTGGTTTCATTCGTATAATGGGATTTGAGGTCTTGCATGGTGAGGAATCAATATATATTGGTTTTATTCGATTGAAGTATACGATGTGCATTTGCTGTCAACTTCAGTTCATAGATTAAAAAGGTGATTTTGGGTTGAACAAGGAAAAATTGACTAGAGTGGAATTTGAACCAACGACCTCCGGATTGACGTGCCGGCGCTCTACCAACTGAGCTATCTAGCCCTATGTGGCGGTCTCCCTATTTTGTCAATATCCTTGTTCGGTGGGTGCCGAATTAAAAAGGTGTTACAATAAATACATAATAGTTAATTTATTGATTAAAACCTGGTATTGAAGGATATTGTAATTTAGAATAGGGCCTTCCAATCGTCTTTTAAATGGTTTTTTATTTAATTAGGGGCAGTTAAAATTAAAGCTAGAAATAGCGATTTCTAAAGTTTTTTCTTTGTACACGTAAAATGTGGCACGTAATAGAATAATGACTTTTATAACGTTTACGCAACGATTTCCTGCAACATGATGATTTATGTGAAAGCCTTGAGTAGGGCCTATCCATAATCAGAAACAATTAGTGGTTATAAAGGTACAACGATATTTCAGAATTTGTAAATTAAAATGAATTAATACATCTCAAAACTTGATGGAGCTTTTTACTTTTGAAACTTTCTGTTTGTTAAAATTGCTATGGTGTCATTCTCACAATTATTACGTGAACCCCGCCAACGCCCACGCGAGTAACACCACATGATGAGCCTCTCCAATTGGGTCCCTTGTTGGATTTTGGGCTGTGCAATCGCAGCTGTGATTGGTCAATATCATAGAGCAGGGCACAATAGATCGGTCCATATATTAGCGAAAGAAACTGCCGAGAACTGAAAAGTGTGGCACATATTTTTGCTTTCCTATTTGACGAGTTGCAAGGTAAGTATGTTTTCTACTCCCAGACAAATTAAGAGACAAGGCTCAAAATGTTCAAAGTTGACATCTGAGTAAAAAACAACAACACGTTTTTAAAACACTGCAGTGAGGGCTGCTGTCAGCACATGCTGAATTATTAATGAGTCCCTTACACGCTGGTCAGCTCGATCCAATGATATCATAGTGTCAACAGGGGTCAGTAAAATGGTTAGGAGGAGGCAGGGCAAACTCTGCCGTTATCCTGCCGTTAGATGAAACGAAATATAAAACAAAAATTATGAATTAAGCAAACAAATAAGCTTAAATTAACCCATGCAATACCGATTCGTGAACAACAAACTAAAGAAGAAGAAAAATTGTTGAATAATGCAAAACAAACCCTCTTAACCTATGGAGAAACCTTGTCAGCGTGTGCTGACAAATAGGGGCGTTGCAACCACTCGGGTAGGCTACGGACATGTAGACGAATGAAATAGTATTACGGTCGGCTGGTCATTGTGGTTGTATGAAACGAAGCTCTCTAGTTTCCGGTGTGGAAGGAGATTCTGTCCTCCCATACGGAAAACTGGGTGCAAATTGCTTCTGATAGCGCCCTCTTTTGAATCAACTTTATTATGAGGGACAAAATCTCTATGACATGGGCTCGGGAGTCAACAAGTCCGTCAGTCATAAATGCTAGACTAAACATCAATTATTATTCAGCTTTTTTCTTGACAGACGGTTTCGCTCGTAATGGGTTTCAGGTCTATGATGAATGGTTTTATTTGATTACAATTAATGGACTCGTGTCTAAATGTTGACGTACTTGACGGCTACGTGCATTTAAACCACGCCTCTGCAACCTGTTGTATTTCTTTTGCATTCGCCGGGTTTCCTATTATATTTTTTCTGTCCTTTATCCAATGGCCATTAATGATATAGCAATGCAAATTTACCTTAATGGGACCCAAAGTTCATAATGTTTAAGCTCCCATCCATGCAATTAAGAATGAGTGACATCACGTCTGGAACACATGGCAATCGTATCAACCCCCTCCCCCCCCCCATGTACTTTAATTAATGCAGGGCGTTTGGAGTTTAATTTTGTAAGACGCCACGTGTGTGTGTTTGTTTCATGCATATCGGCGAGAAAAGTCCTACAACCTCTAGCTCAAAGTTCCCCGTACTTAGCCACCACTTTGTTATTGTGTGAATTAACTTCATTTGGGATCCCTTCCCTTACCCCTTACTCCATCTATCTCCTCTTTCTGAGCACGGGGTTGTCAGAGTCAATTAATTGGTATTCCTTAAAATTCATTAAATGTTCTTTTTCTTTTGATCTGACATATTTTAAATTCCGCAAACCGGCGGTTTGCAAATAGTTCACATATTCTTTCGCGAGATCCCGCAATTTCCTTTCTATGTCTCCAGATTCGAGTGCACAAGAAACGCCCCGTTTAACCTACTTTCAGTTATGCATAGTTACTCGCGCGCCACCCATAACTTTGGTCATGGTAATTCGTAACCCCTTTTTTTAGGCTAAGGCTTTTGTGTTTATTCATAGACACATTTGAGTAAAACAGAGTTAATGTGGAGTGTGGAAATAAGTTGTGAATGTCAGAAAGCAATGTGAGCTTCAGAGAGAGAGAGAGGACGTGCCTTGTGAGTTCGATTAAGGATCGAACTGAAGTGTAGGTTGCCAACCATACCCAACAGGCGAGTGGATACAGCCACCGTATAGGTATTGGGCCGGCCAACCAAAGTTACGGCCGAGAGCCACTTATAGTGAACCAACGTCAGATGTTGACCAATCTCTACGTCAACGGCAGCCTGAAGCCAATCTCCCCTCCAATTACCGTAAGTTTATTACGTTTTACGAAAGTTAAAAACTAAAAATAGTTTGATAAAAATGTATGCTTTAGAATGTTAGGGACAAAATCCCTCAAAATGCTAAATGCTCAGAAGTAATAGAAACATCTAAAGTTGTACGAAGTATAGTTGCGAAACTATTTATCGCTGTTAATTGATAACTCAACTGTTAGATGATCTGGTTCATTTTACTTATAGTAACAGTGATAGGAATAACTCCCTCAAGAACGTAAATGTTCAGATGTGATGGAAACGCCAACGAAATTTTATGAAGTTGAAACGATCGTAAGAAACAGCGCATTATTCTATTTTATTGTAAGTTCTGTAAGCCAGTACACGGTCAATAGAAAGTGACTGTCAGTATATGACACATAATAAGTGTCTGATGTAATTCCAAGGAAGAAACCTAAGGAATCTAACGAAAGTTTATTGAAGAACACTTACTAAATATATTTTATTTAAGCTAAATTATTTACCAGAAGTTCCTCTGTTACTAGTGTTAGTGTTGGAGTTACAACCCCAACCCAATAATTAAGGAAGCCACCATATTAATTTCAATTCTGATTATTTGTAAATATTGTAAATACCACCCAATTGTTGAATAATAATTCAGTTTGAATTTACATCTGTGTCAAGTGGATATTATTTGTGTCCGTCTTATGGTAACATACGATTATTGTCACTTGGCCTGACAGGGGTCAATTTCTTCACAAAGTGCACTCGTATAGAGGTTCACATGATTTCCAAAGGCCGCTACACGCAGTCACCGTGTTGAGCGCCCTCTATACATTATTGTCCATGCTACAGCAGACGTCCACAGCATACTACACCTTCCGTGTAATAATGTACAATCGGGTAAAAGCACAACTTTTCCCCTGAATTTCCACTCCCCTTTTCTACCCCCTCATCCCACACTTTACCCATCCCACAGTGGTTCTCTAGCTGGTCCCCTGTCTTTAGCCTTCAGCATCGATGTGTTGACATCGGATGTTTGGGCTTGTTCCCCAGAAAACTGGCTAAAGCCATTGACTCACTGATTCCTGCTGAGGGCGCCCTTCATATCGCACGTTTTTGTTTCGGGGTGTACTTCACTAAATAAATTCCCATATGGCATCCACTGCAAAATGCTCTTAAAAAATCAAAAAAACTTTTAAAATACTTAAAATTCATACAGCTTTTTACAGTAAAGAGAAAATCCATTGACTCCTAATCTGCTCAAATTGACATGGGTTTTCTCAAGTCCCGTCGAATTATTCTTCGTCCAAATAAAAAAACCAACCTACTTGAATGTGTAAATTTCCAAACGTCAGAGCATCAATTCTGAAAAAATTGCCCTGACACCTTTCAGCAAATAGAACCATTTCAGGGCCTAGACCATCCAAAATAAAAATGTGAACATTTTGAACACTGTATCCATTTTATGGCTCACAAATCTGTCTAGTCAGGGCCTACACAAATATTCATGAGGCGGGCAGACTGTTTTCCACATTGTGGTGCACTCTTTCGCTTGGTCCCAGAGCCTGAACCAAAGGCTCTAGAATGGGCTGACAAGTACTCATGCTAGTTGAAAAACTTCCCCATACCTAATATTAATAACCCGGCCACCTTTTCTTGTTTACAAAGAGTCGACCTCTGTAGATAGCTCCATGGTGTAAATCCATTGAAAATAATATCATTGTCATACTTTGCCGTATACGAAAAAAGGGCTAGATTGCAACAGGAACGATTTAATAACGGGTGTTAAAAGGGACACCTTGGGTGTTTTCACATCAAGATACCGACTAGAGAATCCAAATTAACATCATAGGGTTGACTGGAACTGTTTTGGCAGAAATTAGTTTTATTTTAACACCCCATGGTGTAAATATGTTGATTCTTTTGGGGTATCTATAATATGTAACAACACCAATTGTGTCGATTTTAACACCCGAGCTTTTGCAGTGTGCTAGGGTCGATCTAACCATTAACCATTAATTTTTTTTGCACATTTTTTTGTCCTTTTGTTTGGTAAGCAGTTTGTACGGAGCCCCTAAAGGGACACTAAAACAATATTTGAAAAGGAAAAAAAAATATATATATTTCGTTACCTCGACATATTATTTCGTTCCCCCGAAATAATATTTCGTTCCCTCGAAATATTTCGTTCCTTCAAAATAATATTTCGTTCCTTCAAAATATTAATTCGAGGGAACGAAATAATATTTCGTGGTAAACGAAATAGTATTTCGAGGGAACGAAATAGTATTTCGAGGGAACGAAATAATTTTGATTTTTTTTTTTACTTTTCACATTTTGTTTGTTCCTGTCCCTTTAGGGGCTCCGTAAGTTTGCAACAGCTAATTCTAATTTTTCAAGTTTGAAATGTGTTTGTTTTACAATTAAAGAAGGGCTAACTACGGTTTACATAGTTATAATATTATCGTGGTGCAACGTGTTGTGATTGTGCGCATTCCACCAAACAGCAGTAAAATCATTCACATCATGCATCAATCCTGCAACAACTTGTACAAGCTCATTAGCCCATGCGGTCTTCGATGAGACAGGTGGGGCCGAGCGAAGTTGCACCCTCAGCAAACTCTTGATCAGCAACAGTTGTCAGTATATGCCTAGGCCTACCATGTAGTACGTCTCAGCTTTACGTTTGTATTTCCACTTTTGTGTCAAAATGTGCAAGTCATTTGAGGAAATGCAATAAGAATACTCGTTTTTAATTCTCTGAATTCACATTACGTGGAATTGAAATCTGAACGCAGAATACTTCTCAGATTATGAAATGTTTATTCAAGCTGTATAACACTAACAATTCGTGGTTAAAGAGGAAGGAAAACGACCCGTTTAACCTCGTGATATACTCATTTTCCAATAAACAAAGTCCTCGAATGTGAATGAGGGAAAACATTACAGCTCTCTAATTTCACGTTAAAATGGTGTAAATTTCCATTGTATTTGATACCCCTCCAGTGCAAATGTTGTCAACATCAACATCTGATGACATCATTCTGAGAAAAAGAGGTCTCTAAATTTTGGCACGGGGATGTTTTGGTTCATTCCTGACTTTTGATAATAGTTAATTAAAACTGCCTTGAATTTGAGCTTTTGACTTATGAACAGCTCCTCTTTGAAATATAAAGATCCATTAGTTGTTGAAATACAATGACGTCATGCTTAACATTTTGCTTTGAAAAAGTCAGTTATGAACCAAAACCTTCCCGTACAAAAATGTAGAGAGCCATTTTTCTCAGAATGTTATCAGCTGTTTTGGAAGTTGACATATTTTGCAGTGGGAGGGTATAGAATAAAATGGCGACTTACACATGTTTTACGTGAAGTTAGAGACTTGTAATTGTTTTCCCACTCACATGAGGACTCTATCTATTAAAAAATGAGTACATCTCAAAATTGACCTGGTCTTTTCCCTTCCTCTTTGTTAGGTGATTGATTGATGTTTGGTGTTTTGGGGTTGAATTCGTGTTGTTGACAGGGTTGGTGACATTGTCCCGAACTAAACAAAAGTAAACGGGAAAGAATATCATGTGGGTCTTTTGATTGTAAACATGGGTTTATAATGTAAGCGACACCATAGTATTATTACTGAAGTCACGGAAGATAATTAATTACACATTGTCTTAACAGAAAATATGAAACTATTGTACTCATTGAAGTTATGATACATAAATTGAGCTGGAAATCAAAAGAAGAATTTTGAATTTGACACAATTACCGATAGTTGTCGCATTTTTCTAAATTTACCACCGTGTGAAAAAAGCTCACCCAAACTCAAAACCCACCAGTCCGCCACTGTTAAACAGTTTGATGTTCCAGGAGTAATCTCTGAAACAAAACGGACCTTCATTGCTTTGACAAACAGAACAAACAAACAAACAAACAAACAAACAAACCTTGATTTGATTCGATACTTTGTAGAACAATTACTGCTATATCCATTTTATTAGAATGGTATCACTATATATAGACAAAAACATTACTCCGAAAAGTATTATCGTTGTATCAATGGGACTCCCAAAAGCAAATATTATTTCATTACCTCAAAATATTATTTCATTCCCTCGAAATACTATTTCGTTACCTCGAAATGTTATTTCATTCGAGGGAAAGTATTTCGAGGGAACGAAATAGTATTTCGAGGGAACGAAATAAGTTTTACCCTTTCACATTTATTTTTACCTGTCCCCCTAGGGGCTCCGTAACAAACTGTTTCCAGGAAATTCATAAATTTAAACCACTTCCACTTTAAAGACAAACAACTTAGTTTCATTTAGACAAGTGTATGGCATAAAGAACTCAGCTACCATAAACTTTGTTTCTTTCCCTTTTTTCCTAGCTTCAATTAACCATCACCACTATAATAGACAGAATAGCCCATAAACACAAACCCTTTAAGTTAATAAATTTCTCTGTTAACTGTAAACTGTATAATACAGCCACTTTTTACTGCCACCATGTTGCCAATAAACTTTCTTTTTCATACAATATATCCCCTCATTATTTATTAATTTGTGTTCAATCTACTTCTACATCACTTGTTATGTGCTCCCCTTTCACATATTCCACAAAGTAGTGTCATGAATACATCAACAGCAACTAAAATGTACGTCCCCCAAAATGGCCCCCCATAAGTTTGCATTGCCGGTTTATAAAACCACTAATAAAAACCAAACTGCACTAACAACACTAGCTCTTGACACCACTGTTTCAAAGTACTTGACCTTATTTCCTACTTTTACATACTGTTCCTCCTAAATGCCTTACAATACCAACTGTGTCCCTTTTAAAGGTAGGCCCTATATCTTTTAAAGATTCACGTGCTGTCATAATTTTTACATATTACTATCCCTTTGTATCTTACTTATTAATATCTCCACCTTTCACTGCCATCAAATTGCCAATATCTTTATTTTTCATACAATTTGCTCCCCTTTTCATACATTCAACATACCAAGGATTACAAAACTTCAATCTTTTTCCCCAAACATTTTCCTCAGTGGTAGTTCGCCTTGATTAATTCAAAAACCACTAATTGTTATGATCACTGTTTCAATGGTTATTTCTCCTATTTACACATGTGGATCACTATGGTGTTCCATATGTGCCACTCCTTTCCGTCGCCTTTTAAATTTTGTCCGTCGCCTTTTTAATTTTTTCCGTCGCCTTTTCAATTTTTTCCGTCGCCTTTTCAATTTTGTCCGTCGCCTTTTAAATTTTGTCCGTCGCCTTTTCAATTTTTCCATCGTGGGTCCACGTGACTACCAGGTGACTATCACATGACTCCGAAGGAAATTCGACCTTTGGGAGGCATACCGCAGTTGCCAAAATGTATACGTTGCTTCATCCACAGTCGCGAGACCAGATAACTACGATAATATCCTTTTTCAGTTCCATTCTTGATTTACTAAGCAAAGCCTGTACATAGTACACGAACAACAAACTTGTGTCGTGGAACAGTATAGGGGCGCTCACTGTAGGCAGTGGTCACCGTTCATGCAACAAGGAGGTTCTCGAAAACTTCATAACTTTAGAACAAGTGTTTGACAATTAACGGAAGCGAAACTTGTTGTATACATAAAGATAACTTCGTAGGAGAACTGCGCAGTGTCGCCTTAACTTTAGGAAAGTAGCTTGAACATTGGAGGAACTGACTGGAAGATAGGATTGAGAAATCTACGTCAGGGTTTCTCAGATTGATCGATGGGAAAGCATTCCAAAGCAACAAATCATCAAAGAAACCTACACCAAACAACCGCAGACGGACTATCACATTGTTCGCGCAAGAAATCCACCAGTCATTGTGCTAAAACTTGCCATCTTTGTAGGGTAATAACTAGAAGTAAACTGGCAAAGAACTGAACTATTCATACCATACGAAGCAGGAAAGCTTTCTATTTGCATCTTAAAATAGCCATGTTTCGTCCTCTGCTGTTGTCCACGTTGTTGGTGTTGATGTTGGTCGGCCTCTCTCGGACCGTTACCGGGCAGAGAAACACCATGGCACCGTTGAAACTCGTCAATAAAGGCTACGTCAATCTACTGATTGGAATCAACGCGAGAGTGCCCGAAAATCCCGCTCTTCTAAAGAGGATTAAATTCGTGTTTACCGAAACCTCAAAGTTCCTGTACAAGGCAACCAAGTAAGTCCAACATTCATAAGTCTTTTTTCCGCAGAAGTACAGTAAGACAAACACAAGGTCAGACGGCCATGGCAGGTAAACTATACATTCTGATCCTCAAGTATGTGAAAACTTATAGACAAAGAGACCATAATTTTATTATTTGGTTAATTATATTAAAAATTGCACTATCGTTTGTCTCACCCAACAGTTTTTCCCCCTGAATAAGTATTAATTGTAGCCTGCATTTTGATTTTTATAACTCAGGATGGCTGATTCAAATCGATGACTCCCAACTCGAAAATAAAGTTTTAATAATAATCTTGCTAAAACAAAATTTATTAAAGTGGTCAGATATTGCATGAGATCGCACCACAGAGCATCTAGAATCCTAACTGTTTCGGAGCATTTAAGCGGGCCCCGGAACCGGCCCATGCCGTAAGGGCTTCGCGTTACGCGCTCGTAGGAGCCACAAATTGCATTTACCATTTGCTGCTTGGTAAATTTTCACGCCCCCCCCCGTTTGGAAAATCCTGGATCCGCCCCTGTTCATAAGGCCAAAAAAAAAAACATGTTGAGTTGCCCTCCGCGACCGACCCAAAAATGCTGAAATCTCGGGTCGGGTTTTTTTTATATTTTTTATTCCCCCCCCCCACCCCCACCCCCACCCCCACCCCCCGTTTTTTCATTTTTGATGAAACTTACACATTATCTGTGTTTAACCAATCTAAAACGAATATATTTATTCCAAATAAGCTGAAACAATTTTGCAAAGCAAAGATTTTAAAGTAAACATGCAAGAGGTCGATATTTTACGTTTTGTGTTTTGTGTGTCGCTACACTCGTAGTCGTACGCAACGTGCCCGGCCATCTACGGTACCTCGGATCGATCCCACGCAATAGCACATGACATGAACTGCCTGTTTTAATGTTTTTTGTCTTCAGAAGATATTTGTTGCACGTTTTGTGGGTTTAAATGGTATTAAATAATTTATCAATAAATATCTACTGCATTTTGTGTAACCAAAAGTCCACGGTTTTAACGACCTATGAGTCTTTTCAGTGAACAATCAGAAGTAGCGCTGCATGACTAAGGTAATTTCTCAAGGATGCACGCAATAAACAATTTGCATGTTGGGATAACTGGTGCCCTCATTTTCCATCGAACAACGCTTTAGAGAGTGTGTACCAGCGACGATTTTCTCACCTGTGATTATTTCTCACGTTTGATTGGTCCGTTATTACCTCGGTCTTGGGTGTTCGCCACAATTTCCCAGCTCTCTCGAAAAGATTGTTTTAATGTTGTTTGTCTTCAGAAGATATTTGTTGCACGTTTTGTGGGTTAAATGGTATTAAATAAGAGCGGGGTGGGGTGGGGGAGGGGGGGGGGGGGGTAATCATAATTTTTACAGATACTGCATATTTTCTGTTAATGATGCTTTGTCTTCTTCCAGCTCATTTCATTTTATTGGGCAGATGTGACCTCCTATGTCCCCGTTATAAAATTTCCTTATATTATTTCTTTCATAAATTGATTGCTTACGTTATTTAGGCCTAGGCCTATACTCATTGACTGAATAACAACAAAATATTCACAAAGACAAGCATTGTCGAATATTAGTCGTTACCTGCATTTAGTGGTATGTAGGCCTAAATACAACCAATAATTTCCGAGCAATAAAGAAATAAAGAAACAAGGCATAAAGAAAGCAAGAAATAACGACACAATGAAATAAAGGGAAAATGGACAAAAATAAAGCCTCCTCCAAACAAGCATATAAATCAAGAAATCAAAGACAGACAGAAAGGAACAAATTAATAAAGGAAAACGAAAACACACAAATCATTTTTATTTTATTTTCGTTTCCTATTTAAATCTTTAGACGTACGATGAATAAAATTTGAACAACTGCCTGGTCTGTCAAGACAAAAACAAGTTTACAAACTGTCATCAACAAAATGTGCAAAATCACACCCCTGTAATACTTAACATTATTATTGTACTATCAACCATTTACAAAATCTAGAAGAACGAAATACGGAAACAAACGCATCCACACCCGAAATAATAAAAAACACAGAATTAGTGACATAGAAACATCGAAATCAACTGTAACATAGTGACATAAAAACATTACAAAATAAACGTCAATAGATATCAAGAAACATCAGAGATAAATAATAGGCCCCCTGCAACTAAGGAAATAACGAAACTAAGACATAAACAAAATAAACAAATAAAAAGACAGACCACTGAGTCAGAAAAACACATAGGCCTAATTACAGAAACAATTAAATAGAATACTGAGAAAATACAAAGTTCACAACGGGCAAACACGGATATTCAGAAAGAGAAAATATAGAAACAAAGACACATTTAAGAAATCAAGAGATAGAGACACAAACAAATCCAGAAATAAAGAAAAAAGGAAATCAAGTATTATAAATTCAAACATTTTACAAATTTTAGGAGCACAGGATCATAGGCCCTATATTTCATGGATTACTCAGGCCTTTGTTGGATATTCAAAAAGTCTTGATATATCCAAAAACCTACATATCATGCCAACCATGCATCATTGCCTTTTTATATCATTCCCAAATATTAAAACACACCCCCAACTTATGCTTCGTAGTCGAGAAAAGGGGCGAAAACGGTGAGGGAAGGCGACGCGTCGCCTTCGACCGCACTCAACACCTTTTGCATGCTCAACATTTTATCATTAGGACATAACTACATTGCGTACAGATTTTAAATATCTTTACCAAACCAATTCTGAAAGTTATAAACTCTGATATCCTCTCCAATTACCCCCCCTTACCCCATGCACCGTTGTCACATTTTATGGGCAAGAATCGCGCCCACCTGGCGGGTGCCGCGCGAAGCGCGGCATCCCGCTAGTACTCCGAATTATTTTCCGCGATGAGTACCGGGCGCCGCCATTTTGGAATGATCCCAATCATGCCAATCAAACTACGACGTCATCGGCCGGCCAGACTGTGGGAGGAGCGTATAAGTAAAGCAACCATTGAAATGTTCGCACGCTCGCTCCGCCCACCAGCCGGCCGACGACATGGTATTTTGATTGGCATGATTGGATCATTCCAAAATGGCGGCGCCCGGCACACATCGCGGAAAGTATTTCGGAGCAAGTCGCACAATTATTGTTTGAAATATATTTTTAAAAGATCGTTTGTTTGAACATCCAAAACACGCAAGGCAAGCTAAGACTAAGAGCTAGGTGAACACATTTAGCTGGTTTAAACCACCGAATGACCCTTAGAGAATGCACTTTAAAATGGTTATAGCTTCAAAAGAAATGGGCGGGATGTGTGACCAAGGATCCAGGAAAAAGTGTATAAAATGTTTGAAAACAAATTATAAAAGATATGAAGTTAAATGTTTCTTGTCTTTTCATTCTTTATGTACTTCTGCACACTAGTACATCACTGTATATTGATTGGGATTAGTTCCAATGCATTTCAATCTTCAAATGACAGTCAAGGTAAAACAAAAATAAGAAAAAAATAAAATAAAATCCCGACCGACCGACCCCTTCAAATTTTTTTACTGGAGGGCAACTCAACAATTTTTTTTTTTTTGCCAAATCTTTTAGCTTTTGAACTAAAACTAAACAATTACGTTTTTTAGCCTAACAAATCCTGTATAGCACAAAACTCGAGCTGCGTTTATCTCATTAAAAGAAACTGAATGTGAAAGCAGAGGGGGTAACCGAATACGTCATTTTGTGCTCGATATGTAGGTCTAACCCCCCCTTCCTAGAGTCCTATTTTGCCTTCATTGTGTTCTGAAAATCTCATGTTAGGGGATAGGCCAGGAAGAAAAGACGGTGTTCAAGTATTGTAACATTTGGGGGACACTCTCTGCCACATATCGGGCACGTCGGTGCGCAAGACGTGCACCATTGCAAACCTATTGTTGTGCCCGATGTAATTTTTAATCCAGGTTATAAAACTTACCGATCGAATGCTACTGTAGGCCTACTTGTAGAAAGCCCTAATGCTAATTGTTTTAAAAAACATTACGGATTTTGGGGGAAAATTGATTGCCTTTCGAGTCGCGAGAGTGAATTTTTTGATCACGTATTAACAAATTGTGCGAAAACCATACTAGTTGGGTTCCCTGAACAATTTCACAACATTTATACGATCTAATGGGGACCAGACTGATTTACATAACGCGATGAGCATAATATCTTTTGCGCAGACGGGCTTAAGATGCGCACCGCATTACACGTATTTCACAAAACCTTGATTGCGCTCGGCGCGCTCAGTGAATCAGTCTGGACCCCATTATATCAGCAGTTGATCGTATAACTGTTGTGGATTGTTGAGAGAACCTGACAATGGTTTTTCGCGCAAGTTAAAAATCACACTCGCGATTCGAAAAGCAAACAATTTTCCCAATAGATCTGTGATTAAAAAATATATATAAAAAATTCAGCATTAGGGCTTTCTTCAAGTACAGTAGCATTCGATCAGTAAGTTTCATATCAACCCGGATCAAAAATTAAATCGGGCACTTTGTATTTAGCGCGCGCGCGTGCTGACCTCCAGTCAGAAACGTCTTTGCACAATGTACACACACAGGTGGCATGGTCGACTCACGCTGCGGGTGTATGATCTTCACGCCCCCCTGCGGGTGTATGATCTTCACGCGCCAGGCATGTGCAGGTGTTTCGTGCTTATGTTCAGTGTGTGAGAAAAACACGATGTCCACACACACAGATTCACGTGTAATTCCTCATGAGACAATGTCTGTCAGTGAATTAATAGTGGTCCACAAATGAAACAAAGTGTACGAGGTACGGATTATTAGTAGCTTTTTTGAAAAAAAAAAAAATTATAGGTAGGGCCCATGTCATTAACTTTGTCACTCCCTCATTTTTCCCCTTGATTTTATTTTTTTATTTTTTTCCTCAATCAAAAGGGGGGCGTACTGCGCCCCCACGCCCCCTGTATCCGCCCCTGACGAAGTTCATTCTAGAACCATTCTTTCTGTGAAATATTTCCCTTTGAAATAAAGCCATATTAAAGAAAACTGTATCTGAAGGCTAAAAAAAGCCCCCCCCCCCAAAAAAAAATGATACAACCAAAATTAATAATGGTGTGTTTACATTGCTAAAAATTGTGCATGGTTTTTCAATATTTTATTCCGACTCCACACAACAGATAAAGCCAAAATTTAAAGCTGCAATAATAATAAAAATCGTTTGTAACAACAATATCACCTTTTGCGACCAAACAGAGAACAAGAAGATCACAGTTGACACAACAATTATATTAATTTACCATATCGAATCTCAAGAATGTTTTACCACTAAAAATGAATAACATCGGGACTCAGATTTCTTTCCACCGCAACTTATTACCGATTAGATTTCAACCGCAAGGTATACCCAGACAGACAATGGGAATATAAAGGCCATTGCTGCCTGAATTGTGAAATCCATCTGTCATCAATACAAGGAAGTCCGTCCACTTGTTTCTGGAATCCACTTTGCTGGATCTGATCCATACGGAAGCGTATACTATGACCATCGTGGTTACCGAGATAATTTATCATTGAAACACAGAATCATGTCCTAGTTATTACGGTTTTCAGAGTTATATTTGTAAGAAATGCAGAATTCAAAGATAACATATCTAAGAAATACATAAATCAATGATCATATCTAAGAAATACATAAATCAATGATAACATATCTTGGAAATATGGAAATCGAAGATAACGTATCTTTGAAATACGGAATTCAATGATAGCATATATTGGAAATACGGAATTCAATGATAACATTTCTGGGAAATACGGAAATCGAAGATAACATATCTTGGAAAGGGGTGGAATTATGGGCCCAGTATTGAAAATGCCTGAAATACCCCTTCATGCTATTTGGATGTTTAGAGATCTATTTAATGTATTTAATTTTTATTTGTAAATTTATAGATTAAGCTGTTTTATATTTTCCTCTTCCTGTAATTGGCGGTTCTTCCGCTGTTGGTTTGGACGATAAATACAAATACAAATTGCAGGAATCAACCCTCCTCAAAAGGTGGAATATAATTGCAGGATCTTGAACCGGGCCTGATCCTGTTTTTCTGCGTTTACACTAGCTGTTAATCCACCAAAGGATAAAATTTGGGTCTGATCCACCTTTCTGGATCTAGTGTAAACGGGGTCCCAAGGTTCACACTATACTGAATGTTTATCAGCATCAGCATCCAGAGGAGATATTCCCGTCCACCTAATGGTGTTATTTTAGAAAAATACTTGAAATAACATACAAAATGCATCCCGATCTCCACTGGCCGGTAGCATAATGGTGTTTGTTTGTTTGTTCTATTTGTCGGAGTGTTTGCTTGTTTTTTTTGTTTTTTTTGCGTGTTTGTTTGTTGGTTGTTTTTACGTGGTTGTTGTTTGTTTTTGTTTTGTTTTTTTATATTATGGTTGGGCGAATAGAGGAATTGTGCATTTGATGACACAATCATGGTTTTTGACACAGTCAGAGTATGTTAAGAGAGAGATTTGGCTTTTGGGTCATTGAAGATTTGTCCTGTGAAAAAATAAAGGTAAAATAACAAGCAATGCCAGCCATTTTCAAAAGACAAACAAAATGTAGCACTCCCGCCTCACAATATAGCCTAGTGAATGTTTCGCATCGCGCCGAATGGTTCGCATTATTTTGTCCAGGCAGTCTCGGTTATGATCCTTCGATTATAATGTGTTTGAATATGTGTGTGAAAATGGTAAATCGTAATAAACACACGTTCATTGCCCCATCCCTTCTCCAAACTGTGAATAGTTTTGTTTTGTTTTGTTATAAATGCAAATCATTTCTTTTCGTAGCTGCTTCCTTATTTGGAGACAATATTAAACTGTACAATAACATTTAATTGCCTCATTGGAATATTCAATCCAACCGGTTACCTCCTTCCATTTTACTTTTTCGATCGGAAATGGAATCATGTCAGTTGCCTGGTACGTGATGGTGTTTTAAAAAATAACAAAAGAAGGAAGTTGAAAAGGTATATCATGTGTTGTATCTGAGCAATAGATTTATTTTTGAGTGACCCCCTTTTTATTTTATTTTCTGAAGAGGGGAATCCCTCGCTTTCATTTTGTTGTGCAACAAAAGTATTCTTTGAAATCAAATTTGTTGATGGATTGACAATGAACGTGGCGGAAATGTTTTTGTGGCTATTAGGCCATACGGGGTAAACTGTATCTTGTCGTCCCGTTCCGACCCCTGTGGGTCTAAGATAACTCTACAGTTTTTAACAGAGTAATTGCTGGAGATTACGATTCCGAAAGTTCTCCACAAAAACGCCAGTCAAATTTGAGAAATTATCGACCAAACATTGCACTAGATAATCGACAGCGATTGAACACTGTTTACGGTTGTGATACGTCGGCTCGTTACATTTTATTTGAAATACCTGCGCACAGACACCATGTGATCTAAATTCGCCAATCACATCCTAGGTCACACGTCATGTGACACCCCAAAACAAACATGGCGGCGCCCATGCCTCGCTCGGGTGAGAAAGACTCCGTGATAAATAAAATCCGAAGTGTTTTGTTCACCTAAAATCTGTCAAAGCTGAGAAAGCACAATATATTTTCAGGGAAGAGTAAAATCATGCATGAGGCCGTGTTCAAGCGCGTCGTCATGAGATGAGATCATGTGTGTGAGATCACGAAAAACACAGCATCTTTTGATAGTAGGCCCCGTACTCGATATAGGCCTATTACAGTGCATAAGGACCTCATGCGCTAATTTTTATTAGAGAACAAGCATGGCATTTTGTGTACTTCGGAGATAGTGCACAAAATATATAGAAATTATTCCAATCATTGTTCTTTTCAGTCACAATACTCTAAACAATTATTTTCAAATAAAAAAGGACGTGAAAATCGGCAGATTGAAATGCATACAAATTCGCTCGGCTCTGACAGATGACATAAGTATATTTAATGGATGTTAAATTTGAATCGGGGATAAAGAATCTTATTTGGTTTTACCCATACGCCGAAGTGTGTAAAGTACCCGGTACTTTCCGGAGATAAATATTTTAAAACAATTATGTAGTTTTTCTATTTTTAACAAAGGGGGAAAATTACGTTTTCTAATGGAACAGAGCTTTCTGAGAAATGATTCGGGCTGAACAAATGTATTTTTGACAAAGTATGCCACTCTACAGAAAACAGGTGCGCCTGGAAGAAAAATTAGCCCTTTACTTGCAAAACTTTTTATAGTTTTACAGGCAAGGTGTTTATAGTTGGAGCTAGTTGCAGTTGAATGTCAAGTACAGCACCGCACAGTATACAATGGAGCGTTCCTTGACTGGCACAATATTGTTGTCGAATAACACTTTTATAAAATCTATCCCTGTCTGCCGGTATTGAGTGAATTCACGGTTCATCCTTTCTCTATGATCATATCAAGTATATTGGAGGCACCCACACGTTGGCTGCACATTCAATTCCAAATATAGATTTCTCCCAAACAGGATCATGGCCGGTAATGCAGTTAGGCCTATTTGCAATTTCCACGCTTTACTTTTACCAAATCGACTCGTCAAGGCGAAACTCTTGTTGAGTTTCGAACAACACCCGAAAACCTTTTGGTTACTATTGGCACACTGCAAAAACAAGGGTGTTAGAATTAACACCATGAGTGTTGTCACATAAAGATATCAACAAAGATGGTGTTATTTCTGCCAACACAATTGCAATGGTGTTATTTTAACACCATGTGGTGTAACTTTTGATTCTCTCTAAGGTGTATATATATAGGCCTATATATGACAACACCCATGGTATTAATTTTAGCACCCAAGTTTTTGCAGTGTGGTGTTTCCTTTCAATTGTTGATGATTTCCCAGTTTTTGGTAACTGCTGTAAATCAATTTGATGAATGATTTAGTATGCATGTATGCACTCTAAAAATTCCCGGATCGAAATTGATCCGGATTCGATCCGGATTCCAGGTCCCGTTGGACCTGACACATTTCTGGGTCAGTATGACCCAGCGGAATCGGTGTCAAAATGACCCAGAAATGGGTCAAACTGAGGCAGAATCAGAGTTAAAAATCACACAAAAAACCAAAAAAACACAAGTTTCCCGGGTCGGAATCTTTAGAGTACATGTAGACTACTTTGAAGGGAAATGAACGGCTATACATTTTCCCAATCTACTGTTAAAAGGGCGTAAGGGAAAGTGTGTGTGTGGTTTTATATTACTATAAATTATTTCTGTCTTCTAGCCAACGAGCCTACTTTAAAGACATTCACATTCTGGTTCCGGAGACTTGGTCCAATTCCGATGCCTATTCCAACGTTGATTGGCAGCGCTACGACCAAAGTGACGTCATTGTTGATCTGCCGAGCGACAATGGTAATAACCGACCGTCCACAACTAAACACACACCCTGCGGTGAACCAGGGCTCTGTATTCATCTCACGCCAGACTACATCTTGTCGCAGAGTATAGGTGCAAAACGGATATACGGCACATATGGCCAGGTAGATCTTCATTCCCCCTAAAGCTGTATCGTTGAAATAGTTAACAATTATCAATTACTCATCATTTGATTCCAGTTCCAGCATCAGCATCCTAAAACCTTACTTTAAAAGGTGAATAACATAATTGAAATAGTTTAGAATGGAGCCGAACCTTGACTTTCCATAATTGACCCGGTTGTGTGAATTGACCCGGATCAGAATTAACCCGGATCAGAATTGACCCTGGTCAGGATTAACCGGGGTTTCCCAGACTATTATGGGTGTAACCACAGCAAGAAAGAGTTGAAACAAGATCAAATCTGAATCAAACCCCAGACACTGGGATAGGTTGACCATGATTATGGAATCAGTTTTGGTCTTTTAATACCTCCCAAGCGAAAATGGGTCATCATTGGAAACATGTGGAGGCTTTGAAGATGAATTCGAACGTAGGAAGTGAAACATTGATGTTTTTTTAGTTTTTTGTGTGTGTTTTTTTACATGTTATTCAATTTGCTTCATCACACTCAGGCACTTGTTCACGAGTGGGCCCATTACAGATGGGGCGTATTTGACGAGACCCCAAAGGTAGGGGGACAGCATTTTTACGCCGACCAAGATGGCGCCATACAGGCTGTGAGATGCGTCCTGAGCATTACTGGTGAGTTTTTCACCATTATTTCGGTTGTGTGTTTACCACACCAGTGTTAGAATGATATGGAATGCTTGAACTTTGTTTTTTTTCCCCTGAAGCTGTAGCTTCTGTGTACTAGGATTGTTAGCGCACGTAAAAGAACCCAGAACACTTATCGTGGAAGAGTAATTACACATAACAAGCACCCTTGTTCACATGTTTCCTCAGGCTTGCGAGCTACAGTAATTAAGTTCACTTATGAGACGCCCTTGGTTTCATTACCAGAAACAAATAATAACAATCGACGACTTCAGCACTGTATTGTCGGTGCTTGCCGAGTCCTTCGGAGGGAGGGGGAAGGTCAGGGGCAGTCACATTTGGGGAATCGAAACCGCTCTAAAGTATAATGCGGCAACCACAAAATGTAAATCTAAACTTCTCAATATAATTAGAATATACTTTTGACGATGTTGGTGTGCTGGATTCTTTTAATTCTCAGGTGAAAGGTTAAACCCAAGTAATGATAATCGTAATCGTGAGTGTGAAATCAACGAGAATGGCCTGCCGGAAAGAGACTGTCGTTTTCTGGACAACGCAAACGATGCGGCAGCAGCAAGCTACACCGGATCACTCATGTACAAGCAGTTTCTTCCTCAGGTAGGACATCATCAAGACAGAATACTCATTTAAAGACATTCCATTGCGTAGATGAGATCTGAAGATGACAAAAATAATGATAAAATGTAAAATGTTCTTGTAAAGTTGGTATAGTGGTACCAATCGGTGAACTAATGTTTGTGGATGAAATATCATCTTCGAGAGAGAAGTAAATTGGAGTCAATTGTCTGTTCAATGTTCATAGATAAAATATAAAACCATGTGAATAAATGAAATGATGTAACCGCTGGTGCCTTTTCATCTACTGCTTCTCTTCTGTACATTTACTTTCTTGATTTTAAAACACTTTTATCTAGCGTACCCCTGCCTTCTCATGTTGATTTTCTTCTTTTTTTAATAGAAATATTGATTTGAGTTTACTTGATATTTATTTCATTTATATTTTATTATAGATAAGTACCTTCTGTGAGAAATCGGGAAGCGGTGGCTTTGAGGGAAATAAGCACAACAGAGATGCGCCGAATCTGCAAAATATGCAATGCCAAGAAAAGAGTATTTGGGAGGTAAAATATCCACTGCTTCATATTGAAAACAACTATTGTCACTGAAAAAAGATCCTACCAAAATTGGAAAACTTGACCTATCACACTGTAACAAAGTATGCCACGCTCTTTGATTATATCTGGGTCGGTATTGACCCAGATCAAGGTCCCGTGGGTAAAGACCCATATAATTGGTCAGTGTGGCCCGGAATCTTTGTCAAAAGAATCCATAGATGGATCAAACTGTGGCTGAATCTGACAGAAATGGGTCAGGCCCAATGGGACCCAGAATCCAGGGCCCAATTTCAAAAAGCCTGTAAGCACAAAAACTTGCTCAGCACAAAAAATATTGCTTAGCAGAAACAGGTTACTAGCCAAAATTACATGAAGTTTTCATTGTTGTGACTGGTGCCCCACTCAATGTTTGCTTAGCAAAGAAATTTGTCAAGCAGTAGTTTCTGCTAAGCAGCTTTATGAAATTGGGCCCTGACAGGTCAGTTCATACCAGGAGGTTTCAGAGTATAGTGGACACAAATATTTTGCTTAGCACAGCAAGTCTAGCTATAGCAAAAACGGATTACCAGCCAAAACAGACAGTGCTATTCGCACTGCCCCTGACTGGTTCCCTGTAGTTTTTTCATAGAAAATAAATTTGCCAATCAATACGTTCTGATTAACAACTTTGAAAATTTGTCCTAATAATGGGTGATAAATTCATCATTTTGTTATCAAACGGCCCCTTTTAAACAAATTTAGGATTGTTCTGAACAACCAGACATGCCAACTACTTTTTGACAAACCGTTTCAAAGGGTAATAAAATATATAACATATTTATTCAATCGATGATATAAATTTGTTCTCATACTTTCAGTTAAAGGAAAGTGCAGACCTACCTTCTTTAACAATTGTTTATAATTGTTAAAAGTACATAATATATTAACATCTGTTAATATCAGTTGAACTAAACCGTATCCATCGTATTTTCTTAGGGGAGGTCTAAAGTCAGTTTGTATTTAATATATTGTTATATATTGTTGTTACTTCAACGTATTCCTCTTGATGTTAAACTGTTAATATTTAAATTTGTTTGTTACTTTTTCTTTTACTGTAAAATGTGCCGGTTTGTATTTGTCAGTGGGCATTTCAATACAAGCCTCTTTTGGGGCTTATAAAAATAATGCCCCCATATTGGTTTGCTCGAAATTCATTTCGTTATTTTGTCTTGATTCTCTTTGACTTAAATAATTCTATATTGGTGTCTTTTCTTTATCTTTCACAAATATATGAAAAATGGTAGAACTAAATTGAATTGAAATATTTGGTGCTAAACATCTGAGTCATGGATGTCATTTTAACTTCTCCCAACAGGTTATGCTCGAGCACGAAGATTTCCAAACGGTCAATGGCGAGGTTGAAGATGTCGGGTATTCATCGCCCGAGTTTACCGTAGTCAGGATGGCAAGCAGCCGTCTAGTCCTTGTCTTGGATCGGTCTGGAAGCATGAAGGGCCAACGGATTACACAACTTAGACAGGTAGGCTAATTAAACCACACTGGTATCTTTTGTCACATCTTTTGTTACATCTAAGAGGAGCTCCAAAGTCAAATTGAGTGTTGTGATGCACCCATTTTCCAATAGAGTCCTGATGAAAGTGGGATAAACACAAGTTTTTAAACCTCACGTTGAAATGGAGAAAAACATCATGTGATACTCTTTCAGACAGAAATTTGAAACATTACGTCAATTGGACAGCAAAAACAAATGGGTCTGTACATACCAATGAGAAATATCTCCACCAGTAATATTAGCTCAAATTCAACGTTGTTTTGATTGAATATCATCAGAACTCAGGAATGAACTGAAAATTCCCTGTACAAAAATGTACAGATCATTATAATTATTTGAAATGTGACGTCGTCGAACGTTTTGTGGATATTTGACAAAAATTTCACTTGAAGGTTATCATTAAACACAGCTGCATTTTACACCATTTTAACATGAGGTTAGAGATTTGTAATTGTTTTTCCCATTTTCATAAGGACTCTATCTATTGGAAAATGAGAGGATTAACAAACTTGGGACACCTCTTTCGTTCACTGGTTAAAACAAGTATTGCAACATGCTATTTTTGCACTATGCTTTAATAAAGTGGTAGACTATCAGATCTGTCACTAACGGTATTTGATAAAGTTAATGACGAAACCGTGTGGAGGGTTCCCGTAAGTTGCTTTAACTATTCTGTCGATGATGATCATCCTAACGTGAAGCGGTTTTCATCGATGAATTTATGAACTGGAGTATCAGTATTTAAATAATGTAAACTTAAAAGGCAACATTTGAAGTATTCTATGGTTGAATTTGCATGCAAAATGAACAATTGCCCGCTGTTCCTGTAACTTAGAAAACATCAAGCCTCGGGAGATCTCCGACCTCTGCTCGAATATATCGCAAGTATTATGATTAACCTTGGCCAAACTACTCTACTATACCTGTAGGCTGCAGAACTTCTCATCACCCAAACTCTGAGAGATGGTGAACAGCTCGGAATCGTCATTTTTAACAACATTGCAGAGATCAACTCTGAGCTGCAAGTAATCGATGATACTAGCCGTGAGACGTTACTAAGACAACTGCCCTCTTTTCCCAATGATGCTACAAGTATAGGAGCAGGTGACTAATGTTAGGATGTAAATACTGATAACACGGGCTTAATCCGTTGTGTGAGTTAGGAGAAAATATTGTAAGCCCCTGCACAATTTTCTGCATGTAAACACATTGTCCTTACTTTTGGTTGTACCAACCGAATTCAGCTGTTGCGTTTTTAGGTTTTCAGATAGTTTTCTCGAATGTGACTTCATTTCAGAGGGAAATATTTCACAGAAAAAAAAAATCTGGTATGAATTTCATAATCAGTAAGCTTTCAGACTAAAATTCAATATTGGTGATTTATCCTTACAAATCTTGTATTTTTAATAAATTATTGGTATTATTAAAACTAAAATTATATTTGTTAAACATTGCTATGAGTATTTTTATTGTTGATTTCATAACAATTTAGTCCTCGACTTGGTTTCTCGTTTTCGATACGCAAGAGACTTGTACAGTCTATTGTAACTTTTAACAAGACGTTTGATTCCGTGTTTTATGGAAACTCCAATTTCAACTCATGTTCTTTAACCTTGGCTTCTGCCCCGGCCCCGGCTTGGGCTCCGTCATCAAATTTAAAGCAGTGTACATTTTATATATGGTCTTTCCAACACCAAACGGAGCCTGTGGAGCCTAAACCGGGATGGAAAAAGCTCCATGTATCGGCAAAACAGTCGGATACCTTTCGAGCACACACTGAGAAGCAGCGCATAATTTATAAACTGACAGAGAAATCTGACTAATTGGTAATCATTGATTCTTTGAATGCTTTAGGAGTACAGAAGGGTCTGGAGGTTCTTGGGCGATACGGTCCTGCAGCGGGGGGCAAGCTGTTGGTCATCACCGACGGCGAAGAGAACACAACACCGTGTATTAAAGAGATTCTTCACTTGGTAAGACATGGTTTATGGCGAGGCACCGTTTTCATTTACAGAGAAGACCTCTGGGAGGGTGCACGTTTTAGAGAACAATAAGGCCTGTCTGCTGCTACCTATCTTTCCAACGGTTCTCCTATTTGAAGGGGGAAGGTCAATGCATAATACACCCATAGTCGAAAGAGATATGTTGAGTACTAGTTCGTGACTCACTGTAAATAGTTATTCTGTAATTGAAAACTGACGTAGTGAGATCAAAAATAGATTACTTATACTCTCTTCGTTTCCTGTGGTCTCAAGTCGCTTTTATATCACATGAATACCAACACATACGCACACAAGTTCTCAAAAATTGAGAATCCCTTTGGAGAATTGTATTTTTCCTTTGTCTATGTACATAAAATCTTCCCACTGTAGACTGTGTACACACAATTTCTTGTGGAGCACACCGGTCTTTCGAATTTCCAGATGAAGAACTCTTGGTTTCCCCTTTTTATCATGTCCCGTCTCGTTATGGTACAGAATATGAGCACACCCATTTTCCTTTCCTTTTTTTGCATCCAACAGCGACGTTCAACAGTTATCTGACTGAACTAAAAATAAATACATTTTATGTAAGGTGTTAATTTGACGAGGTTTGCGGACCTTGCTTCAACGAGCTTGCAGTGAAAGTTGAAGAAATAGATTATCAAAGAGGTAATTCGTTATTTCTTTTAACTCATCTTATGATAATTTTACCCACAATTAGGTTAATGAGTCTGGTGTAACTATAGACACGATAGCTATCGGACCAGACGCATCGTCCTCTCTTGAGCTTTTGTCAACATCAACTGGCGGACGAGCTTACAATCATGACGAAAGTTCTAACTCATTGTCTGGCGCATTCATTAAATCAGCCACCATGGAAAAGGGTAAGGAAACGAGATGGACTTAAGTTTTGTATGGAAATTTCGTCATTGGTAATTGCTGTATTTTATTCGAGGAAATGTGGATTTGTTGGGTAGGTTTTATTATGAAACATCGTTTCATCGACTTGTGCGTCCGTAACTACCAAGAAAAACGAGAGAAAATTGTGACAATATTAAGGTGAGAAAATAGAATGAGATTTTGCAAAAAACAGTTATAATGGCTTGACGTTTCGACCATAGCAGTCTTTTTCGGAGGCTAAATGACAAGACAACACACATAAAAAGGTATACTAGTGTAACAGAAGCAGTCAAGTGGAAATACATAATAGAGAGAGAGGGGGGGGGGGGAGAGAGAAGCAGAAAGCACTAAGAAAAGGCAAGGGGTAAACAATGAAATAGAGGATGGGGAGGTTGGAGGGAAGGGCTTGACGTCAAGAAGTTTGAAACACAAAGGACAAAATCGAAGGTGGAAAGAGGGAGGAAAAAGTAAATATTTACTGAATAAGGCAGACCACAAAAAGGATGATATCTTTTGGGATATTCCAAGACAAAAAGGTTATTAGTCATTTGAGGTTCAGACCATGAGGTTGAATGCGCTATTAATATCAAAAGTCTCTATACTACTCAGACGAACATTCTCTCTGTGGTTACCTAGTGCCTCAATGCGCTATTAATATCAAAAGTCTCTATACTACTCAGACGAACATTCTCTCTGTGGTTACCTAGTGCCTCAATGCGCTATTAATATCAAAAGTCTCTATACTACTCAGACGAACATTCTCTCTGTGGTTACCTAGTGCCTCAATGCGCTATTAATATCAAAAGTCTCTATACTACTCAGACGAACATTCTCTCTGTGGTTACCTAGTGCCTCAATGCGCTATTAATATCAAAAGTCTCTATACTACTCAGACGAACATTCTCTCTGTGGTTACCTAGTGCCTCAATGCGCTATTAATATCAAAAGTCTCTATACTACTCAGACGAACATTCTCTCTGTGGTTACCTAGTGCCTCAATGCGCTATTAATATCAAAAGTCTCTATACTACTCAGACGAACATTCTCTCTGTGGTTACCTAGTGCCTCAATGCCCTGTGAAATTATGTCAGAAATGGAGTGATTAGGAAGATTGAAGTGATGTCCTAAAGGTGTATGCAGCTTTTGGTTGTTGACTGTGGACTGCAAACAATGTTTTGATTCATATAAAAACTGGTGCATACTTCAAACAGGGGATTTTGATTCATTTTATTCAAAAAATACATATTCTGTGAATTATTTTCCCATTTATACCTAGCCATCGGCTATACTGTATAGCACTCGGCATTCATGTGACCAATTCTCTTAAACAAGGCTATCGGCAGTTATGTTCTTCATCTTTTTCCCTTTCGCTAATAGACCAATCCATTAAGCCCCGCCTCCTTACGAGTTGACCAATCACAGCCGCGAAACCTGATCACCATTAGAGCAAAGATCACCAAACGGCTCAAATGGTGATCAGATTTCGCGGCTGTGATTGGTCAATGAGAAATGGGCGGGGCTTAATGGATCGGTGTATTGTACTTTCCTATTTCTTTTGACCAGCTGTCTCGTCAGTTCCGGTATCTATATACATGGACTTCGTCAAAGTCCAAGCGGGCACCAGTTTCACAGATGCCGTATACATCGATTCCACCTTGGGTCGAAACACTCAGTTCACATTCGGGCATGTTAGCACAGACAGCATTTCAGTCATTGTCACTGATCCAGAGGGTGAAACGATATCAGAGGGAAGCCCCGAGTATATCAGCAACAACTTGTTCAAGCAAATTCGTGTTGCGATTCCTGAAAATGCAAAGGTGAGGTGGTGTTCGACTATTGGATTGTCAAATTTTGGTCGACAATACGCACATACAGTCCACTTGTGTCGAACTAATATTAATAGTGTATCTTTATTGAGATAGAGTTCACCTTTAAACAAAACCGAAGCTATGTGTGAGTCTGTTAATAATTTTCTCGACGCAATAACTACGTTGGCACGTTCAGCCTCCTGGTGGCGCACTATAATATTCGGCCACCATGTTGAATCTTAAATCACTTGCTTATCCCTTGCTGTTTGTTGAATTGACAGATTGGGCTGTGGAAATTCCAAATTGAGAACAAACTACAACAAGAGAATGTGACCATTCTTGTGCAGAGCCAAGCAATGGAAGGTGGAGATCCGATTGTTATCGATGCGCGATGGGGTCTTGAAAGTGTTGTCCCGCCTCAAAAACAGTCCCTTTATGTGTTCGTGGGGAAAGGTTGGTACATTATTTGATCCAAAATTTTGTATGAATGTATTGACACCTCGGAACGCACCGTGCACGTCTACCATTTTCATCAATTTGAGAGTCAATTCCTTGTGTACATTTTGACTCCCAAAATGGTGGATAGGATAGGCGTGTAAGTACGCTACGCGTTGTGCAAGGGGTGTACATGTATGATATGGGGGGGGGGGGGGGGGGGCATTTACATAATAGAGTTCGTAATTCCATGTACTGCCACAGCCTGCTATGATCATGACGACGCAGTCCTTTCATTGTAATCATTTCGGTTCAGTTGATTAAGAATACTACTCTTTGGTTGAACAAGAATGAAACATTAAAACAAAATAATGATTGCTATTAAAAACCTGAACGTACTACTTCAACGTGAACATGGGATTATACAAGATGGATGTAGTTTTAAAAAAAAATACTTTAATGAAGGTATTTTCTATTATAATTGTCTGTAGGCCTCCCCATAAGGCCTTTCGTGCAGCGATGGGAGAACATTTTGGTTGAAAATTACTAATGTTATAATGAGACATATTTATGATATTGTTGTCTAGATTTACGGTACTCGTACACTGCAAACACTGGGTGTCAAATTGATTCTTTTTGTATCTATATGTGACAACACCGTCACGGTGTTAAATCCGCCAACGATATAGTAATAGGGATAACTAACACCATGTCGGCGATGTCATAGATACCGGAAAGAATAAATTTAACACCCCAGTTTTTGCAGTATGCATCATAAACTACATTTATCCTCATGTAGTACGTTAACGTTTGTCTTTTAGTTAGGACTAAATTAAATTACAAAATATCATAGTTATTACATCTCGGAACAGCCATGAAACAGCCGTGGGGAAACCACTTAGGAACGCGTCACGATTTGTCATTTTATAACATTTGTTGTTTTTGCAAAACTTCAATACCATTGCAATTCAAAGCTACGAACATAATTAATGTCAACATAACATTATTATTGTGTACAGGAAACACACCAGTTATTCACAGTGTAGTCAGAGCTGTAATTTACCGTCCATGTGGTAATGATACCGTGACCCTTGAACCTCAGGACGACGGGATAGGAGCTGACGTCAGAAAGGATGACGGCGTTTACTCCATGTACTTCACTGAATTCTGCGGAGAGGGGAGATACGGTGCAAATGTAAGACCAAAAATATTCAGAAGATGTTTTTTTCATTATTAAATTTTTTTTATTTTATTTAACTTTTGTATAGCAAGCGAGAAAATAAACATAGAAATTTCAAAATTTCTGAAAAGGCTACAGCAGTAGTATTTCCCGGAGGGTTATGTTAAGAAATATGAGAGAGAGAAAGTGTCTTGTTCATGTTAGAACTATAACCCTAACATTTGCTGTGGCTAGGCATAGTCTAACTTTTCCAACCGCCGAAGACAACTCATCACCAAACTGATTCTTTATGAGTTTAGTTTACCTGTGATAGCCCCTTTCTAGCGAGTGGGATTGTACGGTACCAAATCCACCAGATTCAAGCTGAATATGTCTGGTGAAATATATATAATAAATTAGTGTGGCTTGTGATATGTCATGGTCGAGCGGTGAAGAGCACCAGACTCAACCTCTCAACAAATTGTGGGTTTGACTCCCGGTCGTGGCACTTTTGTCCTTGAGCAAGACACTTTGCCATAAATGCTTTGTCCTTCGGATCGGACATTAAGCCATCGGTCCCAGAATGGTGGTGCACGTAAAAGAACACAGAACACAATCTCTTTGAAGAGTAAGGGTTTAAACCCGGTGTGTCTGGTTCACATAGCAAGCACCCTTGTTTACTCATGAGGCATCCTTAGTTTCTTTTCCAGAATTATATAATAACAATACAGATTTTTTTTACCATCGAGATGAAGTAACTATACATTCCCGATTGAGGGTCAAATTCAGATGGGATAGTCTGTCAGTTTGTCTCATCTCCCTGAATCATTTGCAACATTTCTCATAATTTTCGCTAACGGTGTTTTTTCCCCGTTCTAGATTAATGTGACAAGTAATGGTAGTGTGACATCTGTAGTTTCCGGGGGTGTTATCGGTGCTGGTGCTGCAGCTGACCCGACGTATGAGGAGGTAGACGGTGAATCACTCCCTTATAAGCTCCGGGGCACCGGGACCTTCCAGCGCGTCACCGTGGGTGGGAGCTTCAAATGTGAAGCGGCTGATCTTTGCAATGGTAAGATTCTACTCCAACAAAGTGTCTTTATCAAATCGGTCTGGTAGTTGTTATGTGAATAACAAAGTGTGTCACTGCGTGTGTAAATCTTATCAAATGAAGCCATTGGGTTTGTAAGATCAGTGTCTGTCTTTATTTTTACGGATAAAGATGGGGATCAGACCAAGCAGTTATGTTACACACTATAGAATGTTGGTCGCCAAGGTTGTGAAATGGTTTCAGGTGATAACAAGGCCTTAATTAAAAACTCAGACGACTGTACACCGCTTCATCAAGGCCAGTTTTGTCCAATACTCGGCTTTGTTTCCTATCTTTCTTTGATTCATTTCTGCCTTGTTGCTAAGCTGTTGTGTTATGTAAAGTTCATGTCATCATTCTGAATAACTCTTCCCTGTCATTGTTATTATTATAACCTCAATATAATTATTATTAGTGTTATCTTATTGTTTTCGTTCAAGTCTCTCTCTAAGTTATAAACTTTTAGTATTTGTTTTTTGTTGCTTTTGTTTTTGCTGTAAATTGTGTCAGCTTGTATTTTGTCAGTGGGCATTTCAAAACAAGCCTCTTTTTGACTTCTGAGAATGCCCCCATGTTGTTTTGCTCCTAATCCTTTTCATTATTGTTTTTTCAATCAGTTCTTGACTGTCTTTGATTTTTCCTTCTTGTGCACCAATTTGGAAATAAATGTTGAATTTAATTAGATTGAATTGAAATGATGATCAAATGGTATAGAATACTAAATAATTGATGTTTTATATCACAGGCAGAGTGGACAGATATCCTCCTTCCCGAATAACCGATTTAAGGGCCGATAATGTGGACATCGAAAACATGCAGATTACATTGACCTTCACCGCACCGGGGGATGATCTGACGAATGGCAAAGGTACAAAGACATCAACTGAATTGCAACTAATAAATCAACTAATACTGCAGTCTCTTTGATTTATGAAGGCAAACAATGGTAGTGCCAACATTTGTTGTAAGATCGAATCTGCATCCCTTCTCCAAAAAGGGACAATTAAAACAAAATTAAGTATTAGAAATATCTAGACAAAAATTATATTGGTCATTGGAACATGGCCCTGGCCGCCTAAACGTAATTAGTCCAGATGTGCATATCAAATTAACACACATAATGTTTGAAACATTCAGAAATGTCATCTGACGAGGATTCGCCACTTGATTTCTTGGGTTTCAAAATCCTTTGAAAGATTTAAAATGTACGTACTCTTTTGTTTTTCTTTGTTGTGTTAGTTATGAGTTACGTCATCAAAAGGTCACTAAACAGTTCAGATCTTTTTGATAACTTCGAAGCTACTGAAGAGGTACCAAAGACAAGCTATGTCAAAGGTGACGTCAACATTACATCAAATGCAGGGGAAACTGAGGTCTTTGTTTTGAGCGTCACAGAAATTGGTAGGTATCTTTTTTTGCAAATTAATACTCTGCAATAGACTGTGCAAGTCTCGCGCGCATTCGAACTTCCGGGACCATAGTGGTCCCAACCATATGGAGTTTTACGTGGGCGAGATTTTGTTTCGTCAATTATTTTAGTTTAACGTATAGTTTATGACCTAGAAAATTATACATGTTGTTGGGAATGTAATACTAAGTGATAACAAAATATGAAAGTAAAACCAATTCAACAATATAACGAAGAAAACCCGAGAATTAAACTTGACCTCAGCTTCCGGTTATTGCAAAAAATTAAGAATTTTGTGCTCACCTCCGATCATAAAACTTATGTAAAAGCTTGTTTTGGATGCGCGATTATAATCGCCAGATGCTGTAATTGCAAAGCGAACCCTTTTCATTGCAGTCTATGGTGTTGGGGCGTCGGCATTCCTCTTTAAACTGCGATAGGGGTCAATTTAAAACCCGTTTGACCTTCACGAATCTGCGTAAGGGGTTTCTAAAAAGTTAACATCAAAAAAGCATCCTTGTCCCAGAGTTTTAATTTGTTTTTAATAATAATTAACACACTTTGGCGTATTTTTTTTAAAAGCTAAAACTAATTTCATAAAATTGTAATGATTTATTTTTGTTGTTCAGATTTTGTCATGAGATAATTTAAAACAAAGATTTGATTTCAGAAATAAAAATGTTGTTCGTTTGACGTGTTTTCTCGTTCGGATACGCGCGAGACTTGCACAGTCTATTCTGAAAATGAATATCAAAGTTTCGACAAAAAAAACGTCCTGTCACTAACTAATTAGTAATACTTTCTATTTCTGTCAACAAAAACAGGGCGTTTTAGTTACTATTTCTCTGTTGTGGCTGTTGACGACGAAGACAATCTGAGTGAGCCCTCAAACGTCGCATCTTCATCTGCTCGTGACTTCAGGAAGAAGTTCCCACTGGCCCTCGTCATCGGTGTATCGGTTGGTGGCGCCCTACTTCTAATAATTCTGATCGCGTTTGCGGTTGTGTTCTGCAAGAAATAGACAGTCGAAGAAAGCTGATAGTGACGGGTCTGGCAAAATGGACACCACTGAAAGGAATATGAACCATTACAGCATTGGAAACGAAAAAGAGATTGAAAATGGGGCTTGGGTTGCAAATACGGCTATAATCCCTAATACAAAGCTGAAAACCCCCTGAAAAAAAACCCCGAAACAACAAAAAAGGAAAAAAAAGTCCATCAGTAAATGATTTCCCAAATACTTTCAGCATCTGATGATTATATTCGTTACTTTTATATGCATTGGATAAATACTAGTTTGTTGGCTGCATCATAAAAGACCTCTACAAAGACTTGTCAGACAAACTCAATCTTTGATATTTACTCCCAAAGTTTGTTGTAAAAAAAATATTGATTTTTCTGGATTTACCTCAAAAGTTATAAGATATGGGGAATTTTACCAGTAGACCTTTATCACTCTTCGACGTGTTCCCAGACTGCAGGACAACAACTAACAAACCCGGCTTCACAATGTATAAAAGGGACACCCTCGGTTTTGGGTTGCAATGATTTGCTTGGTAGAAAGACAAGATGTCTACACCATGCTATTGTGACAGTCAATTACGTGGTTGTGATTATACACACTGGAGTGAAATGCTACAGTATCGCAGGAAACGTTATCTGAAATTGAACAACCTTTTAAAAGTACTTTTATTCTGTTGCTCCCAGCTCTTAAACAGTACACGTGAAGAGTATTAAATAAGTTGTTTAATGGTTTTGGCATAGTTTATATTAACAATTTAGGCAAAACGGCATTATTAAAAAATAGGTGAACCGACAACGTTCACAAAATAGATACTTATACTTATACAAATTAAAATAAATATTAAGCAGTGAGATAGCGCCAAAATGTTTGAGGGACTTCTGAAAATGCACTGAAAACTCCCAAGAATACATGCAGTTAAACATTTTTAATCTAACAATGTGATTAAGAGCTGTTGTAGTTTTTCTAAAAATACTTAAGTATTATACCAGAATGATAGTGAACTGGGAAGCGCATGCGTAGGCCTAGGAATTGTGTATTGTCAGTTTGGCTTGTATTTATGCAATAGTATTTTATCAATTTTTACATCGGACGTTTTTGGGGGTGTTTAGAAAGGGAGATCCTTAGACTCAGAACAAATACATTCAATCAAAAAACACTAAACAATTGAAACTAACGTTCCCCCATTGACGTCCTTGCCCCCCCCCCCCAATCCCTGGCCCTATACTTTGAAATACTGAACTTTTGAGATTGGACATTTCCAAAGTATTGTTACATTTTATGCGCTTTGTTGTGATTGTTTTTATGTTTTTATAACTATTTTTCCATTAATACGCAGACGATGTACTTGTTTCTTCACTAACGCCAGATCTACGTTTAAAATTAAAATAGCAAATGACATAAAAAGGCGATCAAAAGGGGTTTGTTTTAAGTAAAAGGCAAACTGAAACCTGGTTAGAAGTGCCTCCCTAGAAAAGAGTGTGTACTTTGTTGGTGCTTTGGTGCTTTAGTGGCATGGTAATTACCCTCCAACCCCACTTCACTTTGTCTTCATTGTGTTATGGGAACTATGCATTCATTAGAATGGGAATACTTGGGCATGTAAGAAAAGGAGTGTTGGTAGCAGGGCCATATTGCAATGTGTTTGGTCAACCATAGTTTGACAATAAAAGTAAAACGGGGTTTATTATACATAGTTGTAAAAGACAACATAACATCGTCAGCAATGTTGGTTCCCCTTCTGCTTGGAGATGACATATCTATTGTCTTACTTCGGGTAAATAATTGTACATACAAAAGTGTATCGGCTTTGATACACTGCGTTTAATTTAAATGGCTGGGACGTTGGAAAATAATATCCTGGCAGGGTTACATTTCAAAAAATAAAAACAGTCGGTCACTTTTGGTTGGTAAGCAGTTTGCAACAGCTAATTCTAATTGAAAGTTGTTTATTTTACAATTAAAGAAGGGATAACTATGGTTTACATAGTTATAATATTATCGTGGTGCAACGTGTTGTGATTGTGCGCGTTCCACCAAACAGCAGTAAAATCATTCACATCATGCATCAATCCTGCAAGAACTTGTACAAGCTCATTAGCCCATGCGGTCTTCGATGAGATAGGTGGGCCGAGCGAAGTTGCACCCTCAGCAAACTGGTGATCAGCAACATTTTTAATGTCGGTACCATGTAGTACGTTTGTATTTCCACTTTTGTGTCAAAATGTGCAAGTCATTTGAGGAAATGCAATAAGAATACTCGTTTTTATGCTATGTTGGTTACCAAATCTGAATTCACATTACGTGGAATTGAAATCTGAACGCAAGATTATGAAATGTTTTTATTCAAAGCTGTAACACAAACAATTCGTAGTTCCGGTTTGCCTTTATGTTAAATCGGAAGGGAAACGACCCGGTCAACTTCGTGATATACTCATTTTCCAATAGACTGAGTCCTCATGTGAGTGGGTAACAAATCACAGGTCTCCAACCTCACGTTAAAATGGTGTAAATTGCCATTGTATTTGATACCCCTCCAGTGCAAATTTTGTCAACATCCAAAACATCTGATGACATCAATCTGAGAAAAATTGGTCTCTAAATTTGTGCACGGGGATGTTTTGGTTCATTCCTGACTGTTGATAATAGTTTATCAAAACTTCCTTGAATTTGAGCTTTTGACTGATAAACAATTCCTCTTTGAAATATAAAGATCCATTAGTTGTTTAAATCCAATGACGTCATTCTTCAAATTTTGCTCTGAAAAATTCAGTTATGCACCAAAACCTTCCCGTACAAAAATGTAGACACTCATTTTTATCAGAATGAGAAATCATCAGCTGTTTTGGAAGTTGACAAATTTTGCAGTGGGAGGGTATCGAATACAATGGGGATTTACACCCTTTTAACGTGAAGTTAGAGACTTGTTATTGTTCCCCCACTCACATGAGAACTCTATCTTTTCCCTTCCTCTTTAAGTGATTGATTGATATTTGGTTGAATTTGTGCAACAGGGTTGGTGACATTGTCCCGAACCAAATAAAAGTAAACGGGAAAGAATATCATGTGGGTCTTTTTATTGTAAAAATGGGTTTATAATGTAGGCAGCACCATAATAGTATTATTACTGTATTTACTGTATTTACTGTATTACTGTATTATTAAGTCACGGAAGATTATTAATTAATTACACATTGTCTCAATAGAAAATACGAAACTATTGTACTCATTGAAGTTATGATACATAAATTGAGCTGGAAATCAAAAGAAGAATTTTGAATTTGACACAATAACCGATAGTTGTCGCAATTTTTAAAATTTTACCACTGTGTGAAAAGGCTCACTCAAAACCCACCAGTCCGCCAATGTTAAACATTTGATGTTTCAGAATTAATCTCTGAAACAACATGGTTACCTTCATTGCTTTTTCCAAATCATTTTTGGTCTCTCTGAAGGAAAAAGAAAACAAAAAAAACAACAAAACCGAACGCCCAAACAAACAAAAAAACCAACAAACAAACCAACAAAACAAACAAACCACAAACGAACAAACAAATAAACGAGCCTTGATTTGATTCGATTCTGTAGAAAAGGTACTGCTATATCCATTTTATTTGAGTGGTTAATCACCATTTGTAAAGTATCACTAGACAAAAACATTACTCCGAAAAGTATTCGTTATACCAAGGGACCCTCAAAAGCAACTGTCACCCAAAGGACTAAAGATAACGGTGTAGAAATAATGACAAAATGTCAGTTTTTATAATATCAAATAATAAACCATAAGGGAAACTGACTGGGAAAATTGTTAAATGATTTTGGGTTGAACAAAGAAAAATTTACTATACAGCGGGATTTGAACCAACGACCTCAGGATTAACGTGCCGGCGCTCTACCAACTGAGCTATCTAGCCCTATGTTGGCGGTCTCCATAGGGAGACTAGGGCTAGATAGCTCAGTTGGTAAAACGCCAGCACGTTAATCGGGGGTCGTTGGTTCAAATCCCGCTCTAGTCAATTTTTCTTTATTCAACCCAAAATCTTTTATATAATGGTGGGGATCCCAAGTGGGGGACAACCCGCTTAATCAGGTAGTGACTGAAAACACTATCCACATTCAAGGCTGTAGGTCCGGGATTCAAACGGGGGTCACAGACTGAGGTGAATACACCGATCCATTAAGCCACGCCCATTTCTCATTGACCAATCACAACCGCGAAATCTGATCACCATTTTGAGATCACCATGGTGATCGGGTTTCGCGGCTGTGATTGGTCAACGTGTAAGGAGGCGGGGCTTAATGGATCGATCTATTAAGGCAGGGAAGCAACCACTGAGCCAACCTGAATGACACCCTAATTATTGAAGGACATCAGTTGTTTGTAAAAACAACTGAGTAGTATGGGAAGCAACCAAGGTGATGACGTAGTCAACCAAAGTGATGACGTAGTCGAAACTTTCTAAATGTTTACCATCGGATAAATTATGTAACACCAAGTGGCGATGTCCGACCTTAACCCACGTATTGTCCTCAATCAGGACAAGTTTGTAAACATGAGATTGATCAGAGGAAAGCAGAATGTTATTTCTTACAGAGAGGTGGGGTTCAATTGGTGTAAGATCATCAACGATTCACACAGGTTCGGTTCCCGGTGTGTGTATACAGGCAAAGGTAGATTACAAGTAAGACCTTAAAATATACCATGCCTTACATTTGGTAGATTGTCAGTCACATTGAATAGTGTGAAGGGTTAAAAGTGGACCAGAGCTTCAATGTGGAAGGACATTAATTTGACAACAAAAAGAGAACCACCGAATCGTAAAGCCTCACAGCCACCCCTGTAACAATCGAATCGATCGTTGACTGTAAATGCTGACGTCACATGAAGGGGCTAACTGTTCGCTCGTCACAAGTAAACACAGCCACAAGAAACAGCATTTCTAGTTTTCCCCCTTTTGGACGGCCAAATCAAAACACCGTCATGGAAACTCAACTCAAGTTGCAACCCACTCAGGTTGGCAATCGTCGTTGGCAATCACTCATTAAGATCCATGGAATATTATGGGCTGAATCAGGTTTCAGGTTTGAGGTTTATTTTTTCCACAGTATTAAACCAAAGAAATTAAATAACAAAAAGTTACTAATGTGTAATGAAATTATAGAGATGAGAATAAAGTAAATGTGATACTGCGGAGGGGAAGCAAATCGTAGACAATGGTCCCTATAATAGTTCATGAGCAAGGCGCTGAAATTTCAAAAAGGCATTATCACAAAAGCATTTTTCTAAAAGAAATACAAAAATGTAACCTATGCCAACAAATACCTTTTGATGATTTAATTTGAAAAAAAAGTACAGCAGCGCATTTTGGCAAGGAGAAACTTTGTTGACAGAGAGGCAGCCATGCTTGCCGAGTCACAATACAATACTTTTTTGGTCCTTCAATAGTGTCCCCCAGTTAAAATAATTTGCTTCAGTCAAACACCACTACATTAAATCATGTTCTGTTATCACATAAACCCTCTTCGACATTGTAGTTAAATTGCTGATCAGTTGCCATAAAATATACATATCCAAAATCATGTAGGCTTTTTACACCATTGAGGAATAAAATGAAATAATTGCAAGGAAACATGGGGTTCAGTTGAATCCAATTGCGAAATTATGTTTTGAATCTTTAACCTCCGTAAAAGACATTTTTAACAATGTCTATACAGTTTTAAACTCATACGAATATCGCTATGAATTGACAAAATGCCCAAAGACTCGAAGACCATGTACAAGAACCGTCGAATTCAGACACTTACATACAATTTTAATTACACCACTCTGTATATAAACTTGGCTGTTTTTGAACCTTTATTGTTGAGAAGGCCCCTCTTTGCTTCAGTAATCCGTTGAGCAAACCAGAAATCCATGGTTCAAACCACACCAGACTGCCTTTCTTTGTCATGAGTATAAGGATTGTATCGTACCATAATACTCCGTCCTCCATGACCATATAAAGCTAGGCAGCAGCCGTGTGTATCAACCGTTAAAACGACTGGCAGTTATTCTTATACAATTACGTCATTCCTGAAATGAAAGGAATACCTATCGCATAATACACGAACAACAAACTTGTGTCGTAGAACAGTATAGGGGCGCTCACTGCAGGCAGTGGTCACCGTTCATGCAACGAGCAGGTTCTCGAAAACTTCATAACTTTAGAAGAAGTGTTTGACAATTAATAGCCAAAGCAAAACTTGTTATACATAAAGATAACTTCGTGGGAGAACTACGCAGTTTCATCTTTGTAACCAAGGAAGGTTATAACTTGAACATTGGAGGAACTGACTGGAATATAGGATTGAGAAATCTACCTCAGGGTTTCTCAGATCGATCGATGGGAAAGCATTCCAAAGCAACAACAAATCATTACAGAAACCTACACCAATCAACCGCATATGACGGACTATCACATTGTTCGCGCAAGAAATCCCCCAGTCGATCATTGTGCTAACTTGCCATCTTTGTATGGTAATAACTAGAAGTAAACTGGCAAAGAACTGAACTATTTTATACCATACGAGGCAGAAAAGCTTTCTATTTGCACCTTAAAATGGCCATGTTTCGTCCTCTGCTGTTGTCCACGTTGTTGGTGTTGATGTTGGCCGGCCTCTCTCGGACCGTAACCGGGCAGAGAAACACCAGGGCACCGTTAGAACTCGTCAATAAAGGCTACGTCAATCTACTGATTGGAATCAACGAGAGAGTGCCCGAAAATCCCGCTCTTCTAGAGCGGATTAAATTCGTGTTTACCGAAACCTCAAAGTTCCTGTACAAGGCAACCAAGTAAGTCCAACATTCAGAAGTCTTTTTTCCGCAGAAGTACAGTAAGACAAACACAAGGTCAGACGGCCATGGCAGGTAAACTGGCTTTTTTAAAGAAACTATACGTCTTGCGCACCGACGTGCCCGATATGTGGCAGAGAGTGTCCCCCAAATGTTACAATACTTGAACACCGTCTTTTCCTCCTGGCCTATCCCCTAACATGAGATTTTCAGAACACAATGAAGGCAAAATAGGACTCTAGGAAGGGGGGGGGGGGGGTTAGACCTTGCCACATATCGAGCACAAAATGACGTATTCGGTTACCCCCTCTGCTTTCACATTCAGTTTCTTTTAATGAGATAAACGCAGCTTGCCGTGAGTTTTGTGCTATACAGGATTTGTTAGGCTAAAAAACGTAATTGTTTAGTTTTAGTCCAAAAGCAAAAATATTATGAAGTTCATTCTAGAACCATCCTTTCTATGAAATAGTTCCCTTTGAAATAAAGCCATATTAAAGAAAACTGTATCTAAAAGCTTAAAAAAGGGAAACAAAAAAATACCAAAAAAATAAACAAACCCGCAACATCTGATTTCGGTTGTTACAGCCAAAATTAATAATGGTGTGTTTACATTGCTAAAGATTGTGCATGGTTTTTCACTATTTTATTCCGACTCGCACAACAGATTAAGCCCTAATTTAAAGCTGGAATAATTTTTTTTTTTTTTATGTTTGTATCAACAACATCACCTTTTGCAACTAATTCGACCAAACAAAGAACCAGAAGAACACAGTTGACAAAACAATTATATTTATTTAGCATATACCTATCTGAAGAATTTTTTACCACTAAAAATGAATAACCATGGCCTCAGTTTAATGAATAACCATGGGACTCAGTTTAATGAATAACCATGGGACTCAGTTTAATGAATAACCATGGTACTCAGTTTAATGAATAACCATGGTACTCAGTTTAATGAATAACCATGGTACTCAGTTTAATGAATAACCATGGTACTCAGTTTAATGAATAACCATGGGACTCAGTTTAATGAATAACCATGGCTCAGTTGAATGAATAACCATGTGACTCAGTTTAATGAATAACCATGTGACTCAGTTTAATGAATAACCATGGCTCAGTTTAATGAATAACCATGGACTCAGTTTAATGAATAACCATGGGACTCAGTTTAATGAATAACCATGGGACTCAGTTTAATGGATAACCATGGGACTCAGTTTAATGAATAACCATGGCTCAGTTTAATGAATAACCATGGGACTCAGTTTAATGAATAACCATGGACTCAGTTTAATGAATAACCATGGGACTCAGTTTAATGAATAACCATGGGACTCAATTTAATGAATAACCATGGGACTCAGTTTAATGAATAACCATGGACTCAGTTTAATGAATAACCATGGGACTCAGTTTAATGAATAACCATGTACTCAATGGGAATAATTTAAAGGGTGCCATTGCTTTGCTGCCTGAAATGTGAAATCCATGTGTCATCAAGGCAAGGGGGTCCGTCCACTATTATCTGGAATCCACTTTGCTGGATCTTATCCACCAATTTAATTACTTTTTTTTTTCATTATTATTATTTTTTTATTTTTTTATGTGTATAGGCTTGTGTTTATCTTTTTATTTGTCTATTAGGCCTAATCTTTCTTTTCTAATTCAATTTATGTAATTTGTAAATTTAAATTTTATTTTATATTTTCCTTGGCGGTTCTTCCGCTGTTGGTTTGGACGATTAATACAAATACAAATACAAATTGCAGAAATCAACCCTCCTCAAAAGGTGGAATATAATTGCAGGATCTTGAACCGGGTCTGATCCTTTTTTTCTGCGTTTACACTAGCTGTTAATCCACCTTTCAGGATCAGATTTGGGTCTGATCCACCTTTCTGGATCTTGTGTAAACGAGGTCCCAAATGTCACACTATACTGAATGTTTATCAGTATCTCCGTGCATCTAAAATGGTGTTATTTTAGAAAAAACTTGAAATAATATACAAAATGCATCCCAATGGCCACTGGCAGGTAGCATAATGTTTGTTTGTTTGTTTGTTTGTTTGTTTGTTGGTTGGTTTTTGTTTGTTGGGTTGTTTATTTGTTTGTTGGTGTTTTTACGTGTTTTTTGTTGTTGTTTGTTTTTACATTATAGTTGGGCAAACAGAGGAATTGTGCATTATTGATGATACAATCATGGTTTTGACACACAGTCAGAGTATGTTAAAGGCACTGGACACTTTTGGTAATTACTCAAAATTAGCATAAAAACTTACTTGGTAACAAGCAACGGAGAGCTGTTGATAGTATAAAACATTGTGAGAAACGACTCCCTCTGAAGTAACGTAGTTTTTGAGAAAGAGGTAATTTCTCACTAAAATAATAAGACTTCTGGCCAGAAGCCTTTTATTCCTATCTGAAAGCACACTAATTTGTACAATAAGGGTGTTTTTTCTTTCATCATTTTCTTGCAACTTCAATAACCAATAGACTGTGCAAGTCTCGCGCGCATTCGAACTTAACCATATGGAGTTTTACGTGGGCGAGATTTTGTTTCGTCAACTATTTTAGTTTAACGTAGGTTATGACCTAGAAAAGTATACATGTTGTTGGGAATGTAATACTAAGTGATAACAAAATATGAAAGTAAAACCAATTCAACAATATAACGAAGAAAACCCAAGAATTAAACTTGACCTCAGCTTCCGGTTATTGCAAAAAATTAAGAATTTTGTGCTCGCCTCCGATCATAAAACTGGAATAATTATTTTTTTTTTTATGTTTGTATCAACAACATCACCTTTTGCAACTAATTCGACCAAACAAAGAACCAGAAGAACACAGTTGACAAAACAATTATATTTATTTAGCATATACCTATCTGAAGAATTTTTTACCACTAAAAATGAATAACCATGGCCTCAGTTTAATGAATAACCATGGGACTCAGTTTAATGAATAACCATGGGACTCAGTTTAATGAATAACCATGGTACTCAGTTTAATGAATAACCATGGTACTCAGTTTAATGAATAACCATGGTACTCAGTTTAATGAATAACCATGGTACTCAGTTTAATGAATAACCATGGGACTCAGTTTAATGAATAACCATGGCTCAGTTGAATGAATAACCATGTGACTCAGTTTAATGAATAACCATGTGACTCAGTTTAATGAATAACCATGGCTCAGTTTAATGAATAACCATGGACTCAGTTTAATGAATAACCATGGGACTCAGTTTAATGAATAACCATGGGACTCAGTTTAATGGATAACCATGGGACTCAGTTTAATGAATAACCATGGCTCAGTTTAATGAATAACCATGGGACTCAGTTTAATGAATAACCATGGACTCAGTTTAATGAATAACCATGGGACTCAGTTTAATGAATAACCATGGGACTCAATTTAATGAATAACCATGGGACTCAGTTTAATGAATAACCATGGACTCAGTTTAATGAATAACCATGGACTCAGTTTAATGAATAACCATGGCTCAGTTTAATGAATAACCATGGACTCAGTTTAATGAATAACCATGGCTCAGTTTAATGAATAACCATGGCTCAGTTTAATGAATAACCATGGACTCAGTTTAATGAATAACCATGGACTCAGTTTAATGAATAACCATGGGACTCAGTTTAATGAATAACCATGGCTCAGTTTAATGAATAACCATGGACTCAGTTTAATGAATAACCATGTGACTCAGTTTAATGAATAACCATGGGACTCAGTTTAATGAATAACCATGGGACTCAGTTTAACGAATAACCATGGGACTCAGTTTAATGAATAACCATGGGACTCAGTTTAACGAATAACCATGGGACTCAGTTTAATGAATAACCATGGGACTCAGTTTAATGAATAACCATGGGACTCAGTTTAATGAATAACCATGGGACTCAGTTTAATGAATAACCATGGGACTCAGTTTAATGAATAACCATGGGACTCAGTTTAATGAATAACCATGGACTCAGTTTAATGAATAACCATGGGACTCAGTTTAATGAATAACCATGGACTCAGTTTAATGAATAACCATGGACTCAGTTTAATGAATAACCATGGACTCAGTTTAATGAATAACCATGGTACTCAGTTTAATGAATAACCATGGTACTCAGTTTAATGAATAACCATGGGACTCAGTTTAATGAATAACCATGGACTCAGTTTAATGAATAACCATGTGACTCAGTTTAATGAATAACCATGTGACTCAGTTTAATGAATAACCATGGCTCAGTTTAATGAATAACCATGGACTCAGTTTAATGAATAACCATGGGACTCAGTTTAATGAATAACCATGGGACTCAGTTTAATGGATAACCATGGGACTCAGTTTAATGAATAACCATGGCTCAGTTTAATGAATAACCATGGGACTCAGTTTAATGAATAACCATGGACTCAGTTTAATGAATAACCATGGGACTCAGTTTAATGAATAACCATGGGACTCAATTTAATGAATAACCATGGGACTCAGTTTAATGAATAACCATGGACTCAGTTTAATGAATAACCATGGACTCAGTTTAATGAATAACCATGGCTCAGTTTAATGAATAACCATGGACTCAGTTTAATGAATAACCATGGCTCAGTTTAATGAATAACCATGGCTCAGTTTAATGAATAACCATGGACTCAGTTTAATGAATAACCATGTGACTCAGTTTAATGAATAACCATGGGACTCAGTTTAATGAATAACCATGGGACTCAGTTTAACGAATAACCATGGGACTCAGTTTAACGAATAACCATGGGACTCAGTTTAACGAATAACCATGGGACTCAGTTTAATGAATAACCATGGGACTCAGTTTAATGAATAACCATGGGACTCAGTTTAATGAATAACCATGGGACTCAGTTTAATGAATAACCATGGGACTCAGTTTAATGAATAACCATGGGACTCAGTTTAATGAATAACCATGGACTCAGTTTAATGAATAACCATGGACTCAGTTTAATGAATAACCATGGACTCAGTTTAATGAATAACCATGGGACTCAGTTTAATGAATAACCATGTACTCAATGGGAATAATTTAAAGGGTGCCATTGCTTTGCTGCCTGAAATGTGAAATCCATGTGTCATCAAGGCAAGGGGGTCCGTCCACTATTATCTGGAATCCACTTTGCTGGATCTTATCCACCAATTTAATTACTTTTTTTTTTCATTATTATTATTTTTTTATTTTTTTATGTGTATAGGCTTGTGTTTATCTTTTTATTTGTCTATTAGGCCTAATCTTTCTTTTCTAATTCAATTTATGTAATTTGTAAATTTAAATTTTATTTTATATTTTCCTTGGCGGTTCTTCCGCTGTTGGTTTGGACGATTAATACAAATACAAATACAAATTGCAGAAATCAACCCTCCTCAAAAGGTGGAATATAATTGCAGGATCTTGAACCGGGTCTGATCCTTTTTTTCTGCGTTTACACTAGCTGTTAATCCACCTTTCAGGATCAGATTTGGGTCTGATCCACCTTTCTGGATCTTGTGTAAACGAGGTCCCAAATGTCACACTATACTGAATGTTTATCAGTATCTCCGTGCATCTAAAATGGTGTTATTTTAGAAAAAACTTGAAATAATATACAAAATGCATCCCAATGGCCACTGGCAGGTAGCATAATGTTTGTTTGTTTGTTTGTTTGTTTGTTTGTTGGTTGGTTTTTGTTTGTTGGGTTGTTTATTTGTTTGTTGGTGTTTTTACGTGTTTTTTGTTGTTGTTTGTTTTTACATTATAGTTGGGCAAACAGAGGAATTGTGCATTATTGATGATACAATCATGGTTTTGACACACAGTCAGAGTATGTTAAAGGCACTGGACACTTTTGGTAATTACTCAAAATTAGCATAAAAACTTACTTGGTAACAAGCAACGGAGAGCTGTTGATAGTATAAAACATTGTGAGAAACGACTCCCTCTGAAGTAACGTAGTTTTTGAGAAAGAGGTAATTTCTCACTAAAATAATAAGACTTCTGGCCAGAAGCCTTTTATTCCTATCTGAAAGCACACTAATTTGTACAATAAGGGTGTTTTTTCTTTCATCATTTTCTTGCAACTTCAATAACCAATAGACTGTGCAAGTCTCGCGCGCATTCGAACTTAACCATATGGAGTTTTACGTGGGCGAGATTTTGTTTCGTCAACTATTTTAGTTTAACGTAGGTTATGACCTAGAAAAGTATACATGTTGTTGGGAATGTAATACTAAGTGATAACAAAATATGAAAGTAAAACCAATTCAACAATATAACGAAGAAAACCCAAGAATTAAACTTGACCTCAGCTTCCGGTTATTGCAAAAAATTAAGAATTTTGTGCTCGCCTCCGATCATAAAACTTACATAAACGCTTGTTTTGGATGCGCAATTATAATCGCCAGATGCTGTAATTGCAAAGCAAACCCTTTTCATTGCAGTCTATGGTTGTTGAGGCGTCAGCATCCTCTTTAAACTGCGATACGGGTCCATTCAAGACCCGTTTGACCTTCACGAATCCGCGTAAGGGGTTTCTAAAAAGTTAACATCAAATAGGCATCCTTGTCCCAAAGTTTTAATTTTGTTTTCAATAATAATATACACACTATTGTGATTTTTTTTTTCAAAAGCTAAAACTTTTTATAAAATTGAAAAGATTTATTTTTGTTGTTCAGATTTTGTCATGAGATATATTTTAAAACAAAGATTTAATTTCAGAAATAAAAATGTTCTTCGTTTGACGTGTTTTCTCGTTCGGATACGCGCGAGACTTGCACAGTCTATGGAGCCCAAATTTTCACAGGTTGGTTATTTTATGCATATATTATGTTGGGATACACCAAGTGAGAATACTGGTCTTTGACAATTACAAAACATGTTCAGTGCCTTTAGGAAAGAGATTTGGCTATTGGGTCATTGCAGATTTGTCCTTTGAAGAAAATAAAGGTAGAATAACAAGCAATGCCAGCCATTTTCAAAAGACAAACAAAATGTAGCACTCCCGCCTCACAATAGCCTAGTGAATCGTTTCGCATTGCGCCAAATGGTTCGCATTATTTTGTCCAGGCAGTCTCGGTTATGATCCTTCGATTATAATGTGATAAACACCGTAACAAACACAGGTTCATTGCCCCATCCTTTCTCCAAACTGTGAATAGTGGTTTTTTGTTTGTTATAAATCCAAATCATTTTTTTTTCGTAGCTGCTTCCTTATTTGGAGACAATATTAAACTGTACAATACTGTTTAATTGCCTCATTGGAATATTCAATCACACCGGTTATATCTCCTTCCACTTTGTGAAGCAATCGTCCTGGATTTGTCCCAGGGTTCAACCAATCTCATGGTCATTTTACTTTTTCGTTCGGAAATGGAATATTCTGTCTTTTTGCGGATGATACAAGCTTGTTGTATAATCACCATAATGTAGATATTGCTATTAATAATCTTAATATTGAACTTATTAAAATAAATAATTGGTTATTATCCAATAAACTATCGATTAATGTACTGAAAACGAATTACATAATTTTCAGCTCAAGGCAAAATAGATATTATAATAATGGTAATATTTGTATAAATGGCACTGTTTTAAATCAAGTGGAAAGTATTAAGTTTTTAGGAATCTATATTAATGAGAATCTTTCTTGGAGTAAACATATTAATGTATTAGTGAGCAAAATTTCGAAAAATGTTGGAGTTATGAATAGATTGAAGCTAGTCCTACCTAAAAATATTCTTTTAACATTATACAATTCCCTTGTACTGCCATATCTTAATTATGCTATACTAAACTGGGGCAACTCAACAGCTTCACAGTGTAACCAACTTCTTCTTTTACAAAAGAAAGCAGTCAGAATCATATGTAAAACCAATTATAGAGAACACACCGATCCGTTGTTTGCAGAGTTGAAAGTTCTCAAATTTAATGACTTGTATAATCTTAATCTAGGTAAATTTATGTTTAGGTATAAAAGTGGCAAATTGCCATCCAATTTTAATGATCTCTTTATATCATGTTCATCAGTACATACGCATGGAACCAGAAGTGCATCTAGGGGTGATCTCTATACTATATACAATCGAACTTCTTTATCCAAAAACAGCCTCATACCAAGATGCATTCTATTCTGGAATAATCTTAACCTTGATATTAGACAGTCCCTCACACTTAAATCATTTTCCCAAAACCTGAAACATTACCTTTTGAGCATGTATTAACATGTATTAATAAAATGTATAATTTAGTTCTATATGTATCATTATTTCTACACAACATCGTATAATCATTTTAATTAGTTAGTCTGGTCTCACTGTCTCCTTGTCTTGTCCGAGTCCTTGTCTGTCATAGGGAATGGCATAAAAGCGTCACGCTTCACCCTTTTCCTACATGTTGGTAAATTTAACTATTGTTCTCATAATTTTGGAATTGTATGTACAGGTATGTACTGATTACTTAAATTGTATTTGCATGTATGATATTTATGTACCAGCATGAAATAAATGTTGTTGAAATCAAAAAACTGCCTGGTACGTGATGGTGTTTTAAAAAATAACAAAAGAAGGAAGTTGAAAAGGTATATCATGTGTGCAACAATAGCTTTATTTTTGACGACTCAAAGCTATAGAGTGAGGTGACGCTGGTTTTTTTTAGAGGGGAATCACTCATGTGAAGTATTTCGTTTTCATTATGTTGTGCAACACAAATATTTTGAAATCAAATTTGTTGATGGATTGACAATGAACGTGACGGAAATGTATTTGTTGCTATGATGAGTCGGCATTTTGTGTACCTGGAGATAATTCACAAAATATATATGAGAAATTGTTCCATTCCTTGTTCTAAACAACCGTTTTCAAATAAAAAAAGGACGTACACATCGGCAGAATACGGAGCCCCTAAAGGGACAGGTAAACAAAAAGTTAAAAAGGTAAAAAAAAACCTGAAATATTATTTTGTTCCCACGATCATTTCGTTCCCTCGAAATATTATTTCGTTCCCACGAAATGTTCTTTCGTTCCCACGAAATGTTCTTTCGTTACCTCGAAATGATTTTGTTTCCTCGAAATGATTTCGTTACCTCGAAATAGTATTTCATTCCCTCGAAATATTAATTCGAGGGAACGAAATAAGTTATTTCGTGGGAACGAAATAATACTTCGAGGGAACGAAATAATTTGGATTTTGTTTTTTCACCTTTTCACATTTTTTGTTACCTGTCCCTTTAGGGGCTCCGTAGCAGAATGAAATGCATACAAATTCGCTCGGCTCTGACAGATGACATAAGTATATTTAATGGATGTTAAATTTGAATCGGGGATAAAGAATCTTATTGGTTCTACCCATACGCCGAAGTGTGTAAAGTACCCGGTCAACTCCCGAGATAAATAATAATATTTACAAACAATTATGTAGTTTTTCTATTTTTAAAGGTACACGTTGCCTTCGGATTGGGCGCTTTGGGCTATAAAAAGCGTTTGATATGAAATGAACATTGTTGGAAAGATGTTTTAAAAGTAGAATATAATGGTCCACACAACTATTCCTTAGAAATGGTTGGCTTTTGTTAAATTTCGTGACACAAAACGCTCCGCCATTTTGTGGAGTCAAATTTTTGACTCGACTTAATGGCCGACGTGTTCCGCTAGTCTTATTTCCAGTCGTAGTACGTACTCGCAATCACATGCTAAACTATTTACTAATCAGAGTGCTGCTGTGATGTGCCGTGTTTTAGTCCTCTCCTCCTGTCCACAATAAACATTGGGTATAGACAACACCGGTCCTTTCTTTCGGTTAGTCCCATGAATGTTTTCTCACTCTGATTGACGGGGTTTCTTCTTTTTGGACGCGTGTTCATCTGGGTTTTTTGTGGCGATCCATTATGATATATGATTGGTGTGGGTGTTTACATATGTCACGAGAGGTAGAGAATGGTATATTACCCGGTGTTCATCTGATATGTTTACCGGGCCACTGGCTACGGCACCAGCCTATTAACTATTTATCGCGCATTTTGCCCATTACATGGATAATGGTATTTACGGCTGAAAATACGTAAACGTTTCGCGGGACAGATGTCGGGGGGTCATAAGGCAAGTTGTTGTTTTTTATCACCATTCACTAATTATAACACATTAAAGGTGTTTTATTGCAAAAGAACAACTCTTTAAGGATAAGGAACACCTCCAAACAGTTAACATTTTTGAGATTTGAAGGCAACGTGTCTCTTTAAAAAGGGGGAAAATTACGTTTTCTAATGGAACAGAGCTTTCTGAGAAATGATTCGGGCTGAACAAAAGTATTTGTTGACAAAGTATGCCACTCTACAGAAAACAGGTGCGCCTGGAAGAAAAATCTGCCCTTTACTTGCCGTTTCTTTCGTCAAGCTTCGCAAAACTATTTATAGTTTTATAGGCAAGGTGGCAAGGTGTTTGTATAGTTGGAGTTGCAGTTGAATGTCTAGTACAGCGCCGCACAGTATACAATGGAGCGTTCCTTGACTGGCACAATTGTTGTCGAATAACACTTTTATAAAATCTATCCCTGTCTGCCGGTATTGAGTGAATTCACGGTTCATCAAATCAAGTACATGGGAGGTAGCCACTCGGTGGCTGCACTTTCTATTCATAATATAGATTTCGCCCAAACAGGATCATGGCCACTTATATGAACGTTGATGTAATGCATTTAATTGCAATTTTCACAATTTGCTTTTAATAAATCGACTCGAGGCGAAACTTGTTGAGTTTAACATTAACACCATGAGTGTTGTCACAGAAGGATATCAACATGGTGTTCAAATACCACTAATTTCTGCCAACACAATTGCAATGGTGTTATTTTAACACCATGTGATGTAACTTTTGATTCTAATATGACAACACCCATGGTGATTTTACCTGCTGAAAATCAATTTGATGAATGGTACATGTATGCACTCTAACATATCCCGGATCAAAATTGACCTGGTTACAGGTCCATTGGACCTGACACATTTCTGGGTCAGTTTGACCCAGAACCGTTGTCAAAATGACCCAGAAATGCGTCAAACTGAGGCAGAATCAGAGTTAAAATTACACAAAAAACAAAAAACACAAGTTTCCGGGACAGCCTGACCCAGAAATTAGTCAGGCCCCGGGACCCGAGTCACGGGTCAATTCTTACCCGGGAATCGTTAGAGTACATGTACACTACTTTGAAGGGAAATGAAAGGCTATACATTTTCCCAATATACTATTGAAAGGGCATAAGGGAAAGTTTTTAATTTTATTTGTTAAATGTAACTATATTTTTGTCTTCTAGCCAACGAGCCTTCTTTAAAGATATTCACATTCTGGTTCCGGAGACTTGGTCCAATTCCGATGCCTATTCCAACGTTGATTGGCAGCGCTACGACCAAAGTGACGTCATTGTTGATCTGCCAAGCGGCAATGGTAGTAACCGACCATACACAAATAAACCCACACCCTGCGGGGAACCAGGGCTCTCTATTCATCTCACGCCAGATTACATCTTGTCGCAGAGGACAGCGGGAGTATACGGCGAATATGACAAGGTAGATCTTCATCCCTCATAAAGCCGTATCGTTGAAATAACTAACAATTATCAAATAAAACTTCACCATTTGTTTTCAGTTCATCATAAGCATCAGCACCATAAAACCTTACTTTAAAGGTGAACAACATAATTGAAATAGTTCAGAATGTAGAGTCCTTGAAAAGAGCCGAACCTTGACTTTCCATAATTGACACGTGTCATAATTGACCCGGTTTTGAATTGACCCGGATCAGAATTGACCCTGGTCAGGATTAACTGGGGTTTCCCAGACTATTAGTATTATGGGTATAACCACAGCCTGAAACCAGGGTCGAAACAAGACAAAAATCTTATTCAAAACCCAGACACTGAGATAGGTTGACCATGATTATGGAATCAGTTTTGGTCTTTTAATACCTCCCAAGCGAAAGTGGGTCATCATTGGAAACATGTGGGGGCTTTGAAGATGAATTAGAATGTAGGAAGTGAAACATTGATGGGTGTTTGTTTTACATGTAATTCAATTTGCTTCATCACACTCAGGCACTTGTTCATGAGTGGGCCCATTACAGATGGGGCGTATTTGACGAGTACCCTCGGGAAGCGGGACCGCATTTTTACGCCGACCAAGATGGCGCCATACAGGCTGTGAGATGCGTCCTGAGCATAACTGGTGAGTTTTGCACTGCATTATTGTGTTTGTGTGCTTCCCACTCCAGGGTTAAAATAATAAGGAATGCTTGAAACTCTGTTTTCTCCCTGAAGCTGTAGGTCCCGTGTACTAGGATTGTTAGTGAACGTAAAAGAACCCAGAACATTTATCTTGGGGGAGGGAGGGGGTTTAACTCGGGTGTTTTTGGTTCACATAGCAAGTATCCTTGTTTACAGGTTTCCCCAGGATTGCTAGCTATACAGTGATTAGGTGCACTTATGAGACACGCTTGTTTTCATTACCAGAAACGAATAATAACAACTGACGACTTCAGCACTGTATTGTCGGTGCTTGCCGAGTCCTCCGGAGGAATGGGGCAGGTCAGGGGCAGTCACAGTATTTGGGGAATCGAAACCGCTCTAAAGTATAATGCGGCAACCACAAAATGTAAATCTAAACTTCTCAATATAATTAGAATATACTTTTGACGATGTTGGTGTGCTGGATTCTTTCAATTCTCAGGTAGAATGGTAAACCCAAGTAAGGGTTTGCGTGATTGTGAAATCAACGAGAATGGCCTGCCGGAAAGAGACTGTCGCTTTCTTGACAACGCAAACGATGCGGCAGCAGCAAGCTACACCGGATCACTCATGTACAAGCAGTTTCTTCCTCAGGTAGGACATCATCAAGACAAAATACTCACCTAAAGATCCCTTAACTGTTCAATGTTCAAGGATAAGATATAAAACCATGTGAATAAATGAAATGATGTAACCGCTGGTGCCTTCATCTACTGCTTCTCTTCTGTACATTTACTTCCTTGGTTTTAAAACACTTTTATTTAGCGTACCCCTGCCCTCTCATGTTGATTTTCTTCTTTTTTAACAGAAATATTGATTTGAGTTTACTTGATATTTATTTCATTTATATTTTATTATAGATAAGTACCTTCTGTGAGAAATCCGGTGGCTTTGAGGGAAATAAGCACAACAGAGATGCGCCGAATCTGCAAAATATTCAATGCCACGGAAAGAGTATTTGGGAGGTAAAATATCCACTGCTTCATATTGAAAACAACTATTGTCACTGAAAAAAGATCCTACCAAAATTGGAAAACTTGACCTATCACACTGTAACAAAGTATGCCACGCTCTTTGATTATATCTGGGTCGGTATTGACCCAGATCAAGGTCCCGTGGGTAAAGACCCATATCTTGGTCAGTACGACCCAAAATCTTTGTCAAAAAAATCCATAGATGGATCAAACTGTGGCTGAATCTGACAGAAATGGGTCAGGCCCAATGGGACCCAGAATCCAGTGCCCGGTTCCATGGCACTGCTTACCGTAAGCAAAGAATCGGCGTATATGAAAGCAAGGAAATCCGCGCTTACGTCAAGCGTATGTCACGGGTTAGCAAGGAATTTTTGCTTGTGCGCATGCGTACTCCACGTTAATAGGCATTCTTCGCTTACACAGCTAGCGCAGAAATTCAGCGCTTGCTCGGTAAGCGGAGAATGGTGACCGCAAGCGCAGAAATTCAGCGCATGCATAAGTTTTAGTTTTTTTCCCCCATGTTCCTTTTATTGGTGCCTCTACTTTATTTACTTTGTTGTTTATCTATTTAATTAAATTAATCTAATCATATTTCTTGTTTAATTATAAATAAATTTATTTTTATTGCAATTGTAACCTTGGTATTTACTTTTTATACTGTAATTTTAAAGTTCTCTTTTGCCTCAGTGGAGGCCGTACAGAGAAATAAAATTCATTGTCATTGTCATTGTCACAGTAAGCATAGCAAATTATGTGATCGCAAGCGCAGAATTCGGCGGTAAGCAGAGCCATGAAATTGGGCCCAGGAAGTGAACACAAACATTTTGCTTACCACAGCAAGTCTAGCTATAGCCTCAAACAGATTACCAGCCAAAACAAACATGCTATTCGCACTGTCCCAAATTGGTTCCCTGTCGTTTTTTTCTTAAATTTGTGTGTGTGTGTGCTGATGAATACCTAGAAATTTGGTCCCAATAATGGATGATAAATAATTCATCACTTGTTATCGAACAGCCCTTTTAAACAAATGTTACATATCTAAAAAGACTGTTCTGCACAACCAGACAACTACTTTATGGCACACCGTTTCAAAGGGTAATTGAATCGATAATATAAATTTGTTCTTATACTTTCAGTTAAAGGAAAGTGCAGGCCTTCCTTTTTTACTACTTGTTTATCATTGTTAAAAGTACATAATATATTAACAAAATGTTCATGTATATACATATTTAATATATATAATGAAATATACCTATATATATCAGTTGAACTAACCCGTATCGTATTTTCTTATAGTGAAGGTCTAAAATCATTGTGCATTTTAACCTGTTATTGTCATTATTTTTATAATTTCAACGTATTTCTCTTGATGTTAAATTGTTAATAATTGTTTGTTTGTTGCTTTTGCTTTTACTGTAAAATGTGCCGGTTTGTAATTGTCAGCGGGCATTTCAGTACAAGCCTCCTTTTGGCTCCTGAAAATACCCCCATGTTGGTTTGCTCCCAATCCATTTCATTATTTTGTCTTGATTCTCTTTGTCGTAAATAATTATAAATTTGTTTATTTTCTTTATGTTTCACAAATTTTGGAAAATGGTCAAATTGAATTGAATTGAAATATTTGGTGTTAAACTCTGAGTAAAAAAATCTGAGTCATGGATGTCATTTTAACTTATTCCAACAGGTTATGCTCGAGCACGAAGATTTCCGAACTAGTGATAAAGATCAGAATTCGGTCAATGGCGAGGGTGAAGAAGTCGGGTATTCTTCGCCTGAGTTTACCGTAGTCAGGAGGACAAGCAGCCGTCTAGTCCTTGTCTTGGATCGGTCCGGAAGCATGAGGGGCCAACGGATTACACAACTTAGACAGGTAGGCTAATTCAACCACACTGGTTTCTTTTGTTACATCTAAGAGGAGCGCCAAAACCAAAACCTCATTTTCCAATAGAGTCCTAATGACAGGGTCACAAGTTTTAAAACCTCATGTCATCACGTTGAAATGAAGTAAAATATTATTTTATGTGATACTCTTTCAGAGAGAAATTTGAAACATTACGTCAATTGGACAGCAAAAACAAATGGGTCTGTACATTCCATTGAGAAATATCTCCGCCAGTAATATTAAATTCAATGTTAATTGTTTTTATTTAATATCATCATAATTCAGGAATGAACTGAAATTCCCTGTGCAATTAAAATTTACAGACCATTATATTTGAAATGTGACGTCTTCGAAAGTTTTTGGATATTTGACAAAAATGTCACTTGAAGGTTACCGTTAAACACAACTGCATTTTACACCATCTTAACATGAGGTTAGAGATTTGAAGAAAACAAATCATAAATTTTTTCATAAGGTCTCTATCTGTTGGGAAATGAGTGGATCAAAAAAACAAAATTTGACCTCTTTCGTTCACTGGTAGAAACAAACATTGCACTATGCTATTTTTGCACTATGCTTAAAGTGGTAGACTATCAGATATGTCACTAACGGTGATAAAGTTAATGACGAAGCCCTGTGGAGGGTTCCCGTAAGTTGCTTTAACTATTCTGTCGATGATGATCATCCTAACGTGAAGCAATTTTCATTGATTATTTTATGAATTGGCATATCATTATTTGAATAATGTAAACTTAAAATGTAACATTTGAAGTATTCTATGGTTGAATTTGGATGCAAAATGAACAATTGCCCGCTGTTCCTGTAACTTAGAAAACATCAAGCCTCGGAGATCTCTGACGTCTGCCCGAATATATCGCAAGTAGGCCCTATTATGATTAACCTTGGCTAAACTACTCTACTATACCTGTAGGCTGCAGAACTTCTCATCACCCAAACTCTGAGAGATGGTGAACAGCTCGGAATCGTCACTTTTAGCGGAAATGCAAAGAACATCTCCGAGCTGCAAGTAATCAATGATCATAGCCGTCAGGTTTTACTAGGACTACTGCCCTCTTTTCCCGATGGTGCTACAAGTATAGGAGCAGGTGACTATTGTTAGGGTGTAAATACAGGATTGGTAGAGCTGACAAAAAAATTGCAGATATTGTGAAATAACAAACCTGTGGAAACATGGGCTTAATCCGTTGTGGAAATCAGGAGAAAATAGTGAAAGCCCCTGCACAATTTTCTGCATGTAAACACATCGTCCTTACTTTTGGTTGCACCAACCGAATTCAGCTGTTGCGTTTTTTAGGTTTTCAGAAACAGTTTTCTCGAATGTGACTTTTTTCAGAGGTAAATATTTCACAGAAAAAATATTATCGTGTATGAACTTCATAATCAGTAAGCTTTTAGACTAAAATTAAATAATGTTTCATCCATACACATCCTGTATTATATACATATACCTTGGTGTTCTTAAAACTAAAATATAATTAGTATACATTGCTATGAGTATTTTCATTGTTGATTTCATAAAAATATAGTTCTCGACTTGCTTTCTCGTTTTCGGTACGTTTTCGACTTGCACAGTCTATTGTAAATATTAACAAGATGTTTGATTCCATGTTTTATGGAAACTCCAATTTCAACTCATGTTCTTTAACATTGGCTTCTGCCCCGGCCCCGGCTTGGGCTCCGTCATCAAATTTAAAGCGGTGTACATTTTATATATGGTCTTTCCAACACCAAACGGAGCCTGTGGAGCCTAAACCGGGATGGAAAAAGCTCCATGTATCGGCAAAACAGTCGGATACCCTTCGAGCACACACTGAGAAGCAGCGAATAATTTATAAACTGACAGAGAAATCTGACTAATTGGTAATCATTGAATCTTTGAATGCTTTAGGAGTAGAGAAGGGTCTGGAGGTTCTTGGGCGAGACGGTCCTGCAGCGGGGGGCAAGCTGTTGGTCATCACCGACGGCGAAGAGAACAAAACACCGTTTATCGAAGATATTCTTCACTTGGTAAGACATGGTTTATGGCGAGGCACTGTTTTCATTTACAGAGAAGACCTCTGGGAGGGTGCACGTTTTAGAGAACAAATAAGGCTTGTCTACTGCTATCTTTCCAATGGTTCTCCCATTTGAAGGGGAAGGTCAAGGCACAAGAGATATGTTGAGTACTAGTTCGTAACTCACTGTAAACAGTTATTCTGTAATTGAAAACTGACGTAGTGAGATCAAACATACATTACTTACTCTCTTCGTTTCCTGTGGTCTCAAGTCGCTTTTATATCACTTGAATACCAACACATACGCACACAAGTTCTCAAAAATGTGTCCTTTGTGTCTCTATATAAAAATCTTCCCACTGTAGACTGTGTACAGACACATCTTCTTGTGGAGCACACCGGTCTTTCGAATTTCCAGATAAGGACCTCTTGTTTTCCCTTTTTGTTATGTCATCCGTCTCCATAATGGTACCGAAGATGAGCACACACAATTTCCTTTCCCTTTTTGCGTCCAACAGCGACGTTCAACAGTTACCTGGATGAACTAAAAATAAATACATTTTATGTAACTATTTTTGGAGGTGTAATTTTTGTGACGAGGTTTGCGGACCTTGCTTCAACGAGCTTGCAGTGAAAGTTGAAGAAATCGGTTATCAAAGAGGATTTTTTAATATTTCTTTTAACTCATCTTATGATAATTTTACCCACAATTAGGTTAATGAGTCTGGTGTAACTATAGACACGATAGCTATCGGACCAGACGAATCGTCCTCTCTTGAGCTTTTGTCAACATCAACTGGCGGACGAGCTTACAATCATGACGAAAGTTCTAACTCATTGTCTGACGCATTCATTAAATCAGCCACCACGGAAAAGGGTAAGGAAACGAGATGGACTTTAAGTTTTGTATGGAAATTTCGTCATTGGTAATTGCTGCATTTTATTCGAGGAAATGTGGATTTGTTGGGTAGGTTTTATTATGAAACATCGTTTCATCGACCTGTGCGTCCGTAACTACCAAGAAAAACGGGAGAAAATTGTGATAATATTAAGCTGGGAAAAAAAGAGATTTTGCAAAAAACAGTTAATGGCTTGACGTTTCGTCCCTAGAAGCAGTCTATTGGAAATACATGAGAGGGGGGAGGGAGAGAGAGAAGCAGAAAGCGCTCAGAAAGGGCGAGGGGTAAACAATGAATAAGAGGACGCGGGGGGGGGGGTGGAGGTTGGAGGGACGGGCTTGACGCCAAGAAGTTGGAAACACAAAGGAAAAAATCGAAGGTGGAATGAGGGAGAAAAAAGTAAATAGTTAATGAATATTAGGCAGACCACAAAAGGAGGATATCTTTTGGGAAAAATCAAAGACAAAAAGTTTTAAGTAATTTTCTTCTCAAACCATGGGGTTGAATGGTCAGGAACTTCTCCCTACAGAAGGACATTCTCTATGTGGTTACCTAGTGCCTCAGTGCCCTGTAAAATAATGTCAGAAATGGAGTGATTAGGAAGATTAGAGTGATGTCCTACAGGTGTATGCAGCTTTTGGTTGTTGACTGTGGACTGCAAACAATTTGTGAGATTCATATAAAAGCTTGTGCATACTTTAAACAAACTTAAACGTAGTTGAGGGATTTTGATTAATTTTATTCCAAAATGACATAATCTGTGAATTATTTCCCCATTTATACCTAGCCATCGGCTATACTGTATAGCACTCAGCATTCATGTGACCAATTCTCTTAAACAAGGCTGTTCTTCATCGTTATTCTTTCCTTTCGCTAATTGTACTTTCCTATTTCTTTTGACCAGCTGTCTCGTCAGTTCCGGTATCTTTATACATGGAGTTCGTCAAAGTCCAAGCGGGCACCAATTTCACAGATGCCGTATACATCGACTCCACCTTGGGTCGAAACACTCAGTTCACATTCGGGCATGTTAGCACAGACAGCATTTCAGTCATTGTCACTGATCCAGATGGTGAAACGATATCAGAGGGAAGCCCCGAGTATATCAGCAACAACTTGTTCCTGCAAATTCGTGTTACAATTCCTGAAAATGCAAAGGTAAGGTGGTTCACTATTGGATTGTCAATTTTGGTTGACATCCGTCGACATTACGCACATACAGTCCACTTGTGTCGAACTTATTAATAGTGTATCTTTATTGAGCATGATAGAGTTTTATCACATAAAAAACCCCTGAAGCTATGTGCGAGTTTGTACAAAAACATTTCTCGACGCAATAACTACGTTGGCACGTTCAGCCTCCTGGTGGCGCACTATAATATGCAGCCACCATGTTGAATCTTAAATCTTTCCCTAATCACTTGCTTATCCCTTGCTGTTTGTTGAATTGACAGATTGGGCTGTGGAAATTCCAAATTGAGAACAAACTACAACAAGAAGAGCATGTGACCATTCTTGTGCAGAGCCACGCAAGGGAAGGTGGCGATCCGATTGTTATCGATGCGCGATGGGGTCTTGAAAGTGTTGTCCCGCCTCAAAAACAGTCCCTTTATGTGTTCGTGGGGAAAGGTTGGTACATATTTTAATCAAAATTGTTTATGTTTGTATTGACACCTTGCACAATGCGGCACCGTGCGCGTCTTCTATTTCCACCAATGTGAGAGTCAATTCCTTGTGTACATTTTGACTCCCAAAATGCCGGATATAATAGGCGTGTAAGTACGCTACGCGTTGTGCAAGGGGTGTACATGTATGATGGGGGGGGGGGGGGGGCATTTACATAATTGAGTTCGTAATTCCATGTACTGCCACAGCCTGCTATGATCATGACGACGCAGTCCTTTCATTGTAATCATTTCGGTTCAGTTGATTAAGAATACTACTCTTTGGTTGAACAAGAAAGAAACATTAAAACAAAATAATTATTGCTATTAAAACCCTGAACGTACTACTTCAACGTGAACATGGGATTATACAAGATGGATGTAGTTTTAAAAAAAAAATACTTTAATGAAGGTATTTTCTATTATAATTGTCTGTAGGCCTCCCCGTAAGCCTTTTCGTGCAGCGATGGAAGAAGTTGAAAATTGCTATAATGTTATAATGAGACAAATTCATAATAGTAATTTTATAAGTTGTTTTTTGCAAGACTTCAATACCATTGCAATTCAAAGCTACGAACATAAATGTCAAAATAACATTATTATTGTGTACAGGAAACACACCAGTTATTCACAGTGTAGTCAGAGCTGTAATTGACCGTCCATGTGGTAATGATACCGTCACCCTTGAACCTCGGGACGACGGGATAGGAGCTGACGTCAGAAAGGATGACGGCGTTTACTCCACGTACTTCACTGAATTCTGCGGAGAGGGGAGATACGGTGCAAATGTAAGACCTTAGCTAATACAGAATAAGATGTTTTTCATTATTAAATATTTTTTTGTTTATTTAACTTTTTTATGACAAGCGAGAAAACAAACATAGAAATTTCAAAATTTCTGAAAAGGCTACAGCAGTAGTATTTCCCGGAGGGTTATGTTAAGAAATATGAGAGAGACAAAAGTGTCTTGTTCATGTTAGAACTATAACCCTAACATTTGCTGTGGCTAGGCATAGTCTAACTTTTCCAACCGCCGAAGACAACTCATCGCCAAACTGATTCTTTATGAGTTTAGTTTACCTGTGATAGCCCCTTTCTAGCGAGTGGGATTGTACGGTACCAAATCCACCAGATTCAAGCTGAATATGTCTGGTGAAATATAAATTAGTGTGGCTTGTGATATGTCATGGTCGAGCGGTGAAGAGCACCAGACTCAACCTCTCAACAAATTGTGGGTTTGACTCCCGGTCGTGGCACTTTTGTCCTTGAGCAAGACACTTTGCCATAAATGCTTTGTCCTTCGGATCGGACATTAAGCCATCGGTCCCAGAATGGTGGTGCACGTAAAAGAACACAGAACACAATCTCTTTGAAGAGTAAGGGTTTAAACCCGGTGTGTCTGGTTCACATAGCAAGCACCCTTGTTTATAGATTTTCAAGAATTATATAATAACAATACGGATTTTGTTTTACCATCGAGTGTGAAGTAACTACATCCCCGATTGAGGGTCAAATTCAGATGGGATATCTGTCAGTTTGTCTCATCTCCCTGAATCATTTACAACATTTCTCGTAATTTTCGCTAACGGTGTTGTTTCCCCCGTTCTAGATTAATGTGACAAGTAATGGTAGTGTGACATCTGTAGTTTTCGGGGGTGTTATCGGTGCTGGTGCTGCAGCTGACCCGACGTATGATGAGGTAGACGGCGAATCACTCCCGGAGCTAAACCTTCAGAGCACCGGGACCTTCCAGCGCGTCACCGTGGGTGGGAGCTTCAAATGTGAAGCGGCTGATCTTTGCAATGGTAAGATTCTACTCCAACAAAGTGTCTTTATCAAATCGGTCTGGTAGTTGTGTTATGTGAATAACAAAGTGTGTCACTGCGTGTGTAAATCTTATCAAATGAAGCCATTGGGTTTGTAAGATCAGTGTCTGTCTTTATTTTTACGGATAAAGATGGGGATCAGACCAAGCAGTTCTGTAACAACCTTTTACCCGCACTATCAGAACACTATATATTTCGGCCGCCACTGCTGTGAAATGGTTTCAGGTGATGACAAGGTCTTAAAAACTCAGACGACTGTAGGCCGCTTAATCAAGGCCAGTTTTGTCCAATACTCGGCTTTGTTTCCTTTCTTTCTTTGATTCATTTCTGCCTTGTTGCTAAGCTGTTGTGTTATGTAAAGTTCATGTCATCAATCTGAATAACTCTTCCCTGTCATTGTTATTATTATAACTTCAATATATTATTATTAGTGTTATCTTTATTATTGTTTTCGTTCAAGTCTCTCTCTAAGTTATGAAGTTTGTATGTGCTTTTTTTTTTTTTTGTAAATTGTGTCGGTTTGTATTTTGGTCAGTGGGCATTTCAAAAGAAGCCCCCTTCGACTTATGAAAATGTCCCCATGTTGGTTTATTCCTAATCCATTTCATTATTATTTGTTTTTCAATCAGTTCTTGATGTGTTTATTTTTCTTTCTAGTGCACCAATATGAAAATAAATGTTGATTTGAATTGGAATGAATTGAATTGAAATGATAATCAAATGGTATAGAATACTAAATAATTGATGTTTTATATCACAGGCACCGTGGACAGATATCCTCCTTCCCGAATAACCGATTTAAGGGCCGATAATGTGGACATCGAAAACATGCAGATTACATTGACCTTCACCGCACCGGGGGATGATCTGATGAATGGCAAAGGTACAAAGACATCAACTGAATTGCAACTAATAAATCAACTAATACTGCAGTCTCTTTGATTTATGAAGGCAAACAATGGTAGTGCCAACATTTGTTGTAAGATCGAACCTGCATCCCTTCTCCTAAAAGGGACAATTAAAACAAAATTAAGTATTAGAAATATCTATACAAACATTATATTGGTCATTAAAATTATTAGTCCTGGCCGCCTAAACGTATTTAGTCCAAATGCGCATATCAAAACACACATAATGTTTGAAACATTCTTGGGTTTCGAAATCCTTTGAAAAGGTCATGTACACATTCTTTGTTTTTCTTTTGTTTTGTTAGTTATGAGTTACATCATAAAATGGGCACTAAACAGTTCAGATCTTTTTGATAACTTCGAAGCTACTGAAGAGGTACCAAAGACAAGCTATGTCAAAGGTGACGTCAGCATTACATCAAATGCGGGGGAAACTGAGGTCTTTGTTTTGAGCGTCACAGAAATTGGTAGGTACTTTTCTTTTGCAAATTAATACTCGACAATTCTTAAAATGAATATCAAGGTTTCGAAAAAACACACTTATGGCACAAACTTATTAGTAATACTTTCTATTTCTGTCAACAAAAACAGGGAGTTTTAGTTACTATTTCTCTGTTGTGGCTGTTGATGACGAAGACAATCTGAGTGAGCCCTCAAACGTCGCATCTTCATCTGCTCGTGATTTCAGGAAGTTCCCACTGGCCCTCGTCATCGGTGTATCGGTTGGTGGCGCCCTACTTCTAATAATTCTGATCGCGTTAGCGGTTCTGGTCTGCAGGAAAAGACAGCCGAAGAAAGCTGATGGTGACGGATCTGGTAAAAGTGGCACCACTGAAAAGAATATGAACCATTACATCATTGGAAACGAAGCAGAGATTGAAAATGGTGCTAGGGCTGCAAATACGGCTGATGCCGCAAAATCGACAGGGGCTGCAAAAAGGGCTATAATCACTAAGAAACAAGCTGGAGTCAAAAAATTGAAAGGGGCCGCCAAAAAGGCTGAGGCCACAAGTGAAGCTGGGCCTGAGAATGGGGCAGGGGCCGTTGGAACTGCCTCTTCTGATCCAGTGTATGAAAGCATCATCAGCCGCCGCGAAAAAGACCCAAACTGGGATCCGAATCTGCCCAATAATCGCGAGGGGGGTGGGGCTCATATTAAAACGGGTCACGTGCTCGATGCTGTGACAATATTCGATAACCAGGGATTCATTCCGGACAGTAATTGAACACAAACACATGCAACTACGGAATGTAGGTTGTCTTTGTATGACCTACATATATATGGGCGGGAGTCTTCAAAATACGGACTGGACTAGGCGCAGTCAATGAGTCACTACCGTGTTAACTGGAATGTAAAAAACAAAAAAAAAACAAAAAAAAACATCAACAACGTCATCAACAACAAACAAACAAAAAACTAAAAACAGGAGTCCATCAGTAAATGTTTTCCCATATACTTTTAACGTCTGATGATTAGATTCGTTACTTTTGTATGAATTGGAGAAATACTAGTTTTTGGCTGCATCATAACAGACCACCACAGAGACTTGTCAGACAAACTCAATCTTTGATATTTCCTCTCAAAGTTTGTTGTTGTAGACACTTCCCGCTTAACGAAAACATTGTATTCTTAAAAAAAAAATGTATTTACCCCAAAAGTTATAAGATATGGGGAATTTTACCAGTAGACCTTTATCACGCTTCGTCGTGGTCCCAGACTGCAGGACAACAACTAACAAACCCGGCTTCACAATGTATAAAAGGGACAGCCTCGGTTTTGGGTTGCAATGATTTGCTTGGTAGAAAGACAAGATGTCTACACCATGCTGTTGTGACAGTCAATTACGTGGTTGTGATTATACACACTGGAGTGAAATGCTACAGTATCGCAGGAAACGTTATCTGAAATTGAACAACCTTTTAAAAGTACTTTTATTCTGTTGCTCCCAGCTCTTAAACAGTACACGTGATGTGTATTATGATTCAATAATTTGTTTAATGGTTTTGGCATAGTTTATATAATTTTGAGGCAATGCTATTAGGTGAATCGCACAACGATCACAAAATTGATACTTATACTTGTAAAACAAATTAAAATAAATATTAAGCAGTGAGATAGCGCCAAAATGTTTGAGGGACTTCTGAAAATGCACGGAAAACTCCCAAGAATACATGCAGTTAAACATTTTTAATCTAACAATGTGATTAAGAGCCGTTGTAGTTTTTCTAAAAATACTTTAAGTATTATACCAGAATGATAGTGAACTGGGAAGCGCATGCGTAGGCCTAGAGAAGGAATTGTGTATTGTCAGTTTGGCTTGTATTTATGCAATAGTATTTTATCAATTTTTACATCGGACGTTTTTTTTGTGTTTAGAAAGGGAGATCCCTAAGGTTATGAACTTTATTTTGCGTCTCATTAATAGTTCATTTAATTGAACGATTAGACTCAGAACTTGTTGTTGTTGTTGATGCAATCAGAACAAATACATTCAATCAAAAAATACTAGAAACTTGAAACTGACATTAGGCTACGTCTGCTGTAAGGTCAATAGTGCAAATTGTACGGATTTCATAAAGTTGCTTTGCATGTTTTAGAGCTCCTGGTGAATGAGGTTTATTGATCACTCAAGACTGGTCGTCAGAGTATTGGTTCGTCAAAAAGAAACATTCATTTCCCACGTTAAACATTTATTTGTTGATTTTGAAAAAAAAAATCCCCGAATTCATACGCATTTTTCATTTAGTGACCTTTTGATCATTACGGGTATAACATTGCAATGTATGACCTTTTGGCACTGAGCCGACGAAAGTTAGTGCGCAGGGAAACGTGTTCCAGATTTCACTGAAGGTACGATGGTAGATGAAAGTGTCTTATTTCGTCAATACCTTCCTGTTGTGTTTCGGTATATATAACAGCACATGGACTAGTATGACGGCTGGGGTGGTACGTCAAGAATGGGTGTATTGCACTAACTGTTTAATGATGAAATCAAATATATCCATGTTGAGAATATGTTGCGTCCAATTGTACGTCTGTTTGAAAGGTTTTATTTGAGTATTCTTGTCAATTAATATACACAGGTTTTATTTTTGTTTCCACACTATTGTACATGTTACACAGAAATCTTTATTTTTGCGCTTGTTTATATTGAACATTGATATTTTATTATAGTTTTAATAAATCTATGAATCTTTAGTTCTTTATGCTATGTTTTGTATTATATATTTTAAGAAACTACTTATTTTGTAAAATTAATTCAACTAAAGCTGTTTTAGCTTTGACTCAACTTCAATAATGCGCTTGTATTCTTTGCTGACTCGCCGGCAAGTTTTAAAAACTGTAATGTTATTAATAAAATAAGTAATACAATATCGATAGAAAAATCAACTGACGTTTCAATTTGTAATTTTGTATTCGTGTTTACTATCTTTTGTTCTTAAAAACTATCATTTGGTGCAAGTAGCGTAACTGGGGGAGGGGGGGGGGGGGGCTCGTTCCCCACAATTGACGTCCTTGCCCACCTCCCCCAATCCCCAGCCCCACTTTGAAATACTGAACTTTTGGGATTGGACATTTCCAAAGTATTGTTACATTTTATGCACTTTGTTGTGATTGTTTTGATGTTTTAAAAGTTGTTTTTCCATTTACATGCAGACGATATAGGCTATTTGTTTCTTCACTAACACCAGATCAACGTATGTAATTATAACATTAAATTACATAAAAATGCGATCAAAAGGGGCTTGTTTTAAGTAAAAGGCAAACGGAAACCTGGTCAGAAGTGCCTCCCTAGAAAACATTGTGTACTTTGTTCGTGCTTGAGTGGCATGGTTTACTTTGAAAATAAAAGTAAAACGGGGTTAGTTGTAAAAGCCGAAGGCAACATAACATCGTCAGCAATGTTGGTTCCCCTTCTGCTGTGAGTTGACAATTCTATATTGTCTTACTTCGGGTAAATATACACGTACATACAACAATTTATCAGCTTTGATAACAGCGTTTAATTTAAATGGCTGGGACGTTGGAAAATAATGTCCTGGCAGGGTTACATATCAACAAATTTTAAACAGTCGGTCACTTATTAAAAATAAAAATGCAAAGTAAAACCTAGAAAATAAACTACGATAAAAACGATCGTCAGAAATGACAGTAAACATCCTGCCTATCTTAAACCAGCATGTACGCACATTATAATGCTAAAGCCTATAGCGTACGATGCAAACAGTATTTTGGATTAACGGTCCATTTTATGCAAGTATGCACAGAAAAGATGCACAAGCTTACGGGAGATTACCATTGTAATTTTAGGGTACAATCAACAGGCTAGGGCAGTGACTCCGCTATGGCCTGGGTGCAACCATTCCTACCTCCATGGTGCAACCCACTGAAAGAAAAAAGAAAAAAAGCTCCTGTGTTGAAGGGAAATCTGTCCCCCGGAGATTCTATCCCCCGTAATTACGTGAAATTAAAACGTGGGCTGAAGGAGGATGATCCAAAAGAGGGTGCTATCAAAAGAAGTTTGTGCACATCAGTTCTCCGTTTGGGGAGAATCGAATCTTTTGTGGGACAGAATCTCTTTCCACACCGGCCGCATTAATATTCTGTTGGCCCTCAGATTTAAGAGCCAATTAAGAGGGGTACAGTGTAACAATTTTGCCCATTGGTGACCTGGGCTTGATTTCACAAAGAGTTAAGATTGATATTAAGTGCAAATCCATCGTAGTTGCTTAGCAAAGAGTGATGTCACAATACAAATCACTATGGTAATAGTGACAACTCATCTTAAGATGAATCTTAGTGCTTTGTGAAATCGACCCCTGGGGTTGTTTCTCTTCCAACTATTATTTTGGATGAAATAGGGCCTACAAATTTGTCCTATTTGCCGAGAGGTTTTTCGGATTGATGCTCGGACGTTTGGAAAATTACACCAGTGTAGGGGTGTTTTTATTTGGAGTGAGTATAATCTCTACGGGCCTTGGGACTCCCAATATCAAATTGAGCAGAGAATCAAAGTTCAAGAGTCACTAAGGAATACTTTTCACTGACGGTAAAAAATCTGTGAAACTTCTAAGTATTTTGAAATAATGTTTGAATGTTTAGCATTTTGCACTTTAAGCTATGGAGGAATTTTAGTGGATGCACCCACGGGGGGGGGGGGGGGGGGGGGGGGGGGGGGGATTCTGACAATTATCAATAGCCTACAGGTGGTAAAATTACGCAGCGAGCAAAAATAAATGAAGGAGTGACTGTCAATAACAAAGATCCAGATGGACAGAACCGCCAGTGAGTTAAAAACACTTAAATTAAATTAATTGCAATTATAACAAGTTGTATCTTGTGGTTTTAATAAAAAAAAATTGCTTCTATTGTATCCTGTGAAGGCCAAAAAGTAAAAGTTGTTGACAATTTTACAAGTAAATTTAAGCCAACTTACAAGTAAGTGTCACCCCCCCCCCCACACCCCCCACACCCCCCCCCCCCCCACACCCCCCCCCCCCCCCCACACCCCCACACCCCCCACACCCCGCACCTACCCCCCCACACCCCCCCCACACCCCCACACCCCCCCACACCCCCCCACACCCCCCACACCCCCACACCCCCACACCCCCCCCACACCCCCCCCACACCCCCCCCACACCCCCCACACCCCCACACCCCACACCCCCCCACACCCCCCCACCCCCCACACCCCCCAACACCCCCCACACCCCCCCACACCCCCCACACCCCCCACACCCCCCACACCCCCCACACCCCCCAACACCCCCCACACCCCCCACACCCCCCCACACCCCCCACACCCCCCCCCACACCCCCCCACACCCCCCACACCCCCCCACACACCCCCCCACACCCCACAGGGAGGATGTAGAAATACGTGACAATTCAATATAACCTCTTGGGTCCGTAAATCTTGCAAAAGTCATCTGACTGACAATTTTCTACGTCGAGATTTTCAAAGCAATAGTCTTTAATCTGGCTTCGTTGGTATGCATTAAAAAAACTGATTGTGTGTTTAGGATACCGGATAGGGAATTCAATAAAATGTGGGGCGGGGTTAACGCAAGAATGTATAGTACCGCAAGGCGCAAGATGGACAGTTGGAGCTATATTTATTAATTGTTTAGAACGTAAAGTTTGTCACGGGCACTGGTAAACAGCAGTGTTTTGATACCGCATTGATTGCAACGCTCGTTTTCTTCATGGATCTATTGTTGAATCAAAGGATCTGCTTTACTAAAACAGCATCCATTGCATTCTTCACGTTTCAGCCAAAGTTGCCCATCGTAGGCTTGCAGCGCTCAACAATCTGTGGTTTTTAACATAACAATGGTTTTAAGAAACCATTGCTGGGAAAATGTTACATAATCAATCGTTGATTTCAATGTCTGACAATCACTATACCTACGCATTTGTGTAATGAAACTGTTGTTCATTTATTATGAGATAAAAGCCAGTCCAGCAGGCAATCAGCCGAGTTCAGACGTCATATCGCAGTGTCGGTAGTCGTGTATAAGTAACTCTGTCCACGGAAGTAGCTGCCAATTGAGTACCAAAATGTCACCGCGATGGCCTGTATGCCTTCTCTGAGATCACTGAAGGTAAGATGAAAGTACCTTTTATTTGTGTAGCAGTAGTTTTCCACAGCCAATGAAACTGACGTCAATTTAGACTTAATGTGGTTACTCTGCTTTTTTCATATTAATTAAAAACATAACCTGAAAATGCTGTAGTTTGAAATCTTGCACTGACTAAATTTGGCTGAATTCTCTCAATTATTTGAGAATATTACAAATTTACAAACTGCTTCAAGTTATACGAAACTAACCGTTCTAATTAGTCCTTTATACAGAAGCTGACAGGGAGTGTATACCTATGGTAACTACTCCAAGATCTGATTACAATAAGAACTTAGTACTTAGCAAGAAGCATTCAGCTGTTGATAATGTATAACATTTTGAGAAAAAATTCCCTTCTCAGACTGTGTATTCCAACTACGGAATAGTCTTCCTTCTTGGACATTATATCCGCTCCAGATTTTAGGTGATATTTCAAAAACGCTGCCACCTTTCGAATTAAGTTTTGAAAGAAATTAATTTTATTGCGCCACAGCACCTTGTAAACCATTACATGGTGCTATAGGAAAAGGGTCTCATACTTCAAAAACGTAGCTCCACATACCTTGCAGGAAAAAATACTGAGCGCTTTGTTTCGCTCCTAAGGGTGTGATAAAAAGCGCTATATAAGAACCGAGTATTATTATTATTATTATTATTACTGTGTACATTTATATGAATTAAAACAATCGAACGGTTCCAAAAACCAAGTGTATACCGTTGCCTTTTAATGATAAAACACGTAATCATGCTCGTATACGTTATGATTCGTTGTTAGTTGGGTATACAACTTGCCACCAATATCGTGCATTAAATACATAAGCTTCTTAATGTTATTATGAAAGATTGGTACAAATTGTATTTTATTCATGAGAATAATGAGGGAGTGATGTTATTTCTCGCAATTCAACAAATGATATTCCAAAAGTTTAAAGCATATTAAAGCATGTTGAGCTATTTTCTCAGAAACGAGCCCGAATTGATGGAACGGTTTATAATTACATTTTGAAATAATGCACTGTTTTTAATGCATGAACAAAGATAACAATTTTTTTTAAAGTTATTCCACGGTAACGTTTGTTTCTTCTTCAAATGAAGATTGCCCCAATTTCCAAAGAACAAAATGTGTATATTATTAAGCGGGAAGGCCTTTCTTAAGATCGGCCTCTTTCAACAGAAATATTTCGCCTTATTGAAGCATCTAAAAATAAATACATTACACATTGACAGAGAATGTATTCTTTCCCGTAATATTGCTTATTTCTGTATCCAAAATTTCAAGTTGTGCCCGCCTGCGGTCAAGCAAAAGCTAGAAAACACAATTTGTCACAAACGTGCTTGACGTGTAAGTGAAAATGTCTATTGGCTCTTGCGTCTTCGAAACCAAACCTTCGTCTTACGCTAACCATTACCATTTGAATACTGTTGAGATTGCATTGCAATGCACGGAAGCGTATTGCGGCCACATGAATAAAAAAATAAATATATCTTATCGTGTACACGATAAGTTTGGACTTATCATGTGCGTTTATGATACATTGTCGTGTACGTACATGATAAGTTATCGTGTACGTACACGATAAGTTTGGACATTATAAGTTACCATGTACGTACACGATAAAAGAGAGACTTTTCATGTGGCGGCAATACGCTTCCGTAGGAATGTGCTCGAGGGTGTGTCCGAACAGATGGCTGTATAGCTGTATAGCTGTCGTTAAGGGCGTTGCTAAGGGCATCCTTCCAGTGCACGTTGTCATTATATTGCAGCCTACTCAAAAACAAAAGAAATGGCTAAATGTTATGGTAACTCGCGTTACATGTGAATCCCAATGAACAAGAGTGTGTACTTGAAGGTGGTAGAACATTAAATTGTTATCAGAAAAATGAATTTTTAAGGTCATGTCCACTTTCCTGTGGAATTGCCCTTTGACATAACACACATCGAAAATGGGTCCATATAGGAATGTCCACAAAATCTGACAAAAAAGAAACTAGAATATGGAGTTGCATTTACCAAATTTTAAGAACAGTGGGGTACTTTCCCATTAGATAACATATACATTGAACAAAATAAAAATAATTTGTTGTCTTGATATTAGATAGAAAGATAGATAGATAAAACTTTATTATCCCTCACTGGGGAAATTAAAATGGCCTTGACATGTATGCAAATACAATACAAACGATCAGTAACGATATAATACAACTTTTAAAATTACATTAAAATACACACAAACAAAATTTTATTAGCAAAAACCTTACATAAAACAGCACGAAGGCAATTGCTAATTAGGGATCAGAGCCAGCCACACGACAGCTCATGGCTCCAACTGCTCATTGTACCATTTGATAGCTGCCGGAACAAATGAGCTGCCGTATCGCTGTGTTCTGATCCTTCTTAAAAAACGTTTACTTCTAGAGTTGGTCTGGAATTTGGAGAGTAGTGGTAGTGGATGGTCGGGGTCAGAAAGAATAACATTAATTCTATTGCACATTAGAGATTTATATAGTGCCTCTGAAGACTCTTGTTGAAGGCCAATTACTTTACTATGCTTGCTTGACTATTCTTTTCTAGCTTGATCCTATCCTTGGACCTCATATTTCCGAAAGTACAAACAAGACAAAAGGTGAGAATACTCTGTACAATAGACTGGTAAAACAATTTCAAGATCGTTTTGTCGACACGAAAAGAGTTGAGCTTGCGTAGAAAAAATAGACGTAGTTGCAACTTACTATAATTTGATTTGGTACATGCTTCAAAATTCAGTTGGTTGTCAATTTCGGTTCCGAGATATTTGCAGTATTCGGACACTGCTTCCACACTTACACCTTTAATAACAACTGGCGCAATAGGAGATCTATTTTTCCTAAAATCAATCACAATTTCTTTAGTTTTACTGACATTGAGTTCTAGATAGTTTTCATCACACCACTGGATAAACCGTGTTACTTCATCAGTGAAGCAATCTAGAGATTCCCTTTTACCATCCAAAAGCCAACAATAGCCGTGTCATCCGCATACTTAATAATGTTATGCAATGTTGAATTCACCGCCGTTAGATCGTTGGTATATAAAGTGTACAAAACGGGTGACAAAACACATCCCTGTGGGGCACCTGTGAAGGTGTGCTGGACAGATGACAGGGTAGAGTTCAATTTAACTCGTTGACAAATCTATTTAGTAAAAATCATTGATCCATAGTATAATTTTCACTTTTGGGGTTAACATTCGAATTGTTTAGTTTACGGGCAAGATGTGGCTGAATGGTGTTAAAGGCACAATGAGAACTTTTACGAAAGCCGCTGCTTTCCCCAAGTGCTCAAAGATACACTGTAAAAACGGCGCTTAGCGTTTAAACACACACACAACATGTTTACACGCAAACATGTTTAGAAATATGTTTGTAAGCTAAATGGGTATCTCTTTAACATGTCAAAAAGCTAAACGTGTTGAGATTTGTTATGCTTGTTTTAAGTGAAGTTTTGAATTTAAACACATACAAAACATGTTTACACGCAAACATGTTTAGAAATATGTTTGTAAGCTAAATGGGTATCTCCTTAACATGTCAAAAAGCTAAACGTGTTGAGATTTGTTATGCTTGTTTGAAATGCAGTTTTGAATTTAAACACATACAAAACATGTTTACAGGCAAACGTGTTTAGAAATATTATGTTTGAAGCTAAATGGCTACCTCTTTAACATGTCAAAAAGCTAAACGGGTTGAGATTTGTTGTGCTTGTTTGAAATGCAGTTTTGAATTTAAACACATACAAAACATGTTTACACGCAAACACGTTCAGAAATATGTTTGAAGCTAAATGGCTATCTCTTTAACATGTCAAAAGCTAAACGTGTTTTGAACTGGTTTGAACATTGAATACACCAGAATGTGTTTACATCAATTGAATACGTTTGCTATTGGTATGAAAAAGCTAAGCAACTAGTCATGATAGGCTTCCACGTAGGCATATAGGCCTTCCTTGGAGAGCGTTTTTGCTTTATGGCATAAACACATAATTAAAAGGGTTTAAAATAATTCGCATTTTGGTAATACGTAACTTTACAAAGGTATCAAAAATGCTCCACACGTTTAGCCCCTCATGGCAAGTAAAATTGCTCAGGTAGCAAACGTACTAAAATGATGAACACACATTCTGGTGTATTTGAATGTTCAAACCAGTTCAAACCTGCATTGATCGCAACACGTTTAGCTTTTTGACATGTTAAAGGGATACCAATTTAGCTTACAAACATATTTCTAAACATGTTTGCTTGTAAACATGTTTTGTATGTGTTTAAATTCATCAGTTTGTTTAGAATGAAATGGGCGGGGTTTCATTAAATATGCACAAATATAGATCTCGGTGTTTATTCAAAACCATTGTAGGTATAACAGCCTTTTCTGCGCAGTAGTTTACACTTTAATGTGTGTAATTCAATTGAAGCAAATTTTTTTGTATCATAGGCCTATTGGCCAGCACTTCAAAGATTCACACCATGGGTAGAAAGTAAAGCCCAAAATGTATATAATTGGAACGGATTCTGAGACTTCAAAATGACCGTTTTCAGTATGACTGAAATTATGGCATCATTGCTCCTCAAATCATCTCTATGAAAATCATCTCCATGATGACCGTTGAGATGATGATGATTTATCGATTCTCATGCCGAGCGTAGCTTGAGCGTTATGTTTCAGTAAGCAGGCAGGCGAATGTTGCAACATTTCTCTTTTCTTTTCTTCAGGTGTTTAAAAATTAAGCTTATTCTCTGAAACGTGTTGGATTCTAAACATGTTTAGCACTCACTATGAACCCTAAACACATTCAATCTAAACGTATCACAGGCTAAATGTGTCTCGGGGTAAACATGTCATCAGAAACGCCAAATCTAAACATGTTGAGGGCTAAACGTGTGAAAAAAGTGGGTACAAGCGAGGCGTTTAGAAATGTGTTTAGATTCTAAACGCCGTTTTTACAGTGTACAGTTTAACAATATTGTCCCGTTAAAGCTCTAGCAAAATTGCTGAATATTTTTCAATTCCACGTCAGCCTTAAATATTCCATGATTTTAAAATAACATTGTCCTCAATTATTACCAGCTTTCAAAATAGACCCAGAAATAACTCTAAAAGTCTTCCAGGAGTGAAGTGAAGAGCGGTTCATAAAAATAAATAATACAATTTGGCCGTTTTCGAGCATTATTTCAAAAAGAAATAAAGGTATTGTGATTTCTCTGAACCATTTTTTTTCTTCAGATTTGGAGTTAGTTTTACCTCCAGCCATATTAAAGTTGAGTACTAAATTTAACGCCCCACCCTTTTTTGTTTTTATTAGTAAGGAATATTTGACACAAGAGATTATGTATTGAGATTGATGGATACAAAGAAGTCATAAACCTGTTTTAAATCGGTGATTGTGCTGTACTAGAGTGTCATGTGAATTGCTACTTTCTTGTGTTAAATCAGTTGCAGAAGAGAATTATTTGACATCCTTTGACCGATTCATTTTTTTGGCGGATGCTCATCTTTTAGTATTAGAGGATCGTACTTCCTTCCCTCCCCTTGATACTTGGGGATAGAATGAAAACTTAGCTTCATTTTGTTTTTCTGTTCACGTTATAGTTTATTTGCCGTTTACATTTTAAGCTTTTAGCTTTATTCAAAATAAAAACATTCCTGCAAAGAGTAAACTACCAGCTGGACCGTTTCGTGGTACAGTATGGTTGTACTACATGGGTATTTTCCCTGAATCACTTCCAGCGGAAGTTACAAACAGAACAGGATCTTTTATTTCGAACAAACATCCTTGTCGAGACCGGTATCATGTTGTAGTACCCACCACCCCCTCCGCCCTCCCCCGCCCCCGCCACCTCCTCCCAATCTGCGAAAGACTACAAACGTTTTATTAAACGCGGTCCACGTCATATCATTGTAATCCAAAACGAGGCTACCGTGGCAGTGCAACCAATACAATATTCAATCACACCCGCGAAATCTGTAAACACCGTTTGGTGCTGCGCATATAGCCTCGTTTCGGATTATAATAATGACGTCATGCATTAAAGAAGGGCGTATCGGGAATAATTATAAACTACTGTTCATTTTGAGATAAAAGCCCAGTACCTGCGATCAGCGGAGTCTATGTCCTGTATCGCAGCAGTCGGTAGTCGTGTGAGTAACTCTGTCCACGGAAGTAGCTGCCAATTGAGTACCAAAATGTCAGGTTCTGCAGTGAACGGTCACGCGTCCAAACCAACGAGCTTCGACGGGCTGGTCTCCAGTTTCCACGAGGAGATTGCCAAGGAGACGAAGAAATACGACGTCCTAAAGGACCTGGACCTCTTCGTCCTCGATAACTCCATCAGGGAGAGCACCGTCGGGCAGCTCCGGGGACACACCATCGAGAGCAAATGGAAGATATACAATGAGGTGAAAAAACTTGGCTTCAAGAATACCATCGTCGCCTCCTTCTCTCACATGACCCGAGTAGACGATATCTTCATCAAGCAGCTGTGCGAAAGAGGAGAGGATCGCGATGGCCTGTATGCCTTCTCCGAGATCACTGAAGGTAAGATGAGAATCCTGCTTTCCTTCAACATTTTTATGGTATTTACACTATTCTTCTTACAGTGGAGATTTGATGCTTTACTTTTTATATGTACAGCACATTTTACTGCTTTTCATCCAAAATTTAAAAGCAACTAGATTTATAGTGTTTGTAGCAACACAGTCACTTGTGTGAAGATCAAAAGGTAAGAACGAGGACAACAAAAGGACAACACGAGGCATGCTACATACTCACACACGCACAATTAAAATATACAACTAGACAACATTTTTTGTTGCATAACAACAACGAGGTGTTCGGCATGATATTAAAATTTTGGTCGTAATACATCCCAGCTTGAATTCATGCAAGCTTGGTTTCAGCTTGACCCAACATTTATTTCTCTGTATAAAGATCTTGTAAAACTGCACCTTGAAGGTGAAGTCATGTTACACTTAATGACGTCATCAAGATGCGAACTAAATGTGTGGATGTAACGCATCCCAACTTGAATACGTGCAAAGTTTCACCTTGATCACCAAAGTTGTTCTTTACATGTAGATCTCGTAAAAAACTACCTTTGTGGTAATGTAACGCGACAAATGATGACGTCTTTTTTTAACCATGACCTTCCGAGCCTTATACAAAAACAAAATTTGATTGCAGCTTGGTTTGTTCTTAAGATATGCTCCCAACGCTTAACAATTTTGCAAACTTTGAATAAAGAAAAACCAAGACGCCGGCGTTTGCATGTGTTCGCGTATGTTTGCGTATGTTTGTGTGCAAAATGCACCAAATTTAAATCGCACTTTTTGGTCACAGTATCTTGACAGCACAGCGTTAACATGCAAACACGACGCACGATATGCGCGTCATGCACCCTGCGTCTTACACGCGAATGTGCGCGTACGCACGGCAGACACTGTGAGGATATGCGCGTCACGCATCCTGCGTCTTACACGCGAATGTGCGCGTACGCACGGCAGACACTGTGAGAATACGAACAAAACGGGTATTTCTTTAACGTTGGTATTTCTTTAACGTCCAAAACCCACCGCAGCAAAATGTATGCCGCCATGGAATGTGAATCTTGTGAAATTAGTTGCTTTTTGCAGGTAAGATTTGACTTATTAGGTGTTCGGTCTACAGACCGAACAACTCTTTGTTATTGTTCGTTTTTTAGGTGTTCGGTCTACAGACCGAACAACTCTTTGTTAGGTGTTCGGTCCACAGACCGAACAACTCTTTGTTATTGTTCGGTTTTTTTCGTTTTTTTCTTCTTTGTTTTTGCTTATTCTTCTCTGTGAGCTTTGTCCGCAAGCAAACGCATACTTCCGAATCTTTGAGTAAGTTGTGACGTCACGATTACGTCATCAGGTGTCAAGTTACAAGCCATTTTAGCTCGAAAAGTGCCCTCATGCCAATGCCTGTATGTCTCTGAATATTACAACTACAGTATTCATATTTGGGCATATGATAGATCAAGACACGGGCAACATTTGAAAAGTTAACGCCAAATTCACATGACCTTAACTTCCGGGTCGTTACCCTAGGTCGAAGTTCGCCTTCGTTTTTTTTCTTCAAAAAACACTTTCGAGCTTATCTACGGAATAACTCAAGATTGAGATTGAATTGAACAATGAAACTCAACAGATAGTTGAACCTCACTATCAAGACGACACAAACCTATTTACGTCATGATGACGTCATCGGGCATCGATTTATAATAAATCAAAGTTTAATATTTGTAAAAAGCATAACTCATGAACCATTTGTTTGTTTTTTATAATCTACACATCATCGGATAGCTCATTTAAAGTTCGACAAACGCTACACAGAACCCGTCCAACATTTGAACTTACTTCCGGTTAAAATCGGAAGTTGAAAATTTCTTATTATCCTATCTTATATATATCTTTAAAACTACTGATCATTTCAGCATAATTTTTGTATCAGGGTGTAGAACGTTAGTCGTGCTCAAACTTCTGAACACAGACATGACAACATTTTGACCTTAATATATGGTCAAAACCGGACAATGAAGAGCAACTACCCACTCGTACCCCCCCCCCCCCCCCCCCCCCCCCCACTTTGATTGACAAAACATTATGTACACATAACGTTGAAACTGATGCAAGCTGCAGTTCAGTGTCGTCATTGTTGTTTCATGTGGCGGGAAGCTAGCCTTTAGTCAAGGCGCACCGCGGCACCCCCGGCCCGGATATCACGCACGAAACAAGACCAGCGCGTTTTTCTGCTACGTATGTACAACGTAGTTCAAGATTATCAATGGCGTACTATTAAGGTTATAGATCTAAATACCGCTTATATTCAGCGTCTAATTGTTCCCCTATTCGCCCTTCTCATGGCTTAATGATCAATATGGAATTGAAGACGAAGTTTCACTGAGATGACCACCTGCTTCAGTTGAACAAAATATAATTGACAAGAGCGGGACATGAACCAGTGCAATCTCCATATAACCCTGAGGTTGCAGGCTCAAGCCCTGCACACAATTATTATTAGGCCTATCTAATCATTGCCGTATCATTCTATTTCAAGGTGTGAAAAACAAAGTTCCTGATTCCGAAAGTGTTCCAGTCGGGCTTCGTAAGATGGAGAAGGTCGGCCTGTACAATGTCATCTTTGAGCTGGATTTGAGTGATGTCATTTACGATTTCACTAAGTTCACCATGGATGATATGTGTGCCTTGCTGCAGAAGTGGATTACTTTGTGTCACGACCGTCTGCACCCAGAGGCAAAGGTGTTCGTCAGCTTCCGAGACCTGCCGGATACCATGCCCACCCATTCAGAGAGAGTCTTCCAAACCGTGGATTTTTTGGCCAAACTTCCACTTAACATCCGTCCATTCGGCCTGATGTTTGAAGAGCCAAGGGGCAAGTCGCTACCGGAGGAGTGTGGTACCTATGCCAAGTACATCCGCAAGGTTATGGATGCCAACTACTGGAAGGGAAACCTTCTGGTTCATGTCCACGAGAAGTTTGGGTACTGTGATGCCACAGCACTTCAGGTAAATTGAAATGAACGATTGTGTTTTATGAATAAAACATTTCATCTGCAAATTTTGTTATTGAAATTAATGTATCTGTCATCTTTCAGGTGTTGATGAGTGGTGCTAACGGAATCTGGGCAAGTGTCTGCGTCGAAGGCTCCTCCATGGGCAACGCAGCTTCCTGTGTCACCCTAATGAACCTCATCCGAATGGGTAACAAGAAAATACTGAAGAAATTCAACTGTAGTTACCTGAGACAGGCCGCCATCAACGTGACAAGAATCACCACTGGACAGGACCCATTCATCAAGCAGCCAATCTACGGTGAAAGAGCTCTGGACTTAGTGTTTGACCTGAACCCGGAAGAGTTTGATCTAGCCGAGTTCTTTGGCGAGAAGGCACCTGCACGTATCACAACCCTGGCTTCCCCAGAGATGATTCTTGCTAGAGTGAACGAACTCTTCGGAGAAGACCCTCAGTTCAATCTGGCACGTACTCAAGAGATGAAGGAGGTTATGTTGCAGGATCTGCGTAGTGAAAGGTGATCATTTGTTTCATCAAATCATATGATTTCTGAAATTCGAATTTTCTACTCAACTAAAAGTTTGTGAGTGGGGTTCCGTTGTAAGACTTCGAGCTCAAGTTGAATTTGGTTAGCTGGAAACTGTCAACGAGAATGACCATGTATTGTTATTGTTTACGTAGAGACAAGGGAAGGAGGCCGGTCCTCTATTAAAAACGGACGAGCATTCACCAACATACAATAAAATCAACTAATTCCATAAGATTATGTCTAAAATATAAAATAATTTCCTGTACTGATTTAATCCTTCAATGCAATACTGTAAAACAACACATTGAATACAAAATAGCAAAAACACAGTCACTTTTGTAACGGGTAAAAGCTCGGCACAACACGAGGATGGCTGCGTACACAAATTTACAATTATGCCGATTCAAATGGCCCTATAAATGACAATATTTCTTTACTAAAAAGATAATTTGATACAAAGCAATACTCACAGAGAGTTCTAGAGCATTATCCCTTCCTAATAAATGGTATTTGGAGCAAGGCCAGAGCCATGCTCCCCACAAAATGGAGAGAAAATTTTCAAAGACATTGCCGGTTCTTCTCTTGGCCAACACTTCTCCCTTGTAACTGCAAGTTTACTTCTAGAGTTTTTCTGATCATTTACACCAAGCAAAGTTGCAAATATCACTTACTAAAAAATTTCGTTCTTTTGTCATATTCTTGCAGAAAGGAAGAGTACATGAGCTTGGTGGGGCTTGCTCTACTTTTCGACCGCGCTGGGGGCTCTCTTACAAAGAACATGAGAGATGCTATCGATAAGATGAAAGTCAACTCGCCTCATGCTGAGATGCTCCTCTCTGAAATCAAAGCTATTTGGGATACCTGGGATCTTAAAGACGAAGTGCAGAATGACGACATGCTGGAGTATGATTCCTTCTACAATGGCTTCATGGCTCCTTACTTTGCCTGCTATAGATGCTCCGACACGAAGAAGGCTATGCAGGCAATCGACATGGACGCAAATGGTCAGATAGATTGGACTGAATTCTTGGTTTACCTCAAGTGGGCAATTCATGAGTATCCCAATATTAAGAATAGTCGTGAGTTGCTGGATGTAGCGTTCCGTAAAGGAATCATCCCAGCCATGCGAGATGAAATGATCAAAACGTAATTAAAATAACATTATGAGGATACCGAGAATATTATTGTTGATCTAGAATACTGCCCTCTATGACCACAACAAAGAATCCTGTAAATAATTGGAAACAGTGTGGCTGCTTTTGAATGATTTTGTTTAAACGGTTATCCGAACCGTAAAAATGTAAACGTGTAAACGGGCGATCGGTCTGTTAACCGTGTAAAACCGGTGTGGATGGAGATTCTGTCTCTCCGGAGATTCTGTCCCCCCCCCCCCCCCCCCCCAATATTATGGAGAACTGTGTACAAACTGCTTTTGATAGCGCCCTCTTTTGAATCATCCTCCTCCAGCCCACGTTAATTTCCCATAATATGGGGGACAGAATATCCGGGGGGACAGATTTTCCTATGACACCGGCACTTCCTTGCCGTGCGTGTTACTCTTAGGGTTGAACGGCTTGACATGTAGATTGATGTGCAATGCTTGACGTGCAAATCAAATATTGTACTAAAATCAAGTTGAGCTGCGGAATCGCCTTACCTCTGAAATAACATCCCCCAAATTACAAATCCGTTTAAAATTGGCTTGCTGATTAGTTGCCTGTTGGTATGTCCTTTAAACCATATTCAAGGCCGTGTTGATTGCAAATATGGTGAAGTTTTTCCCATTGGGTTGGAAGCTATGTGTCTACACTAAAGGCTATCCAGGCTTTGTGTACTATTCCTCAATGTATGTTATTATGACACTGTCTCTCGCTCGTTATGTAATTGTGAGTAATGTTATTTAAAAAAATCATAATTTATATCGCTATTGTAACTGTGGTCCTCTATTCGACAAACTTTGCTTTCTAGGGAACCCCATTCCGGAATCCACGTTCATAATTGATGGCTATTAGTATTGTACTATTTTGGTTAACTTCTACCAAATGTAACCGTTTGTTGTTTTATTATTATTTATTGTCATGAACTGAACTGAACTGAACTGAAGTTTGGGTGTATTTGCGTTTTTAGCTCGACATTCATATTATGGGCAGGTCCACGCAATTTCAGATTTTGTGCAGAGAGTGTTTCAGAGAAAATACATTTTTACCCTGTTTTATTGTGAGGTAAAGGACTCGTAAAATTTCTTCTATCTCTAGTACAATCCATCTATTGGAAAACAAACAAAACTAACAGGGCATCTTAGAGCCGCTTTTAACGATTGTTTGAATTCCTACCTCTTTTTGTGTCTCATGATGCTTTGTGATTTACCTGTATTTTATATTTAACATATAATGGAACAATTAGTAAAAAAATATATATATGTATACTTACGAAATAGTGCGATTTGCACATATTAGTATTAACATTATTTGGTTGAACAACTGAACTGTCAATGCACCATGTCATCCACAAAAAGAAGAGTTTGAAAAATAAGAAAAACATCCCAAATCCGGACAACAAATTAAGAAATAAAGATTATAATGTTTGTTTAATACTGGGTGGGGGAAGCAATTTTCAACGTCATTCTGAGCACGCACACACTTTCAAGACTAATGTATCTATTTTGTTTAATTTAATTAAAGTTTGGGTTAGGTTTGAGGGCCCCGTAGCATTTATGTAAAGATTATCTACATATTATTTGTTAATACCAATAATGTATAATTAACCTCGTACCACCAAGAAACATGCCACAAAAATAATCCACTCCTTTAATTACATATTAATGACTAATTACCCTAAGATATTATAGCTTTAAACTAAGGAATTCCTGCTTAAGATTAAATCATGATTAAGTTAGGTTTAGGTTCGAGGGTTCCGTATAGCAACTATTCATCTGCATTTTTCCATGCTTTAATGAACATTGTACTAGAAACATGCAAAGAACATTAATCCACCCCTTTAATTACTTATTAATGGCTGATTGCCCTAATATTTTGTTTAACTTTAAATTAAGGAATTCCTGGTCACAAAGTTAGAAGAATTCCATAATAAAACGATCACGGAAATCTAAAGTGATGTTGACACCTGTCCGTTTGTTTGTTTACAATGAACACCCGCCTCGTTGGTAAATACGACTAGCTCAAAGGTCGATATCCGCGAGTATTATTAGTGATTGATACTTGACCTTTTGCCTCTCAGAATATTTTCATTCCCGCTTTTTGCCCTCCCTGCTTTTATTAAGGATTTATTTCTATAGGTTTGTTTATTTTTCGGGAGGGATTTAAGTTTACACCTTTGGTGTTTTTAAGTTTGAATTTTAGTGCTGTCTCGTGAGCCTAATTGAATCACCTTAAAGGACAGTAGAAACTATAAGCACATTCCTATAATACAGTCCCTTGGAAAGTATTTCTACAACTACTAGCATTTGAAGACCCGAGGAGGTACCACAATTGTCTCTAAAAAGATAGAGCCCATGGGAATGTACACAAAATCGCTGCAGACAAAACAAGACTAAAAATCATTTATTGTCTTGATATCTGTCCCGTAAGGCCATTATATGGTGGCAAAATTACAATATTATTTAATTCCACGCCAGCCGGAAATATTCCATGTATGATCTAAACATAAATTTGTCCCTCATTGTCGCCAGCGTAAAGATCGAGTACAAGACATTACTTGCCTTCAACATCATTTGAGATAAGCTGTTATCTTTTGTTTTGTTTTTTCAAAACATCGAAGCATTTGAAGATGTTTTCACACCAAACGTTTTTTCGATGACCGAAATAGTCGGTGTTTTTCCACTGTAGTAACCATACTCATTAAAACAAACCTCTATGTTTGTGTACGAATGAGAGTTGCAAGTAATGTTGCTGGTACAATAAAAACTAAAACATAAAATAAAAATACAGCCGATTATTAAGGACAGTATATACCATAACCCTTTTACCATTATTACATTAACATTTCAGCAAGATCATTATTGGCTGTGGTCCCCCCCCCCCCCCCCCCCCCCTTGGAAACAAGAAATAGTGTCCATGCACACATGCTTGGTTTTGGTTTCATTCGTTTTTGAACTGAGAGGAAAAAGCAGACACGGATATGTCAAATAAAGTGTTTGTTTTATACTGTTTTTGTGTTTAAACACCTGTCAGCACAACTGAATTTATAAATACATGTACAGCAATTTGTACACGTGCTTATTAGATACAGGAAAAACAGTTAATTGAAATGCATTCCGAACCGGTGTTTGATTCACGAGCCAAGCCTATATCGCCGATATGCAAGCTGAGTATCTGATTAAAATGCAACATTTAGAATTATGGGAAGACTAGTCTCTGATAAAAAGCAGTTTATGTTTGAACTGAATTTGGATTAGCACATTATCTTGTCAACATGTTAAAATGCTTGGAGCGCGAACAGAGTTGTTTCCTCCTTCTTACTAAGTTTAGCTATTTATTTACAGTTCTGAGTTTAAGCCTATTTCATCTGAAAATATACCGTTTGGGTCAAGTTCACTGTTGTCTTTAAGGTCAGAACGTACCTTGTTGAATCTTCATAAGATGAAGTCTGTACTGAAATCTTGGAGGAAATTGATATTGTCGCCATAACATATTTTGGTCTGGTTGCTATTTCCAGTTGCAATATTATTAAGTATACCTGTTATTATTAAACCCAAAGGGGGCCACTTGGGTTTTCCCCTTTTAGTCTCAGGAGTACGTTCACCTGCAAAAGTCAAATGGCGGAGCAAATATTGGAACTCGGCTGCCGTTTGAGTCGAATTGTAATGAACGAAAATGTTCGATAATCAATTCAACATCAGTATATTAAATTGTTTTGTCTTGACTTTAAAGAGATTTATTAATAAATGCAATCATTTTAAGCGACTTAAATTCATTTCAAAAGGGCTAAACATAATCCTCAATTGAGTCACAAACAATGACACTTTTCTTTACGTTATTCGTGACATTACGTCTGCCCAACCGGACCTGTTTGGCTCAGTCGGCCATTCAAGTTAAACATTCACAGAATAGGGGTTATCCGTAGTTATAGTTTCATCTAAAATGGTATACTCCCATGGGAGTGGGAGCATTACCATAAAAGTTCAAAGGTCACTTGACGTTGATAAAACCGTGGCTGCGTAACTAGAGAGAGGCGTTTATGCCATATTATTTATATTACTGCACACAACTCTGCCGTGCATATTGTTGTACTTTGAACCGCGTTGCACAGACAGAATACCGATCGAATTGAGCTGCGTACCTAGCACCACACGACGAGGAAATAAGAACCGGCTGCATCCCCTTTTCATTCCATCAATTCAATCCAACGACAAAACTCCCATGTCTGGTGATTATCACATGATTTCAGTTTCTGTAGGTGGATATTGAGGAAGCAGAGCCCAACAGGAGTTGGAGGTTAACTATCAATTATAACACAATTGATTGTTGACTTCTACTGCATTGCTGCACCATTCTGGCAGCGTATCATTACAGGATACGTCATTGTTTTTGCGACCCAGAGACGAGTGTTGAAAAGACTGGAAGTTTCCTCCACTGACCGGAGTTTTTAGTGACTGTCAGGATGACGTATGTTCACCGGAGATTCGTGTATTCGCTTGTTTGTTTTGTCTTAATCGCAATCGTCAGTGCACAAGGTAACAAAATAATGTTCAAATTACGAGATCATTTATACATTTTAAGTTGTGCATTTTTCTTTTCTTAAATACCCTATAAATTGTGTTTTTCTAATAATATCACGACATTCCTGAATGAAGTATTTACGGATCTCTAGAAGTGCCGTTCAACTTGTTGAGATTCTTAGACAATTTACTGCAGGCTGGTGACATCATCAACGTTAAGATGACGACATCCAGAGATAATTTATCTTGAAATACGACAACAAGTCTTTAAAGTAGAATTTCGTCTTCCAATCTCGAGATGACGACATCCTGTTGTCTTCCAAAGGTAATTTATCTTTGGTTCTCGACATTTAAGTTCAGGACGATATCACCCCAAGATGAATTATCTCGGGAAGTCGACATCCTACATTCGGTATGTCCTCATCCTGAGATAACTTCTCTCTGTAAGTCGACATTTTACCTTCATGATGTCGACATCCTGAGATAAAATACATCGACATCTTTATTTAGGTTGTCATAGCAAGATAAATCATTCCAGGATGGTGTCGTCTTACGTTTATGACGTCATATATTTAGTCACTGTAGCTGGCCCGGTTGTAACTGTTTACTCATCTATCTGATGGTGTATTTTAGATTTCGTTTTATCTTTTGTCTACGCTTGTTTGCTACCTTTTTGGTTCTTTTCTTATTTTGTATTGTATTTTAGTTCGTCTTAATGTATAAGGCGCATTTGATCATTCTTAATGTTAAAATGCGGTATAATGTTTTTGACTTTATATTTTTTATTTACGTCATCTTTAATGAGGGTAAACTCCGATCAGCGCCCAGCACTGCTTTCCATCGAGGCCCTCAGTACAAATACATAGTCAAGTAATATTACCCACAATTCATTAGTGAGATTAATGTACATGGTGTTACCCTCAATTAGACTTTAGCATCACTATTAACCATGTTCTTATACTCCTTGCAGGTGACCTTGAATGCCCGAATGACATTACGAAGAATGTGATTTATGGAGACGTAAATGCTACTGTCATAGTGACTTGGCCAGATATGACACAAGGTGGAATTATCACCGTCACGTGTGTGGCAGATCCTGGAGAGACGGTGATCTCTGGAGATGTATTTCCAGTGGGAGACACTGTCGTAACATGCACGAATACTTCATCTTGTATGTTTACCATCAGTATAACAGGTAAGTGTTGTTGCTGCTGTTACTGCTGCTGCTACTGCTGCTGTTGCTGGATGCTACTGCTGCTGATGTTTATACTGCTATTGCTGCTGCTGCTGATGTTCATGTTGCTGTTGTTATTGCTACTGCTGCTGTTGTTGCTACTGCTGCTGTTGTTGCTACTGCTGCTGTTGTTGCTGCTGCTGTTGTTGCAGCTGCTGTTGCTGCTGTTGTTGCTGTTGCTTTTATTTCAATTATTAGTTCCTTATATCACAGCATGCACAATAAATATAACATCTTCCTCTGTGTCGGTATCTCCTCCACTCTCGGGCTACTACCCGTATAGCCTTACTAGATCTCAATGGTATATCGCAGGATCCTCTCCGTTCCCCAAAGCGCCGCCCTCTGTACCGGTAACAGGAGTTGTGCCAAGTGTTTCAACAACCTTATGGATTACTTTCACTTTCACTTGCCAAACCTTTCGAAGTTCCCTGGCAAAGCACTTCTGGATATTTTCAAGCTACTATTGTATCACTTGGCAGAGCTATTTTATGTTAATTAAATCATACATCTTCATCGTGTTATCCAAGACTACAACATCCGGACGCTTATGTTATAACATGATCAATCTGAATGTTGAAGTTCCAGAAGATCTTGACGTGTTTGGTTTCTACTACTACAAGGTCGTCCCACTTCACAAGAACTTCTTTTTTTGAAACCAAACAAAAACTTCTTTCTGGAAACCTCAAAATAAAGAAATGCTTCCCCAAGTTACTCCGTCTTTGGACAAACATTGGAGTCTTCGCCGAATGATCGAAAAGTCTTTTTTGTTTTGGTGATGACAGATCTAAACGTGCGTCTTTCATCTTTCTCTATTTTTCAATGATTTTGGGGGAAACTTTTTTTTCAAAATTAAATTTATCCAGTCTTACTCTGGGAATACAAGATAATATAATGTTATTTCCTAAAGTCGAGTCAGTATAGCTTTATCAGTCAGTGTTATTGACTTTGATAATTCAATGAACCTAAAATAAATGTTCAGCATGGAACTGACTATAGAACTTCTTATTGATTTCAACTTCTTTTACAGAATGTTCGGCGTGTGAAAATGGTGACAACCAAAATGACACTTGTGCCTGCGAGTGCGATGAGTCTTACCAAGGATTACTTTGTGATGGTAAGATTTGTTTCTTGAAGTAGGCCTACATTAAAAATAACTGGGAACATGTTGCAAAGACTTCAGCGAGTTAACTTGTCTGTCTTCTTCTCAAGATAAAAGAGAGTTTGGGCTCCCCACGTTCGTCAATTCAAGCTTTGTGTACAACCCAGTAATTTTGAAAGTACAGCGTATAATTATGAACATAATTATATATGATTTACTTCAATTTAATTTGAAAAGACCTATTTGAAATTGAATGTAGTCAATTAATTAGAAAATTCCTAAACCCAATGACACGATTGTTTTTCCGACTGTTGGGTTCTACCCTCCTGCAGGGTGTAGAACTGTATGAACGGTCAGTGGGACATCACGACTTGTGAGTGTGGCTGCATGCCTCGAAGCTTTTGAAGGCGACCTTTTTGTGCCAGTGAATCGCGGTTTAATTTGACATTTATTAAATAATAATAAAATATATCATGACATAATGAAACAAAAGTGTACATTCTATTTTACCAAGGTAATCTCTAACGACATACCTGTAATTGTAATGCAGCCAAGTTACAAATATCCAAAACCTACAATGACATGAATGTTTCCAACGCCTTTATGGATCCTACATTAAACACTCCTTCGTATTTTTGACAGAATGTAAGCTTTCACCCAATAACTGCACGAACGGTGGACTGTTGAACACTACGACTTGTGAATGTGAATGTGCGAAGGACTTTGGAGGCGAACTTTGCGCTGGTGAGTAACTACATTTTTAGTTGGTATAGTGTATTAAATTCATATCAAGAGAAATACAATTTGAGAAATACAGAGAGAAACACGCACGTTTCCTCTGAACTATAGGATCGTATATTAATCCCGTTAGGGTATGTTTCCACAGAATGTACACCAAAGAACTGCGCGAACGATGGACGGTTGAATGACACGACCTGTGTATGTGACTGCACCGAGGATTTTGAAGGCGAACTTTGCGCCGGTGAGTCGCACATTTTGATGTATATTCTTTGAAATAATACATCACGAGAAATGAAAGAAAATTGTGCCCGGAGTCGTGAACATTGACGCCTTTATTCATTACAAATTTCTAAATTAGTGCCCAAGTCGTGAACTTTGACGTCAATATTCATGACCAATATCCCCCTTTCGTATATTTCAACAGAATGTACACCCAAGAACTGCACGAACGGTCAGTTGAATAATACGAGTTGTAAATGTGACTGCCCCGAAGGTTTTGAAGGTGAACTTTGCGCTGGTGAGTAACTACATTTTTAGTTGGTATAGTGTATTAAATTCATATCAAGAGAAATACAATTTGAGAAATACAGAGAGAAACACGCACGTTTCCTCTGAACTATAGGATCGTATATTAATCCCGTTAGGGTATGTTTCCACATAATGTACACCAAAGAACTGCGCGAACGATGGACGGTTGAATGACACGACCTGTGTATGTGACTGCACCGAGGATTTTGAAGGCGAACTTTGCGCCGGTGAGTCGCACATTTTGATGTATATTCTTTGAAATAATACATCTCGAGAAATGAAAGAAAATTGTACATTTCATTTTCCCCAAACCATCTCTAACAACATTCTGTAATCGTTATGCAGCCAAGTTGCAAATATCCAAAACCTACAATGACATGAATGTTTCCAACGCCTTTATGGATCCTACATTAAACACTCCTTCGTATTTCCACAGAATGTAAGCTTACACCCAATAACTGCACGAACGGTGGACGGTTGAATGACACGACTTGTGTATGTGACTGCCCCAAGGATTTTGAAGGCGAACTTTGCGCTGGTGAGTAACTACATTTTTAGTTGGTATAGTGTATTAAATTCATATCAAGAGAAATACAATTTGAGAAATACAGAGAGAAACACGCACGTTTCCTTTGAACTATAGGATCGTATATTAATCCCGTTAGGGTATGTTTCCACAGAATGTACACCAAAGAACTGCGCGAACGATGGACTGTTGAATGACACGACCTGTGTATGTGACTGCACCGAGGATTTTGAAGGCGAACTTTGCGCCGGTGAGTCGCACATTTTGATGTATATTCTTTGAAATAATACATCACGAGAAATGAAAGAAAATTGTACATTTCATTTTCCCCAAACTGTCTCTAACAACATTCTGTAATCGTTATGCAGCCAAGTTGCAAATATCCAAAACCTACAATGACATGAATGTTTCCAACGCCTTTATGGATCCATACATTAAACACTCCTTCGTATTTTTGACAGAATGTAAGCTTACACCCAAGAACTGCGCGAACGGTGGACAGTGGAATGACACGACTTGTGTATGTGACTGCCCCAAGGACTTTGGAGGCGAACTTTGCGCTGGTGAGTAACTACATTTTTAGTTGGTATAGTGTATTAAATTCATATCAAGAGAAATACAATTTGAGAAATACAGAGAGAAACACGCACGTTTCCTCTGAACTATAGGATCGTATATTAATCCCGTTAGGGTATGTTTCCACAGAATGTACACCAAAGAACTGCGCGAACGATGGACGGTTGAATGACACGACCTGTGTATGTGACTGCACCGAGGATTTTGAAGGCGAACTTTGCGCCGGTGAGTCGCACATTTTGATGTATATTCTTTGAAATAATACATCACGAGAAATGAAAGAAAATTGTGCCCGGAGTCGTGAACATTGACGCCTTTATTCATTACAAATTTCTAAATTAGTGCCCAAGTCGTGAACTTTGACGTCAATATTCATGACCAATATCCCCCTTTCGTATATTTCAACAGAATGTACACCCAAGAACTGCACGAACGGTCAGTTGAATAATACGAGTTGTAAATGTGACTGCCCCGAAGGTTTTGAAGGTGAACTTTGCGCTGGTGAGTAACTACATTTTTAGTTGGTATAGTGTATTAAATTCATATCAAGAGAAATACAATTTGAGAAATACAGAGAGAAACACGCACGTTTCCTCTGAACTATAGGATCGTATATTAATCCCGTTAGGGTATGTTTCCACATAATGTACACCAAAGAACTGCGCGAACGATGGACGGTTGAATGACACGACCTGTGTATGTGACTGCACCGAGGATTTTGAAGGCGAACTTTGCGCCGGTGAGTCGCACATTTTGATGTATATTCTTTGAAATAATACATCTCGAGAAATGAAAGAAAATTGTACATTTCATTTTCCCCAAACCATCTCTAACAACATTCTGTAATCGTTATGCAGCCAAGTTGCAAATATCCAAAACCTACAATGACATGAATGTTTCCAACGCCTTTATGGATCCTACATTAAACACTCCTTCGTATTTCCACAGAATGTAAGCTTACACCCAATAACTGCACGAACGGTGGACGGTTGAATGACACGACTTGTGTATGTGACTGCCCCAAGGATTTTGAAGGCGAACTTTGCGCTGGTGAGTAACTACATTTTTAGTTGGTATAGTGTATTAAATTCATATCAAGAGAAATACAATTTGAGAAATACAGAGAGAAACACGCACGTTTCCTTTGAACTATAGGATCGTATATTAATCCCGTTAGGGTATGTTTCCACAGAATGTACACCAAAGAACTGCGCGAACGATGGACTGTTGAATGACACGACCTGTGTATGTGACTGCACCGAGGATTTTGAAGGCGAACTTTGCGCCGGTGAGTCGCACATTTTGATGTATATTCTTTGAAATAATACATCACGAGAAATGAAAGAAAATTGTACATTTCATTTTCCCCAAACTGTCTCTAACAACATTCTGTAATCGTTATGCAGCCAAGTTGCAAATATCCAAAACCTACAATGACATGAATGTTTCCAACGCCTTTATGGATCCATACATTAAACACTCCTTCGTATTTTTGACAGAATGTAAGCTTACACCCAAGAACTGCGCGAACGGTGGACAGTGGAATGACACGACTTGTGTATGTGACTGCCCCAAGGACTTTGGAGGCGAACTTTGCGCTGGTGAGTAACTACATTTTTAGTTGGTATAGTGTATTAAATTCATATCAAGAGAAATACAATTTGAGAAATACAGAGAGAAACACGCACGTTTCCTCTGAACTATAGGATCGTATATTAATCCCGTTAGGGTATGTTTCCACAGAATGTACACCAAAGAACTGCGCGAACGATGGACGGTTGAATGACACGACCTGTGTATGTGACTGCACCGAGGATTTTGAAGGCGAACTTTGCGCCGGTGAGTCGCACATTTTGATGTATATTCTTTGAAATAATACATCACGAGAAATGAAAGAAAATTGTGCCCGGAGTCGTGAACATTGACGCCTTTATTCATTACAAATTTCTAAATTAGTGCCCAAGTCGTGAACTTTGACGTCAATATTCATGACCAATATCCCCCTTTCGTATATTTCAACAGAATGTACACCCAAGAACTGCACGAACGGTCAGTTGAATAATACGAGTTGTAAATGTGACTGCCCCGAAGGTTTTGAAGGTGAACTTTGCGCTGGTGAGTTTGGACATGGATCATATTAAAATTGATACCATATAGACGAAAAACTGTTTATATAGACGAAAAACTCTCTTGGCAATTTCACATTAAACACATTGAGAATAAAATCGCAAAAAATATTGGTATCATATCTAGGCTTAAACATATTTTGCCTTGCTCTATCTTGCACATTTTATATTGTTCGCTAATTTTACCCTATCTCTCATATTGCAATATTATTTGGGCCAACACATACCACTCAAAACTTAATAGGTTAGTAAAACTTCAAAAGAAATCAATTCGCATTATCAACAAGGTTCCCTTCGGGGAGCACACCGCTCCACTATTTCAAAAGTTAAATTTACTTACCATTCTAAACATAAACAGGTATCAGCAAGATATTTTTATGTTTAAATTTATAAATAGATTACTTCCACCAACAGTCAATGCACTATTTAAAGTTAACCGTTTAGTCCATTCCCACAATACACGGTCTTCTTCTAAGATCCACATTCCGCACGCACAGTCAACAATGTTTCAGCATACCTTGTCCTACTCCGGCCCTGTTAACTGGAACTCTCTTCCATTATCTCTATCTAAATGTAAATCCCTTAATACATTTAAAAAGAATCTAAAGCTTTATATGGTATCTTTACAAAGTTCAAGTTAAAAAATGTATGTCATTTACCATATTCAGTTGTTTATGCATGTATTACTCTCATCTTAATTTGCTTAAACTAGTATGGACTTTGTTTTTGTTTTGTCTGTCTGTCTATCTGTCCGGTCTACAGTCTGTCCGGACTGTCTGTCCGGTCTGTCTGTCCCGTCCGGTCTGTCTGTCCGTCTGGTTTTTTTTTTCCTATTTTGCCAGTATGTAATTAGATTTGTAATTTACTGTGATTTACGGCATTCCCGCTACAAGCACCTGCTTCTAGGGTATTATTGCCGCCATCCCATTATTCTCTATTATTAATAATGTTAAATATTACAAGTACTCCTTCAGCCTTACAATATTGTAATTACTATTCTTGTGAACTTGTATTCAGTTGAAATGGAATGGAAATAAACGTAAACGTAAACAGAATAACAAGTGCGTTATATTTTCACAACATTATCTCACGTAACAACATTTTGATTGTAGCCAAATTGAAGTTTCTCAAATCTACGTATTGACACGAATGTTCTCTCCGATGTATTGGATCCTGCATTAAACTATGTGGTACATTTCTATAGTATGTACAGACAAGGAATGCATAATGCTGCATAGATGGCACGTCTTGTAAATGTGACTTTGCCTACAAAGTTTTGAAGGCTTGTGTAAACACTCTGCAACTTATTAAGGCCTGCTTGTGCTTGCACTTAAACTTATTGAAACATTCCTCAGACCACTAAAATGGCTCTTTTTCAATCCATGTATTATAATAATCACAACGTGATGTATCTGTCTTCCAGATTGCAAGGAATGTCTTAATGATGGTGGACATCAAAATAGTTCAACTTGTGCATGTGAATGCACCGATTTAGGCATACACGAAGGCTTACTGTGTGGAGGTAATAGTTTTATTCTTGGTATAAATTTTAGCAACTTTAATGTCGCTTCTCTAAAATCTGTAAAAAATTACCCTTTGAGGTTTAAGATGATTCGTTTTTACTGCAAGTTCTCCCCCAAACAGGCTTAAAACCGGATAAGAGGAACTAGGTCGGACACACTGGTGGTACATTTACAAAAAAAATAATATGAAGAACAGACTGGTAGATTTATATGATCAAGCAGTTATGCCCCCCCCCCCCTCAGAATCCTTGCCTCCTCCCCCCCCTTGCCCTCCAAAATGAGATTGAAAATAATGTACAAATTAATGGTTCAATACAATTATTTGAATTGAATTGAAAACAATTAAATATTGTTACTGCCCCGCCCAGGCCCCCGCAAATGGGAATGTCTAATTAGCCACTGTGAACAAGTTTGCAATTACCAGTGTCATTTTGCGACCCGGATTCGCATTCATGCAATGGTTACATTACATATTAAATTATGACTGAGTGAGCTTTTTAACAATGATTTTAATACTTTCTGTTTAAACATTTTACCCCGAGATTGTGTAAGCTGTGAGAACGACGGATCGTACCAAAACCAATACACATGTGAATGCGATTGTCCGGGGCTCTGGACTGGCACGTTGTGTAAAGGTATGTAGAGAAAAAATAATAAAAACACTATCAAATAAGATTTAACAATGTATTTAACGATAATACACTAAGAGAATACTTCCTCCTCCCTGATAAAACGATCGCGATAACTTCAATTCACGGTTAAATCTAAACTCGCATACTATTTTATCCTCACACATAAACTAATGTGGGACTTTTGGGATGCTAGGTTGCAGCAGACTTACCAGGTAAATCCATCGTTCTTGATAAAGTGCGCATGCTTAGAACTACGTAATAAATTTGCCTGGTAGATCTGCTTCCATCTGGTGTTCCTATAAGTCTCTCATTGGTTTCACATCTGAAGAGGAAGAAAAGCGTGTGTACTTGAAGAGCAAAAAAAGACAGCAATCAACTTCTATTGTTGTAAGCTACAACCATAAACGTACAAAACAAGCGGACGTGTTGGCCAGCAGTAAATACATGCAACATGAAGCAACAAAATTGTTGGTTTTTAAACAGTTGGTTTTAATCAATTAAACTAAACATGAGCAGCGTGGTCCCTATTCTTTGGAGAACACTTCCAATCAAACTTTTTCAAATTGGCAAATTGGCTAGAAGTGGGGAAGGGCGGGGGGCGGTAGGGTTTGATGTTTTCAAAATATATTTAACAGATGCGAAGTGTAATCGGATCATTTTGTGTTATTATTTACATCAAAAATTAAACCGTGTGCACATAGTCTCTTAACTATACGGGTAATTGATACAGTATTCGTTGAGATGTTTTTGGTTATTCAACAATTTGAAATGTTTTCATTTGTGATACTTGAGACCGGTTTTTTATTTATGTTGTGGTTAACACTGTGTGCATCAAACATAGAGGGCACTGTTCGCGCAGCTGCCATGTTTTTAAAGTGTTCCTTTTTGTTGCCATTCTTAATCGTCTTTAATCGATGCCTATTTTTTTCTCAATGCACTTGCTTTCCATCTTTTTGTTGTGATTTCTGTGTAGGCATGTTATCTTCCTTCCTTTTTTAACTGTATGCTGTAAGTTTGTTTAAATTTGTTCATTTGTTCTAGATTACAGGTTCTTTACTTGACCTTTGCCTTTGATTTTTAATTTGAAATTTGTTTTGTAATACTATATTATATTCAAATTCAATTCGGCCAGAGCTGACCATGACTTTTGAAATGCTTTCGGTAAACCAATAAACCAATATAAAAGTCACCAAACATTTTCCAGTTTGCCCACAGTGGTTACGTTGCATGAACAGTGGAACTTTCGACGAAAACAGTTGCTCCTGCGATTGTACCAAGGATTGGACAGGGAAAGATTGTTCCGGTAGGTCAAAGCTTTAAGACGTATGTCACAAAGAAATCTATGCTTTCATATACTAAAGTCAATTAGACCAAATTGAAGCTTAATGGAAATGTCGTCTGGTGCTTTTTTCTATTGTGAGCAACTGTATTCATTAATGATAATGAATTTATGGAACAAGACCGAAGTGGCAACAGAATTATACAGGTGTTTTAAAAATGCCATTCAATATTGGATTGAGGGGGTATTTGTTTGTTTGTTGGGGTGTTTGTGTGTTTTGGTTTTTGGGGGTGGTTTTTGTTTTGTTGGTGTAAAGAAATGTTTACTCAGAAAAATGTATGATAAGTACGTTCTTCATTTTAAGCCGATTGTTTATCTAGTGATATAGCAGTTGTGAAAAGGAGGGGGGTCCTGAAACCCATGAAAGAACTAGGCCCCTATATGATGAAATAAAAATTTATGGATTTGGTTTCCAAAAAGGCTACTAAACATAATGTCAACATTTTTTGTTTCCTACAGAGGCGACGCCAAGTGTTCCTGCTGATCGATATCCAGACGTTGGTAAGCAAGACTCAGACCATGTCTAATGTGTAGTAAATCAAGGTAATGTTTGAATAGTTTCATACTGATTCGCCAGGTAAGAATTCCACGTAGTTTCATACTGATTCGCCAGGTAAGAATTCCACGTAGTTGGCTTCGCGAAAATAATCTCCGTTGTGGGTTTTAGCGACTCTGAGCAGACAATGTTGGCAGTAGCGTTACAAAAATGTATTTTTATTTTATTTTATTTTATTTTATATATATAGGTGTATATACTTATGTATATATATGCCTCTGAAGAAGGTCCAGTTTGGATCGAAAGCTAAGGCCATCTACCCTACTATATATGTAGGTGTATATACCTATGTATTTTGTTTGGGGGGTGGCACAATTGGCATTAAGCTAATTTTCCTATGTTGCGCATGCGAACTACTAACACTACGACCAAAGCTCGTGTTAGAAAGAGCTAACAATAATTGATCTTAAATGTGAACCAATATTAACTGACGGGCAAATTGTGATGTCAAATCACTATGGCAATACTGTCAACTTATAATTATAAATACGAATCTTTGTGCTTTTTGAAAAAGAGTGCTGGTTGGCAATATACTGAAAATCGCACCGTTTTAAGGGGCTCGGGACGGCGGTGTGACGCATACGCATTTGGGCGTCTTCCTATACAGCAATCCTTCACCGATCTTGAACTCTTGGTGGCAGCAGATATGCCTCCATTACTGCGGTGTACCTGGGTGGTACTGCGCTGCCTAGCGACTGGTATAAGGTTTGGGCTACACGGCAATCATTTGATCAGTCGCGGGTTATTGGACTTTCACTTTGCAAATCGCTTAAACCCGTCGCTAGGCAGCGCAGTACCACCCAGGTACCACCGCAGTAATGGAGGCATATCTGCTGCCACCAAGAGTTCAAGATCGGTGAAGGATTGCTGTATAGTGCACAAGTAGACGGCGTTTGCCAAGTCTCGTGTCTGTACGCATGCGTGATTTTAATTAGCATAAATTATTTCATGAGAATTTGTTTTATTATAGTGCTGTTATTTTCATTTTCGATGGTACAAAGATTATCTGAATTGAGAATGGCTAAGCTATAACTGATGGTTTAAGTGATGCTATTTTGTTTCATTCAGATGGTTACAAGACGATCAAAATTGAGATTGCGTTAACCTCAAATAACAGTTCCAGGGGTTTGTGTAATATCACAGCCAATACAACATCAGAGGAATGCCAATCATTAGTGGACGAGTTCACAACAGAGGTACGTTTTCCACATGATTGGATGTTTCGGGATGATGAAGTTTATGAAAGCTAAAGCTTGTGACTATATATTTTTGACAAAACATTAGGTTATAAACTACAATCCTTCACCGTTAGCAGCAGATTTTACGCTGTATAATATGTACATACAGGGGCAATGGAAAAACATTAGAAGTTTGCGTATAGGATTACAAACGGGCTCTTGCGGGATATTTTACAAAATGGCCCCCACTAAGTTTTTTTTGTTCAACCTGGACCCCACAGAGGATTTCTTTAACTAAAGGAGAGCAACTGTAGCTTGACCCCACAATCCAATCCGTAAGGTTGTGTGAATGTGTCACCACCCTTCTCTTTTTTTAAATGTCCGGGCTTTCTCGGAACACCTCTTGTTTTTTGTGTTTTTTGTAGTTTTGTTAGTATTTTGTTATTGTGTTATATTGTTAATTATTTATTTGATTATTTTATTATCATTTTGTTTTTGTGTCTCATCTGATTTTTTTTAAAACCAATATTCTCGTTACGGTATGACCTGCCATGTTTGACTTATTGAGTAACAGTTTTTAAATAAAAAGTCAGTACACCGCAATTTTTTATAATAAAAATTCCATATTCCTCAACTACACCTAGCCAAATAGCATGCTAACTGTCTTGTTACCATCGGGGTTGTTTTTCACTGGGGGAAAAAATCCACCAAGGACCAGCTCTCCTTGTGTTCCCCTATAGGAATTGTACAGCATTTGCTTAGCCTTGGACCTAATTACCACTAATGAGCCATTTTGTATCAACTATAAATAGAGACAAATATGGGCTAATTTCATAGGACATTTTCCTATAATTCATTTTATTTAGCCACAAAGGTCTATATCTAATGGCTTAGGCGATTTAAAAGTGATTGTGTTCTCACAAAAAGGGAATTAAACGCTAATTTCAAACTGTCACTCAAACAGTCTGCGATGTCACCGTGGGTTTTTATGTTTTGATGGTGTCACGGAGGGTTAACAGAATTACAGTGAACCAAGGCAATGCAATGACTCTCGTGATTTCCCCCAAACAGGTGGCTACATTATATCAGCGTTTAGCTGGGTTCAACAAAGTACATGTAAATCTGAACAACCTCAGGTAAATATTAAATACAGGATTTGTAATTATGGAAAAACAAAAGTAGGTCAATCTGAAAGCTCGTTGGTTATAAGGTTTGTATCAATATCAATACTCCAGAGAAGTATTTGTCCCTGAAATCAGATCAAGTCATGGATATTATTTCAATTGCCACGATCAAAATAAGCCCGATGTGGACGTAAGAAAGCAAACTGTAGTTTTCACTGAAACAATAGGTCTATATGTTTGTTGAAAACAAGAGGGTTTGCAATAGACCACTCATCCACAAAACAGTGATCTGTCTTCCGCTTGTTGTAATACTCTAGACACTTAAAAAAATCCTGGGTCAGAATTGACCTGGATCCACTGTCCTGTGGAGTCTAGACTTGATTCAAGTCCCTTCCTCGTGCGAGGTTCTTAACGTAACGCGCCAGCATGCAGCCACAGAATACCAGTGCGCCCTCACCGACAAAATGTAGTTATTTATGCGGTGGCGATCAAGGAACAGGTTGGGGAATGCATGCCAGAGCGCAAAATAATAGTTTTCTGACGATGAGGCAAGGAAGGGCCTTGCACGGGATTGGGACTTGAGTCAAGTCTATGTGGAGTCTGACACGGGTTACCGTGACCCAGACTCTGTGTCAAAATGACCCACAGGAATAGATAGTTCCCAGTAGACGCCATCTTTACGGGCAAATCGCATGTTGGCTTGCAGGCGCGTCAAGCGCTCAAATTATTAACGCAGCCGCGTCATTCACTAACCAATCATGCAATGAGTTTTGTGAAATGTGCGCGTGCTGCACGCCGTTCTCACGCGTAACGCATGACTGTGTGTTCCAAATTGCCCGTAAAGATGGCCGATTTACGTCATATTGCAACCTATCTATAGGTTAAACTTACAAATAGTCTGCCTTAAAATCCAATCTTCTAATCACTTTCCGGGTCAGCTTGACCCAGAAATGGATCAGACCCCGTGGGACCCCGAATCCGGGTCAATTCTTACCCTGGAGTTTTCAGAGTGTAGCTTTTAAAGACGTTAGGAAAATAAAAGACAGTTGTTTTAATCGCTTTGAATGAAAAGTTATAAGAAAGAAAGATGTTAAAAAAATTATTTTTACGAGTTGGCTGCGACACAAAGTCTTGACTATCGGTTTAGTCTATAGTCTAGTCTATAGTCTATATTCTAGTCTTGTCTAGTCTAGTCTAGCCTAGTCTAGTCTATAGTCTAATCTCGTCTAGTCTATAGTCTAGTCTAGTGTAGTCTATAGTTTAGTCTATAGTCTAGTCTATAGTCTAGTCTATAGTTTAGTTTAGTCTAGTCTATAGTTTAGTCTATAGTCTAGTCTATAGTCTAGTCTATAGTCTAGTCTATAGTCTAGTTTAGTCTAGTCTATAGTCTAGTCTATAGTCTAGTCTATAGTCTAGTTTAGTCTAGTCTATAGTTTAGTCTATAGTCTAGTCTATAGTCTAGTCTATAGTCTAGTTTAGTCTAGTCGATAGTCTAGTCTATAGTTTAGTCTAGTCTAGTCTAGTCTAGTCTAGTCTATAAAGTGAATGTATCGTATGGCTAGAGTACAACACCACGGTAGGTATTGTGACATAAGCCGTAGCCTAGTAGCAGGATGCTTTCCCTGTCTGTGCCACACTCACAAACACAGATTTTCGAAACATGAGAGTTCATTACAGGTTTATTAAATACCAAAACAACCCAAGATCCTTGTTTTAAAAGAAGTCCAATCAGTAAATACATTGTTTACAAACTTTAACTTTGTAATGTTTATATGATCGACTGGTGCGTGTCCTAGGAAAGGTAGTGTCATAATTCCACACGAAGTAATCTACGACTACGCTAAGATGAGTCAGGAGGCGAGACAGCTATCGGCAATAGCCCTCTACGAAATGACAGTTGGCAAAGAGGTATCTAGGGGAAACATTGGGCAACTTGTAGTGTCGTCGGAAGCCTGCGGTGCACCAGAAGGTATTTTTGATAAAACATTTCGAATTAATATAGTTCAGCACTTCCTGTCACTTTAGTAATCGATAATCATCGGATATATTCATTGAAAATTTCGATCTGATTTTTGTTTTGTGTTACTTTTTATAAACATGATACCATTAGGCTTAATTGTCTTGATGGTTTGAGAAGATTTCCGGTATGAAGAACTACCATGGACGAGGACATCGTTCTTCAATACTCTGTTCTTATTATGATCAAAATCCAAATAAATTAGTCATGAATCCCGGACAAATTGCACCGTTTTGGGGTGTGAGTTCTGAAATGGTGACCATTTGGTTTATATTTCTTAAGAAACTGGATGATGGGAATGAATGTACTTTTGCAAATCCCTTTAAGCCTAGGGGCCTATGTTTAACGTGATTCGGATTTACTTATGTGCCCAGAAGCCAATTTTGACCTTAAATCGGAGGAACGACGTATGATCATGCTTTATGCAACTGTTATAGCGCCACCATGGTTGATAACTTGACCAACGTCACATAGTCTAAGAGCAAGTTCGAGTACACACCAAACTAGTTCTCAAAACGTCCGAACCCGTCCTAAAAAAATCGTAAAACGGGTTGTGGTCTGGCTAGAACGTATAGCTTTTGCCGGACAATGTCTATAATGTGACCCGTCCATCTCGTCTTTATCCCGTCTGCTGTCCGTTTATTTCAATTTCAGATAGGGAAAATTGCCCGTTCACCTCAGTCCAAGCCCGTCTGAAGTCAGTTTAAACCGGTTCGTAACTAGTTTTACTTCGTTCCAAGTACAGCAACTCCGTTCGTATACTTCCATCTCGTTTTAAGTACGTTGCCACTCCGTCTAATTACAGGACGGGATGGTCGCCCGAAAATTGTTAACCGGCTCAAAGTTCTGGAGCACCATCCCCGATCAAACCCGTCCATGAAGTTCGTAATACAGACCGTAAAAAGTAGCTACTACGTCCACTCCGTTTGCACACAGTTTGAGCCCGTTCGGCTACATTTTTCAGAACGTAGTGAGAACGAGTTCGGTGTGATTGGGGCCATTTAACTAAAGGTCGACTATGTTGACTCGAACTCAGGCTGGTCGACCACTGGTTGACTACTGTGGTCGACCATTTGGAACCAGCCTCATCAGGACCATGGTTTCTTCCGTAGTCCCGATAGCCTCACTCCATGCTAATATGTGTAAAGCGCAGAAGGGAACCAGTGACACTATAGCGAAAAGGCGGAAGAGGGCAATGGAAATGTTGAATACCGTACCGATGGTTGGCTAGACTCCCAAACGAGTCGTTCGAGTGAGAACGTCACTGTGCATGTACGTTGCTAGTCAGTGGTCAATCACGGATCGACTAAATGTGCGCACTCGAACTTGCTCTCAGTTGAGAATTATTAAATAGAACAGAGGGCGCTCGAAACCACGTGACAAGAGCCGACAAGAAGCATTTGTTGCTATTGAGAAAATGGTGATGACCCATCGTATAACACAGGTCACGCACCAGGTCACACAAGCAACAGTTTGTAAGGGAAAATTTGTATGTAATTTACCCATAGGGATTCGAACCCATGCTGGGCCAGCACACACGTGTGTGAGTTCTATTATATAAATCTATCAAAAGTAGCTATCTTGATGAGTTTATGCTAATTGCACATCTCAACCTCGTAATCAAACATTACAATTCTCACAATTACATTTGCAACGAGCTCCAAGCTGTTGGGATTTCCTCCAACCTGCTCGTTTCCTTATTTTTATTGCGCTGAGAAAACTACAATATGAGACGGGCAGCCTGATCGAGGGGTGGGCGTTGCTAACCCCCAGCGTGACCGCCAAAAATAGACCTTTATTGTACTGACATGTCTTGTTCTCCCTGTGCAATTGCATTCAAGCATTAAATGTCAATTCCCTTTTACCAAACATAGGCTCAGACTACTTTGTCCTTGCAGCCTCGATTTGGTTACAAAGACTTAAATAGAAGAAAAACGACAGGGCGAACAGGTCGGCGGCAATCTCATTTCCGTCTAACAAAATTTCTTGACGGATATACAAACCGTTTCAATTTGTTTCAGATTTAACGAATATTTGCGGTGCTGGCTCTCTGATTTGCGACACAGCAGGTTTTGAACCGGTCACCAAAGAACATGACTCATCATGCTACCTAATTTGCCAACCACTTTGCCAATCTAAGAATTGTGGAGAACTTGGAACATGTATTCAAGAACTAGGAAGTAAGGTCACTACATGCAGGTGAGTTTAGGTCAATACCCGTCTCTGAAAAATAATATGCATTAAAGGTCCCTGGAACCAGTGACGTATCTAGACACTTTCATTTGGAGAAGGGGGGGGGGGGCAAGCTGATGGAGCATAAGCCGGAGCCCAAGCCGAAGTCATGATTTAGAAAAGGCCTAGCTTAGGCTGTTTCGAAACTGCGACTTAGGCTTGGGCTCCGCTCACCTGTTTGAAGCCCAATAATGACAACACAAGCTATCAAAATAACTGGCGGGGTCCAAGCTGAATCCTAAACCCTGGTTTCGAAAACGGGCTGAATCTCAAGCTCAAAAATAAATGCCCGGAAGTCAGAAAGAGTACTAGACTTGCACAGTCAATTGATTGAGATTAATGCATGCTTTTCACTTCCAGATGTCCCCAGACATCTGACGTAATGTACATTGGGAGCAACTGTCAGTTACAGATCGAGCTATTGTGGCTGTATGTAGGCTGTGGTATTGGCGGTGGTGTACTTCTGCTACTGATAGTCGTCTTAATCGCTTGTGTGATTCGATGCAACAACGAGAACAAGAAACTTAAAAAGGGACACCGTGGAAAATATACAGACAAGTATGAGAGGCGTATTCATTTTTATCAAATCAGTTTTTTAAATCAAAACAATAATTACGCGATGTTGTTCTCAATGACACTTTTATGTTGTTGTTGTTTGTCAGCTCCTGCACACTCTAAGCTGTCAAACGGGTTAGGATTATTAACATGAAACTTAGACATTTTTTTACTCAAAGAAATGGCGGATCGTATTAGCTCACAAAGTAAAAGAAATACAACAACATTTTGACGTATAATTATTAATTCTACCTTTAAAAACATCTTTCCAACCATAATAAATTTCATAACAAACGCTTTTATAACTTAAAGCGTCGAATCCAAAGGCAACGTTTCCCTTTATAACAAAAGAGAGTCATTCATCTTATTATAAGATACATATTGTGTGTTTTCGTTTATGGTTGTCTTATTTAATAGCGAGCTTAGAGGAGAAGTGCTAGCGGTTCATAACAACGGCTTCGTGAGTGACACGGCAACTGCTGACGATGAGCGTGGTAACACATCCTCGCTTACCCGGACCCGTCCCTACTCCTACATCTACGGCAAAGAAGACGGCGCCAACGGGGTGTCCCGGTCCAACTCCGAGGTCGCTCAGCGAAACTCCCGGTACGAGTCGACGGTTTTTAGGGAGCAGCCGCAGGACGTGGATGACCTGGCTCGGCTCAACCAGCAGCAACGAAGCTCGTACTTCTGGGGGAATGTCAGCGAGCCAGTCAAGGAGGACAACGAGCTTATCCCAATGGTCCGGGGTGTTGACCCCAGTAAGATGGTAGGGAAAACTTTTTAGAGTTTCATCATCTCATGTTGAGGGTGTGGTGTGGCAGTAGCAATATCAGAGCTGTGTAATTGAGAGATTTGCGACAAAGAGAGACCACTTCGGTCACATGGTTGCTGAACGCCAGTTTTGGTCCGAATGCAGCACAACCCAATGGGAGACTAGTCTGGGAGACTAGTCTGGCCCCCCGTATTCGCCCATACTTTTTTTGGTATTTTTTTAGTTTTTTTTACACAAAGCAGCTCTAGCTCTGAGTAATAATAGAAGACATTCGTGTCAGCTCATTGTTGGTCGATTTAGAATGTATTAAAAGAACCAACTTTTGTCCCAGTATCTGGGAAAGATTAATATTGCTCTGCAGTTCTCCCATCAATATTGACATTTTCCATTACATGCCAAACTATTTTGTCCTACCTAACACCGTCTGCTGTTATGTGCTGCCTGTCTGTTTGTTTGTCTGTCTCACTAGTGACGTAGTTTAAGGTCCCGTTATATTTAAATGGTTTTATGTTCAAGTCTCTCCCTTTATAAGCTTCAACTTATTGAGTAAAGTCTTTATTGTGGTAAAGTATGTGCTTTTAATGAAATATGGGGGGAAATGTATTTTTAAAATATATATTTATTAAAACATCACCCGGTGACAACTTTGTGACCGACCAGCATGGAATGTCGTGAACAGTCTTGTGACTAGTGCCCCAAATTTAGTTTGCTTAGAAAATAAATTTACCTCTTTTTTGCTAGACAGCTTTATGTTGTTTTTTGTTTTTGTTGTTGTTGTTGTTTTTGTTTTTTGTTTTTTATGATGTGAAAGGAAACCCTATGGGCATAGGGAATAGACCACGTCATTAGGGACTGAAAGAAAAGTTAACAAATATCTATGCCAGGCTCCGTTCTGAGGCAGATTCTAACCGGGGTCCACAGAGGTGGAAGGCCGGGCCGATCTGATATCAAACTAAGCTACTTCCAGACTAAACCGTTATAGTACCGATGTAAAAACCCTGTACATAATGTTGTGTTTATTTCTTTCCGATACAGTATAAGATCCAGCGCCCCCAGATATCGAAACATGACGACTTGCCGGTAAGAACAAATTTGTTGTCTTTGATCTTTTAGCTTCTTCTAAAATGTTCAACTTGTGTTTGTGATACGAACTCGCTATACACTATTAAGATTGATGTTAAATTCTGTTTCTTTTCTATCCACAGGACAGAGATTACTTCTGAGCACGTGACTGATTCGTCATACAGGGATATATCACATAAATTGCGTGATCTTCTTGTCTGTAGTCTCGTGTGAATCAGAAATACTGACAGTAAAACTATTTTTGATAGACTATACATTGGCTCTGCTAAAACTACTTTAAAAAGGGGAAGTTGATATTTTCTTCAATGTTATAAAACTATTCTCACACCCTTTTTATTCAAACGCCTCAATAAGAACAACTATTTTTTGTTTTCTTCTTTTTCTTTGTAGTTGTTGTAGTTGTTGTTGTTGTTGTTGTTTTGTTTTTTCCCATCTTTTTCTTTCTAGAAGTCTCTCGTGGTTGACTGTAAATATAGGCTCAGTTTGATGTGATTCCAGTACGCTTTTAATTTTTCTATCTAATTTTTCTAAAAGAATTCGACGAACAAAACAAGATAAATTTGATTAATTCTATAAGTCTTCCAAAAGATTTATGCTATTAAAAAAAGACCACTTTTGCTGGTTTAACAGCCGTATGATATTAAGTTACTCAAAAGCCCTGACAGGTTTAGAAAAGTATTTTCTATGGAAAAACAAGTATTTCGAACTCAAATGTAATGCTGATCCTTTCAAGCTGTGTTTTTGCGCATATCCGTCTGATTTCATTTTTGCACTATGTCCATACTAATCAAATTCGTTAAAGAAACCATCTCATAATTATTTTACTTTAGAGACAATTTCTTTGTTTGAAAAAAAAAAATAATAATAAATATTATCCCGTGGCACCAATTTAACAGCCTTGATTATAAAACAGTTATAGAACAAATTTATTCCAAAAAATTCTTAAACGCTACTAAAAATATTATGCTAATCCTTTCAGCTGTATTTTTTTTGAACGCATATCCGTCTGATTTCCTTTTTGCATTATGTCCATACTAATCAAATTCGTTAAAGAAACCATCTCATAATTATTTTACTTTAGAGACAATTTCTTTGTTTGAACAAAAAAAATAATAATAAATAATTATCCCGTGGCACCAATTTAACAGCCTTGATTATAAAACAGTTATAGAACAAATTTATTCTAAAAAATTCTTACCCGCTACTAAAAATATTATGCTAATCCTTTCAGCTGTATTTTTTTTAAACGCATATCCGTCTGATTTCCTTTTTGCACTATGTCCATACTAATCAAATTCGTTAAAGAAACCATCTCATAATTATTTTACTTTAGAGACAATTTCTTTGTTTGAACAAAAAATATATAATAATGATAAATAATACTCTGGCACCAATTTGGAAACCTTGATTATAAAACCGTTTATAGAGCAAATTTGTTCTAAAATTTCTTACCCGCTGCTATTAAGAATATCTTGGTTTCTATACTTTCGCGGGAAACAAGAATAAGGTTGCTGCGTCTGAAGCCTTCAAACGCGTTATACGTTGTTAGCCCTACATGGGAGTCTTAGAGTTAGTGATTTGGTTTAAAAGGGGCAGGACAAACTATGCCAGCATCCTTTGTGTACGAAATTGGTCTGCCAAATCTCAGTCGGTGGTAGATGCAGTGAACCAAAATATAAAACAAAAGTATTAAGCAAACAATGAGTTTAAATTTACCAAGGCAATACCTGGACATGTAAACAACTTGAGAGAATGCAAAACAAACCATCTTAAACTGTGGAAACTGATTGTTACCACGTGCTAACAACGTAACGCATTTTTGTTTAAGTGGTCCAAAACAAGTGGCTCATTTGAGGGTATTTTTTGTATTATAGAATGTTTTTAAGTACCAGTTAAGGCCTATAGTTAGTGAACTAGTTCGTTTGCCGTGAGTAGTAATTTTTGTGAATACAATCTGATAAGGTTGACACATTTTTTTAACAAGGCACTGTACTTTTATTATTATTGAGTTATTTTTTTAAAGTTACGCATGTTTTGTATTCGGTTGTTTTTGGACAGTGACATGGACGGTATGACCGAGTTTTTGTGAAGTGTTTACCCTCCGCTAAAATGTTTATTGTTACATTAAGTTTGTTAAGTAATGTTAAAAGCTTTGCATGGTTTGTAAAATGATAATTTTTTATATAAATAACTATAAATAGCAAACTTACGGATACAACCATGTGTAAAGTTTCTTTTGGAAGGAGTGTTGGCTCTGAAAAGAGCCGGTTTGGTCTCGACGATTCGAAAAGTATACTCGGACCGAAACGTCGAGACCACAGCGGCTATTTTCAAAGCCAACACTCCTCCCAAAGGGGATAGTACACAGGGTTGTACCCTCAAGTTTACTATTTATAGGTATTTATAGTTTCCTATTAAGTTTATAGACCTTATGCATATGACGTCATTTGAGTAGGGCGCCCTCACCTAGAGGTCAAAAGGAAGATGCTCATTGGCCAGTCTTGTGCGCCGCGCGTACAAATCAACGCGTTTGCATTGTTTCATCATCAGTTTACCTCTAAGATGGCGGCTTGGTGACGTCAATGCATAAGGTCTATTAGTTTCTTCGTATTGTGATAACGACGGAGCCTCGACACAGGGACAGGTTATATAACTTTAAAAAATCAACATCATTTTGGTATCCTTGAAATAATTTCGTTCGATATATTTTTTGTTCCTCAAAAAAATATTCGATTCTCGAAATAATGATGTTAGTTTATATCATATTATATGATGTTATTAGGTTATATTAATTAGTTCATTATCCAGAAGTTTGTTCTCCACGAAATAATATGTTTCGAACTTGAAATATCATTGATGAATTTGCCAAAATTGCGTTCCTTCTAACTGAATTTGTTTCGATGTCAAAATAACATAAATCCATTACTTCGAATGTTGCTTTCGTGAGTAACTCTACAATAGTCCTTACGAAATAAAAAATAATTTTCGAACGATCCTTTTGTCGTGCGATGTACATATGCAGGGTTTATTTGTATGGTGGCCCTGAAGGGACATCGCATATCGCATATGTGTGCGCACACGTATGCAATGTTGTGAAACAATTCGCGAATATGTGCGCACACGTATGCAATGTCGTGAAACAATTCGCGAATATGTGCGCACACGTATGCAATGTCGTGAAACAAATCGCGAATGTGTGCGCACACGAGTGCGAATATATTTGCGATGTCGTGAATGTTATTGCATACTATGTCGCATACCTTTGGGATGATGTCATAGTTGCAGACAATTTGTTAGTGATCTAGGGAGTACGTGGCGCTACAGTCAGGCTCCTGTAAGCATGGCTATACAAGTTTCGCCAACATGTACTACAGCATAAGCTACCTACCTACAGCCTACTAGTACTACTGCATGTGCTATTACAATCAAGGTCGAAGAGTACGCACGCGCGAGGGTATTTTACGGTCAAACACGCCCATTTTATGTTAATAGCCCACGTTCGTCCTGGGAAAAAAAGAAATACGCCACCCGCCTCGCTTGCCTCACAACAATGACTACCGCTGCAATGACTACCGCTAATCTCACTGTAGGCAAGAAACCCCCCCAGATCATTAGACATTTTATTCAAAGGTATGCAACATGGTATGCAATAAAATTCACGACATCGCAAATATATTCGCAGACGTGTGCGCACATATTCGCGAATTGTTTCACGACATTGCATACGTATGCTCACACGTTTGCGATATGCGATGTCCCTTCAGGGCCACCATAAATTTGGGCCTACCCCAAACTTCAGCTTGGTCGCCTTCTCCGGTCCTCCGTGCTCCATTTGATGTTGGTATATCACCGTAGAAAATGTACACTGCTCTACAATGACTGAGCCCAGGACGGAGCCGGAGCCCATGCCGAGGATTGGGGAAAAACTTGATACCTCTATTTGTATCTACAAGGTGTTGGCACTATTCTGACAGCAAATTACTCTGGTTATCTTCTGGTCAGTTTGAGGGACTATAATAGTTGCCAGGGAGCCCTTGGAAGTAATTGGGGCAAAAACAGATAGCAGCTTTGGTTTACTGTCGATAAATTCCATGGTACTTTTTTAGAGCTGATAATGACACTTGTGGTTGAACCCATCCATGGCTTTGGACTAGTTATTCAGTAAACGTTACCCAGTGTTGTTTTACTTGTTTGTTGATTATTTCTGTTTGCATGTTGATTTTATTGTGTAATTAATTATATCAGTAGTTCCACTATCCGATTCGTTTTCCAATGTCTTTGGTTTCAATTCTTTGTGGTTTTCAAAAAAGAAATGAATGATCGTATCACAGATTTTTAAATTCCACCTGAGGAGAAATAATGGTCAAATTTTAAAGGTTGAGTCAACATGATCAATCACCCTTCATTACGTTCATTATGACAGGTGATGTATACCATATATCAAAGTGTAGTCCTGCTACCGTTTGTGATTATATACTGACAGAAGATATCAAACGGGTTTAACCGTCTGCATTCCGTGATATGCATCTCGTATTTGACTTTTGTTTTTATTGGTGGAGCCTAAGTTTTGGTTTGTTCCCATGTGCTTTTCAGAGCAGGGTGGTGGGACAACCGGGGAAGATAGTTTTCTGGAAGGAGACACTTTATTTGAAGTTCTTGTGATCTTGAGGTTGCTTTGACTCTATACCAGTCTGTCATAGGGCCTATTGGGAGGGGCTGAAACCTGCAGACAGACCACTTGGGTCGAATTCACCAATCTAAGAAATTTCAGCAGAACATGTTACATGTCAGATTAGTGCAAATTCTTGTTAAGATCAACCCCCGTTACTCCCACTCTCTCGCACACAGAAGATTTGAGGTCGATCTTTTACATTGTATTTGTGTTTTGTGGAGTCTTGTGAAGATGTTCCATTCCGGTATTGTGGGTTTCAGGAAGGGATTCTTATGTATGAGTATTTTCTTTAACGGAACAAATCAGTTTTCCTGTCAATGTTTATACTCAATAGCTTCAGAGGCCTTTGTTAATGTCAGAAATGTTAAGAGTATTATATTTTTCTAGATGAATCAATGGTAGGCAAGTGTTAAGATTAGGCCTACCCTTTGACCTTATGCACCTGACGTCATTTGAGTAAGGCGCTCTTTGTTGGAAGTCAAAAGAAGGTTGCTCATTGGCTCACGCTCTGCGCCGCGCGTACAAGACGTGCGTTTTCCATTGTACAGTCTCGTCATCGTTTTGCCTCCAAGATGGCGGCGCGATGGCGTCAATGCATAAAGGCCATTGGACGGTCGATCTTGAGAACAATGTTAATATTAATTCAGTATTTTTAATTCTGAGAAAAATAGAAGCAAATGAATTTTACAAATGTTTTAAAAGATGTACATTCTTCGGTTTACTGTATACAATCATGTAAATTTAAACGTCGTGCATCTGCAGGACAGTGATACATGTGATACATTTTGATTGGTACATTACTAAATGATTGACAGTTTTAAAGTAGGCCTATTTTTCACCTTAAATTTTGCACGGCAACTAACGCGTCAGCAACTGCTAAAAACACTTGTAAACAATATACAAGATGCAATTTATCAGATAGCAAGTTTAGTGCCGGGCGTGTTATAGATCGAGTGCGAGGCATGCTGGCTTCAAAAACCAAAGAAATAATAGTCCGACAATTCACAATTTCTGTATCTGTAAATACATCGTTTGCCTATCACTAATCGAGTCTTCAACACAAAGGCCTTTCAAAAGGCCCGTTTACGATGAGTTCTTAGTGTGTGTGTGTTTGTGGCAACACCTGCACTTTGGAAATAAGGTTAGCGTAATTACATTCTAAAAAGAAGCGAAATACCAACCGATCGACCATTACCCAACGCATATTGTGGTTTCCCCTCGAAACGATTTGAGTAGAGCTTTAAGATGGGTATCTCCTTTTGGATCATAGTGACTTTGTGCATTACGTGGGCGATGGAGTTCGCCATTGGCCAAGGTAAGTTCATTTTGTGCAGTTCTTTATAAGTTGGAATGTTTTATTACGTAACTAAAAAAAACATTGGGCACACACCCTCGTGGTCTGTCGTCCAGAGGCGTGCTTGTCGGTCATCATGTCCTCTTTTACTTTGTTCATCGGGTCGAGTGCTTCACCGGTAAGCGTTTGGTCCTGTATTTGAGTTGGAAATTCGATAACCATTATTGTAGAGTTGTTGTGCCTGAACGTTTTTTCTTATTTTGCAATGATGATCCTGGGTGGTTGGTAAAGCCCCGACCATCACAGTCTACCCAATAATCGTATTCTTCCCGACATTTTCCAAGGATGATTTCCGGATTTGATGCTTTCGAGTCCACAGAGTTTTATTTTGCAAACATGTTTGTTTGTGTTCATCTTTCTGTGTGGTGATTGCCGCCGGCCGATTCATATAATTCTTGCCACGAAATTTGCCAAGAGCTTTGAAATATAGTTGAACACAAACGTCTCTTCATATCAAAATAATTTTATGATGATGATCGGTTGCAAAGAAAAAAACAGGCCTAATATAATAATGCATCTTGCGTTAGTTTCTGGAGTGGTGGGAGTGTAACCACCCCTCTACGACCTTAAACAAAATCAAAGTTTGTAAGCTCCTCAATGCCATGGTATTAAATCTGTCCCTGCAGCACCAACGTTTGACACTCCGTGTCCCGAGGACCTCATCCAAGCTCCAGCATCGGGACAGACGTCAATCACGATTGGCTTCCCTCCCCCGACAGGCAACCCCGATTCTACCGGAGAGCCGGCCATTGTGTCTTGCGATCACGAATCGGAGGGGCACACGTTTCCTCTGGGCGCGACTCTCGTTACATGCAACGCTACGGATGGTGCAAATAGTTCACTCGTAACTTCATGTTCATTCCAAGTCAAGTTTGGTAAGTAAACACATTACAAAGTATTATTCCCACAACAAAATAAAGTTTAAGCCTTCGAGGAAGACTCTGCTATAGGGTCAAAACGTCAGGCCATTAAACACAAATTTTGCAACAAAACAAAGACAACACTTAAGAAAAATTTTAATTAATTAAAGATATTTTTTTACTTTTAATCGAATTAAAATAAATATTTAAACGCCATAAAATACTCTCAGGTCAATGTGTTTTGATATAGCGGAAATGCGCTGCAAACCCTTTCCAAAAACTCTCGGGTCATAATTGACCCGAATTCATTTCTGTGACTACTTTACCCGGAAACTGGTTAAAACTAGGGATTTTGACATATTTTTAAGGCAGTTTGATACAGAATCCGGGTTACACCCTACCCACAAATGGGTCAGGCCCCGGAACCCGTTATCCAGGTCAATTTTGTCCCTTGAATTTCATTGCACTCCATGGCACCATCAAAACAAAATAGTGACGGTTACACCAACAGGCACTTTTTAAGTGTCCGTTTGATATTTGCTTGTAATACATTGGGGGGTTTTTTTTGGGGGGGGGGGGGGGGGGTGGGTTGAACAAGGAAAATTTACTAGACCGGGATTTGAACCAACGAACCGGATTAACGTGCCGGAGGTCGTTGGTTCAAATCCCGCTCTAGTCAATTTTTCCTTGTTCAACCCAAAAATCAGTTTAAATTTACCCAGTCAGTTTCCCTTGTGGTTTATTATTCCATTTTATTTTTGGAGAACACAATCACTTTAAAATCGCCCGAACCGTTAAATACAGTCCCTTGTGACTATTTAATAAAATAAATTCTAGCCAAATTCTTTCCTTTGAAATAAGACCATATTCGTCTCTATTTATGGTTTATACAAATGATTTCACCTAGTAGTGGTAATTAGGTCCAAGGTGTTTCTTTTATTGGATTCTGACTTATTTAAGACTTGGGACTGCGAGTCCGGCTTCCTCGGCGACCAAGTTTACAAGAAGGGGGATTTATTCCACATATTATGTCCCTTAATTTAAGCACTTCAGTATGGCATTAATACGGGACAGAGTTTTTATTAGGAAATGTGATTCTTAATCCACAAAAATACAAAACAGAACTATTGAGAAGTTGTGCCGGGAAAAAGTATTAACTTTTATATTTTGGGGATATTTTTGTTTATCAGGTCATGGATTGAATTGCACTCGGACCACCCCGACTTGTCTGTGTCTACCTGGTGACAAAATATGCACATGTAAGCATGGCTTTACTGGCGTCATGTGTTCAGGTAAAAGATAGTTCAAGTGGCTTGTCGCCCATCAATCATAATACGTTTATTCAATGTTGCACAAATTACAGTAATACAAAGTGAATAATACAGAATGCTAAAATATGGTCAAAATGAAAGTACATATACATTTTATAAAAGTGATAAACAAAAGTGAACTTTAAACAAATGGCAACATCTAGGTCCGGGGAGAAGCAACAGCTTTTGTTCCCCAGCCTATGGACGGACAGACAAAAAAGACAGACATACATGAAAAGACAGGACATAACGGGTGTAAGACAGAAATAAGGCCGTTGTTATTTCCATAATATACAAACATTACATACAGTATTTTAGCGTTGATTTAAAAAACGAGTTTTTAGTTTTTTAGTAAAAATAGAAAGAGTTCGTTACGATTTAAAAAAGTCATCCAGACTATTCCAGAATAAAGTGCCACGCTGGACAACACCATTTTTGGACAACGTGGTTCTACGATAATTAACAAACAGATTTTTCCTAGCAGTGCTGCGATATAATATGAATGGATGTTCGAGGTTAGTGTAAAACAGGAGTTGAAACAAGCAGGTAAAACATTATTCATATATTTATACATAAATTTTCCTAAGTTAAAATGATAAAGGTCAACGAATTTTAACAGTTTATCAAAAAGCAGCCCAGAGTGCTCACAATAGTCAGCTTTAGAAATGACCCGAACTGCACGCTTCTGGAGAGTGAGCAGTTTGTTACATTTAGGAGTTGGACTACCCCAAGTCAAAATTGAGTAATTAAGATAGGGTAATATAAAAGAGTTGTACAAGGTCAGTAATATGCTACTGGGAAGGAAATATTTAAGACGATTCATTATACCTATATTTTTTGATATTTTAGCTGTTATAGTGTCAATATGTTTCTTCCAAGTCAAATTCTCATCAATATGTATTCCCAGAAATTGAGTACCCTTAACCTGTTCAAGATTGATATTATTTAAAATTAAAGGAACAGACTGAGTGTACTTGTACTGGCTAGCACAAAATATAATATAATTTGATTTGAGAACATTTATACATAATTTATTAGCTAAAAGCCAAGTAGTGATTTCCCGGAGCTCAAGATTAAGGTTCTGCACAGCTAAGTGAAGGGGACAACTGTTTTAAGAAGGTCGGAAGGCTGTACGAATGTTTTTACAGGCACATAAAGTACAACTTTTTGCCCCATCAGAGGGTCACAAGTAATAAAATGGCTCTCATGAAATTTGACATGACTGTGGTTTATTTATTGCTAGAATTACGCCCAAGACACGTCTTTATTTCCATTCCCATAAAATAAACTTTCCTCCAAATGCCTTATAAATGGCAAAAACACGACTAAACTTTCACACTCGGTTCCTTTAAACACAATTGTGGACTGCTGATTTGCTTATACGACCTTTTTCCTGTCACACTTTCGTTGCTTCCTTCTTCACTGCAACCTAGAAGTTTCTGGGTAAATGTCGAGTACAGATCGTGAAAAGGAGAGGAGCAACTAATTGTTTCAAATGCAGTAGGGGGATGTGAAGAAACCTCCAGACTTTTGCAGTGTATAATACACGTCGTGAACAAGTAACCAGCTTCACGTTCACAATGTTATACCTTTTAACGTGAATAAGCAACCAGCTCTCGACTCACTATTTCTATGTTTTTACGTATGAATAGTGACAGGGTGTAGGTTTATGTTGAACGTATAGTCCTTGTTATCATGAACTGTGTTGGGTATTCATTTTGAAGTTGAGGATGGCACCGGTTGTGCAGACGCTAGTACTCCGTCAGCCTACTGCGGAGATAGTTGCGTAGGACCGGGGTCTTCTTGTGGCTGCGAGACGGGATGGAAAGGACCTGACTGTGATGCTGGTAAGTGTGGGGTCATGTAGGCGCCAAGACCCGCCAGTGATATACTGGTAAGTGTGGGGTCATGTAAAGGCCAAGACCTGCCCCTGATGCTGTATGGGGTTGTGGAGGGTCTGGGTTCTAAGGGGTGAGCGGTTTAATCAAACAACCAATGTGAGATAACGAGTTTTCACACCTCTTTCTAATCGACTAACAAAGGAAGTGATATGACATTGCTGGGGTTCGATGCGTTCGGGAACAGGGTTGAAACATTAATTCCAAGGTTCAAGTCCCAGTGTGGAGCCGCCCATTGAGTCGGGCCCAGGCCCACGATGAGTGATTCCAAACGGCTCAAGTCTTATTTGAATGAATGTTTAGATCCATACGGTTAATTCTCTCTGTTTTCTTTCTTTTTTCTCTCTCTCCCTTTTCTTGTATTTGTGTGTATTCCTGTGTGTAGTTGACGACGGTAGTAGTTGCAATTATCCAGATGTCCCAATACACTGTGAATTCTGTTTGGGAGCTGGCGTCGGCCCACCATGTACGTGTGAAGTTGAGTGGCACGGATTGTCATGCGAAATAGGTTAGTTTTATAAAACAGCAGAGACTACTGGACATTATATACATTTCACGCTCATAGCTAACATAGTTCTTAATCCCTCGCTACTATTTACTTCCAACCCATAAACAGCTACTTGAGCGAACATTTTGTTAACGGGAATGCTATACTTAAACTTGTCTATAATGTGTTTCTTTATCTGCATTCAATTGTAATTTTGTTATTTTCACACTTTTGAGTTTTGCGTTATACTATCGATAAAAAAAGCCTTGGGCCCTTGCCTCAAGATTTTGAAAAAACTAGTTTGTACACTTCTGCTATTGATGGCGTGCGTCAAACAAAATGACAATACATCATTGTGGGAAGTTGCTTCGTTATACTTCAATGTTGCAACAAAGCAGCTATACAAAACAGAGCTTCAAAAAATGCATAAGATGGTATGATGTTGGGGTTTTTTGCGAATCTTTCTGAAAAGTACTAGAAAAAAGTATTCAGAATGATCGCGTTTTTTTTTTTTTACTGAAATCTGTTTACTCTCATGTGAGCTCAATGTCCTTATTGATATTGATTGAAAACAATTTAAATTAATTTCAGCAAAGACCACCTAATTGTTTTGCAGTTTTCGTTCAAGCTTGTCTTTAACGCTCAATTCAAATTTTATGTTTGTTGGGGGTGTTTAAGCGTTTCATGTGAAGTGTGGACCTGAAAACAAAAGAAATCCACAAAATGTAAGGACTGAATGTGGACTTATAGACACGTCCACACAGTTCGATTCCAATTCAATTCATCTCAATATTTATTTCCATATTTCAAATTGTACATACAATTAATTATAGATAAAGTCAAATGAGCAAAAATGTATAAGGAATTACTCGAATATTATGGAACGCCAAAGACGCAAATAATCCGACCAACACATCGATCGGACTTTTCCATCGATCGATCGGTCTTTTCCATCGATCGATCGGACTTTCCATCGATCGACCGGTCTTTTCCATCGATCGATCGATGCTGTCAACCGATCGATCGATGCTGTCAACCGATCGATCGGTGCTTTCAACCGATCGATCGATGAAAAAAGAGCAGTCGAAAAAGAGCGATTTAAAAAGAGCGATCGGTTGAAAAAGAGCGATCGGTTGAAAGCACCGGTCGATCGGTTGACAGCATCGATCGATCGATGGAAAAGACCGATCGACCGATGGAAAGACCGATCGATCGATGGAAAAGTCCGATCGATCGATGGAAAAGTCCGATCAATGTGTTGATTGGATTATTTGCGTCTTTGGCGTTCCATAGAATATTATTTATATTCGACACAATGAGAATCGTTGTGTTGTTAAAGTCTTTTAGGTGTTGAGGAATATGCTTTTTAATTCTTAAGTGCACAGAGCAGAAGAACGTCCACAGAGTGAATGCAACAAAGAGTGTTTACAGGGTGTATGTTTGCTTTTCCATTTTACAGTTAACTAATTCAATAATTGTTTAAAAATGTTATTTGTCTTTGTTGATGGCAGACCATGTCCCTCCTTCATTCGTCACCTGCCAGGATAACATCACCGAAACGACAGTAAACAGCAGCAGTCTGGTCATTACATGGGAAGATCCAATAGCAACAGATAACACCGTCATCTCGCCAACTGTTTCATGCTATCCTTCTTCTGGTAGCTCATTTTATATCGGCCGTACAGAAGTTACGTGTAGTGTTTTTGATGGTTTCAACAATGTTTCAGACTGCATCTTTGTTGTCACAGTTCGAGGTAGGCTACTGTTCTTTTTGTAAAATCTTTATAACTAAATCTAAACCGAGATATCAACAGCAATTCAGAACAGTTTGATTCGTGTGTTGATATATAGAAGACTCAGTGTTCTTTTAAATTTTCCACTCAAACAAAATCTGCGAGCCATAATTATTATAGTTCCCCTGACCAGTGGACGTCCGCGCATTATAAACATTCCAGAAGAACTGATGGTAAATTTCTTGATAGGCCTACTCCTCTAAGTTCCAACAGTGTGCTCTGCTCGCCCCGAAGAAGATAAGCCATGCAGACGAGGAGAACAGAGCACATTGGTCGAAACGTCGTGTCTCTACTTTATCGAAACCCAGTTCTTCTCAAAACCAACACTTCTCTCAACAGAGATTGTATTTACATTTAGTTTTTAATAATTGTTACCCCTAAAACCTACTCAGTTGTTATGTTCTCTACCATGTAACGCGTAAACGTTTACTTACCTGTCTAGATTTGGAAAGCCCTTATGTGACGTGTCCAGTTAGCACCAATGCGAATGTGGACCCAGGGATGCCAGACGCTGCTGTGGTCTGGTCTCCGTCTCCATCAGCTATTGATGCTGTTGAAGGTGTAGTCAAAATCACCTGTTATAATGAAGTTGACAAAGTTGTGGAGACTGGAGATAGATTTCAACCAGGGACGACAAAGGTCACGTGCTCAGCTTCGGATAGCAGCGGGAATGAAAACAGCTGCGATTTTGTCATCACTGTCACAGGTATTTTAAAATAAACGGCATTGGTGACAAGTATTATGGTACACTCGCTATGACGTCATATTTCACTTCAGCACCACACTCGGCACGATTGCCCCATTGCATAAAGCTGCTAGACAGGCAAAACAAAATTGATAAAACTTAAAAGTCTTGTTAAGCAGGAAGGCGGCAACCAGCAAATAGGCTATGAAATTTACGTCGTGCAGTGAATGGTGCCCGCTGTTTTCTCGTTGGCAAGCTAAAGACTATTTTCTACAGGACAGCTTTATACATATTTGGTTCCAAGACAACAGTACACCGTGCAGGAATTTTGCAGATGTAGCCATGAGCTCGATCTCACAAAGCACTAAGATTCACTATAAAGGTTGTCAATAGTGATTTGTATTGTGCATCACATCACTTTAGCAGTTCAGGTTGTTACACATCTAAGATCAATCTTAACTCCTTGTGAAATCGGTCCCAGGACTTCCACTTTACTGATAAAAAAAATACAGTGTCTGCGTACATCCAGCACCGAGAAAGACTCTTTTTAGGGCTATAGGCATAGAAGATGCCATCAATATGGCAGCTTTAGTCGTACTTGTTTTGCAAGCTCTTACTATCAGTGCACTTCTTAAAGGGTGTGTACATTTGGTATTTGTCATAGACTAGTATCCAAACTCGATGTGACCCAACATATACATGAAATAACAAACCTGTGAAAGTTTCAGCTAAATCGGTCTTCAGGGTCATGATCGGAAAACAGTGGAACACCCCTTTATATGTGTTTCCACTGGCAAGCTCTTACTATCAGTGCGCTTCTTAAAGGGTGTTAATACAACATTAGTATTTGTCAAAGACCAGTATTCACACTTGATGTGACCCACCAAATACATAAAAACAAAACCTGTGAAAGTTAATTCGGCTAAATCGGTCTTCAGAGTCATGAGAAAACAGCGAAACACTCCATTATGTGTTTTCAAACATCGGATTTTATCACCAGTGATAAAGACTAGTTGTTTTACTCATTTCCTAAAAACTATAGCATTCACAAGCAAAACTATTTCAAGGGAAGTTTTCCACCATGACCATCTTTATACCATGTAAGTTATGTGCAAATCTGTGAATATTTATATTTTCAATCTTACCAATGTTGTACATACCCTTTTTAAAAGACAACCAACCCATACCTCACTATGCCACAAGGGAGGCATTTTGAGCATGCATGTTGTTGAGAGTAGAGCCATTGCCCAAAGTGCTTCAGTGAGAGTGTTAAACTGGAGAAGCCAAAGGCTTTGCACAATTGCAATGGAAAACAGACCACTGTTGAAAGAAATCAGGCTCATCTCTGGTCAATTTCTGCAGTTGCAATATGTGGCACTGATTGATAATACTCGTACAAATATGGGTTACCTCACCGTTGTGTGCATAGCATCAGATTTTGAGGTACGTACTACGTGCATCTTAGATTGTGCGCCTAAGAGGGTTTTAGTGAGCTATAAAACCGTTCGTTATTAAATGAATTTGATGGTTGGGAAGATGTTTGTAAAGTAGAATAAAGCGATTCACACAATATCTCTTGTGACTGTGTGTGTGGTTTTCCTTTTACTTCGTGAGCTAAAACACCGCCATTTTGAAGAACCAAATTTTTGGACTCCACAAAATTACGGCCCGCTTTAGTTTGGGATGTAAAAGGAAAACCACACAATTTCGAGGAAAATATGTGTGTGAATCATTATATTCTACACATGAAATGTTTTTCCAACCATATTCATATCATACCAACGTCTTTAACAGACCAAAGTGCCCAATCTGAAGGCATGTGACTGTGTCCCTTTCATGCCGTCAGTCATTTGCTTCAATGTATAATCTCATTGTGTTTCAGATGATGAAGGCCCCATCGTAACCTGCCCAGCTGATCGCAGTAAAAGCGTAGAATCCGGAATGGTCGATGCGACAGTAGACTGGTTCCCACTACCGTCGGCTCAAGACGCCGTCGATGGTGTTTTACATGATGTAATCTGTGTCAATGAAGCCGGTGAACACGTTGAGTCGGGGAACCGGTTCCCTGTTGGCGATTCTATAACCACGTGTTCAGCTTCCGATAAAAGTGGAAATGAGGGAGATTGCAGTTTCGTCATCACAGTCATAGGTACGTCATAGAAAGCAATCCAGCAATGCTCATGATTATTCATTAGGCTGTTTCGAATAAACGGCTTTGGCTACGGCTCTACCATGGGCTTTGTCCATGAAGCTCCGTGCCGAGACCAAGCTGGATTGAAAGCCTAAGCCACATATAAAAGCAGTTTTGATGGACACATTATAAGGCAGTATTTGGTTTGGGTAAATTCGTATGTATACACCCCAACCAAACAGTGCACTCTTATGCCCATCATGTCTCAAAAGGGTTAATGGCATTTAATTCACATTGGAAGTAATTCATAATGATAATAAATGAATAATTTTTACAATGTGCTATTTCAATGCAGACAATGAAGCTCCGATCATGACATGCTCCAAAGACCTGAAAGCTGAGGCACTCCCCGGCATGACGTATGCGAGCATAGACTGGTCCCCACTCCCGTCGTCCATTGATGCAGTCGACGGTCCGCTGGACGTAACGTGTAAAAATGACAGAGGCAACATCGTCGAGAGTGGGGACACCTTTTCAGTGGGTGTCACGACAGTAACTTGCACAGCTTCTGATACCAGTGGTAATGAGGGAAGGTGTGGCTTCAGCACTAACGTTACAGGTTGGACTAGGTTTTTGTTATCAATTAAAAGTATCAATTTATTTTATAAATGTACATTAGAGGATGATGGATTCAAATAGGCTTAAACAATGTATATTTTGTTTTCTGAGAAATTGTCCATAGCTTTTGTCTCAAAACGTCACTCGCCACAGCAGTATTACAAAGCCTCAAGATGAGCTATGCGGAAGCACCTTAACCTTATCTGAACTTCGCTCGACGTTTCGACTCGGTACGGTCTGCTTGTCTCATGAAGCCCCACTTTATTGTGGAGACGATTATTAGAATGCGAATTCTCTGTTCGCAAAAATGTCGTTATGCAGGCAAAGGTAAATAAGAACCAAAATGCCACGTGTTGTTGAGTTATGTTTAGACTGGTTCTCAATGTTGATGCTGGGTCTTCAGCAAAAGAGGTCGAGTTGGTGTGCAATTTACAGTGCAAGTTTTGTGTGTTTTCATTATACCTTGGGATTAGTTTATAAATGCACCATTTTGTTTCATTAATGCCATGGGACCTCGTCGGGTTTACCCAACTTGTTCAAAACGCGCAATACTTGCACAAATAATATACAACTCTTTATAGATTAGTTTTATAATAATACTTTGCTTCAACGAAACCGTCTATGGTTGAAATTCTACCATGCTTTTTGTTCAAATTTTACCTATTTACCTTCAGGATGCCCGGCCATATTCGTGTGTCAAAATGGCGGAAAGTTTTCTTACGTGTCATGCAGCTGTGATTGCCCGCCGCCTTACGCCGGAAACAATTGCACAGGTGAAGTTGTTATTGCTTATTCATAAATAACCCAGACAGTTTCGCTATTCCTATTGGTGGAGAGCACGTCACGTGGGTGTGTTTAAACGGCTGATAAAGACATAGCTGGAGCTGTTTAAGACCGGTTGTTTTCGGATAGCATTTGTGCGGGTTAGCCCACAACCATTCTATCGATCTCGCCGCGCCATTTTAGTCCATGGACACGAGGGTGCGTTACTACGCGCACAATGCATATCCGAAAACTGTCTCACGTACAGAGCTCAAGGACGTCGGAAAACAGATAAGTTTTTACAGAGTTTCCTACTTTATTACGCCTTTTAACCAAAAGGGCATTTATGAATGGGAATAAAAGGGTAGCGACTCGTTCTTAAACGGCCGTTTAAAACCTTGCAGGGTTGTGGCCGTGCGATAAAGGCCCTCGCCTTCGGCTCGGGCCTTTATCGCACGGCCACGACCCTGCCGGTTTTAAACGGCCGTTTAAGAACTCGTCGCTACCCTTTTATTCTCTTATTATAAACTAACTTATCATTGCAACGCACATAATAACAGTCACAATTTATGTATTAAATCTAGTAGGTTTAATACTATTTCAAATCCAAATAAAATAACTGATGACGAGGAAATAACTTCTTATATAATTATCTCGTGTTAATTAGATTGCCAACCGTGTCAAAATGGCGGATCATACCAGAATGCCGTTACGTGTGGATGTGACTGCCCAAATCTCTACACCGGCTTGCTGTGTTCAGGTGACACCATTCAACCATTGGCATTTAGCTGTTGTTTTCAGTGTAAAATAACCTCTCCATGATCACGCTTGCAACTTATTTCGTCCGAGGAAAAATACCGTTCATTTTATATGGTCATCACTTGTAGAATGCCATTGACGAAGAAATTTAAAAAAACCTGCCGTCAGTGGACCGTTTTAAAGCCTCCTTCAAATAAGTCATTATTTCTACCTATGTATATCTTTTTTCTATTGACTGCTTTGCGAGGCACATTATGATCATTAATTTGATCCTTTTTCTAAAACATCATTTGCATTTAATTCTGGTTAATTAAGCGTTGTTGTTGTTTGTAAGTTGTTTGGTTCATTTCTTTACGTCCTATGTTTTCCGGTTGTTCTGTGTCTGTCTGTCCATGCAGGCTGATTACTATCAAGCCTCGGCTGAGCAAAATAGCATCCACACTGTTTCCTTTCTTTGCTTTTTCAAGCCTATAACAACTCAGTCTATTTTGTTTATTAATACCTTGTATGTTGAATCACTTTGTTCATGACAAGGAAATAAATGTAAATTGAATGTTGCGTTTTTCTGTTTTAGTTTGTCAAAGTGGAGATGTTTGCCTGAACGGAGGAGACTTGGATGAAGACACGTGCTCTTGCAATTGCGTAGATGGTTGGACGGGAAGACTGTGCTCAGGTATACCGGCACTCTGAAACAAACATTAGGCCACACCTACACTAAGCAACTCTTCGAAAAGTGAGAATAAATGAATCAGGAATCAATGATTGATTAACGTGTTATGTTTTGAAATCCTTCAAAAGAAAACACTGTTATTTTACTTTGCCTAGAGTGCTTTCATTTTGGATTTTGTCATCGTGATACTGATTTATTGGCACACTTAATTATAAAGAAAGATAAAATAAAAGTCACCTGTGAAAGTTTCAGCTGAGTACAGTGTCTACTTGCTGAGAAACAGCAAACAAAAAACTGGCAGGATATTTTCACACGAATGTAGAATCCATCCACGAATAGCGAGGTGACAGCGAGTACCAACCGTACCTCTTGCCGCGGCATTTGCAAACGGACACCAACACTCAGAATTCTGAGAAAACGATTCATGTAAGAATCGTTTCTCAGATTCAAATATTTTTATTTATTTCTAATCAACGGGGACATTTCAGAAGAAATGTTTTCGCAAGAGGCTAACTACCATTATATAACAAGTAAGTTTTCGGATAGAAATTACACACAAAAATGTGTTGGGGTCATTACCAATGTACATGTCTGACCCTGCCTAACCTTTAGCGTGGAACTTTCTCAAGTTTCACTAATTTTCAAAACTAATATTTAGAGCGTGAAGTGATTACTGAATGCTTCTTTATCGTTGCGTAAACAGAGTCTACGAGTTGTGTACCAAGTGACGAGTATCCAGATCCACCCAATGGAGTCGGTGAGTCAATCATGTATAACCTTTATCGTGCTATTTGTGTTTTCCAGTTTTCAGGGGGTTTTTGTTAGTTTTTTTTTAGTTTTTTTTTAATCATAATTGTCTTTTATGCTGTTATTGCTTGATTTATTCTTGTTGATTTTTTTGTTATGCGCTTGTGTACATTAATAGGCGCAATATAAATCAATAAATTATTATTTATTACTATCAAGATACCGTGAGCTGCACTTTTCAGGTCAGTATACAAATTATATAAAAACTGGAGGCCAGACAAGTCGACCGTTGAGACAGGTCGTCCGTTGAGAAAAGATCGTCCTTAGGTCTGGCGTCTGTTATCAATGCTTTGTTCGAATTGGTGGCTACGGCTACGGCTACGGCTGGATCGCTGCATCGTCGTGCATTAAAGTATAGTACGTCCTAAGCAACAGTCGTAGCCATAGCTGTAGCCGCCAATTTGGATACGGCTTTTAAAATCGCAAGACAAGTCGTCCATCGAAAACTGTTATTCTCGTTATATGCAACAGTTAACTTACATTTTTCATATGTGTACTTTCTGTTTTTCAGTGATTGAGAAAAGGATATCCATTGAAATAGCCGTCATTTCTCCAGTTTTTGAGAACAAAACGTGTGACCCTACCGTCAATAAGGACTCTGGCGTGTGTCTACACCTCGTCAATGAATTCAGACAAGCGGTAAACTTTTAAAAATAATATTAAAAAAATTGTGAATCTTAAAATGAGTTCACTTTGAAATAGATCGTTTTTCCTGTAAATTTAATCTTGACGTAAATATAGATTGTTGAAAGAAATGAAACGAGTTTTGCAGCTGGGAATCTTTCTATCTCAGCAAACAACTTAGAATAGATCACGTGACTTATTTCCTTAGATCAAAACTAAGTTTCGTTGTAATTTCTTTTTCCATAAATACTATCCATGTCTTTTTAACTCATAGTCATTAAGGTTTGTTAAAAACGTTATAATGTGGTTGCCAAAGGCAAAATTACATTGCGTCTACAATATTAAACAATTGCATCAGAAATCTTAGTATGATTAAGAGAAGTTGGAACATTAACAGGTATACGGCCTAATCAATAAATTATACAACAAATATGATGCAATCTAAAATTGAGTGGATATGCAATGTTATGTGAACATTAAGTTAAAATCTGACGATTCTTACTGGAAATGTTTTTACCTTGTTTTTCTGCATAGGTAGAAGCGGAGTACTCTTTTCTATCAGGTTTTGATCGCGTTGAAATCAATCGGAACGATCTCAAGTAAGTAGGGGTGCAACAAATTATAATAAAAACATTATCACGTGTATCAATAATTATGAGCGAAATTAGTTTGATAATAATAATGTTTTCTACTACTTTAGCAATCTTTCAGAAAAGGAAAAAGAAACGTGTTTTTTGTGGTTTTTTATGAAAAGAAATAAGATAGGCTTCGCAATGAGCTCTTTTTCATGCTGTTGCATGTAATGTTGCTGCCACGATTGATATGAAGATTTTTATTTTGTCTCTTATTTTACTACTTAGGCCCGGTAGTGTGATTGTGCCACACGAGGTGGTCTACGACTACGGGAAAATGGCCCCGTCAGCAAGGGCCCTCTCCGCCATTGGTATCTACGAGAAGACCGTCTGGAAGGCTGTGCAGACGGGATGGCTTGGGATTCTACAAATACCGACCGAGTGTCTGAACTGTTCAGCGCCAACTGGTAACCACAAATCATATTGTTTGAAATGGTGCCGTGGGTGTGACTAAAGATGGCCGAATAATGCCTGGTACTACAGTGATTTGCCGGGTCACTATCAATGCTCGATTTGACTTCCTCAGCTAAAACATACTGCTGCTATAGCAGTGGTATTACTATTAGCAGCAGTATTTTTTAGCCGAGGAATTCAAATAGCTTTTGCATAGCCTCCTCCAGATCAGCAAAGTGTAGTACCTCGTGATTGTCGTCTCTTATGAATATAATATGCAAAAGATAGTTCCTAACCATATAGGAGAAATCATCCTTCTGTTCATCTTTCAGTTGGAGAAACTAAAAAGGGGACATGATAATTATTGGCAGTGGTCCAGAAAGACTATCTTAACAGGCATGGCCCTACCAACAACCAAGACTGAAACAACGTCTCTTTCAAAAAGGCCACCCAATCCTCAAAAGCGTTTTCATTGTCTTTGTATAAATGGCATGGTTACAGGTGATGTAGTGTAGTTCTATTTCCCTTATTGTGAAATTGTCGTACTACAATTGCCTTGTAGTGATACCACTGTTGTCGTTGTCGTCCATTTTGTCATTATCACATAAACCATTTTCTATTTCCATTGTCATTATCAGATAAGACATACATGTGCAACACAGAGAAACCGAAATGTCCAAAAGGACTTGACATTGTGGAGATGCAAAATAGTCAGGGAACCTGGTGCTACTACGTCTGTCAGTCACGCTGTAAAGCCTCAGCTGGTTACTGTGGGGAAGGAACGTGTTATCAGGAACCAGACAGAGACGAAATATTATGCAGGTTGGTTTGATGACACATGTTAAATTCAAATTTCTTCAGTGTTTTTGTTTTTCTTTTTTCATTTTTTCGAATTTCAGTTACAAGGACAACCCAGAAAATCTGAAGACCATTTTCCCAAGAACAAAAATGTTTGCACTGGTGTGTGACGTAGCACGAGATGCGTATTAACAACGTCAGTGTTCCCCAGTGTTGTTTATTGAGTTTGAAAATGAATTTACGAACCTTTGAATGAATGAAAAATCTTGTTTCTACATTCTCATCTGAACTCCCCAACACAGTTGTCCTCAATCGGCAGAGATACTTTATCTTGGAAGTCACTGTCAGCTACGAGTCCAACTCATATGGTTATACGTTGGTTGCGGGATTGGAGGCGCCACGATACTGCTGTTGATCATCATCTTAGTGATTTGCTTGATTCAACGCAGCGAAGAAATCAACAAGTACAAGCTGATGAACGGAGGAGATGAACAAGAGAAAGGGAGGTATGACGTCACGAAGTAAGACATAGTCAAAGTGTGATTGAATCAAAATGTTAACTTTGTTAATTTACTTCTTTTTTTTAACTTGGCCTTTAGTTATGTTGGTAAAACCATTAATTTGCATTGAAGATGGATTCCATTGAAAAAGAGAAATGGAGGTATGACGTCACGATGTCTGACATTGTCAAAGTAAAGAAATGTTTGTTAACTTATAGCCTTCAGTTATGGGCAAAACATCCAAACCGAACTTTACCTTTTCTCTTCTCTAATTGTTGTGATAAACCCACTTACACAGAAGATTATTCTTAATCATGGACAAAATAGAACTTATTTTATTTGATGTTTTTCTCCAGTGATTCAGACGATGAGGTTAGGGGAGAATTATATATGGTGGACGGGGATATTTTCCCCTGCAGACCCATGCACGGATCAATCAGCTCCCCCGACAGCCACCTCTACCCGTACTCTTACATCTACGGCAAGAGAGGCGGCTACGCAAACATTGCCAAGACAGAGATCTTCTGGTCTGAATCCCCAGTGGAGGTTGAGGAGGAGGCCAAGAAAACCACCACCACCACCCCTACCGCCAACGAGCAGACCAACAAGATCACCACCACCACCCCTACCGCCAACGAGCAGACCAACAAGATCACCGAGAGGCCTCATGCTAACCCAGTAAAGAAACATAGGAATTGGTACTTCTGGGGGAACCTTGCAGAACCGATGAAGGGCGAGACGAAACTTATTCGGATGGTCAGTGGAACCGATGACTAAAAAGCAAAAATAAAAAACGATACACCAACATATTTTTAAAAGAATCATAATATTATTGGAAAGATGCGAAACAATACATTAGTCAGAAGCGTTAGGTTTGATGTGTTCTAATTGTCTGTCTTTCTCTAGCTGCTTTCGCGAGAGTAGTCTGAAAATAGTGTGAAGAATGCGTGTTTTTACTGTAAAGAAAAAAACAAAGGAAGTTTGGGTATTATTAGAAGATCATTCCCGACCGGCGTTTGTAGCGTAATATTTTAGAACAATCTGTTTTAAAGGGTGTGTACAACATTACTTGGTAAGATTGAAAATATAAATGTTCACAGATTTGCACATTACTTAGTAATACATGTAAAGATGGTCATGGTGGAAAACTTCCCTTGAAGTAGTTTTGCTTGAAATGCAATAGTTTTTAGGAAAATGAGTATTTCACTATAGTCTTTATCACGCAGGATAAAATCCGATGTTTGAAAAAAAAGTTAAAACATAATTTTTTTATAATGTTTTTCCCCCCACTGTTTTCTTTATGACTCCGAAGACCGATTGGGCTTAAACTTTCACAGGTTTGTTATTTCATGTATATGTTGGGTCACATCAAGTGTGGATACAGGTCTCTGGCAATTACCAATGTTGTACACACCCTAGTTTTATACGGTACATGCTGCTCGTGATAGGCAGTTCGTTGTACACAGTATGCATAGCTAAGATAAAATAAAGCAAACCTTTCAGTTGTATCTTTATTGGTGGGTTCAACAAATTGTATTGATCTCTGATCAATAAAACTCAACAATATATTTATTCTTGACACAAATTACATCGTTTATTATTCTGATGTAAGTCCGCAGATAAAACTCAACCTCGTCAAAGGGAATAATAGGCCTATGCCTATACTGCAATTATTTAAGGATTTTTTTAATTTCAGTTCTGATAATTTATGTGTGTATTGGTTATCCTGAATCTTGCCGTTCTGACGGCTACTGGCTTCTGTTTATTCTATCTTGTTTTAAAGTTATCTAACACTTATATATTTTCCTCTCTTTATAGTTTACTTAACTGCATTGCGATGGTGTAATCCTTTCTGCTTGTATCTAGCCAGCTTTAATTGCTTTGTGCATGCAATTGTTATGCGCCCTGCTTTTGTGACGTGTTTTTACATGTTTGTAATTAATTTTTTGTCCAACCTTGTAATATTTTTGTTTTTGTGTTACACTCAGTTTTCAGTTTTTGATTCATGACTTTTCTTTTTGTTCTTTATTTTACTATTTTTATTGTTTTTACACGGGGCCCTTTGGGATAGCAGTTTTAATATCTGCGGATTAATTATAGGCTAACCTGTCTAATAGATAATTACCGTTGTGGAATGTTTTTGTATGATGTAAATAACAAATTCACCGAAAGAATAAAATTTGCTGTTTGTTGCGAACTGCGTAAATAACGAAATGTATGGTGTACATGCGAAACATTGTTAATTGTCCTCACGTTTCAAACCTGTAGAGCCTTCCGTAAGGTTAAAACAGAAATAAATTCAAACAATATTTTTAGTATTTGAACTTTTTGGTGGGGAAATCTTTGACAATTTTATTTTGGAAGTTCTTATTTTCCAATGTGCCACTGATCTTATGGAGTTTGAGGGAAACCAAGGGCCAAACATAACAAGCGAAAACAAATGAGAAGAACAGACCCCTCCAAAAATAACTTCCATTCTTAGTACGTAACCACGCCCCTTTATTTTGGTTGGAAAACATAACACTGTTAAATCGGCCAACCAATTTGTGACCGGCTCCAGCAAAACCCAACACTTGTGATGAAAATTCAAAATTGAGGATTTGGTATCAGCTTAATGTGCATACAAAAAGGTTTCTTTTGAAACATGTTTGAGGAAATTCTGATAATATTTGGCGAAGTTATGACCAATTAAAGAATGACGGGTCAGAAAAGGTGAAATGGAGTTAATGGTCTTTAAAGTTTGACAAACCAGTTGGTTATTTTTAAGACAAGTTGCACCAGCACTAACTCGTTAGCAACGACATTACCCTAAAAGAGTTAAAACTTGAAACTTCACACAATTGTTTACAACACCTTACATAAACAGGAAAACAAAGTTCATTGAAGTTGAATATTTTTATTTCAAGATATGCAAATGAGCAAAATCATAAATTAAACAAAAATCTATCTTTAAAGGAAACGACTTATATTAAACGTTATACTTATGTCTGGCGTCCACTCTGCAATTAAATACTTGGTCCATTGTATATTAGAAATAATGACCCCGTTATCAAAATAAATCACTTTGTAGTTATAAAACTATGCTGGTACAATTAATATGAAATGCATAATTATGCAAACTATCAAACAACTAAGCTTCATTTTAGTCGACATGTAAAACTGCAAATCAAGTTAACATGTTGTTTTCCCTACCCCTTGACTTTGCTATAAGAAAAAGGCGACCTGAATTTTAATTAAATTAATAACTTAATTAATATGCAAAATTTTTGTTCAAGAAAAAAACAAAAATAATTCTCCACGTCAGATTTTTTTCCTCAAATCCTTTTCAAGATTTTACATATGATTTTTTGGGTCAAATTTTTTTAATTTGTTTTGTTTACTTTAGTACAGGTACATGTACGGGGGAAATTAAATTCTTACACACTGGCACCCATTTAAAAAGTTGTACACAGTTCAAACTTCTGGTTCAGGACATACTAAGTCCCTTGTCTCTTCCTCTCATCCACAACTCTCGGATTTGTTGGAAAAGGTAGCGCTTGTGAGCAGCATCAATTCCAGGCGGGGGAACAACTGGTGGAAGTGTTGGTGACGGAGCTGAGCGGGCAAAATCAAAAGTCTGCTCATCACTACCTGAATGCTCTTGGAATGAAATTGAACCAGAATTGTCTTCAGAAAAACTGAAGTGCTGGTACGATTTCACTCCAGGAAATCGTTTGTAGTGTGTGGAGACAGACGATTAACCTAATAATACACTGGCACAAACACTTCTCCCGATTCAATCCCAACCAGCTGAGGAATATTGATGCCCTGCACAGTCGACTCCTTTACAACATCACAAATCTCCTGCAAAGAGACATCGGCTCTTCCTCCTCAGACTCCTCTTGATCATCTTCATCTGATGTCGAGCTTGGTAGTGACGAAGGTCCAGCGGCATCCTCATCTGATGATTGTTTGACATCATCGTCATCAGAGTCTGAAAAAATTATTTGAGGAAAACATGTATTAAATAATGTGTTCGAAAAACAATTGCTGGGCCTATGTTTTTTTTACAAAATGTTGTGCAGACATCAATAAAACAAAATAAATACTAATAAAAATACTGCGGACTGTAGTTAAATGGGTAGTGTGACCAGCTCCAGTAAATATTTACAGGAACACCACTCTTTTGAGTTGTAGATGTTAAATCTCCACACGTAAGCAGTAAAACAATATTTAGAGTTATAAATAAATAACAAAAAGTAAAAGTAGGCTAATTAGCTAATGCCTAATGTGCTAACTGGGTTTTATTTTAAAAAGCAGAAGTAGTATAGGGTGGGGGTGTATTAACAAACCAATCCGAAATCATTCCTTATCTTACTGATTAGTGTAGTAGTACTACTACAATGTACTAGTACTACTAATATCAAAGTTTGTATTTAATAAGTATTCATGCGGGGAAAAAATATTTGTCTTGAGTAGGAAATAATCTGGGCGAGCGTTCCGCACAAAAAATAATCTACATGTGTTTTTCCTAAGTTGGATTTATTATGTCTTTGAAATCATGTGTACATCTTCGGGCTAACACCACATACATAATAGCCATACTATATTTAATTTACGTCCATAAACATGTATTTTATAAAACATAAAAAGAAAATGCAAAGCCACGCTAGACTTACCACCATTGTTTTCGACATCGCTCTGTCACTGTTTACATCACTATCCCCACGTGACGGAACAGCAAAGTAGTCAGCAAACACGTCCTCCACGCCCGTTTTTTCATTCCACATGCACTAACATCATTAAGCATTGCAGCTATTGATGCGATCGTCGACACCTTTATGTTTTTCTGACATACTTGTAACAGATTTTCAGCAATTAACGACGAATAATTGGAAGCAAAAGACACCAAAATGTTGGTTCACATACGACGGCGAGTCGAAGCACGCTAGGTCAGAAACCCGGAAGCGAAGCTGAATTGCCACGTCACCATCGTGTATGGACCAATGAAAACGTTCAATTTAAATCACGTGATTAGCAACCGCGTTGTTTACAGACCGGACAACGAGAGGGTACGAATGATGGGCATGTTCCGTGGCTGTTTTCATTGGTTTGTGAAGGCGGGACAAGCCCACAATTGCCTTATTTGGAATCAGTGGTTCATGCCGGTCATATTCATGCCAAACGTTTACGGGATCAACATGGAAGTTGTAATTTTGTCGACGCGAGAAAAACAGCAAATTGTCCGCATTTTCTTTGTTTTAGCGCGATAAAGTGGAACAATCGGAATGCAGCTATGTTTTACAAATCAATTTTTTGTCAATAATCTGATGAATTTTGAGTCAGTTTAAAAAACAAAACAAATCTTGAATGTATCCCGATGTCGATTCTGCCAAATTTACAAGTTGGTCCCAGAGGCCATTTTTTAAGGTTTTGGGCCCATACCACGTAATGGGAAATGCCGAGAAGCGTCGGGTTTTGCCAGAGTCGGTCACATTTATGTAGCTTTAGTACGGTTGACGGCACCGTATGTTGGGTGTTGGAGAACAGTTTTATTAGAGGCGATGACTAGACCTGCACCTGTCGCAGCAATGAACCTTGACCCTCTTGACACAGTTGCCCGGTTACATCAAAACGAAAGCGGCGAATGGCGAACAAGGGTTGGTGGTATACTGGTGAACAAACGTGAGTACTTTTCACTCAATTTAAGTTATTTTAGGAGTTTGTTGTGCAAAGTGGTCTTTCAAAGCACTGGTTCTCATCGGTGAACATCATGATTTGAAATAGATTTAAATCAGTTTGACTTCGAGCCTGATTGCAATTATTATTATATTAGTATACAATACAAACCTCCTTCCTAGTGCTTGCTTCATGTGCTTTACAATACAACAAGTCCTCATGACCTGGATTATTCTGTCCTGCTGTTCTCATGTCATTGTGTTTGTTTACAGATATGCACATCAAAATTAAATACGGGAAAAACAAAAACAAAAGGCGGAGATAGAAACAGTATATGTACTCATGGTACCTGTATACTCCTAGCCTAGAACTAATGAGGTTCATTCCGCTATCATGAACCTCATAGTTCTAGGAGTAGTACCTGTAGTTGTACGATCACACAAAAACTTGATCCAATTTTAAAACTGTCCGTAAATGTTTAAACTTAAAAGGAAGTTGAGGCAGTGGATATTTTTTGTTACCACCAACATTAGCTAAGAAGCTAACATTAACAAAAAGCTGAAACAGCAGAACATGTGCAGTGACTCCCCCCACCCCCCCCCCCCCCCCTCCCCAACATTGTCGTCGTGACTTTAATCACGAGATGGGAATCAGAGTAATTCTATTAATTTCAGACTCGGCAGGAGCCACAAATCAAAAAAAGAAAATGTAGCCTAGTTTTTATCCTATGGTATGGGGATTAAGTTTGGGTTTTCTTATTTTTATAAGGAAAATACCATGGTTCGAATCTCGAGGGTGTAGTTTCATGCAACATGCTATGCAGCAATGAACCCCTAAAGTTGGCCTCATCGTTAGACCCAGTAACTGGGGTTGTATTTTTTTTTTTTTTGACCGAAAAAGGAGTACAGCACCCCAGTTACTGAGTCTAGCTTCTCATGTACACATCTGAAGAGGGCGCTAATAATAGGCCTTTAGAGAGTGTTTAGTAAAAGTTAGCCAGTACCAGCAGTAGGTATATCAATGGAGGCTAGCTCCAAATTTAGATCCTCTTTTGTGTCACTTGACACATTGAACATTGATCAGTTTGTATTATCTGTTTTAATTTATTTATTCAAGTTCAAAGAAACATTTTGTTTATAATTATTATTTTTATTTCATGGTTTAAAAAAAAAAAAAATCTATTTGGTTGCAAGAGGCAAAATTACATTGAATTTACAATGACAAACAAATGAGTCAAAATCATAGATTTAAGAGAACGTGGAACATTAAGCAATAACCCAATAAATTTGTTAACTAAAGTACACACTAAAAACTGAGTGGATTAAAAAATAATAATAAATAGGAGAATAAATCCATTATGGTGAAAGAATTTTTGAGGAAAACATTCAAATTTAAAACATGTTACTGTATTAATTGGTGTTTCATTTACCTGAAGGTATTGAAATTGGCGTAGTGAGAATAGATTATAATACAAACATGAATGATAGGGTTATTGGTACAGTCTTGCGTGTTAAAAGAAAAGAAGAAAAAAAAGGAAACAGATTTACTTATAAAATGTTATTGTCTTTAAATAAATACAGCACTGGTGGTAAAACACTTTTGTTCAATTTTGTTTCCTTTTGAAAAAAACACAACAACAAGTCAACAACAAAACCTTCAAGGCCAAGTAATGAATGATTTTATTACATTCTATGGAAGCAATGTACATGTGATCTTAGGTTTATGAATATTGTATGCTGGAGACTTTGCACTAGATACAGTTTTTTAGGCTTTAAAGGATAGATTATTGGTTACACTAAAAGATGTATCGGCCAAAAGAAAAAGAAAAATCAGCTTTAAAATTCAAAATATCCTTTTTTATTTGCAGATGGTCTACAAATTACAATAAAGAATAGAAGGTCATTTTGGCAAGATGGATGCCTCTACTCAGCAAGAAACAACTGTTAAGATCCAAACAGGTGCTGACAATGAAGGAGTAAATCAAGAGATTAGACCAGAGATCACACAAGATGGAGATGTCGTACAGAAAAACATCCAAAGTGATAAAAAAAGAGATGAGGATAGCCCTGTTGAGGAGAAAGATGCATTCATTACTCAAGAAATAAACCAACGGCAGAGTGAAACCCTAAAACCTGCATCGCTTACTGAGAAGGTCTCTTGGAGAGCAAGTCCTGATTCATCATCGGAGATGATGGCTCAACAAGACAAGCAGGGTAATTTAAATCTACTTCGAGCAGTACTTGAGAGTGCTTCTATGGAAGATTTGAATACTCAGGTCTTTTTGAGCCCAAATGGAAAGTACTGCTTAGATTTAAGTGACCAAGCCGTCACTGGAATCCCTCTCAAGACGTTTGAGCTGGATTACATCCACTGCTTGCTGTTGAACAACAACCAAATCAGCGATATTCCTCCACAGATCCAGCAGATGACCTGCCTGGAAGCCCTCGTTCTTCAAGGATGCAGACTGATAAGTTTTCCTGTAGAGATTTGCCACCTGCCAAGCTTGGACATCCTTGATCTGAGTGGTAATGACATTCAAGATCTGCCGAGTGACATTGTGGGTTTGAGAAAACTCCGGCAGTTTCACATGAATGATAACCAGGTGCTTGAGCTACCGGACGAGTTCTGTTACTTATCAGAACTCACTGTTGTCAATCTAAATCAGAACAAGCTTGAGGCACTTCCACCGAGATTCAACCAGTTGAACTTTCTCCGTATTCTTGGATTGAACAACAATAATTTCAGAAAATTTCCCAAGCAGATATGCTTGTTGGATCAGTTAGTTCAGCTCAGTATGTGTGGAAATTACATGCAGACTATCCCATCTGATGTTGAGTATTTCTACAATCTTCGAGAACTCCATCTTGAGAAAAACTCATTGAGAATCCTTCCCGTGCAAGTTTACTGGCTCCCTGAGCTTCAGGAGCTGAATGTCTCGCACAATCTCATCCTGGAGATATCCAAGGAAATCAAGCATCTGGACAAATTGAGGATACTCGGACTGAACAGCAATCAGTTGGTTGAAATTCCTGAAGCAATCCAACACTTGTCCGAGTTGGAGATCCTAGGTTTGGATTCCAACAGATTGAAAAAGATTCCCTCTGAATTTAAATACCTCGGCGTCCTGTCGGAGCTGTACCTTGGGCAGAACTGCCTTGAGGAGATTCCTGATGATCTGTGCCTTCTACATAGCCTGGTTGTCCTTGACCTCTCAGGGAACAGGCTAACAGATCTGCCCGTTGAAGTCGCCAACCTGAGGCATCTCAACCAACTTCTCCTTCAGAACAATCAATTTGAGGAAATTCCAGCAGGCGTTTGCTCCTTAGCAGAACTTGAACTCCTAACCCTCGACCAAAACAGACTATCACATCTTCCCCAAGAGGTTGAGAATTTGTTCAGTCTCCGGCAGCTGACATTGAATGAAAACAAGCTTGAGAATTTCCCAGTTGAACTCTGTGAAGTTCAGATGTTAGAACATTTGAGTATGTCCAAAAACTCCCTCTCTTCTCTTCCTGCCCAGATTTCCAACCTCGTGAATCTGTGTCACCTTGATCTTAGCCAGAATCACTTTAAGAATTTCCCCGAGGAACTTTGCGCATTGTCATGGCTTTGTAAACTATTTATGTCTAATAACCAGTTGATCGACATGGCAGATGATGTGGAGAAAATGGAGCAGTTAGAAGAGCTCAATCTGTCAAATAACTGTTACGGACTGTTTCCGCTTCAGCTTTGTGGCCTACCCAATCTGAGAGTCCTACGCTTCGCACAACCGGAGGGAACAAAAATTACTTACCTGCCATCTACTATTCAAGTTCTCCAACAACTTGAAGAACTGGATGTCTCTCATAACGCTCTAGACAGCCTGCCCTCCACAATCTCCGAGCTGAAGAATCTCATGAATTTAGATGTCACGAACAACTGCTTAGCTGAGCTTCCTGATTCCATCTGTGAGCTCAAGCACGTTGAAGCTCTACGCTTGGAGGGGAACAAACTACGGCGTCTTCCCTTAGGGTTTGATTGCTTGGGGAACTTGAACGATTTGAGGTTACAGGAAAATCCATTGTCTCACCCACCCAGTGATGTTTGTGATGGTGGAGCGATGGAACCGATCACAAGATTCTTACAAGTAGCAGAGGAAAGAGAAGGTACGATGTCTCAAGTATACAGCAATCCTTCACCGATCTTGAACTCTTGGTGGCAGCAGATATGCCTCCATTACTGCGGTGTACCTGGGTGGTACTGCGCTGCCTAGCGACTGGTATAAGGTTTGGGCTACACGGCGATCATTTGATCAGTCGCGGGTTATTGGACTTTCACTTTGCAAATCGCTTAAACCCGTCGCTAGGCAGCGCAGTACCACCCAGGTACCACCGCAATAATGGCGGTATCTGCTGCCACCAAGAGTTCAAGATCGGTGAAGGATTGCTGTGCACTCACTTTCCAATAGATAGAGTCCTTATGATGGCAAACAAATTACAAGTCTCTAACATTGCGTTAAAATGATGTAAAATGCCACTGTGTTGGATACCCTTCTAAGTGCAATTTAAAAATGAAACAAAACATTCGACGACATCACATTGGTGTACAGAGAATTTTCAGGTTTTTTTTGAATTCTGATCTATTAGTTAATCAAAGCGGCATTTAATTTGAGCTGATGACTGGCTCAAAAATTCCTCTTTGGAATATACAGACCAATTTGTTTTTGCTGTCCGATGACAATTGTTTTTCAAATTTTGCTCTGAAAGAGTATCAATAAAAAAATTAAATAAAGACTTTTAACTTTTCCCCAACTTTCATGAGGACTTTATCTTTTGGAAAATGAGTGCATTACAGAACTGAATTTGACCTAGGAGCCCTTCTTTAAAGAGATCTAACCCCATCTTATATTGGCTCAAAGTAACATAAGATTGTTGAGGTTATAAGGTCTAGCAGATTTAACTTGCTGAAGCAGAAAGAAAAGTTTAAGAAAAGAAACGGATACAAAATGTTCATACTATTTAGATTTTTTCTGGGTATAATAATTAAATACTTTTTTGTAATATGATTTTACAGTTGCAATGATTGAGAAGATGTTCCAATGTGTTGCAGCCAACGTTCGCCAGAGGGAGCTGCATGATCTCATGCGGGTCTTCCACTTCAGTAAAGACGAGATGACGCTCATCGAAAAGACCCACAAGAACGACCCCCCTGATGTGATGGTCATGGTGGCATTGAGGAAGTGGCGAGAGAGGAGAGGACGGTCAGCAAATGGGGATGAATTGGTGAGGTACCTCAGGCTGATTGAGATGCCAGTAGTGGCCAGTAAAGTCAACACAATCAAGGTGTACTCACAGGCTCATCGGCTATAATGTCAAGCCTGATTTTTTGTTCCGAGAAGGCAAAAACAATGTTTCCTCTCTGAACATCTCTGTACATCAGGATGCAAAGTTTCTGACTTATATCTTAAATGTAGGGTCATAGATTAATTTTTTTGTCAACATAATGCTGATTTACACGCAAAATTATCAAGAAAGATACAATAAAAGTTACTTGAATACAGTGCCTTCTTGTCCAGAAAACAGCAAATACTGTCACAACATTTTCAAAAAAAACTTTGAATTCATCCACGCTTAGTGAGGTGACAGCGGGTTCAACTGCATCTCCAGCCGCAGCATTGTGAATGGGCACTAAGGAAATTTGAATTTTCAGTTAACCCTCAGAAATTTTAGAAACAATTCATGCATGAACTATATTTCTCCAAAAGGAATCTTTTCTTTAAATAGTTTATACGATCAACAGCTGCAGTGCTTCTTACCAAGTAAGTTTTTATGGCAAACTGTTGGGGTATCTACCAATCTATGAACCTACCTTTAATTCAGGATTTATTTATGTCTGTGTTGTGAAAATTGACTTATTTTCTTGAGATTGTGCTCTTTGATCTACTTGGCAGTGTCCCAGGTGCCCCTTGAAATCTATAACCCGAACGGTTAACAAAAGGTGGAAATGTCATCATTTTAACCTGACCTAAGACTTTGATCCTAGCTTCAGACCTTTTACTTAGACAGTGACCAAGGGACATAATGGTAGTTTCATCCATTGACTTTATGGATCAGCAAGCCTTTGGTGCTGTGGAGATTTTAACAACATTTTAATAGTTAGACTCATGATTGGAAATGCTCAGAAAAACTGAACGGTTTTTAGTTTCACTATTTTCTCTTTTTATAAACTTGCTATCATTACTATTTACTCTAATAAATATTTATGTCTGAAATGCTGCCTCTTACAAGATTCCAAGTATTTAATATGCAAAAATTCTCTGACAAACATAAACTGCTATATTAAACTGTATTTCTTTAATAATATTTTTGTAAGTTCCCCTGACCACTTTGTTTGGTGAAATGTTCTTGTAGAATTAGTTTGATTTTTTGTTTTATGTTAAAAACTACAGGTTTGGAATTAATTTTGCTTTTCCAAAAGCCAATGCTGTGCCTTACTTTTTCTTATCATTCCAATATTTGGTTCATATGGTCATTACAATGAAAGTTTTTTTTTTTCAACACAGTGAACCAAACGGAAAAGTAGATCTTGATATTCTTGATCCAAATCAATGATTTGTATTTTTTATAGTTAAGTGTCAAACACTTAAATCTGTTTTCTTGTCATGTTTAAAAGAAATAATACTGAAATTAGTACTAAAGACTTTTATATAAAGAGGAACATTGTATATGAAATAAGTTAATGTTTCAGCATTAACCCTCCTACTGTTCGCAACATTTTCAAGTGAGTTGACCAACCATTTGAAACCATTCAACTGCCAAAGTTGTGTATGGTGGCACAACTGTGCACAGAACTAACTGTGTACTGTGTACATGCATTCCCTCATGGTATCATTATTGCAAGGCTGGCATAGCTTATCTATCATTCAAAACCACAGTGAATGGTATTGAATGGTCAGACAGCAAGAGGGTTAATTAAATTATTTGGTTTACCAGAAACCTGACCAGAAATAACTTATGGAGAAAAAAAAAAACATTGAGATTTGTAAACATCTTGCTGTCTAGTTTTAACTAATTGTAGATGGTGTTTCTGACAGTTTTTCAATAACTGTCTTGTTCTAGTATTTGATACAAAGCTATAATTTGAAATCTACCATCGGGGGAAAATCCTTTGGCTGTTTAGCAGAACCAAAAAAAATGCTTAGCACAAATGTTGCTCAAAACATGGAGGTAGGCAAACTAGTTCCCCACCATAGTTTGTTTAGCAAACTAATTTTTTCAGCAACATTATCGGCTTTAACATCTTTTTGAAATTGAGCCAAGATTGTAGTGGATTTCTTGTTTTCTTGTATAAGTTTATGGAAAGAAGAAATCTTAATAAATTGTTAAAAATGAGACAATTCATTAAGATTAGACTGCAAGACACTTTGGGGAAAGGAAGTGTGTTTTTCTTGTACTGTTTTAATAATTGTTGTTTTTATTTATTTCTATATTTTTTTAATGTAAGACTCCTTGCATAGACTGCCATGGCTGAGGTCAAACAATGGATACATGTAATTATATAAGCACCACGGCACAACTTTTATAGGTCTACCTTTGACCTCGGTGAGTGTGCTGTTTGAGATTTTGATGTCAACTTCGCAAATACTGGGAATGCACGCCTAATTAGCCGTGAAATGAGCTGCGTGGTGGGTCCATGAGTTAGCCACCTAGTTGTTTCCCTAACTAGACCAGTATGCACATCATTCCACGGTTGTGAAGCTGTCTGTGCAAGTGGTCTAAATGGATTATAATGAAATTAGACGTTAAAGTAACCATGCTTCTACAGACCAGCCGCATCGGTAGTATTAGTTTTGTATAAAAGACTGAAACATGCACATAATGTAGAACTTTAGGCCTAAAAGAGTGTTTGTTGTTTTCTTGAGAAATATTTTTGCTTCAATTTATGAAATATTGCTTGCTTCAAGTTGTTTACTTATTTATTTTTCCTAAAAAGCATTCCAATTTACACATAACTCCTTTGTACCATTTAAGCATATGTTAGGTGGGATGAGGGGGAATTTAATATAAAATTTGCAATTAGGATTGGCAGTTACCTCGAAAATGTGGGGAAGGGGTAACCTGAAATTTCTGTGGTGTGTAAACTTTAAGTAACACCAGTTTGTAGTGAATGATCAATTAAAGACAGACACAATAAAATAATTGCCGTGTTCTCAAGAGTGACCAGATCGGCATAATATTCCACTGTGTATCTATTGAATGCCTACGGTGTGTGTTTTTGTGAGTTTGGGTTTGATGAAGAAACTAATTTCCCAGAACTTGATATTATCTCTGCTGCAAAACAGTACATTTTTAGGGTTTCAGAGGGCTTCAGCGTTTGTGTGGTGACAGTTCAATAAAAATGAGCTATGGATTACCAAAAATAGTCAATGTAATAGGACTAATTTTTTGTAGCCAAAAAGTTTTACTTTATTAGTGTTATTATAATTTTTTATTTTTGTTTCATCAGTTATAATTGCTGTGAAGTACCATTCAAGGATGATTGCTATAATTTTAATTAGGGGGTGTTACCCTCTCTATGCCATCAAGCCCCGTCCCTTTAGATGTCAGCAGAAAGCATGTCCCAACGTTGAGGGCGAGAGTCACCAACATGGCGCAGTCCCAACTTTGAGGGCGGGAGTCAACAACACGGCGTAGTCTCAACGTTGAGGGCGGGAGTCATCAAACATGGCGCACTCCATGAACGAAACTTTATCATTTTGTTTTACCTTGACAGTTCTGTAATTGTTTTCAAAGAATTATGGCAGTTTTGACTGCTTTTTTTGCGTGTGGGTTTGCCTTCATATCGGCAACAATCTGGTTGTACCTGCTGTCCATCAATTTACCATCACTGCCAAGTAATCTGCAAAGCAACCCGGGAAATGAAAGGTATTGATTGTAGGGCCTAATGTATTTGTTGTTCGTTTATGGTCAAACCTCATATAATTACCGTGGGTCTCCTATACCGTGGTACCAGAAATTCCTCTTTTTTCGTTGTCAATACGCCCTCAAGCGACGACTTTCAATAAATGAACCGGTAAATAAGGCTCTGAGAATGAGAACTATTTTGTGGAGTCCGAGAAAGAATGTATCGTCTTTTGGAAAGTTATACAACAAATTGTACAAAAATTTACTTTTTTACTGAATTTCCGTTGACCATGTCCGTCAAAACGTACCCCTAATCTTTTCACACTTTATTGCCAAGTTCATTCTGTTGACGTAAATTCAAAGTGCTACCCCAATTTTCACTTTTGCAATTTTAATTTTTGTTATTTGACGTGTAACACTCTCAAAATTGTACACAGAAGTACGGAGTTAAAACAAGGGCTATTTTCGTAAAATACCATTTGCTGCCGCTGTGAAGTAAGTGCGCCCTCAATATTGGCTACCGTACATGTCGCATGTCAGCATGATGCCACGATGATAGGAGGCTCTCCTCCAGAATCTCACCACGCGCATGCTCACTTTCAGAGACGTTGTTGACGAATTAAATCAGAAACACAATGTATTTTTTTTAGCTCACAGTGGATAGTAATACTTCAGCAATGATAATAAAAGAACACTTTACACAGGTTGGTAATATTTTTTTATTTGGATACAAAAAGCGCTAACCCCCGCAGTAATAGCATAGGGTAACCCATCCTACTTGTTGTTCGACTACGTAGCCGGCCGTGTGGCAACACACGTCAGTCAGGGTCCATTTTTTTGTGAAGCTTAGCGACACAAAATTAAAAAGCGCATTCCCTTACGACTAGAGTGGGTCGGCGGTTTAAACCAGCTAAATGTGTTCACCTACCTACATGTACCTCTTCTTAGCTTGCCCTAGCCCTAGGTCATGTGTGTTTTTGGGATGTTTAAAAAAAAAAACTTTAAGAAATAAAATAACAAATATATTCAAACAATAATTGTGCGACTTCCTCCGAATTACTTTCCTCGTGTACTGAGCGCGGCCATTTTGGAATGATCCCAATCATGACAATCAAATCACGACGTCATCAGCGGGCCAGGCTGTGGGCGGAGTGAGGGTGAGAACATTTCAATGGTTGCTTTACGAAAGATTAAAGGAATCTCATGACGCTTTCGTCCTTGATTAAGACTCTTATCTATAATTGCTTCTCTTCACCCAGGGGTATAAATGGGTACCTGCTAGGGTAGAGGTTGATCATGTTGATATTGTGTTTGAAATGCCTTCAGAGCGCCATAGCAGCCTGGGGCTGTATACTTTCCAGGAGGTACAGGCTCACGGGGGGAGCCTTATTGTTTCTAGAAGTACTCCCCAGGGAGCTGAGAAAGATTAAAGGAATGTATTGTTATTGGCCCAATGACCAGGACTCTAATTTAAAGCGCATTGATACATTATTGTAAAATGCGATACATGTAAGAACTATTATTATTATTATTATTATTATTATTATTTTTAAGATGCTCATCTGTAAACCTGTGGTTTAGTGGAGACTGTTTTTTCCATATTAATTAATTTGGTTTTTTTTCACTCTCTCCGCTCTGTCACTGATGTAGTATTGAGCTTAGATTTCCCACCAATCTCGACGATCTCAACAATCTCGCAGAGTTACTACAAGAATACAAAACCAATAACTATGGGTACGTCATGCTGCTTTTCTGTAGCGCTTATCTCTACAAACAAACGTTTGCCATCCCAGGATCAGTATTTATGGTATGTACCTAAACCAAAAATCAGGCTTCAATCTATGCCCCTGAGATAAATCTTAAAGAACTGCTTTTAGACTAGAGCATATTGTGACTCAAAAACTTTGCTAAACTTTCTGCTAAGCAGCAAACTAACTGGGATACCAGTATATAATTGTAGCATGCCGTAAAGGTGTCCATGAAGTAGCACCCCAGGTGAAGCGGAGGGTTCCATTTGCCCCCTCGAGTGTACAAAACCCATTGACCCCATCGCAGCGTGCAACAATTGTTAGGCCTATGTCATGGTGGCAGATTACTTTTCATTGGAGGCAATCTGTTGTCATCTTCCAACATTCATACAAACTAAATAGGCACAGTTAAAAAAGCAAACAAACAGTGGTGATAGAATTGTAAACAACATCTCAGAAAACAGGCCTGGTTTATTTACAGCCTCCTTAACAAAAAGCTTAAGCACAAGGGCTGATTTGCTGTAGTACAAATATCGGAACGAAATGCAAGAACAAAATATCACACCTGTATGAATTATCTGGATGGATTTCTTTTTTGATATTTCAGAACCTTTTAGGAGGGGCCTTGTTTGGTATCTGGTACGCTTTTCCACTGTGCTGTTTCCTGACTGCAACTGGAGCCTCATGCTGTTATCTCTTGTCACATCTCTTTGGCAGAGCTGTCGTCATGAAGTACTTCTCACACAGGGTACGACCATTGCAGCAAAAGGTAACAACCTCAAGCCTGATGCTTCCTTTTTAAAAGGGCGAGGGCACCAAGGCGTTTTCTCATTGGTAGAGGGCACCTCTATCAGGAAATTGTAAATTTATGTCGAAACATTTCAAGTGGGAACAAGCAATGACCGGGGGCAATTGCCTCTGTTGTCTGCATTAAGTATTGGGCCTGTAACCCCGATGGTACTTGTCAAGTGTGCTATCAATTGTAGATCTAATTACCTTTTAACCCTAACTCCCAACCAGCCTTTTTTTTTAACCTTCCCCAATCCATCAATTTCCAACATGTATAGTGCTGTTGCTAATTCACTGGACTTAACCCATCAAACTCCAACAGTACATTTGCAATAGCAGTACCTAATCCATCAAAGTCCAACTGTTGGATATTGGTGGAGTGGGTATCCTTGGTACTGTGCAAAGAATATAGAGGGGGTTTGGTGTTTACACAGCCCATCAAAATCTAACAACTCTGAGCAGTATTTTATTAGGTTATTTTTTATTTTTTTTGGGGGGCTCAGACCAATTATGTGTTTACGGTGTCGCACATGTTCTGAGATTCAGCGACTAAAACAGTTGCTGTTTCACATAACAATTGAACATCACTGCCCTTTTTTTTTTTTTTTTTTTTTTTTTTTGGTGGGGAATGAAGGAGACTTTGAATGAAGGAGACTTCGATTGAAGGAGACTTCTACTCGGTAGTAGTAGTAGTGGCGGTGTCTTCGCTAGCCTGGTGATATTTGATGAAGCACTGCCCTGGGCACAGGTTCACTCCACACACTGGGCAGCCTCGTCTTGTCGTCTTCGGCTTACCGGACTTCGTCACGTTGTTTTTTTGACGACAGTACTTGCAGTAGCGAGCGTGTCTTCCTGGCATCTTGTCCGAGAAGTGCCCCCTGATGTTGTGTGCCGGGACCGGTTGTGCACTTGATGATTGTCTTGCAGTCACCCCTCTAGCGTGTCCGTCAACGAGACTGGTAGCGATGGCCAGAGTGAACTGGGAGTGAGTCATCTTGTTCTCCACCTCCTCCCTGATGTTGTCACTATCACTGCTATCACTGCCATCACTGAGGGCTCCGGCTGGATGGTGGTGCTTGTAGCAAAGCCACGCGTTGACTCTGGCAACATCAACCAAGAAGTACAGGATGTTACGCCACCAGAACTGCGATTTCCGGGCGCAAGTATGGTAAGATCGCAGCTGGTCACCACGATCCACTCCTCCCATACACTTGGTGTAGTCCACCGCCTGAGGAGGAGCTGCAACCGTCTTCATCTTGCGTCGGCCAGTAGACGGGTCCGGACACCTGCGTCTGAGGGTGTGGGTCACAGGATCCCTCCAGCCTTGGTGTGCTGATGAGAGGAGGGTCATCACTCGGCTGTCTTTCCAAGCGACGGCTGTCAACTGGCCATTCTGTCTGGTGTAGAAGGTACCCCTCGGAGCTTTTTGCAGGCGCTTCAACTTCAAACGGTTGAGGCTGGAAGGCTTTGTCGAGAAATCTGAAGGCAGACCTTTGCTGTTTCCTTTTACAGCCCCTGTGAGATAGGTTCTCTTGGCAAGCAATGACCTTGCAAGGCTGACTGAGGTATAGAGCTTGTCGGTGAAGATGTGGTGATATACGTTCAGCTGATGTTTTGCACAGGCCATTGCTACGTCTGCCATCTTGGCAGGTCTATCACCATGCGGATGCACCATGAAGTTGAGGATGTACCCGCTGGCTGACTCGGCAATGGTGTATATCTTGAAGCCCGCCCGGATTGGTTTCAGAGGCATAAAGAATTTCCGGACGCTAGCTTTGAAGCCTCTATACTTGATCATAGCCTCATCTATGGTTATTTCTCGGCCAGGGTTGTACAGCTTCAGGCAGGCGTGGCGAACCTTATCCCACAGGGACTGTAATGGGTAGAGAGGATGCTTCTTCTTTGTGGAGTACCGATGGGCCTTGTCGCGAATAAGATCTGGGTCCTTGGATGGATCAGCACAGGCCAAGTGCTCGCTGATTGTGTCAAACCTGTGCCGTTTCATGGTGTTTGCGATGAGGGTGTTGCGAAGGCCGAGATGGGATGCCCAGTAGTCCTTATAGTTGTTAATGCGGACAAGACCCATCAGCATGTGGATCCCAAACCACGCCTTGACCTCTGGTAGGGAAGTGAGAGGTAGTCTCCGGGCTTTCAACTTGGTGTTGGTCCACTTGACTATAGATGTCATGAGGAGCAGCGGAAACAGCTTCAGGAAGTATTTCAGTGGTGTTGACTTCTTCCCGAAAGTTGGGCCTCTGGGTTTTCTCCCCTTGAAGTTGTGGACTTGGATGTTCTCCAGATGGCAGGTCCAACCCTGGTCGTCTGGGGCATAGTCCCTCTGGTAGGCGGAGGGGGGATCAGGGTCGTCATCAGAATCAACCGGAGCAGGTGTTTGCGCCCTCTTCTTCTTCGGTTTCTTCTTGGAAGAAGTTGGTGGCTCTTCCATGGAGTCCTCTCCCTCGTCCCCTCCCGTCTGCGAGCTGTTGGAGTCAGCCGGGGCCGGTGTTTTCTTCTTCGGCTTTTTCTTCTTCTTCTCCATCTTCTTGGAAGTAGATGGCTCTTTCACCGAATCCCCTCCCTCGTCCCCTCCTGTCTGGCAGCTGTCTACGGCCTCAAAGCTGTCTTCCCCTGTGTCTTCCCCACCACATTCAGCAGCCAGGGTGAAGGGTGAACTGCCTCTTGCCTCGGAAACAGCCTGGTCGAGGAAAGCTTCCTCCTCGCTCTCCGAGGTCTCCACTAGGACTCGGTAGGTTTTACCCATCCTCATGCCGGCATCCTGCATGCTGGATCTGATGGCTGCTCTCAAGCGGCTGTTTTCTTCTTGAAGAAGTCTCTCCATTGCAGCGGGGTCTTGGGAGGTGTGAAGGCGTGCCTTGCCTTTCCCCTTGCCTTTCCCCTTGCCTTTCCCCTTGCCTTTCCCCTTGCCTTTCCCCTTGCCTTTCCCCTTTCCTCCTCTCTTCTCTTCATTTTTCTTCTCTTGCCGAGTTCTTCTCGAAGCAGTGGACTCGACGAACATGTTTCTCTCCTCCATGGTCAAACTATACTGAAGATTTTCAACTTCTCGAGATGTCATGGTGGCGGTTAGTCAATGTGTGACTGGGGATGAGCCTCAAGAAACAGCCACTTATATAGCCCTAGGTGTCTTAGTTATGGTAATTATTACATAAAATTACATAATACGTACTTACCGTTTAAATAAAAAAATATTGTTATTATGACAATGCTATTAAAATTACAATCAATCATGTGATATTCAATTCACAGAAACTAGTCAACCCCGCGCTCAAATGGTTGGGTCTGCCATTGTAAGAAACAATGGGGTCATCAATACACCACATGTACACATGCACACCACATGCCTTTATCAGTTGTTTATTCCACCTCCTTGCCCTGAAAACCCCCATCACCCTAATACAATCAACCACTCCATCAAAGTCCAACAGGTGGCACATATCAACTCTCACCATACCAAACCCATCACAGTCCACCAGGGTAATTGCAAGTCCACAGTACCCATTCCATCACACTCCCTCACACTCCCTCACTTCATTGATAGTACACATCCCCTAACCCATCATATCCCAACAGGACCACTGTTGGAATTTGGTGCAATGAGGACTGTTAGGGTTAAAGATTGTGTCTGGTCTAACTCGATCACCAGCTGGACAGGATCAACTGTCAAATCGCTCCTATATAACCTGCTCTATGGTAAACAGCCATTTACTGCATGTATTACACTACATTTTTTTAAATGTCTAGCTACCTTACTCTGTTGCTGAATGCCTCAACATAAATTATACAGATAAGCCTCGCTTTGATCTGCCTGGATTCTGCCAGGGTCCTGTGCCAAATTCGTCAAGATGCTAGTTCTGAACTAGATTCAAAGACTTGCCAGTCCCTCCGAGAAGGTCGTTGTCGGCCCTCTACCAGCGACTTATATATAATCTAGCGCCACCAATCAAGACTACTCCACAGCAAACCCCTTGACCCACCAGCCTTAAGTCATTAAGAAGCCTCTCGAAAGTCAGAACGGTAGGAACGTTCTGATTGGGTCTGATCATTATTCCAGTGTGTGCACATGGACCGTTCCATTAGACTGCCGGAACTTTCCATTGGAAAAAAAGTTCAAAAATCAAAATGTATGTATTCAGACGTGTGGGATTGCTTCCAGACCTCAGCACAATGATGCGATTCAGTGGAACATTATGGCGGGCCAATTGGATTGCAGCGTATGCCAACCAGAACATTCTTTTGCGCCTACATGTAGGATGTACCGGACATTTCAGGTGCTCACTTAATGCCATTGATTAAAGTAGGTATTAATGTCCTGAATGAAGCTGGGCCCAATTTCATAGAGCTGCTTAAGCACAAAAAGTAGATGAGCTCAACAAAATGATGCTTACCTCAATAAAGTTATAAACCAATTTGTAACTTGTATTCTTCTCATTTCTTCTTAGCAAAATTTTCTGCTTAAGCAGCTCTATTGGGCACTGTTGTCAATCATGAGACCTTTCGCCCGTTTCCACTACAGAGTTAGCAAGATTTGATTTGTCTTTTTTTTCTTCCTCTTCTTTCAGGTTGAGGAGAATCTTGATGGCCTGTTTTTCTTCCTACTCTTTCTGAGATTATTTCCCATGTCACCAAACTGGTTCCTTAATATGACCTCTCCGATCATCGGAATACCACCTTTCCAGTTCTTCCTGTCTGTACTAATAGGTAAGTGCACTCTTTCTGAGATTATTTCCCCTGTCACCAAACTGATTTCTTAATATGGCCTCTCCGATCATCGGGATACCTCTCTTCCAGTTCTTCTCGTCTGTACCAATGGGTAAGTTCAGTGTTTCTCAGATTAACTGTGAGGTAGACTGTCTTTGCTTTAGTGGTTACGGTGTTACCTCACTCTGTCAAAACAAACTTTATTAAGAGTCAAATTTAACCCTCCTTCTGTCTGACTATTCAATATCAACTGTTGTTGTCTTAAATGATAGATTTATGTAAACTCTTCCAGCCTACAATATGACATCATGTGGTGAATGCATCTACATGTACAAAGTACACAGTCAACCCTTCTACTGTGTGACCATTCAATAACATCCACTGTGGTTTTTGAATCATAGATAAACTATGCCAGCCTGCATTATGGTATCATTTGGTTGAATGTGTATCTACAACACAGAACAGTCAACTCTCCTACTGCCTGACCTATCAATATCATCCATTGTGGTTTTGATTTATCGCATGGTTATAGATAAACTATTTATCGCCATTTATTGCCAGCCTGCAATATGATATCATTTGGTGAATGCATCTACACAGTACAGTCAACCCTCCTACTGTCTGACCTTTCAATCCCATCCACTTTGGTTTTGAGTTATAGCCAATCTGCAATATAGTATCATTTGGTGAATGTATTTACACAGTACAGTCGACCCTCACACTGTCTGACCATTCAATCCCATCCACTGTGGTTTTGAGTGATTGATAAACTATGCCAGTCTAAAATGTGATATCATGTGGTTATACACACACTCACTACATCTGCAAAGGCAGCGTGGTCTGTCATGCTGACCTCCTATGCCCACATCAAACAGCATGGTTCCAGACACTCTCTACTTCACTTAGTTGACTCAATTGATCAATCCAGTCTTGGGCGTCCTCTTGGCCTCGACCAACCGATAGCTGGGAGTTGACCTAGATGCAGGAGTTGTTAGCGATGTCCAGTGTTATCATAACAGTACACTTATATTGCATAGTGCACAGTAGTTCTACTGTACTCGACTTGTGCAGTTCAATTGTTTCAAATGGTTTGTCATCATACTTGAAAATGTTGTGGAGAGTAGGAGGGTGGAGGCTTTCCAAAACCTAAAACCAGTTTTACGTTTTCTGAGATAACTTTTACTTGACATTGCAGAGGGGGCTTGGAGAAAGAGGGTTCCATACATGACATGTGGGTAGATACTTAAGGTACCAGTGTTTCAGTCAGCACTGCTTTTTCAATTATATTGTGAAGAAATACTTTGTGTTTCATTTCGTTTTTTAGTATTCACATCGCGATAAAGCAAAACATTACAAATACAAGACATTTATAGATTGACCAAAGTTTTTTTTGTGCGACACAAGTTTTGGGGTCACTTTGAATTGTTGTTTTAAAAGTACGTTTTAAAACATTTATGTTCTTCAAAGACATAAGTCATCAGCCTTTTATCCACCAATTGTCGCTTTTAGTAACCCTGCCCAGAGGCCCTTTCTTGTTTTGTATTTTCATTTTTTGTTTTCATTTTGTCTTTCTGTTCCAGGTTTAATGCCCTACAACTTCATCTGCATTCAAACTGGTAGTATATTATCTGAAGTGAACTCACTCAATGAGATTATTACGCTAAACGTTATGCTGCGACTAGGAGGGATGGCGTTGGTGGCGCTCTTACCCGGTCTTCTCTTCAGAAAGTACAAGAAGGGAATCAAGAAGGATTAGACAGGCATACAGGGACAAGGAAAGTATTTGTATAATTAGTATAATTTTTTTATTTGTATTATTACTATAAATCAAATGTTTCGCATCATGTAAATTTGGTTTACACATGCCCTCATGCGATCAAAACTACTGCGAATTGCAAGGTTTATATTTGGGATTTAAGTTGATTGGATGCTGGATTGGGGGGGGGGGGTGTTTGTGAATTACCTCGTGCACTGTTGTTAATCACTTTAGTTCTGTCTATAAATTGCAATAACATCTACAAGAATGACAAGACAAACTTAAACAGTAACATTGTACTATGCACAATATCTTATCTTTAATTTCCAATCAAATTTAAAGACATTTATTTATGGTTTTAGTATAAAATGTGTATTAAACAATATATTTTGTAAGAGTCAAGCAACTCAACAGAAGTGTAAACAGTATTTAACAAATTTGATTAATTTTGCAATATTTTATTAACAGTGGAGTTTACTTTTGCACATGTACAGTAGTTACTCATTGTGATATTGATATTTGAAACATTTAAGCATTCCTGAGAGAGAGGAAAAAAGGGCTTTTAAAAGTGTATTTTCAAGAAGTATTGTAAACACATCAATCACAGGTTGGTCTGTGTTCCATTTGCTTCAGACATACGTTCATCGCAGCGGGGAACATTCCTCCATGAGTTTGATCTGTTGTTATGGATTATCAGAGATAAAGTATTTGAGAAACTCTTTAGTATTAAACTTGTCTCCAACAACTGAACAAAGAGTGAAACAACAGTTTGTATAATTTCCTAATACCCTGGCAGTTAAACCATGATTGAAAGACATGGTAACCTCAATTAAAGTTACAATTAAAACCTTCAAAGTTTTAGGGAATAAGTCTTGAGCCTTGCAGCTGTGAGGATAAAGGCTTACCTTTCACATATTTGAGGAACAATGTTCCGAACGTAATTTTAGAGTTAAGGTTAGGATTCCTACCATTCTGAGCAACAAGTACCCCTTGGCCATTTTGAGCAACAAAGCTTTATGCCTTACCATTTTGAGGGACAAGGCTTTCGCAAAATTTGACGAACATAATTCACGCACACAATTTTACAGTTAGGGTTCAAGTTTGAGCCTCAAATCGAAACTTAAAAATTTGCCCAAATTCTGTAAAAATGCTGGACTTACCCCTTATGATTTTTTCAGTTTTGGGCCTATTTTTCAACTTTCTATATTTCCCAAAATAAAGCTTTTATTCTGGGTCAAGTAACATTAAAAGGCATCAGTAGAGCCTACTGCATCATTTTAGAGCCTAAAATTGTAACCTAAAAATTGGCCCAAATTCGAAAAAAAATGCTGGACTTGCCCCTTGTTTTTTTCAGTTTTTGGACTATTTTTCAACTTTCTATAGACGATGTGACCTCTGACGTCATTTGAAAATCATAACATGATGCGCGCGCATGTCGCCGGGCAAAACCTTTGTGTACTTGACAGCCAGCTAGAAAGTACACGCAATATTACCATGCTACGCGTCTTTTTGCCCGGCGGAACATGACTTGGACAACAGACTTGTCAACAGAGGGCGGTTTGAATGTAAACAGAGGTCACATCGTCTATATTTCCCAAAATAAAGCTTTTATTCTGGGTCAAGTAACATTAAAAGGCATCAGTAGAGCCTACTGCATCATTTTAGAGCCTAAAATTGTAACCTAAAAATTGGCCCAAATTCGATAAAAATGCTGGACTTATTACCCCTTATGATTTTTTCAGTTTTGGGCCTATTTTTCAACTTTCTATATTTCCCAAAATAAAGCTTTTATTCTGGATCGAGTAACATTAAAAGGCATCAGTAGAGCCTACTGCATCATTTTAGAGCCTAAAATTGTAACCTAAAAATTGGCCCAAATTCGAAAAAAAATGCTGGACTTACCCCTTATGATTTTTTCAGTTTTTGGCCTATTTTTCAACTTTCTATATTTCCCAAAATAAAGCTTTTATTCTGGGTCAAGTAACATTAAAAGGCATCAGTAGAGCCTAAAATTGTAACCTAAAAATTGGCCCAAATTCGATAAAAATGCTGGACTTATTACCCCTTATGATTTTTTCAGTTTTCGGCCTATTTTTCAACTTTCTATATTTCCCAAAATAAAGCTTTTATTCTGGGTCAAGTAACATTAAAAGGCATCAGTAGAGCCTACTGCATCATTTTAGAGCCTAAAATTGTAACCTAAAAATTGGCCCAAATTCGAAAAGAAATGCTGGACTTACCCCTTATGATTTTTTCAGTTTTTGGCCTATTTTTCAACTTTCTATATTTCCCAAAATAAAGCTTTTATTCTGGGTCAAGTAACATTAAAAGGCATCAGTAGAGCCTACTGCATCATTTTAGAGCCTAAAATTGTAACCTAAAAATTGGCCCAAATTCTGTAAAAATGCTGGACTTACCCCTTATGATTTTTTCAGTTTTTGGCCTATTTTTCAACTTTCTATATTTCCCAAAATAAAGCTTTTATTCTGGGTCAAGTAACATTAAAAGGCATCAGTAGAGCCTACTGCATCATTTTAGAGCCAAAAATTGTAACCTAAAAATTGGCCCAAATTCTGTAAAAATGCTGGACTTACCCCTTATGATTTTTTCAGTTTTTGGCCTATTTTTCAACTTTCTATATTTCCCAAAATAAAGCTTTTATTCTGGGTCAAGTAACATTAAAAGGCATCAGTAGAGCCTACTGCATCATTTTAGAGCCTAAAATTGTAACCTAAAAATTGGCCCAAATTCGATAAAAATGCTGGACTTATTACCCCTTATGATTTTTTCAGTTTTGGGCCTATTTTTCAACTTTCTATATTTCCCAAAATAAAGCTTTTATTCTGGGTCAAGTAACATTAAAAGGCATCAGTAGAGCCTACTGCATCATTTTAGAGCCTAAAATTGTAACCTAAAAATTGGCCCAAATTCGAAAAAAAATGCTGGAGCCCTTATGATTTTTTCAGTTTTTGGCCTATTTTTCAACTTTCTATATTTCCCAAAATAAAGCTTTTATTCTGGGTCAAGTAACATTAAAAGGCATCAGTAGAGCCTACTGCATCATTTTAGAGCCTAAAATTGTAACCTAAAAATTGGCCCAAATTCGATAAAAATGCTGGACTTATTACCCCTTATGATTTTTTCAGTTTTGGGCCTATTTTTCAACTTTCTATATTTCCCAAAATAAAGCTTTTATTCTGGGTCAAGTAACATTAAAAGGCATCAGTAGAGCCTACTGCATCATTTTAGAGCCTAAAATTGTAACCTAAAAATTGGCCCAAATTCGAAAAAAAATGCTGGACTTACCCCTTATGATTTTTTCAGTTTTTGGCCTATTTTTCAACTTTCTATATTTCCCAAAATAAAGCTTTTATTCTGGGTCAAGTAACATTAAAAGGCATCAGTAGAGCCTAAAATTGTAACCTAAAAATTGGCCCAAATTCGATAAAAATGCTGGACTTATTACCCCTTATGATTTTTTCAGTTTTCGGCCTATTTTTCAACTTTCTATATTTCCCAAAATAAAGCTTTTATTCTGGGTCAAGTAACATTAAAAGGCATCAGTAGAGCCTACTGCATCATTTTAGAGCCTAAAATTGTAACCTAAAAATTGGCCCAAATTCGAAAAGAAATGCTGGACTTACCCCTTATGATTTTTTCAGTTTTTGGCCTATTTTTCAACTTTCTATATTTCCCAAAATAAAGCTTTTATTCTGGGTCAATAACATTAAAAGGCATCAGTAGAGCCTACTGCATCATTTTAGAGCCTAAAATTGTAACCTAAAAATTGGCCCAAATTCTGTAAAAATGCTGAACTTACCCCTTATGATTTTTTCAGTTTTTGGCCTATTTTTCAACTTTCTATATTTCCCAAAATAAAGCTTTTATTCTGGGTCAAGTAACATTAAAAGGCATCAGTAGAGCCTACTGCATCATTTTAGAGCCTAAAATTGTAACCTAAAAATTGGCCCAAATTCGAAACAAAATGCTGGACTTACCCCTTATGATTTTTTCAGTTTTTGGCCTATTTTTCAACTTTCTATATTTCCCAAAATAAAGCTTTTATTCTGGGTCAAGTAACATTAAAAGGCATCAGTAGAGCCTACTGCATCATTTTAGAGCCTAAAATTGTAACCTAAAAATTGGCCCAAATTCGATAAAAATGCTGGACTTATTACCCCTTATGATTTTTTCAGTTTTGGGCCTATTTTTCAACTTTCTATATTTCCCAAAATAAAGCTTTTATTCTGGGTCAAGTAACATTAAAAGGCATCAGTAGAGCCTACTGCATCATTTTAGAGCCTAAAATTGTAACCTAAAAATTGGCCCAAATTCGAAAAAAAATGCTGGACTTACCCCTTATGATTTTTTCAGTTTTTGGCCTATTTTTCAACTTTCTATATTTCCCAAAAAAAAGCTTTTATTCTGGGTCAAGTAACATTAAAAGGCATCAGTAGAGCCTAAAATTGTAACCTAAAAATTGGCCCAAATTCGATAAAAATGCTGGACTTATTACCCCTTATGATTTTTTCAGTTTTCGGCCTATTTTTCAACTTTCTATATTTCCCAAAATAAAGCTTTTATTCTGGGTCAAGTAACATTAAAAGGCATCAGTAGAGCCTACTGCATCATTTTAGAGCCTAAAATTGTAACCTAAAAATTGGCCCAAATTCGAAAAGAAATGCTGGACTTACCCCTTATGATTTTTTCAGTTTTTGGCCTATTTTTCAACTTTCTATATTTCCCAAAATAAAGCTTTTATTCTGGGTCAATAACATTAAAAGGCATCAGTAGAGCCTACTGCATCATTTTAGAGCCTAAAATTGTAACCTAAAAATTGGCCCAAATTCTGTAAAAATGCTGAACTTACCCCTTATGATTTTTTCAGTTTTTGGCCTATTTTTCAACTTTCTATATTTCCCAAAATAAAGCTTTTATTCTGGGTCAAGTAACATTAAAAGGCATCAGTAGAGCCTACTGCATCATTTTAGAGCCTAAAATTGTAACCTAAAAATTGGCCCAAATTCGATAAAAAAATGCTGGACTTGCCCCTTATGATTTTTTCAGTTTTTGGACTATTTTTCAACTTTCTATATTTCCCAAAATAAAGCTTTTATTCTGGGTCAAGTAACATTAAAAGGCATCAGTAGAGCCTACTGCATCATTTTAGAGCCTAAAATTGTAACCTAAAAATTGGCCCAAATTCGAAACAAAATGCTGGACTTACCCCTTATGATTTTTTCAGTTTTTGGCCTATTTTTCAACTTTCTATATTTCCCAAAATAAAGCTTTTATTCTGGGTCAAGTAACATTAAAAGGCATCAGTAGAGCCTACTGCATCATTTTAGAGCCTAAAATCAAAACTTTAAAATTGGCCCAAATTCGATAAAAATGCTGGACTTACCCCCTATGATTTTTTCAGTTTTTGGCCTATTTTTCAACTTTATATATTTCCCAAAATAAAGCTTTTATTCTGGGTCAAGTAACATTAAAAGGCATCAGTAGAGCCTACTGCATCATTTTAGAGCCTAAAATTGTAACCTAAAAATTGGCCCAAATTCGATAAAAAAATGCTGGACTTGCCCCTTATGTTTTTTTCAGTTTTTGGACTATTTTTCAACTTTCTATATTTCCCAAAATAAAGCTTTTATTCTGGGTCAAGTAACATTAAAAGGCATCAGTAGAGCCTACTGCATCATTTTAGAGCCTAAAATTGTAACCTAAAAATTGGCCCAAATTCGATAAAAAAATGCTGGACTTGCCCCTTATGATTTTTTCAGTTTTTGGCCTATTTTTCAACTTTCTATATTTCCCAAAATAAAGCTTTTATTATGGGTCAAGTAACATTAAAAGGCATCAGTAGAGCCTACTGCATCATTTTAGAGTCTAAAATTGTAACCTAAAAATTGGCCCAAATTCGAAACAAAATGCTGGACTTACCCCTTATGATTTTTTCAGTTTTTGGCCTATTTTTCAACTTTCTATATTTCCCAAAATAAAGCTTTTATTCTGGGTCAAGTAACATTAAAAGGCATCAGTAGAGCCTACTGCATCATTTTAGAGCCTAAAATCAAAACTTTAAAATTGGCCCAAATTCGATAAAAATGCTGGACTTGCCCCTTATGATTTTTTCAGTTTTTGGCCTATTTTTCAACTTTCTATATTTCCCAAAATAAAGCTTTTATTCTGGGTCAAGTAACATTAAAAGGCATCAGTAGAGCCTACTGCATCATTTTAGAGCCTAAAATCAAAACTTTAAAATTGGCCCAAATTCGATAAAAATGCTGGACTTACCCCTTATGATTTTTTCAGTTTTTGGCCTATTTTTCAACTTTCTATATTTCCCAAAATAAAGCTTTTATTCTGGGTCAAGTAACATTAAAAGGCATCAGTAGAGCCTACTGCATCATTTTAGAGCCTAAAATTGTAACCTAAAAATTGGCCCAAATTCGAAACAAAATGCTGGACTTACCCCTTATGATTTTTTCAGTTTTTGGCCTATTTTTCAACTTTCTATATTTCCCAAAATAAAGCTTTTATTCTGGGTCAAGTAACATTAAAAGGCATCAGTAGAGCCTACTGCATCATTTTAGAGCCTAAAATTGTAACCTAAAAATTGGCCCAAATTCGAAACAAAATGCTGGACTTACCCCTTATGATTTTTTCAGTTTTTGGCCTATTTTTCAACTTTCTATATTTCCCAAAATAAAGCTTTTATTCTGGGTCAAGTAACATTAAAAGGCATCAGTAGAGCCTACTGCATCATTTTAGAGCCTAAAATTGTAACCTAAAAATTGGCCCAAATTCGATAAAAAAATGCTGGACTTGCCCCTTATGTTTTTTTCAGTTTTTGGACTATTTTTCAACTTTCTATATTTCCCAAAATAAAGCTTTTATTCTGGGTCAAGTAACATTAAAAGGCATCAGTAGAGCCTACTGCATCATTTTAGAGCCTAAAATTGTAACCTAAAAATTGGCCCAAATTCGATAAAAAAATGCTGGACTTGCCCCTTATGATTTTTTCAGTTTTTGGCCTATTTTTCAACTTTCTATATTTCCCAAAATAAAGCTTTTATTATGGGTCAAGTAACATTAAAAGGCATCAGTAGAGCCTACTGCATCATTTTAGAGTCTAAAATTGTAACCTAAAAATTGGCCCAAATTCGAAACAAAATGCTGGACTTACCCCTTATGATTTTTTCAGTTTTTGGCCTATTTTTCAACTTTCTATATTTCCCAAAATAAAGCTTTTATTCTGGGTCAAGTAACATTAAAAGGCATCAGTAGAGCCTACTGCATCATTTTAGAGCCTAAAATCAAAACTTTAAAATTGGCCCAAATTCGATAAAAATGCTGGACTTGCCCCTTATGATTTTTTCAGTTTTTGGCCTATTTTTCAACTTTCTATATTTCCCAAAATAAAGCTTTTATTCTGGGTCAAGTAACATTAAAAGGCATCAGTAGAGCCTACTGCATCATTTTAGAGCCTAAAATCAAAACTTTAAAATTGGCCCAAATTCGATAAAAATGCTGGACTTACCCCTTATGATTTTTTCAGTTTTTGGCCTATTTTTCAACTTTCTATATTTCCCAAAATAAAGCTTTTATTCTGGGTCAAGTAACATTAAAAGGCATCAGTAGAGCCTACTGCATCATTTTAGAGCCTAAAATTGTAACCTAAAAATTGGCCCAAATTCGAAAAAAAATGCTGGACTTACCCCTTATGATTTTTTCAGTTTTTGGCCTATTTTTCAACTTTCTATATTTCCCAAAATAAAGCTTTTATTCTGGGTCAAGTAACATTAAAAGGCATCAGTAGAGCCTACTGCATCATTTTAGAGCCTAAAATTGTAACCTAAAAATTGGCCCAAATTCGATAAAAATGCTGGACTTACCCCTTATGATTTTTTCAGTTTTTGGCCTATTTTTCAACTTTCTATATTTCCCAAAATAAAGCTTTTATTCTGGGTCGAGTAACATTAAAAGGGTCGAGTAACATTAAAAGGCATCAGTAGAGCCTACTGCATCATTTTAGAGCCTAAAATTGTAACCTAAAAATTGGCCCAAATTCGATAAAAATGCTGGACTTGCCCCTTATGATTTTTTCAGTTTTTGGCCTATTTTTCAACTTTGTATATTTCCCAAGGCTTACCCCTTACCATTTTGAGGAACGGGCTTACCCCTAACTATTTTGAGGAACAAGCTTACACCTAACTATTTTGAGGAACAAGCTTACCCCTAACTATTTTGAGGAACAAGCTTACCCCTAACTATTTTGAGGAACAAACCTTACCCCTAACTATTTTGAGGAACAAGGCTTACCCCTAACTATTTTGAGGAACAAGGCTTACTCCTAACCATTTCGAGGAACAAGGCTTACCCTTAACCATTTCGAGGAACAAGGCTTATTCCTCACAGCTGAATTATTATTATCATTTTTTTAACCGATTTTGGGTTGAACAAAGAACGCCGGCACGTTAAACCGGAGGTCGTTGGTTCAAATCCCGCTCTAGTCAATTTTTCTTTGTTCAACCCAAAATCATTTAAAAATTTACCCAGTCAGTTTCCCTTGTGGTTTATTATTTGATATTTTTTTAACCCATAGTTATATGACTGATTGAGTGCAAATTATTACCATTGCTTCATTTAAATTCCTGCCGTCCAAATAACAACCTGTAAAACATTACCTAGTATATACACATCAAGGAAAAAACATTGCATTTCAGTTAAAAAAAGACCCTTTAGCACCGAATGTATTCATAGGAATTTAATTTGAGGTACTGTTCTTGCCAATTTTAATCATTTAAAAATTCCTTTTCGGCGAGTACTTTCAATTGAAAGGTTTAACAATATTTCAAAAGCAACCTGGTTCACAGGATTAAGGAAAGTTATTCTTAAAATTATTACACAAATTTAGGTTGCTTTACAGAACCTTAATTTCTCATTTACAAACAGAAACCTGGAAGAAACAAATATTGCATTTTTGCATGACATCAATTAACATTCTTGAAGCAAGACCTTGTACTACCTGTCACCCTTTACTCCAATTCGTGGTCTTAGCCTGTTTTTATAAACACCGCCCTCTGCTGTCACCTTTGGATTAGATGATTCTTTGGGTTTATGCGTGAAAGTTACATCATTCTCCATTGGATGTGATCGAGGTAAATCAGGAACTATGTCAATATTCTGAGGAAAAAAAGGAAGGAAAAAAACAAGATCAAAAAGAAAATGTTACAAAAAGGGAAATTTTTTTATGTTATCAATGTTACACCCTATTTCCTTTTGAGGAGTCAACTTTACACAGAAACTTGAAAAAGATTGTATTGGTTCAAGGTCAAATAAATATTAAGCAACTTCAGATATGGCTCTGGCTGTTGGCAGCAATGGCAGCGTTGAAGAATGAATCTTTTTCCATGTTCGGATCAAAGCCACTGCTGAAGCTGTCAGTTTAGACATGGCCTTACATTAGTCCATAACCCTTCATCAGGCTGTCACCATCTTTGACATGTTCCCAGTGTTCCATAGCAGTATTGAATACAGAATCTCATCGTACCAAAATGGGGTCAAACTATTTTCAGCCTGTTTCATTCTGGCCTCAATTTGGATTCAAACTGACATTTTCTTTTCAAATAGAACTACAAATAAACTAAGCAGAACTTTCCTGACATACCTTCCTCGGTGCCCACCACTCCAAGAAACAATACATTAAGAAATCAACAACGGCAATGAGCATGAAGAATTTCCCAGCAATGAATCCCAGCTTATTGTAACGTTCCAGTCTCTCAGCCAAAGAGAGGATTGGCCTCTCCTGTATCCGATCATAGACCTAGAAAAGAAACAAAATAATGAGAGGATTGTAGAATTTGAGGCTTGGTGTTAGGGTAAGGGTTTGGTTTTTGAGCAACAGTTCATCAAACGATGGAGGAAAGAAGTGTGATTTCAAAGGACTGAGCTTTATTACTGCGGTCGTAAAACAGCTGCCATTTCTTTCCTCCATGATCAAACCATTTAATCTTCAAATCAGTTAAAAGTACATTGTGTAACTTCTCTATTCTTTCTATTTCAAAGAAGTGTTGGTTCTGAAGAAAGCCAACTAATTTATGCTCAACATTATGAAAAACCTTTTTTTAGTTGTTGTCTTCTGTCCAGCAACCCTGTCTTTAAAAAAAGGGGGATAATTAACCCTTTAGAGACCACAGCGGCCACAAACGGCTATGCCTATACAGCAATCCTTCACCGATCTTGAACTCTTGGTGGCAGCAGATACCGCCATTATTGCGGTGGTACCTGGGTGGTACTGCGCTGCCTAGCGACGGGTTTAAGCGATTTGCAAAGTAAAAGTCCAATAACCTGTGACTGATCAGATGATCGCCATGTAGCCCAAACCTTATACCAGTCGCTAGGCAGCGCAGTACCACCCAGGTACCACCGCAGTAATGGAGACATGTCTGCTGCCACCAAGAGTTCAAGATCGGTGAAGGATTGCTGTATAGCGCTGCAATCGGCCGATCTACTTCCATTCACAGAAAGAAGTCATAGTGAAAGTCTCGTCCAGAATTGACATTTCTTCAATGTTTCACATGTTGTTATACTATTTACATTTCCAAAACAAAACATAATTTCTGTTTCACATTAATTTATTTAGGTAATTTTTACTGACAAAAAAGGAGTAAAAATCAACAATAGTAGCCATGTATGGGTGTACTGTGATGATTTATACAGAAACAAAAAGGTCCCTAAAGGGTTAAAAAAAAACATCAAAATTCAATTGACATGAAGATCAGCTGCCAATGACAAAGGTATTGGTTTGATGGAAATGTTTGAAAACCAAACCCTCCGGGCATTTACTCAAGGAACTCCGTCAGTGTAATAATATTTGACATCAAAGGCACAGGACCTTTCCCGTGTCAAGCAAGGATGGGCATTCGTGGCCGTAAAATACAGTGGGAGTAATTGCTAAGGATGTCGCAACACTGGTTTCTGCATTGAATACTTTATCTCCTATACATACAATGCTGGAACAACAACCAATCCATCTGAAAGACAATTTTGGCTTGAAGTAATAAGGCGACTGAATGTTGCAATTTCTTTTTAAGTTGCAACAAAACATTATTTTGTGTTCTCAAATACAAGAAAAGTATTTTGATGACTTTTTAATCATAAGGTGGGCGTCAGTTCAATCATAGATTTATATTTTTTGAATGAGGATTGTCCTGAATGTACTCTTCCTAAAACCACTGTTGAATCTCCTGTTACAATCAAGTTTGGAGCCTCACCCTTTCCGTTCTCTTAGCTACATTCTGCCATGTGTAGATGCCCTTCATCGTTTCATAAGCTTGATGTGCCGGAACAAGGTTTCCCGTCTCATGTCTGCTGATGGCGATGTCCATCGATTTCACAAGAGCTGTTTAAAAAATATATATATTAACATGAAAAATAAATTAAAATTGTTTAACAATAAAACATTATAATAAAACTAAAGCAGTTTAAGTTAAATTACAAAAACAAGAAGGGTGTAAAACACAAAGGCCCCATTTTTCTTGAGTTATTGCTCGGACAACATTTCTTTTGTTTTAGCCATAATAACATCTGACCTAGAGTTATCGCTCGGACAATGATTGCAAATACGCACCCAGGTGTGTAAACACCTACAATCAGGAACTTGTCCCTCTTTTGTTTATACCTCAACTTTTTGGCAACAGTCCCCATTGGTTTTGTACACACTTTCCAACTGGGGACCTTCACCCACCCTATTGTCCTCTTATTATAGGTCCTGGTTTGAATGTGTAAATCTACCCACACACACACACAATCAGCTCTGTGTTGCAGTCACTATGTGGACATTCCTTTGTTCCATACACTTAAGGAAAATCCTATTCCTCAACACTGTGCGAACGTGTGTAAGTCCACACAGTGTTTCAAGTCCCTACATTATGTGGACTTCTTTTGTTCTCAGGTCCACACTTCGTTTGTTGCATCAAAACACCTGGAAGAACAAGGCAAACACTATATGCTCCTTCAGCATCTCCGACGAGGCATACACAAATGTTGCATTCACAGGTGACAGGTAGAAGCCAGGTGATACCAGAGAAATTTGTGAATTGAAAACAATTTAGCGGGAATCTTTATTCTTTAGGTTTTGACAATGCATGAGTATTGAAAAATTAAACGAAACTTACATTTGACACTTGGCTCGGCTAGAATGATGAGGTTGTCTGGAAGAACTTCAGGAACCCCACCAACTCTTGTACTGACCACCTGCAAACTGAAAAACGGAATCAACATCATTTATTTAAAGAATCATAGTCCTCTTTTGATGGTAACTACACTGGGAACTGTTTTATAGAGCAAAGCACCCAAATTTGCTAAGCACCAAACAAATGTTGTGAAGCAGTAGAAGAAGTTGACCAGCCAAAATGAATCATGTACATTGTTTGTTTCTGATTTCGCCAAGAATTTTTACTTAGCAAAGAAATTAGTTGAGCAACATTTCTCCTGGAACAGCTCCATGAAGTTAGACCCCTGTATGGCCTTACGACCCCATCCCTCCAACACCTCAACCCACCACAAAGTAACAAAGTTATAGGGAAGAAATGCTAATATTCTCCTGTTCCAATCCAAACCCGTAATACACAGTCCCGTTGCCACATAAATTGCATTCACATTTTCTGCCACTTTGACCACTTTTTTAAATGAACATTATTCAAGAATTATTTTCCACAAAACTTGTTTTCACTACAATTTTATGTTTTTAACATACCCACAGCACGCTGCCTCCACAATAGCTATACAGAACGCCTCAGTGAGAGAAGTGTTCACGAAAATATCACCTTGATTCAGAACCTGTGATTAAAAATGAAAATTACTCAAGAATCAATTACTACAACTTTCTTTAATAAGACTTTAAATTTATACATGGGGGTAAAGAATATTATTTGGGTTTACCCATACCCCAATGTATGTAAAGCACTGTATACTCAGTACTTTCCCTGATTCCTGTCAAATAAATCTATACAGCAATCCTTCACCGATCTTGAACTCTTGGTGGCAGCTGATACGCCTCCATTATTGCGGTGGTACCTGGGTGGTACTGCGCTGCCTAGCGATGGGTTTAAGCGATTTGTAAAGTAAAAGTCCAATAACCCGTGACTGATCAGATGATCGCCGTGTAGCCCAACCCTTAAACCCGTCACTAGGCAGCGCAGTACCACCCAGGTACCACCGCAATAATGGAGGCGTATCTGCTGCCACCAAGAGTTCAAGATCGGTGAAGGATTGCTGTACATGTATATTACTCTCTGGTGGAATTCAAACCCACAAAATTTGCTAATTCTAGAGCAGACGTCTTACCACTAGACCACCAAGGTTGCCCAATAGCTAGAGGCAGTTCGATTCCTATATTTTAGCAGCACTTTCTTGACTGACAAAATTTCATAAATAAGTTTAGACCAAGCCAAAAATTCAGTGAACAAGACTTTAGAAGGTTAAATCAATAGTCTTACATCTTTGACGTCACCATGAGGTAGAGCTCCCAGCATCTTGACTCTGTCTTGAAGCTGATAGTTCTCTCTCACTTCCTCGATGTCAATCCTCTTGGGACCGTCTCCACCTTCAAAACAAAATTAAACATTTTCATACTTTATTGGAAATTTTTTCACATTACAAAAGGGACTGTCTGATGACTTGCTCTTACCATAGAGTAGTCAAGAGTCGAGATATTAAATCAGAATCCCCAATATTGCCATTGAAAGGGCACCATACTAGTTTATACAAATTTGTGCATTTTGGGAAATTTTGTCTACATGACTGCAGACTACATGGCTTGCAGCTCAAAGTTTTTACTGTTGCAAATCTAGACAAAAAAAATGTAGTTAATGTCCTGACAAGAGTGGTGATATAAATGGCCAATTAAGACCGATTCACCACTCTCAATCATAAAATCCCCTTTTGCCTAAAATATGTAATGTACTTACCGATAAGAAAGTCAACGTTTGGATGCCTCTGGCAGACCTCTGGTATAACCCTCGCAAGTAAGTCCATTCCTTTTCTATATACAAGACGGCTGACAACAACAACAGTAACTGTAATGATGGGGGGGGGGGAATGAAAGAAAGAAAGCTGTAATTTTTAACAGTTACTTGGTCAAAAAAAGCGATGTAGCTTTCTGGAATGGCTTTTGTTATTGGAAAGACAACCGAACTTGCACTATGCTTTCTTTAAAACCACAACCAATTCAGTAATTTCAGAGCCTGGCAAGGCATTTGGTGTGATATTGGGCATGGTTGAACACCCCTATTGTGTCTTCATCACATTCACATGCTTGGATTTGTGGGGGGGTACTTCTGTAAAAGAAGAAAATAGTGTGTTTAAGTATGAGAATATTGGGGTACTCTCTGGCCCCATACTGGGCTTGATATAGGGCAAGGATGGTAGCAGAATATGGAGGATATACATGTAGTCGGGTAGAGGGAGGGGACAGAGAGAGAGGGAGGAATCTTTCAGGAAGAGAACCCTGTAGCAGAGCATCAAGGTGAACTTCTTAAACTTACTTCTGTCCTTCCTTCTTTTGCTGAGATCGGGAAAGAAGACTGTAGAGTCCACGGCATTTGGTATGACAGACACGATGTCTGGTTGAAGACACGCCCTCAAAACAGTATTCTCTTTGCTTTACCCGAAATAAAAAAAAGATGAAGAAACAATCAGGAAGTTAAATTGAATTGGGAAGCTCTTCTTTCTGCTTTTGAAATCTGATTAATAGACTCGAACTGGTCCTCAATCAAGGAGTGGATTAAGTGCTGAGCTTTTTCGTTTCGGTTTTCACTCTTATAATACAGAATGAATTTATTACCATAATATAATAATGGATTCTTGAACACAGAGAAACACTTTTTAAGACAGGTTTTGAAGTAATTATGAATTATGAGACCGATTTATGTAGCACCTAAAGGGTTCGCAAGGTGCTGCGGAACACTCGGTAGCCACTGCAACAAACACCGGGACAAACCCCTTCTCTTAGCAATAAATGTAAATGGGTTATTTTACAACACACAGGACCTACAACTTTACATCACATCTGAGGGACAAAGCAAATGGTTAAGTATCTTACGTAAGGACACATGTGTCACGGCCAGGACACAAATCCAGACTCTGCTGATCAAGGCATATCAATCTTGTCTCAACCCAAACATTTGGGCGTTGAGTATTACCTAAGAGTATAGTATTTAGTTGGATACCAGGCAGCTCTTCACCAGAACACCTCCAGATGTTGGACTGATTAAGGATTTGTAGACATCCAAGTCTTGGCTTAGGCTGTATCCGAATTGGCAGCTACGGTTACGGCTATGACTGTTGCTAAGGAAGTCCTATACTTCAACGCATGATGGCGCAGAAGTCTAGCCATAGCCACAGCTGTGGCCACCATTTTGGACTCGGCCTTAGTAACAATTTGTATCTGAAGTTTGAACAAAATAACACACTAAGAGTGAGAAAGCCATTTTCTACCTGGTGTGAGATACACATATAACATGATTAATGTCAGCCAGTGTGAAGCTCAGGAGTTTGTTGGTCAGTATGGAGCTAATGTCTGCAAAGCCGAAGAGAGAATGATCGGTGAAGACTGTCTTGAGATTCATTGCACGGCCGTGAATCAACGTCTCATGAGCCAATGTGGAGAAGGCCTACAGAGAAAGAGTCAAATCAAATATTCTTATTGTTCACATACTTAATGTTCATTCTCCTTTAACACACTTTTGGGTTGAATAAAGAAAAGTTGACTAGAGTGGGAAGTGAACCTGCGACCTCCGGATCAACTTGCGTGCAAAAGCTTACCCTAAACTATGTGACAAAGCAACTGTTTCCAGTCTGAGGAATTCAGATCTAAGCAGTCAGTTGTGACTGAGCAAGTCGTTGTACCAGACGTTATTGAAAACTAATTCACAAATGGCTTCTTGGTGATCAATAGACCTTAAGCAAATGACGTCATTTTATTAGGGCGCCCTCACATAGAGGGCAAAAAGAGGCTGCTCATTGGTCAACTCTGCGCGCCGCACGTGTAAGTCTGTGCAGTTCCATTATTTCATCATCGCTTTACCTCTAAGGGCCTTGTCACACGAGGCATTTTTACAGGCAACTTAGAGACAACTAACTGCACTAAATGCAAAGGACCACTTTGGTTGCACATGAGTAATTTCTCAGACAATGTCTTACGATCCCCAAGATAAATATGTGAATCTTCAAACTGTGAACGCCATTTCTTCATGGAGATTGCCTGAAACTGGTTGCCTGTAAATTTCCTCTTGTTTCATGGCCTTAAGATGCCGACTGGTTGACGTCAATGTGCATAAGGTCAATACTGAAGAGGAACTTACTGAATGCCCATGGATTACAGTGATGCCTTCTCTGATGAGAATGGTACGTATTATTGGCAACGTGGCAAACACCGTTGGAAACACACACTGGTTGTAGAAGACGATAAACGGTAGGTAATACACCTGCATTGGCAAACAGTTTAAGATAATAATTACTTGACTTCAATTGGTTTTTAAACAATCAACTGGACAACTTTCAGGCCTGGAATTTCATTTTTGAGAACACAAGGCCATTTTCCTTTTGCTAAGGGCACTTCCATTGGAAAATTTTAAAGTCTATGGGAAACTTTTGAAGGGGCACCGAGGCCAAGACCAGGGGCAACAGAAGCCATGACCATGAGTAATTCCAGGACTGAAAGTTTTGGTTAACGAAAAGCAGAGAAATAAATGTAGGTTTCTAAGCAGCACGGAAAATTGTATACATCTCCAATCCTCTCATACTTCTTGCACACTATGAAATTTGGTGGTATAACATCGACTTAAGATAAATTGGTTAGGAGAGAAATAAATGGTAAAACTGTAACTGAATTTTGTCTTCTCCTTTTTACAAATTTTAATATGATTTAGATAATTCACGTTATGTTGTAAAAGCACTGTTTTGCACTGTAGACCTACTACTGTCAGTAGTATTACTAGCATTACTTGCAGGGAGGCTACATCAAAATTCACATCCCCCCTCCCACTCCGATATATTTCTGCATGACTGTTACTGTTTACAAGTGACTGTTCAAGCCACTACTCTCATTGCCTCAAGATTGACGGGTAACAGCCAAGTAAAAAGAATTTGTGTGTGCCCGGAAGAAGGAGGCTACGAATATTTTACACCAGGAAAGGGGGCATAACAAGTTTTAGCGGTTTTCTGCTATTCTTAGGTCATTATGGCCTATAGAAAGGTTAAATTCTGCATAAAATTTGGATAACTGGTCTTTGGGATATTTCTAGCAGCAAAAATAAAACATTAATGTCATTTTTGTTTAGAACCATTTTATTGCTTCTGAAATTTTGTTAGGGACATAGAGTACTTTGTGTGCCTGGTTACACCCCTCTTCCAGGTACATGAAGAATTCTCTTCCTGCACGATGCAAAGCTTCAAATCTTACTCACCTTAAGGTTGTTAGTCATGTAATAAACTCCTGTACGATCTCCATAAGAATGTGTGATAACGATCACCTGGAAGACAATTGAGCCGAATGGAAGAAATTAAACTTGAGAAAATAGAATTAGCTGTTGAAAACTGCTTACCAACCTGTGGTATAAATTCAAAAAATAGTTTATGGCCTGATGTTTCGACCCTACCAGAGACTCGCGGGCTAAAAGACAACATAACTAACAAAAACAAGTATGCTGGTGTAACAGTACACATCAGTTACACCATGCTACATGTTACACCTGTATACCTGTTTTAGTGTTTTGTGTTGTCAGTGCCTTCGAGGAAAGACTGTTATAGGGTCGAAACATCAGGCCATTAACTATTTTGTTACAAATTGAACTTGATTAAGAAAGAAAGCAAACCATCTTATGACAAGAATGGTGTGTTGACAAACACAAATGCCTTGCTGAGATTAATTTCATTCTTCTCCAGTTATCGCTCAGACAACATTCCTTCTGTTTTAGCCTTAATGAAATTGACATTTAACCTAGGAGGTCCACTGGGGATCCCAAGACCAGTCCACACACCAAGTTTTCAGTTGATGTGTAAAGTTCTTCTCGAGGTTTCGCTCAGACATGTTCTCAGGTCCACACTTTGTATGTAACGCTTCAACACGCACACAAGTGTGTAAAACACCTGCAATCAGGGACCTCCTATTGTCCCTCTTTACCCATGTCCTCTTTTGTTATAGGTTCCCAGTTTGAATATGTATACCTACCCACACCCACACACATGGAAGGGCAAGGCAAACAAGTTAAGCCTATTCGGCTTAGCTGGCGGGGCATAAAAATGAGAGTAAGAATTGCAAGAGTACAAGTACCTAGTTAAAATCTTCATGAACAAATGTGGACAGATCAGAGTTGAATACAATAAAATGACAAATGAAACGAACCTTGTGTCCTCGTTGAATGAGACACTGTGATAACTGGAATATATGACTCTCAACTCCTCCAGTGTTTGGGAAGAAGAAATCTGAAACCATACTGAAAAGAGAGAGAACAATGTATTGTTGATTATAGTAATAACAAAATTCACTACTTACAGTCACGATTCCCTAAAGGGTAAACCTTATTCCATGCATATAATCCATCCCCAATGCCAAAAACAGCCAAATGTTTACATTTACAACAGACAAGTTTCAACTTTTTCAAAAATTATTATAAAAAATTAATATTAAGGCCAAGTTAAAAAATAATAATAATAATTGATTGTCCTGGCCTTAATTTGTTTTGTTTTTAAAGTCGCTTCCTTTATTATATTTGTATACTATTTTTTATATGCGTGTATTTTACACTTTATCGTGGCACAATTCTTTCAAAGATTGATTGAATTTTTTACTTCCAGTATAATATTAATATAAATTAAATCCCACAAAGTCGGCAAATGTTTAGTCTGGGCTCTTTCTCTTGAAGTTGAAAGGAATTACAAACAATTATCCTCCTCTTTTTGAACAAATAACAAAAAACAAAGCAGGACGTTCAATAGTTGAGATAATGGAAGATTACCATTACTCCTAGATCTACATGTATAAGGTTCATTCCGCTATCGCAGGGAGTCGACAGTGGAAGGAACCTCTGTCATAGTTCTAGAGGATTCTAGAATTTCGAGAGAGGTGATAAAAAGGAGTTCACTGTGTGTCCCAATACTACTGGATACTTAAAAACATAGTTCACTCTATTCCTTCCTCCATGGTTCACTTAGTTGTAATCATGGTAATGTATTGGGGTTCCATTGCTCTCTTAACAATAAAAGCACAATAAAATAAAGCCTTCAAAATACGAATTTGATCTTGCTAAAATAAAGGACAGCGGAAGCGAAGTAATGCCTAGAATATTGACTAAACTAGTTTGTTTTGCTGGTTAGGTACGGTAGGCAGGTCGGCTGGCCTGGATAAGTAAATAATTATGAATGGAAATAAAAGTAAAATTGTGGTTACCAGATTCGATGCTTCATGACGCACTAGTTCCAGCTCAAACGCTATGTTAATCTCAAGAAGATAAGCTGTGCAAAGCGAGGGAATAAAATATAAAAACCACTATGGAAGTTAATTTACAGGAAATCATGTGCCCCTCCCAGGGCGCCGCCATTTTATAAACAAAGTTTTTGATGGACGCGCGGTGGCGCTGTTCGCAGTTGTAACCCAGAGCCGTTGTAAACCGGGGTGGCCGGGGCGGACACGATATTGCGCAATTCTTCCCCCCCCCCCCCCCCCCCCCCCCCCCCCCCCCCCCCCCCCCCGTTGCTGTGTGAACGTACCATTACAAAAATAGGGGTGTTTAATTTTTACACTAACACGAATGGATTAAATTAGATAAAAGTAAGGCAGTATTTTACCAATTATATATGTATAGTTTATTTGTCAGGTTTTTGGAGTGGAATAAAAATAAATATTTGACAAATATCTAGACAAGACTATTTTAAAAATGCATTCGTCCCTCCAACATTAGGCGCATGGCCAGGCAACAGCACCATACCGTTAATCAATGTATTATTGCTTTGAACGAAAATTTCGACACCCCTAAAACGAAAGTGAAAAATTGAACCATTCTACCCCTGATATTTTTCAAGTTCTTGGTTAAATATATAGTTTTCTACGAAAGCCCATTAGCGCCACGAAAAAATAAAAATCAAATCCGTTATTACAGATTCGAATCCGTTATTACGGATTCGCAATCCGTTATAACGGATTCGCAATCCGTTATTACGGATTAGCAATCCGTTATTACGGATTAGCAATCCGTTATTACGGATTCGCAATCCGTTATTACGGATTCGCAACCCGTTATTACGAATTCACTCGAGGATCCCTCGATGGCGCTATTTGCGTTGAACAGTAATGGTTTTTACTGCCTAACTTGGTTCTGGAAATTTGAAGAATACTCAGCATGAAAAGACCTGGAGTTATTCAGAACCACCCTGTGTTTAATTTTCTCAACTCTTGAAGTCTACAAATTAAATTTTCAGTTTTATATTTTATGCTCTTAAAGGCACTGAACACGTTTTGTAATTGTCAAAGACCAGTATTCTCACTTGGTGTATCCTGACATATGCATAAAATAACAAGCCTGTGAAAATTTGGGCTCAATTGGTCATTGAAGTTGCAAGAAAATGATAAAAGAAAAAACACCCTTGTTGCATAGAATTGTGTGCTTTCAGATAGGAATAAAAGGCTTCTGGCCAGAAGTCTTTTATTATTTTAGTGAGAAATTACCTCTTTCTCAAAAACTACGTTACTTCAGAGGGAGTCGTTTCTCACAATGTTTTATACTATCAACAGCTCACCGTTGCTCGTTACCAAGTAAGTTTTTATGCTAATATATATTTTGAGTAATTACCAAACGTGTACAGTGCCTTTAAGAAACAAATAACCTGTTAACTATAATGACAGCAGGTTAGTTTCATGAGGCACCCACTTTCCATTTCGCTTTTCTATAACAAAGATAACAAAGAGACACAAGCCAGCTTTTAATTACTTATTAAATATGAACTGAATTTGTTCACCAGTGTTTAAAGAGCATTTTTAAGTGGGAAGTTGTGTTGTAGCTTACTGGGTAACAGGAGGGGGGGTTCTGGAAATGATAGGAATATTCCACATAATAAGGCCTCGAGTGCAATTAAGTAACATCATGAACTTGGCACTTGAAGTTTACAAAGTGTCAGTTTTATATTTTATGATCTAAACTAACGACAAACCTGCTGTTAATGGCAGGTTGGTTACTCCATGGTTTCATAAAGCATCCACACTTTCAATTTTATCAAACAAAGATTACAAAGAGACATCAAACAGCTTCTAATGACTTAATATCTAATTATTTTATTCACTAATATTTAAAAACATTAAGTGGCAAGATACTAAATTGCACAATGAAATATCCAAGAACAACAATGAATTCACACCAAAGTCAGCCTTGTTTTAAACTTTAAACCAAAGATTTTAAAGGGGCACTGAGTTATGAACTCTCAACTACTTTACTGCATGGATGTGCACACCCTCCTCTGTATCATATCTATTGAGGGCACGAGCAGTTACTGGGTAAGAGTTCATAATTTCGTGTACAGGCCTGCATTGATCATAAAGACACTTCCCCTTTAAAAGATCAAAACTATGCACCAAGTTTTCCAAATTTGGTGTTTGATATCCTCATTGGAGTAGATGTACCAATCAGGATACAACAAATATACCCTAATTGGCATAGTTTGGATGATAAAGTTGTTACTATCACGGCAAGAAAACCATATGGTTGGCCATGTGAACTCTGAGAGTACATTTCTGTTTGAATTTCTGTCCGCAAAGTCCGCACGTAACATCCTCGGTTGTTGCGTACGACTTCTTATGTTTATCCAGACTGCTTCGCTGCCTGAAGCGCTTACCACAGAAGGCGCATCCATACGCTTTCTGATCCGAGTGTATCTTCTTATGCTCCTTCATTGTATTGCTTTGTGTGAAGGACTTCAGGCACACATCGCATTGGTAGGGTTTTTCTTTGGTGTGAGTCCGACGATGCCTTTTCAGGTTGTTACTCTGGGCAAACGGTCGACTGCAGATGTCGCAAACGTACTTCTTAGGATCGTCGATCATGAAGAAGTTGGGCTGTGCAAGGGATCTGACCTGGTTTATGGCGATGCCACTCCGACTTTCTACCAAATGTGGGTGACCTTCTGTCTGTTGTGGGTCACACTCTGTCAAACTTGCATCTTGGGGATTAGCTTCTTCAAGAGGTAATTGAGGAGTGTGATTAAGAGCTTGAGTTCCTTGTGACGAAATTGTTTCAGATACTTGACTTATATTCTGCACCACCGCTGGTTGGAACGTTGACACAACGTTCAAAGTTTGTGTCAATCTGTGACTGGTTTTTCGGTGGTCATAGAGATTGCTGCGATATTTAAACCTTTTATTGCAGATAGGGCATGAATACTGCCTGACATCATCGTGGAAATGTCTATGTTCTTTAAGAGAGGCTAACTGTGTAAAGGCTTTGTTACAGATGCCGCATACAAACGGCCTATTGTTGGTATGAAGTCTTCTGTGATCATGCATATTCCGCTTCCGTTGGAAGGATCTGTTGCAGACATCACTATTAAAAGCCTTGGCAGTTATGTCCATTTCCAAGTGATTTTGACTCATGCTGTAAGTTTGAGTTGAAGGATCTTGGGAGGTAGCAGTTACAGCATTCAAACTTGAGATGTGGCTGTCTTCAATCATCGGGACACTAGAACCGGTGCAGTTGTTGATTATGGCTCGTTTCTGGCTACAGTTACTGCTATTGCAGTGCTGCTGGAGGTGGGTGAGATTCTCAAACATCTGTCCGCAATCCCAACACATGAACTGATTGCGGTTGCTGGGTTTGCTTCCCACTGGATCAGACTGCTCCGTGTCCTGTGGCTGCATTCTACAAGATTCCATGACTGACATTGGAGGTTCAAAATGTGACCTTTGACCTTCAGTGGATTCGGGCGACATTTGAATATCAGACGGATTTGCATTTGATGTCTCTGTCTGTAGCATACTACCAATGATTTCCTGTGCATTGAAATTAAGGGAATGAACAAAAATAAAAACTTTTGAATTCTTGAAAAGATTTGAAATACCATCACTCATTGAACAATAATGTGAACTCCGAGATTAACATTTCAGAAGTTATCAGAATTTAACCACTTCCATCAGATGACGTGTGAACCAAATTGATTTGGACTGGCTCACGGTAAACATTCTTTAGCACCTGGCACAACTTGGAAACGTCCTCTATTTTTCAGTTTAGTCTGACGGCTGAAGTGGACTAAAGCTATTTTTCTCAAAGTAAGATTGGATTAAATTTTACACTTTAAAGAAACCCTTACATTAGACTCTTCATCATCTGATATCCATATTGGTGACCTTTCACCTCTTTCCTCTATTTTACATATGCCATTGATGTACTGGTTGTCAACTTGACCTGTCTAAAATCAAAAGAAAAAAAAACATTAACTTGGAAAAAACAGGCATGATATTTTGTCCTTTTGAAAAAAGTAGGAACATGTAAAAAAAACGGAAATCAGACTTAAAGGCCCTGTACACTATTGGTAAGATCGAAAAACAAAAATAATCACAGATTCACACATAACTTACATGATTTAAAGAGAGTAATGGTAGAAAGGGTTCCTTAAAATATTTCTGCCTAAAATGCTATCGTTTCTGAGAAATGAGTAAAACAATAGTTTTTATCGCGCGCGATAATAAACTCGATGTTTGAAAAACAGAAAACACATAAGGTCTCTTTTCACTATTTTCTCGTGACCTCGATGACCAATTGAGCTCAAAATTTCATGTATGTGGTTAATTACACAAAACATGAACACTGTCTGTGATTATTTTGTCAGCTCTGCCAATCCTGTATAATACCTTTAAGTAAGAAGAATATCATGTTTGGCAAGACATAGATTACTAAGTTTGCTCTTAAATTTTGCAGAGTGAACAGTTAGCTTGTTGTTTAAACAGTTCGCAATTAGTTTTTTCAACGGATTACAGGTTCTTTTGGATCATTGCAATATACCTTAATCCCATTGCAATATACCTTAATCCCATAATACCCTTTGAGCAGAGTGTCCTCGGCTAGGTCAAAAGATAGTTGCTCAATGGCCCTTTCTGTGCATAGATGAGCGATTGGCGTTGTTGCATCATCGTTTTACCTCTAAAACTGTGGTGTGATGACATGAATGCATAAGGTCTACACGGGATTTGGACATTGATTCGCATGAAGCGGGCAAGCAACCCTGCAGATTGTCATACAACTAGGAAAGTGCCAGGCACAGTGAGACTTTGTACATTGTTTTTCAATGGAACAAGCTGAAAAACCACAAAAACGAGGCAATCAGCTGATGGAGAGGTGGAAAGTCAACAATGCAGACCAGACCATCTGGTAAAGCTAGCATTTGAACGTTGAGAAAACAATTTTAAAAGGGGAAAGCACCTAAAGATGCTGGTTTTTCATCTTTTTCCCCCCTTTAGAAGATGTTTTTTGTACTGTATCAAAATTAGTTCCATAACTCCCAAATTTTCTGACATTATGCTATCAAATGAAAATGTTTGGGAAAATATGTGAAGAGCTCTTGCAGCCACTATGAGTGGCTTGGTGTGAGACACTTTTGGTTCAAGCGGGAGTGAAGACAATTCCACACTTACATGTTCATCCAAGTGATCTAAATCATTTTGTGTGCTCGGTGACGTTAAATCAGCAGTTACTTGTGCAGTCCTTGATTGTGATTCTGGAGTGTTGGTCTTACATGAGCCTGCAACTTCTCCTGTAAAAAAAATATATATATACAGATTGATAAACAGTTGTTTTCGTTCGTTTGTGTGGTCACCATAGATCAACTAGACTGACAGGTCAGAGGAGAGCCAGTTTATAGTAGTGTCATCAAGGGTGGTCAGGCCAGCAGCACCCTTTGGGGGTCCAAAGATTTTGCATTCCTGGATTATGTGGTTAATAGTCTGAATGGTTCTGCACACACAAAGATCAGAAGTACTCAGCACCAATTTTGCAAAGGTACTGGTGCCTGGGTAAGGCCAGTACCTGACCTGTTTATTGAAAAATGGGTTCATCAAAACAAAAATTCCTACACACAGTTGAACAATTTAGCTGGCTGAAATGTGTACGGTAGTGGGGTACTGTATACTACCCCCATACAAAGGCCGCCATTGCTGAGGTCAAACAATTGAAACAGGCACATGAGTACATGTATATGCGCCACGCACAATGAGATCGTGATATCATATGCGGGGTCATATGTATTGTGCAGATGATTATCATAACGCAGGCTGACATAATAGTGCAGATGTGTATCAATCCAACCATAGTTTGGTCGTGTCCGAATTGGCGACAATAGCTATTGCAATGGCTGTATCGCCACATCATCAATTCATGCATTGAAGTATAGGACGTCCTTTGCAACACTCGTACCAATTAGTCCCAGTCGTAGCCTCCTATTCCGATACAGCCTTAATAGCTTAAAACAACACCATTAAAACACTTTGCTTTCTGAACAGGTTCAAATTGAGTAGCCTTTCTTAGTCAACAAACAATGGGTCAAGGCAAATGGCAAATCCATCAATCATTTATCTGACAAAAACTCTCAATGGATGAAACTTTGCATGGTTGATGGAATAATCCATGATATTATTTGGAGAGACTTTGATTCAGAGCAGCATCAGAAAACAATCTTAAGTAGGTCAATACAATTAAGAACATCAACTTGAAATCACCAGAACTTTGGACAACCTGTGATGTATCATACAATCATGAGATCCAGTACTACTATCACACTGCTTACCATTTCTAGAAGCCTGATGGGGTGTTGGAAGTTCTGGTAAAGGAGACGTCAATGAAGCGTTTGACTCATTGACTTCACTTTTTGATTTTCTGTTAAAAAGGTTAACATCTTAAAGTTATTATACACTAATAATTAATACTATAGTCGTCGTGGGTACATTGTAATTTGTATTTAAATAATAAATAAGTGTGAATGACTATCCCTTTGAAAGGCCTGTGTAAATTTTTAGTTGTTCAATAGAACCCTTGCATAGGTCAAACAATTGTAAACGTGCACACATGTATGCGCATTATTGCACAACTCTCAGCCAAACCTCTGATTGTTGACTTTAAAAATCATCAATTTGGAGCACAAAACATGATTGTGAGTACAAATAAATGCCCGATGTTGCATCTTAGACATATCAAGAAGCCAGTAGGCGGTTTTTAAAGCTATTTTGTTGGGTCTTTTTGTCATTCTGAGGCATTTTTTGTGGCTGGATGTTTGCAAAAACATAGCAAATTGAGGTATACAATTTCAATCGTACCTTTGATAATTGTCTGAGGCGCTTGTACGACCGCACATGTCAAAATTTCGAAAAAAACAAGTACAGCGCCCCAGTTTTGGTTTAGTTACTAGGTTTAATGCCAGACAAGCTTTGCCAGGGCCATACCTTCATGACCAATACACTACAGGCAACCAACCCTGTCAGATCTCTCCCTTTCTAAATTCTTTAGCTTTAGTTTTTACTTAGTTAGCTGGGCCTTTCCCAATCGGCATCCTCCCAATCTCCCCACGCCCCCTCATCCATTCCAAATTCCAACCAACATGAGGGGATGATGTTGTCACACACACTCGGCACCGACGTCCATTGGTGACAACAACTACACAGTTTTTATTTAGTGTTTTGAGAAAAGGTGCACAGCATTGAGAGTCGAGTTGGAACTTACGTCGTTGTTGTACTGCAAGTACAAACTCGACACATCCGCCGGTGGACATCAAGCAAATGATCGATAAAATCTCCCGCAGAAACTTCATCACAATCCAACAGTTCATCTGCATGTCTTTCTGCATTTAACCGTGTCTGGAACAGTGTCTTTTCCTTCAACCACTGATCGTGTAAACAAGATCCTAGACGAATAAGCTTAAAATTCAGACTGGACATTGTTATTGTTTACCAATGCCTCCTCGAACGTTTGGGGCTCATTGCTAAAAACCAATAAGTATCCGAAAAGCTAAAGGGCAATCATGCGTCCTGCGAAATTGCTAAACTTCAACTAGTCCCTTAGGTGTAACAATCTTTTGGCTTTATTTATCTATTTTCATTTCTCTAGATTCTACTTATTTCGGTATGGTTATAATGCTGCAGAAAGACCAAAATTTAGACTATACACTTAAAACAGCCCAGGTAGCAAGCCCATACGAGGCCTATATGGGAAATATCTGGGCCATATGGGCCGTGGCCAACCGGTATCCCCATAGGGGACCTTATGGGTGTGGGTTATGGGGAATATTCCCATCATGGGGGCCAACCAGTTTCGCTAACTGTTTTCTGCTCAGAGAAACGCTTTCTTTTCTCTATACAGTATTAGATTACTTTTTCTTAAAGGTAAAACAAAACGTTTAATTTGTTTGCCAACTCGGATTCGAACCAAGGACTTGCTATATGCACTGTACAATCAACTATCCAGTTGCGCTGACAGATCTGGTCATAAGAAACACTTTTCTTTTCTCTATATAAATATACAGTCTTAAGTGGGTTTTTTTGTATAAAGGTAAAAGGAAAATGTGTTTTTTAGCCAACTCGGATTCGAACTAAGGTATCCTGGTATTCTGCTTGAACAATGAGATCCGAATGGATGGGCGTCTGACGTATGCAAATCTTACAAATTAGGCCTATTCAAATACAGATTCAACCAAAATTAATGGGTTAACATGAATCTTGATCGGCATGCATCACATGAGCATTCCATGCTTTATATCTGAAATTGTGGTTGTTTTATGTAGGCCCTTAACCAGTACAAACATCAATGTGCTATAGCATATAATCGCCGTCACTCCACAGCTATTGGAATGATCATCGGCATTAATAACTCAGATTCATTCCCATCATACGAGGCATTGTGATAATTTTCATATTCCTTATGTACGTTTTTCTAAATCCCTTAACTGTGTGACATCACAGGGTCCCAGGTTTTGGAATTCATTGGCCAACAATCTTAGAAAGATCAAAAGTGTTCATGTTTTTAAGAAGAAACTTAAATATAGTCTCCTTGACAAATATTGTGACATTTGACTTTTCATAGTTTATTCAAATTGTCCATTGTTCTAATGATTATGCTTGATTGTCTCTTAGCTAAATCTTTTTTTTAAAGTCATTTATTGTTTGCCTCTGCATGTTGTCCTGTTTGTGTTGGTCCTGTCTCGTTTCTTGTGCGACTATTCCAGTTTTTATTAAAGATCATTCTTTATTCTACATGTAATTACTATACAGGGTTTTCGGGGGTCTCCTCCTTACAAGCTTGCTTTTTTGGAGACTTCCCCCACTTATTCTCTATTGTATTCGTTCATATGTTATATCTTGTACGTTATTTTGCATTGAATAAGTGGAAATAAATTGAATTGAATTGAATTGAAATTGAACTGACGGTTTCCCGAAAGAAAGCATCCATTCTGAATTCCGCACTCACTAATTAAGCCCGTCAAACCCGGAATTTCGTTTCAGTGCATTCCGTGAACGACTGGGACCCAAAGCGTACGTGGGGTCCAAGAGAAGAGGAAAAGAAAGAACTGGGCCCAATTCCATGGCTCTGCTTACCGTAAGCAAAGAATCGGCGCTTACGGAAGCAGGGAATTCTGCGCTTACGTCAAGCGTATTTCACGGGTTAGCAGGGAATTTTTGCTTCTGCGCGTTGACGTAGTCCACGTTACTAGGCATTCCATGCTTACACAGCTAGCGCAGAAATTCGGCGCTTGCTCGGTAAGCGGAGAATGGTGACCGCAAGCGCAGAATTCGGCGGTAAGCAGAGCCATGAAACTTGGGCCCAGTTGTTTCCTATGTTTATCAGTTTTGTGTCTTAATTGTCAATAATCTTTCTCATGCAAATGTGTATTAGAACAAAACCATTTCAACAAGATCATGCAGTGGTGTAAACGGGGAACACAACAATCAATATCTCATTAGACTTACTGTTGCCTAGAAGAAGGGTGTTCTTAAGCTCTTCCGAATTGTTGAGTCAAATAGTCAAACCATGCTTCTCTCCAGGAATCAAATTTTGATAAAAATAGTATCAGAGACAAATATAAACACATAAGCTTACAGAGAAATAGAATCGCACGCACGTAAAACTCAATGGTTGGGATCAACTTTAGTCCCGGAAATTTGAATAAGTATATTCTCTTACATCGTTAGAAACCTCATGTCAAAAAGCGTAAGGAAGATGTATCTTATTTTAAAGTGTCTTGTGTTTTCTTGTTGGCAGCTAGATCTAGTGATGCCATTTCGTTGTTGACTTCATGTGGATGTTACTAATTGCATGTCTCAATTATTTCAGCCTGAGCCATCATGTAAAAATACAAATATTGCATAGGCCTATTTGTCATGGGGGTCGGCTGGGGGAGGGGCGTGGGAAGGGCATGCGGGGACACAATTAGGTTTAGGAAAGTGAAGCCTTGCTGTTGAAACATCCGTGGTTCGATCATGATTCGATTGCAGTAAAAATCCTTTACCAACTCGCACTTATTGACCAGCACGGCTCATTGGGCAACGCCAGGGCGTACGCCCTATAAGGCATATAGGCCGGATATCGGTCCTAAAAGCCTAGGCCGTTGTTTTTATAGAAACTGGCACGAACACCAAAAGAGCAAAGCAAAACAAACAACTTATAAATAGAGCAACGTCGGACAACAACTTGAAACTAGTATAATGGGCGGCAAAGAGGCCCGGGCCATCTGGGGAGCATGGGGCTGGGCGGGTCGAGTTGTTACCGATGTTCTGCACTTGTCCTCGAATATTATGCAACACCCAAGTAGGTCTACATACTCTAAAGAATCACTCATCTTCAGTCACTTTTATTGGATGGCGTTCTATCCAAGGATGTGACAAATTATGGCAAACAAAGCAAGGCAACTGAGCCATGGTGGGAAGTTGTTTAGCCTTTAGCCCCTACATATGTTCGAATCAAATTTGACCCGGAGTCTTGTCCCGCTTGGCCAACTGACTCGAAAAGGGAATGACTCATTTCATGGGGCAGTCTGACTCAGACTCATGTGGGTCATCCTGTTGATCCAACATGGGTCAGGCGATCGCAATGAACTGCTACTTGAGACCAGAGAGTGCAGAACATAAATACTTAAATTTCTGTGTCATGCAGCCAAATCTTACAAACGGTTATACACTCATAGTGCACGGTGCATAAGGGAGCACTAGCAAGGAAGGGAAGAGATTGATCCTAAATATGTATCTCCTATATCCGTGTGTGTCTACATTCCACTCTTTACACAAGGTTCAAAGCAGACTTGATTTCAAAACTGAGATCGCGGTTATTTCTCTGCATAGCCACGCAAAATTCCCCCGCAGATTGGCTATCACACGCTCTAACTCGCAATCTCAGACTTGGAACCAAGCTGGGTTCAAAGCATCCCTCTACAAACTTCCGGGTCGGAATTGACCCAGATCCGGATCTGTTGGGGCCTGACCCATTTTTGAGTCAGTATGCCCGGGAGTCTATTTCAAATTGACCCAGAAATGGGTTAAATTAACGCAGAAAAATTCGAGTTGAAATCAAATTTTTAAGACCACTTTAATTTCCGGGTCAGCCTTACTCAGGAATGTGCCATGTTCCCTGGTACCCGGAATCCAGGTCAACACAGACCGGGAGTCTTTAAGAGTGAAACAATTACAACCAATTCCTTGTATAAAAGACAATACAGCATCACCTTGTTGCTCGTATCAAAGATGTCATATATAGTCCGTTCAACTCTTAATCTTTCAGGGCCCAATTTCATAGAGCTGTTTAAGCACAAAAAGTAGCTTAGCACAACAAAACTACGCTTACCAGAATAAGGTTACCAGCCAAACTACCATGTCACATGTACAATTTGTAACTGGTATCCTGCTCATTTCTGCTAAGCAACAAATTGTTAAGCAATATTTTCTGCTTATTAAGCAGCTCTATGAAATTGGGCCCTGGTTAGAAGGTAGTATATAGACAAGTTATGGTTGCCATACGTTCGCCATATTTGGTTTTCCAGCACTTAACCAGAGAGTTCTCCAAAAGGAAACGAATGTGTCATATAAACCAACAAAAGAATCGTATGGTCAAGTGGGGGAAGCGATCCGTCCGCCACCGAAGCTCAACACTTGCACCAAGGACAAGTTTCGGCAACACGTGTACAATGCTTTCTCTATAAAATAGAAAGATTGTAAGTAGTTACACCAATATTCTCACTGAATTGCAAAGTGGGAAGTTACATGTTTGTCAGCTCTGGGCTGAAATTGGTAGCCGGCATAAAGATGAATATCAACGGCATCGTTGTTGTCTTGGTCTTGGGTCTCGCGGACGTTGCTCTCGGCGGACTGCGATACCTTGGTAAAATGACTCTTGTCTGAAAATATCTGGTAACATAAAATTGGAAAGCTCTTTCTAATATAGTTATGTCACCATGTAAATTTTATAAAATACAAAAATGTATATATTTTTTTCCTTTTTTCTTTTACAGATATTAATTTGGATCGCGTTGGAATAGACACCCCATCCAACTCCATCATTTTTGACAGCGGCAGAGCACCTGTTAATTTCCGTGCACTCTTCACCCCCAATAACGGGGCGGCTAACATCCTGAACCGCTTTAGAAGCGATCGGTACAAACTGGTTGCCTTCCTCGCTACAGATAACCGAGGTTCAAATCCCACTGCGGTGACCCCAGCTGTGATTCCATCCGCAGACCAGCTCAAACAAGTCACTGATGGCAAACAGGTATGCGGGTTGACCCCATCCAGAGATTTATTTTATAATGCTAACAAATTTGGCATAATCATTTCGACGTTGTTATTTGTAGCCATCAGTCCAGCACCGTCCAATGCGATGTCAAGAAATTGAAAATCACAAATTAGGCCAATAAAAATACTTTCAAAATTATTTTAGGGACCAGGAGCAAGTATTGAGTTGAGGAGACTTGACTGCCACGTCAACAGCCGATTTAAATGAGCTGCTTAATTAAGCGGCAAAAATATTGCTTCTGCTTAGCAAAAATGTGCAGGATACCAGTCTAAAATGGTATGTGTTACATTGTATTTTGGCTGGTAACCCTAATGTGGTAAGCATTGCTGTGTTAAGCTACTTTTGTGCTAAAGCAGCTCTATGAAATTGGTTCACCGACAAAATCATGCAGAAAGTTTATAAAAATCCCGGTTGCCTCACGCGGTACCAGTGTTTACGCATAACAAAGAAATGTAACTGTGCGTTTAAAGTGCTCCTTGCCCATAAAGATGGCTGATTTTACACTCAGTCAAATGGGAGCTTTTATTCTTTAATAAATCCACTTTTCTCTTTCGTTTGTAGCTGGTTCTCCCTGACGCTGATGTTGTCTTTGATTTGACCAGAGTAGATTGCTCTAACAATAAGTTCCCGTACGCGTGTTTGACCCTCGGCCCAGCGGATGCCGTTGCCGATCACTGGCAGCCAAGTACATCCTCTGTACTCACGAGATGCGTCTCTATCACCTGCAAACCAAGTACGTTCTGTTGTCTTATGTCGATTTTTATGTTGTTGTTGGTGCTGCTGTTGTTTTTATGTTCAGGTTTTTTAAAATTATTAAGCTTAGGCTCAAATTAGTAATGGGAATTTTTCAAAAGTAAACATCGTTGGCATAATTATTGTTAAGAAAAACATGTTTTAGATAAAATAGATCGACAAGTTTCTCATCAAATTTTTCGGGTTTTTGTTTGTTTGTTTACCTTTCAGAGCCCGTGAGGGTTGATCTGGATTACGTCGATGTCGACATACCTCGTGATGCCATCATTGTCGACGGAGGAGTTGTCGAAGTATCCCTATGCGTCTACTTCACTCCCAAAAATGGCGCAGCCCAGGAGCTAAACTCCCTGGGTGCCATCACCAAGTTCAAGCTGACTGCGTTCCTGTCGACTGACAGCAACGGCGCTGGCAACACTGCGCAAGTCATCGGTACAATCCACCAGGTTGACCAGACCCAAGTTCTGACGGATAACAAGCAAGTGTCTTTCTACGACGCCGAGTTCCCGTTCAACTTGAGAAATGTCGACTGTACAAACGGGGCTTACCCGTACGTGTGCGTAACGCTGTCGCCAGATGACGGGGTTTCTGGACGGTGGGGGCTGACAGCCAACTCTGTGCGGACTGTATGCACTCCAGTTATTTGTCTCGGTAAGTTAACTTAAATTTAGCCTATTGGTTTGGACTCCTCGATCCGTTGCATACAACGCAACGTCAGTGCAATGCATGCAACGGAGACTGCTGGCGTCCAACCAGGGCTTACTTAAATTGCGGTTCATAAAGAAACACATAAACACACACATTTACTATAAAAATGTTGTTACAAAAAATAAAACCCTTTGCAATAAAGCCAAAGAACAGTGTTGTACACGTTGTTAAAAGATTGTCAACAGAGTTACGAATCTTACATACCTTTGGTAAAAACCAGTATCCTCACTAGGTGTATCCCAAATGCATAAAATAACAAACCAGTTGGGCTCAATCGGTCTTCGAAGTTGCAAGAGAACAATTATGAAAGAAACAACACATAGAATTGTGTGCTTTCATATGCCTGAGAAAGGCTTCATGCCTGAAGCCTTTTTATATTCAAATTTTGAGGTGAAAAATTACCTGTTCTCTAAAACTATATATACTTCAAAGGAGTTCGTTTCTATTGTTTTATGATATCAACAGCTCTCCAGTGCTCTTTACCAGGTAGGCCTATGGGTTGTTTTTTTTACTTCGAGAGTAATAACCAAAAGTACACACTGTCTTTAAGAGAATATTGGTTTCATTTTACAATGTCCATTAACTGGTTTTTTTTAAACAAAATAACAGCCAAAGACAACTTCAAAGCACTCCGAGTGTGTGAGGGCAACCAGTTCAGTCTATCATGTCCTGCGGGTCACGCTATCCATGTTGCTGACGCCGTGTACGGTCGCATCCTACCCGGGAACACCGTCTGCCCAAGTGACTCCATCCTGACGACGAAATGCAGGGCTTCTAACGCCCTGAAGGTGGTACGAGACAAATGCGAGGGTGAAACGGCGTGTTCCTTCACCCCTAACAACGGGGCCTTCGGTGACCCCTGTCCTGGTACATCAAAGTACCTCCATGCCTTCTATCTTTGTGAGTATCAATTCCAATTCTTACTGTTATCGTACAAATCTTTTCTCAGACAAACGCTCATTCTTACGGTGTAAGTGCATAATATTTTTGATAGTTTATGCCGTCTGTTGCCTTATACGAAGAGAAAGAGATGTCATTGTATATCTCCGACAAACTGTTCAACAATTTTAATCATATTCCCCCCCCCCCCAAAAATATATATATATATATATTTATATATATAGGAAAATCAAGTCAAACAAATGAATACAAATTAAAACAAATGAGTAAATAAACAACTGGGGTTTTTTCTCCACAAAACAGGTCGCGAGATAGGACTAGTTAAGACAGTATGTGAGGGGGCGTGGTTCCAAATTGACTGCCCAGCCGGTAAAGGCATCAACATCCTTGACGCCAACTTCGGCCGGTACTCGGGCGAGAAAGTATGCGGGACGGCAGGGAATGACAACTGTATTACGGCCAACTCGCTTGCAGCCGTATACACCAAGTGCCAGGGGAAGAGATGGTGCAAGCTGCCCGCCACGAATGCCTACTTCTCGGCCTGCTGCAACGGGGGACCAAAATATCTCCGAGTCCGTTATAAATGTAAGTGAATTCATCGACTGTGTTTTTGCATTTTCCCACTTTCAACTTCCCTGAAACGAAGGTTTTAGGCACTTTCATATAGTTCGCGTTTTAAAAGCAAACCCTAATTTGACGGTCTCGACATGGCCATGGTGATTCAATGTGCATCACCGTTTCTACATCGGTAGGCCCCCATGCACAAATTTCATCCAAGAGTGGCTTTTGATAAACGTATTAATTCCAGAATCGTCAAAGTGCGAGAAAATATTAATTCCAATACAAAACAATACAATTGCGCTTACATGATAAAGTTCATAGCTCCGTGTACAGTCACAGGCCTGATAATATCATTGATTACAGTGCTTTAATATTCGCTACCCTATACTGCGAACAAAACAAAAAGGGAAAACAAAATGTCTCCATTGGTGAATTCTAGAGACTGGGGTGCTCTACAAGGAATTGTGTGCACAAAGTATGGCAGGATGCTAAACTATAGGAACAATGGAAAGTACAAAAATATGCCTCGACAGGGATGTACAAAATAGAATGTGTGTTCAAATTTGAAGACCTCGTTAAACACTCATTAAACAGTCCTTCATCCATCCAGCTTTACTTTTTACGATGTACTGGTGATGGGGGGGGGGGGGTATCAGGGGTGGGTGTCATACATTTTGTTACATTATTATGTAATTATTTATCAATTTGTCCAGGTGATTATCCCATAATGGTCCATAAATCGGTTTGCGAAGGACGGTCTTTGGGCATCGACTGCCCTTCTGGGCACATCATCCAGGTCGACTATGCCCTATACGGTCGTGTTCACGGGAGCACTGTGTGCAACAGCGGCAGCTTATTGGACTTCAACTGCTACGCTGAAAATGCCCTTTCGGTAAGTGGACAAAATAGCATGCTCTAAGAAATAAACACCTGGTGGGCTCTATTTCATAAAATATTCCTGCCAAGCAAGCAGGAAACCAGCCACAAAATGGTACATGTGTGCAATGGTATTTGAGCTGGTAAACTCATTCCGGAAAGCAAAATTGTGTTGTGCTTTAGCTATACTTTGGGTCAAGATCATTTTGTGCCAGCCAATGGTAGTGCTTTTTGTTCAATATCGTGGGATTAGCACAACACAGGCCAAACACGCTTTCAACCCCCCTTTCCGTATACCTAGGCATTTATCTCATTTATTTGTTTGCATCACCACCATAGAAGAATTGTTTTTGTAAGCTGATCATCTCAATAATTATTTTCTTTATGGGTTGACAACTTGAGGTTTATAAGCCTCAGAGTGAGCATTTATACCCAACCAAAACGAGCAGAGTCTGACGCGGGGACTCGTATCAACATCTCAGGTGGTCGCGTACCTGACCGACACTCCGTATGTTGTAGGTTCAAATCCCAAGCATGTTTTGAATCTAAAATATAATTAAATTCTATTCAAACGTTGACCAAAATTGATAAAAATGATTTGTATATTTAATTTGTTTTGTTCATCTTTCCAGATCGTCAAGAGTAAGTGCCATGGCAAAAGGTGGTGCAGCGTAGAAGCAAACAACTACGTCTTCGGTAACCCGTGCATTGGTACCCGCAAGTATCTTTACGTGCGTTACTACTGTAAGAAGCATTAGAAAGTATTATCACGAGATCAAAATTGCGGATGTTCTCAAAACTGGGACTCAGTTTAATTTAACGGCAACGAAAAGTTAAGTTTTAGTAATTTTACAGAATAGTTTTAGATTGTTACATGCAAACTAAGTTATGATATTTTAGAGAATAGTATACAAATAATGAATGTTTATGAGTGCAATGGTAAGAATATTTTCATGAGTTGAAAGATGGAATGTTCCATTCAACGAGGCGAAGCCGAGTTGAATGGAACATTCCATCTTTTAACGAATGAAAATATTCTTACTATTGCACGAATGAAAAACATTCATTATTTGTTTTATATAACATCCAAGTATTTGTTTGTCATTTTGATTGGAGGATACAACTTTCAAAACAAACAAAGCGTACAATATTTAATTGTTACATTACACCCCTTCCTTTTCCCCCCGGTTTGTTTGGAGTTAACAGTGCAGCAACTGTACTGCTGCACTATCAAAGACACGCGCACGCAGTGATGTGATACGCACCGTGCAATAGAACAAATCGGATGGAACGAAAAATTCAAGGTGAATGGAACGAAAAATGCACGGTAAATGACGTAGCGTGCAATGGTGCGTTTATTTGCTACACGTAACGGACACTCCTCCAATCAAATGGCAAGGATCTGCTTGGATGTTATATAATGTGAAATAGTAACCCATTACAGGGACAAAACGAGGATTATTAACCTTTGAAGGTGACAACAAACGGCACAGCTCTTAAAGATGCTCTGTAACAGTGACGGATTAATTGTATAAAAGAAACACTTCCGATACAGTGAGACGAAATGAGCCCAAGGACAAAATATTCAACTGATGACGAACGCGGAACAGGGCACTGTTAAAAATATTGAGCAAGTTCCGGTTCAATTCTCTGAACCACACATTCTCGCAAAGAGAGAGATCTATGGAGTCTCCGCGAACCTACCCGGTACATCTCATAGATCTTCATCGAATATTCAAATAATCTGTAAAAATTGTATTCGTTGTTTATCCGTATAGACCTTATGCATATGACGTCATTTGAGTAGGGCGCCCTCACCTATAGGTCAAACGGAAGATGCTCATTGGCCAGTCTTGTGCGCCGCGCGTACAAATCAGCGCGTTTCCATTGTTTCATCATCAGTTTACCTCTAAGATGGCGGCTTGGTGACGTCAATGCATAAGGTCTATTTTAGTAGGGCTTGGTAGAATTAAATTGTTGTATTAGTGTTTTGACAGAGGTACATTCTGTATCATTTAGAATTTACGAAATAAAGAAACGGTGCAATTAAAACGAAGTGTTAATTTTGGTTCATGTTCACGTCTGACCGAGGATTCCATAACAAAAATCTAATAAAAACGGTCGCACACTGGTAATCCAGGGGTGTCTGAAACCTGCTATATGCAACGATAAAGAAGATTTCTGCAACAACTGAAAGCCACCTAAAAATATTCAACCCTCCTCCCCCGTCCCCGACCTCGAATTGTACCAACCCAGAGCATTCTTCTTAAAGTTATTAGGCCTACTTCATAGAATGTCATTCCTGAGAAAGTGAACTGTACATCTTTGATAACATTTTGGTAGTTATCTTCAACTCTCCCAACAGAAAATTGTCTGGACATCCGATCTCAATGAAAATGGCAGGTAATAAATAATTTGTATTGCCAAAAATATGGGCCTAATTGCAACCTTTTATGGAATGCCGTTTTCTTGAAGTTGAAGCCTTTGTGTATATTATACCATTACAGATTATCGAATGAAGTACTGTGTAGACCTACCTATTAGGACATTTTCGAAATCACGCCTCCAGGTTAGGCTCCGTCAATAATTTTGAAAACCACACACTTTCGGTACACTACTCTATACAGGCAGCCGTAGCCTAGGCCGGAGCCTAAGTCGGAGCCTTAGCATGAGCCTAAGCCAAAGTTGTGGTTTCAGAAATGGCCTTATAGCTGTTTCGGGAAATGCAGTGGTCATGAATTCCAATAGACACCTTGCATATGACGTCAGGAAACAATTAGCTTTTCCACAAAGAGGAAAGGGGGTGTATGAAACCTATGTTCAAGGGGAACCATCAATAGGTATGCATGTGTGGCAGGAGATCCCCCACCCCCCAATAAGGCGAACTGTGTGTACAAAGTTCTTCTGATGGCGCTTTCCCTTGAATCAACCTCCTTCATCCCATGCTCATTTCACATATAATGGGGAACAGAAACTCCGGGGACCCAGGACACCGGCTTTACTTGAGTCACGCCCACGCATCGTAACCATGCGGTTTATAAAAGAGGACAACCATTTTTGACTGTTCTGTAATTTGGATTCTGAAGTCCAACTAACTATAGTGCTAACAAATTCCGTAATCCATCTAGTTAGAAAAAATATATATATTCCGAGTTTGTTACTAGCTGACCATCTTCATTTTACTAAAAATATCTTAGATGTATCCTTTGTGCATGTTCACGTTGCACACATAATCTGAAACCACGGATAGATAGAGAGCTAAGGCCGAGACATACGAGAATAAGCAATGTCGTCTGGTGGACTGGATTTCTTTAACATAACAAGCTCATTTCGAATACGAAAGCAAAAACAAACAACCGTGATTCGTATGGTTATTAAAATAAATGCCATTTCCTAAACTTTAATTCCAAAGTACTCATACTTTTGATCGTATTTTCCTCAACAACGTACATTTTCTGTGTCATTTTTGGGTCAGGCTGACCCGGAATTTTAATTTTTTTTGAATGGGATTTTAGCTTTGATTCTGCTTCAATTTTGACTCATTTTGAGGTAATTGTTACACAGATTCTGGGTCATACTGACCCGGAACCAGGTCAAGTCTGAGCCGGACGTTTTTGAGTATAGGTTCGAAACGCGAGGCCATTACCAACTTCAGCAGACCTCGGGTCATTATAGTTGGTATTAGCAGTTGGCAACAGCCAAGCCCCACTTTACATAAATATTTCTATGGAGGAATGGAGAGGGTATGACCTTTATATAATCATATAGATGTTTCATCTTGTAAATTATATGAATTTTCTTAATAACCCAACCATGCGGATCCACTTTGTTTTAAAGACACTGAGTCGAACGACGCAAATACCCGATCAGTATACACAATCAATCGTTGAGCATGGATTATTCATTTTATTTCCTTATAAGTCAAACACCTTAAACCAGAATACGTTAATAAAACACGAAAACATAAAATATATACAAAATCGCATACCAGAAAAACACATTGTTACCGACTACGAAGCTATAAGAAGAAGAAAACAACACAAGAGTCTACCAGCGAGAGTGTATAATCTTTGGGCAAGAACATTTATATTAGGAAAATTATGACTTCACGACTGACGGAATTGAACCATGTCGTTATAACTGAATCAAATTGTATAGCTGCTAAAGGCAGGGTATACTTTTGGTAATTGTCAAAGACAAGTATCCTCACTTGTGTATCTTAGACATTATGCGTGAAATAACAAACCTGTGATAATTCGGGCTCAAGTGGTCATCGAACTTGCAAGAAAATAATGAAAGAAAAAACACCCTGTTGCATAGAATGGTGTGCTTTCGATTCAGATGCCCGAAAAACACCCTGTTGCATAGAATGGTGTGCTTTCGATTCAGATGCCTGAGACTGAAGCCTTTCTCAGATCTAATTTTGTGGTGAAAATTACCTTTTTGTTTCAAACTACATTACTTTGAAGGGGGTCGTTTCTAACAATGTTTTATAATATCAACAGCTCTCCAGTGCTTTTTACCAAGTAAGTATTTATGGTCATTAACTTGTGGAGTAAATACCAAAGTACACCCTGCCTTTAAGAACAACAGTTGGCCAAGCACGGGGTGTTCACTGGTCACTCAAAGGTTACCAGTTAAAATACAAATGTCCTGTTTGTGCTTTTTCCCGCCGGTTTTCCTTTAGTTATATTTGTATTTCTTAAACTTTACTATTTATTGTATTTTTATGTCTGTTTTAAGCACGAGAGCCAAGGTAATTTATATTGTTGTATATAAATAGCAATAAACCAAATCAATCAATCAATCAATCAATCAATCAAAATAAGTTAAGCAGTTTCTGTGCACGCAGCTCTATAATTAGACCCAGTTCTGGTTGAAAAGGGCAAGTGACTTTTCTGACAAACTTAAGACAACTTTGGGTACCACTATTATTCTACTCCTCCGCGGCATAGAATAAATAGCAGGTCAAGTTCGCAAAGAACAAAATCTACATATCAAGTTGATATACACATGGTGTTACCGCAAACCAAATTTACATTGATACCTCACCATGCAATGCCTCAAATCCCATATTATATTATTTTACCATTCACCATGATTACAAATTTCCAATCACACAACTTCAGTTCCAAAGTAACTACTTAACAGATCGGACTTTGCAGATCGGACTTTTGCCGAAGGAAACCCTTTTATTTTAGGAACCCTTTCCAGAGGAACCCTTTCCAGAGGAACCCTTTCCAGAGGAACCGCTCCCAGAGGAACCAGTTTCAGAGGAACCGCTCCCAGAGGAACCACTCCCAGAGGAACCACTCCCAGAGGAACCACTCCCAGAGGAACCACTCCCAGAGGAACCACTCCCAGAGGAACCACTCCCAGAGGAACCACTCCCAGAGGAACCACTCCCAGAGGAACCACTCCCAGAGGAACCACTCCCAGAGGAACCACTCCCAGAGGAACCACTTCCATTTCGTTTACCTGTAAAGAAACAAAGACAAGAAGATCTTCTAAATGAACATAAAAAACCCTTCAGACATTCCTGAAACAAACCTCAATTGACCTCATTTTGTTTTGTATAAACCCCGAACCTCTCATATCCAAGTCCCGGTTGAAGACATAACTGTCCGTATTATAAACTGGCCCCGGAAGGTACTGTATAATTACAAGAATATTCCATCATACTCGCATTTTGACCCGCACGAACGAAGCAGCTTCCTCGGGATCACAAATTGGTTGTTGCTGATTTACAGGCAATGTTACACAGAAAGATACAATAAAGTCACATTATGAAAGTTTCAGCTGAACACGGTGTTTATTTCTCTGAGAAAAACAGAACACTGTATATTCACAGTTACATTGAATCCCTCCAAGTTTAGCGAGGTGACAGCGGGTACCAACCGCATTCCAGGCCGCAGCATTCGCGAATGGAAACCAATACCGTTGGCAATCTAAGAAACAATTCATGCATGAATCGTTTCTCAGATTCTAATGTTTTGTGTGAAAACTTTTCAAAACCATATTAATTGGAAGGGAATCTTTTCTCAAAATAGTTTATACTTTCAACAGCTGCAGTGTTTCTCACCAAGTAAGTTTGTATGGTCATTAGTTTTCACGAGTATTACCAAAATGACCCTACCTATAAGCGCACTACAAGCGTTTTAATGTTAACAAGCGTGCGCAAAAACAGTCACCCACTATAATGATGAGGACTACCCCACTATAGGGGTTAGTAACGAGATGTATTAATACGGCGCACTGCCCACAGGCATAAAGCCTAATAAGCCATTTTTTGAGATAATAGACTGCAAGTCTCGCGCGCATTCGAACTTCCGGGACCATAGTGGTCCCAACCATATGGAGTTTTACATGGGCGAGATTTTGTTTCGTCAATTATTTTAGTTTAACGTAGTTTATGACCTAGAAAATTATACATGTTGGGAATGTAATACTAAGTGATAACAAAATATGAAAGTAAAACCAATTCAACAATATAACGAAGAAAATCCGAGAATTAAACTTGACCTCAGCTTCCGGTTATTGCAAAAATTTAGAATTTTGTGCTCGCCTCCGATCATAAAACTTATGTAAAAGCTTGTTTTTGATGCGCGATTATAGTCGCCAGATGCTGTATTTGCAAAGCAAACCCTTTTCATTGCAGTCTATGGTTGTTGAGGCGTCAGCATCCTCTTTAAACTGAGATACGGGTCAATTTTAAACCCGTTTGACCATCACGAATCCGCGTAAGGGGTTTCTAAAAAGTTATCAAAAAAGCATTATTTTTTTTTTTTTCAATAATAATTAACACTTTTTCGTATTTTTTTCAAAAACTAATTTCATAAAATTGTTATGATTTATTTTTGTTGTTTAGTTTTTGTCATGAGAAATAATTCAAAACAAAGATTTGATTTCAGAAATAAAAATGTTCTTCGTTTGACGTGTTCTCTCGTTCGGATACGCGTGAGACTTGCAGTCTTTTATGGTGCACACATTATTAGAACACTTAGGCCTAGGTTTGGGTACTTTGGCCAAGAGCACAATCATTGCGTTTGCCAACTTTTAGTGTATGTGCGCATGCGTGAAAGTAATAGCATGTTTTATGGGAAATGCTTGTTTTTCACTCACTTAAAAGGGACACTTTGCCTTGGATCGGACGAGTTGGTCTATAAAAAGCGTTTGTAACAGTTTGTTATAAAATGCATATGGTTAGAAAGATGTTTAAAAAGTAGAATACAATGATCCACACAAATATGCCTCGAAATTGCGTGGTTTTCCTTTTACTTTGCGAACTAACACGGTCGGCCATTTATGGGAGTCAAACTGAAAACCACGCAATTTCGAGGCATATTTGTGTGGATCATTGTATTCTACTTTTTAAACATCTTTCTAACCATATGCATTTTATAAAAAACGGTCACAGACGCTTTTTATAGACCAACTCGTCCGATCCAAGGCAACGTGTCCCTTTAATGAGAAGACTTACAGGTGTATCGAACAGACAGATATTTCCATGTTTCTGGACAAGGATCGCCAAACACTCCCGCTTGAGCCGCCACTCTGCACCGTCTCTTCCCGTGGCACTTTCTCTTCACGACCTATAAAGAGATCAGAAAGACGGGAACCATTTTCATAACAACCAACCATGTCATTAGTCATCCATGGGGTCACCGCAAATCTTATTTTTTCATTATCAAGTAATAATCCACAAGGGAAACTGATCCGGTGGAAAAAAAAAATAGAAATAATTTTTGGTTGAACATAGACAAATTTACCAGAGAGGGACTTGAACCTGCGACCTGCCAGAGTTACTCTACCAATTGAATATTTAGCTCTTAAACTGTTTGCGGTCCCCCTAATTAATTTGTCAGTGTATTTGTTCCGGGGTGCCAGTCAGAAGCCAATCAACCGTAACTGCCGCGTAGCCAGGGATCACACCCAAGTTTACGATACAACCATGGGAAGCAGCAGCCAGGGGATCACCTTAAGGGGATATGCGACTTTTTAGTTCAAATATCACGAAATAAACCACAAAGGAAACTAAATGTTTATCATTATTGAAAACCAAATGTTATGGTATTTCATCTATTAGTTGTAAATCATATCAGAAAAGGGGAGACGAAGAATGAACTTTACCCGAAAGCTGGAATCGGCAATACAGTTCACATTTTCCACCCAATACGGATCTTTTGGACATTCGGCAATGCCATGGACACGGCCGAAGATAGCATTATCAATCACAATATGATGGCCGGATCTACAATCTAGAATCAGAGTTCCGCCTTGGCAGACTATATTGTTCCTCATTGAGGTATAATCGCCTAAAAAATGAGAAAACATCAAGTTGTTAATCATTGTGTATAAATTATATTACACAAATTATGACAACGGATGGGCCGCGAAACTGTGTTCACGCGTATTTGAACGTTTAAAAGGCGGGATTTGGTTTCCTCCACACCGTCAAGCAATGTTCAATTACGAGCAAGATTTACTTGGTCTATGATGCAAACAAGGTCTGCTAAACTGCCGCTTAGAACAAATTTACTTCCCATAGAAAACAAATCTTGCTTTACTAGAAACTGGTTACCTATAGTAATTAGTATACATAAATTGTTTAAGCAATCTGTTTAAAAAGTCAATGACTTTTGAACCTATCCATAGATGGCAGTGGTGGGCTATTTCGAACAGAAAGTGCAATATTATTAAGATTCCAATTATGATAAAGGCATGTACAAAAATGCCTGCCAGGAAATGCAATGGAATGTTAAATATTGAGATGAAGATGGAATTTCAAATAATTCCAAATAGGTCAAAAAAGAAGTAGAACAGGAAGAAATCAGGAAAATCCACTTACATGTGTACCCAACGCTAAGATGGTTGTTCCGCCCGGAGCAATAACTCCCAAAGAAGGCTTGATTGGCCCTGATCTTGCACCATTTTTCTCCCTGGCATTTGGTCCGCACCGCATAGAAAGAGTTCTGAGCGATACAGTCACCGTACACGTAACCGCATACCTTGTCGCCTGGTTGACGACCATATTTGGCCCATCTGACGTCGATTGCCGACCGAGCCGGGCAGTCAATGTTAAGCCACTGGCCTTTGCAAGCCGTTTTAACGATCACTGCGTCAAGAAGAAAACGACACAAATCAAAAGTGGTTTTGCCAAGAGTCTTCTTCTAACTATACTTTGGTTTAATTGTGTCTGTCAAGAGAGCTGTAATCGTATGCTGCTGTTGCTGCTGTTGCTGCTGTTGCTGCTGTTGCTGCTGTTGCTGCTGTTGCTGCTGTTGCAGCTGCAATGTGTGTTTTTTCCACGTTTTGAAGAATTATTACGACCCCATCCCCCCCCCCCCCCCCCCCCGTGAAAATCTTACCTCCGTCATCCCGAGATTGAACACAGCCAAACAGAGCCAGCAACACAGCAAATGTGCTTGCGTAAAACATTTTTGTCTCCAAACACGATCTCTTGAACGAAACTCGTCGACGCTTGCTTACCAAAATGACTAGAAATGCTTTTTCAATTTGGTTTTATTGTCGTGGATCACCTTCAACAAAATAGATCGATCCATTAAGCCCCGCCTCCTTACGAGTTGACCAATCACAGCCGCGAAACCCGATCACCATTAGTGCAAAGATCACCAAACGGCTCAAATGGTGATCAGATTTCGCGGTTGTGATTGGTCAATGAGAAATGGGCGTGGCTTAATGGATCGGTGTATTGTTAACCATACGATGTCTGAAGTTTTGAGTTCTAAACCACTCACAATTTCGACCACTTAAAATTTAATTATGATACCAGTGGCAATGAAACGGAACTTCTTCAAAAATCCACCGGCCGGTCTACTGTGAATATTCCGTTTTAACCAACCACAGCTTCTGTATAAACAGGGTTTTTTTATATGTCAGAACACGCACACAGAGTGGTGTGGTCGTACTTCTACCAAGGAGGAAGCTTATTACTGTAACCAGCTGACCTCAAGTTTCGGTCATTGATTACGTACTATAGAAAGTATTTTAAGTTAGTAGTAAATGCCACTCCCGTAAATTAAATACTGAGTTGCGTTGAGTGTATAAATGGAATGTGTTGGATAATGAATCCACTGGGAGAGTTTTCATCTAATTGGTAAAGTAAATTCCTGAGCACTCAAACTCAATAGATACAAACATTTGAATATGACTGGACGTCATAGCTGAAATACCTACAGTCGATTAAACATTCATGTACTCACTTTTCTGGAATTTGAGATTCATTCCTGCATTTGCCGTCAAGACGAGAGGTCGACTGTAGGGAACAGTTATGTTTCCGTTTCCGTTTCCGTTTCCTTAGTTTGGTTAAGTTCGGCCGAATTACTTTTTATGCGTTGTGACTTCTGGGGACTACGGTAAGTTTTATTTAATGCTCCTATTTGCAACAGTATGGCGTTCAAGCGATGAATTGGCGAGTTAAAATGTAGAAAATAATGATTGTAACAAACCTTCAGAAACGCTGCAATGTAAATACATTGTGTACTGTTCAATTGCCGTAATTTTGTTATTAGAATCCGTAGAGGATTCGGCCTTAAATTCACGACAGAATGTCCTTAGTCGAAATGCTAGAGAAAAAAAAAATGGCATTACTTGCTTCACGTCATGTTTAAAATGTCATCTAGTTAACACTGAACATATTCCTTTGTGCATTCATTAAGTAAATTCAAATTTATGACCCGCTTGTAGGAATTGTATCCAATGTCAGTCAAGCTATTTCCAGTTACAAGGTGTAGGCCATACCGGTAATTTCTAGTGCATTAGAAGAAATCAGATAAATATTTATTCAGCAAATTACTATTTTTCATGTTAAAAAATTATGCACATACTTCACAAATTATCAGAATGTAGGCCTATATGGCATATTTTGTCTTCAGTTAAATGCCGACCACCGTGATGTGAAGTACCAATAGACAACCACCAACGTTAGGACACTGTTATTTATTGAAGGTACGGACTATTTAACTATCATCTGTATGTGGAGAGTTTTATTTAAACTAGAAGGTATTATGAGGCAGTTTGCGATTATAGAAATCCTCGTACATGTACCAAAATTGTTTGAAACTACAGTTAATACATCGAGTATCTAAATTAATTACTTGGTTGTAATGCAGTCCTTTCCATGCATGCACGTATTGATTGCTAAAGAAACATTTGAACTGGCATTTAAATTATCTCGTATGGACAATAACTGTTAAGAGTGTAATTCGGTGATCTTCGTAGCTAAATGTTAGTTAACTAGACGGTTTGCATAATATTTGTTATTTTGCTAAACCGGTTGTAGTTAAGGGTTTTATAAATTGGTAATAATGTTTTCTTTATATTTATTGTTTTACAGACTGCCCCTATTATCTGGTAGCCTTAATGATCGGGTTTAAATTACCTAACTCAAATTAGTGTAAAGATTGTTTATTTAGAAGAAAGAACGCACTTATGATCAGACCTGCATAAACTTGTTCCAAGGCCTTTCCTTAAACTCTCCCTGGTTACATTACTAAAAAAAACTTAGGGAATGTCATGAAGTTGTTGGCTTAAATGAGCATCGGGTGGTCAGAAGGTCTAACAGGGATATCATGTTCTAAATTGAATGAAGAGGTGCCCCCTCTTTGAAACATATCTGAAAATCGTGTCCTTGTCAGACAAAACACAATACGGTATTATCTCTTGATGACAGGGCAGTTTATGATCCATTACCATTTGTGGTAACATAATATGTTTTTTAGGAACAAAATATGACTGCACTTTATATTTATTTTATGAAATTGAACATAGTTGAGACATAGAGCAAGGACAGAGCTCTACCCTTCCAAATTTTTCAGCACTATAAAAACATACGTTAAGTAAGATTTGAAGCTTTTGTTGTGCAAAACCACAAAGAAACAACAAACTAGTAGCGGGTAAAAATCCATGTAAGCTTAAAACAATACGGAGCATTCATATGGCGCTATATATACGAATAACAGAGTGCTTTACAGGAAACGAGAAGAACAATTAAGTAAATAAACAGAAACATAAACAAACAGATACGATTTGGTCGTGGAACAAGAATGTCTTAAGGAGACGTTTGAATCGTTCATTGAGATCGCTTCTCTCAGACAGGCAGGAAGCTCATTCCACAGACGCGGGGCAGCCACGTCAAAAATGAGCTATCCCATGCCTTCCTTCTACAAACGGGGAGCCAATGAATTCTACCAGCAGCCCCCCCCCCCCCCCAAAAAAAACACACACACAAAAAACACAACAACTCTCAAAAGAGTTGGTGGATCGGGGTAGAAGGGAAGTTAAGCCACTTCATTAGAATGTCTACTCTGACTTATCGTTTCTGTTTGAGGTACTGATAAACTACTAACAAGGCCTACTCCTTTCCTGGAGTTACTAAAGTCTTAATGCATTCCAAAGAGACAATACAACTGGTCCTTGCCCCCCCCCCCCCCCCCCTTCCCCCGCACGCCCACTCCTTGCCAACCAAATTGTGTATCTATAAAAATGTTGACTGTTCTGCAAAGTCTGTTGCACACGAAAGTTCTAAGATGACTTTTGATATGTGTATGTAGTCAATAGTTTTTAACGATATCAACATTTTCTTGGGGTTAAATGAGCTGCTGATGAAGCCATCTCGTGTTCAAACGAACATCATACAGTATTGTAACAATCCGTCAGGGCGGGATCAGAAATATAAGAAAAGGAATGGTGTAATTCTTACTTTTTAAAGGACCTGTACACTATTGGTAAGATCGAAAAACACAAATGTTCACAGATTCACACATAATTTACATGATTTAAAGTAAGTAATGGTAGAAAGGGTTCCTTAAAATATTTCTGCCTAAAATGCTATCGTTTCTGAGAAATGAGTAAAACGATATAGTTGTTATCACGCTTGATAATAAACTCGATGTTTGAAAAACAGAAAACACATAAGGTCTCATTTCACTATTTTCTCGTGACCTCGATGACCAATTGAGCTCAAACTTTCACAGGTTTGTTTGTTCATGCATTTGAATCACACAAAATGTGGACACTGATTTTGAGCTGTTACCAAAAGTATACAATGCCTTTAACAGGGATGAGATTGGACGAGTGTAAACAATTACTGAAAATGGCTTGTGGGTCTGGGTCCCCCTTATTCCAGACCTGGAACCTCCCGGATGTTATAATTCAGGAGGTTTACAGAAATACCAAACTACAGGTTTGGGCAAAATACGGAGTATCCCTTTCTCCTGTGGTGACTGCTTTACTTCTTTCAAGAAAATTGAAAGGCTCAATGAGGTTATGAGAAGATCCTGAAATCTGGAAAAACCTGAGCAATCACATGCCCGAGCACAAGTCTCCATAATTTGTTGGCACCCCGCCTCCTCCATGAGGCGTACGATCAAGGGCGGAGTGGGGGTGCTCTTACAAACAGTGGGCAAATTTGGGCAAACTATTGGGAAAATTAGGGCACAGCCAGAAGAAAAACAAATTGGACGGAGAAGCAGAAACAAAAACAAAAAATTGTTACCCGGTATTAGAAATTGGTATACTTATGTTTTCATCTGAATAATGTATTTTTATTTAATTTAATTTATATAATAAAAAAAGAAAATGGGGGAATCAACCTCTTCTGCCCTTTAACCAAAATGGTCCCCATGGTCCCCATGCCCCCTTCCCTATGTCATATACTTAAAGCAGGGGAACAAGATTGTGAAAGACAAATATCAGCAATTTATGTGACCCAACAGATGCATGACATAACAAACCTGTAAAAGTTATCAACTTGGTCACTTGGTCACTTGGTCATCGGAATCACGAGAAAATAGTCGGGGGGGACCGCGACTGTTTTCGCCGTTTTCAAACGTCAGAAAAAATCGGGCTAGGGAGATCAATTTCAATGTTTATATAATAACTCAAAAACTATAAGGTATTCATACAAAAACCACGTAAAATTCTCTACCATGGCTAGCGCCAAAACCAGGGTAATATTTTGGGGGGGGGGGGGGGGGGACAAGGGGTGCACAATTTGTTTTATTGGGGAGCATTTTCTGGCCAATTAAAACGGTAGTTTCCGTTTGCAATTTTCAATGCTCTTGTTAAGCCATTTCTACATTTTTATAAGATAATAATAATAATAATAATAATACAGCATTTTTAAAGCGCACTTTATCTGTGTGACATTCATTCAAAGGCGCTGGTCAAGAACAAGAAGAAAATTTCACTCGATATGTTTAAAGGCTAATCTGAAGAGATGGGTTTTGAGAGATTGTTGGAATCGTGAGATGTCATGTGTGTCCTTGAGATGTTGAGGCAGAGAGTTCCAGAGGCGGGGTGAAATGTTACTAAAGGCCCTATCCCCATAGCTGGATAAACGGTTCAGAGGAACATAGAGCATGCTGCCCGATGACCTCAGACCCGGCCTGACACTACGGGACTGAAGCATGCTCCCAGATAAACTGGGAGTCTAATTATATAGTCCGCTGTAAATTGGAAATGTTAAAAACAAAACCTATTGAAATTGTCAAATTAAAGTTGATAAATTGTAACATTTTACTTCAGTAATGTTTTAACCCTCAAAAGTCCAGATTTCAAATGGGGGCACAGGGGTGGGGGAGAACATAAATTAAACATTCCACTGACTATGGCCATCTTTATGCTGCGGTGTAGGTTAAGTATTAATCTATCATTTTAATCTTACCAAAGTTATACCTTTGAACAAAATTGTTTTCTTAAGTGAAATTTTGTTTTAACAACTCTTTAAAAACGTGCAATTCCAAATATAAGAGATACTCCAATTTGCTAAGCCAAGACAAATCGTGCTAAAACAAAAAATATTTAGGCTTTCATCATTGAGTGCTCTATTATTAAACAATTCTCTTTCTCTTAATTTATGTACCAACAAAAAACAATTTCCAAAGACAATTTCTTTAATATTGTTGCCCAAATAGGCTTTTATTCTTTCAATGAAAGTTCAACAAAACCACCACCAACACAAGACAAGAAATAGCCTCCAAGAATCATGGTCTAAAAATGTCTCTTTGATGATTTAAGTGCAACAGAAAGGTGCTATTATATTCTGCTGTCCTTAATCAACAAAGCTGGATAAACAAATACTAAACTGGAAGGCAAAATAAAACAAAAAATGCTAATAAATAAAAGGCTCAGAAAGATAAACTGATAAATCAAATCAATCAATTGATTGATCAACTTTGTTCTAACCAATTGCTTTTCTTTTATTCTCAAAATGTCATAAAATAATGAGAAGGAAAATGGCTTTGAGTGATGTTAAAAGGTGCTAAAGGATACTGTTGTTTTTCTGACACACTGTTATGTTAATAATTATGAGCTGGTTACAATGTGAACATTATGATAAGTGATAGCTGGATTACTATTAACTGGTTAAAAGATTACTATCAACTGGTTGCAGGATGACACTTGTTATAGGATGACTGTTATTGGTTGAAGGATGAGCATGAACTGGTTACAGGATGACTGTTAACTGGTTACAGGATGACTGTTAACTGGTTACAGGATGACTGTTAACTGGTTACAGGATGACCGTTAACTGGTTACAGGATGACTGTTAACTGGTTACAGGATGACCGTTAACTGGTTACAGGATGACCGTTAACTGGTTACAGGATGACCGTTAACTGGTTACAGGATGACCGTTAACTGGTTACAGGATGACCGTTAACTGGTTACAGGATGACCGTTAACTGGTTACAGGATGACTATTAGCCGGTTATAGGATGACTATTCACTAGTGAAGTTTTGTAAGTAACTGACTGCCGTATGCCTGGTTACAGGGTGATCATTAACTGGTAATGGAGCTCTTAACTGGTTAAATGTTGACGGTTAATGAAGTCATGGGTTAGTCAGGCAGAAGAATCTGTTAATAAATAATACAGAACAAACACCGTTAATAAGTATATTCTGACAAGCCAGTTCCCCAGTTTATTGCTAAATCTAGCAAACCTAAATCTGAATAGATAGGGCTGAATATCAAAAAGCAATTCAAGCTCTCTGTTCAGTTTGTCACCAAAATCAACCAAAACTTTAACACAATATGTAACGAACAGTTAAATTCAATGACTGTATGATGCCATTTATATTACCCTGACCTCACATTAAATGTTTTCATTGATTCTAACATATCTGCAATGAATTTTGTGCATCATTTTGGGCAACAAAAGCGAGCAGAATTGAATATTTGTTATTCCAAAGAAAATCACTCGCAGAGATCAAACCGATGACTAAAGTCGGCCATAAAGGTTAAATTTGGTCAAATAGCTTGAAATTTGGCTCACACCAGTTTGTAAAATGGCAGAAAATGCATCATTTTTTTTTTTGAGCACTAAGAATCGTCATAGAGCTGATGAATGGATCTTACTTGCCTGAAGTAATAGAAAAATTCCCAATGGCGGCACCAAATAACCCAAGAAGTCTGACAAGCCAAGATTTTTTAAACCAGTAACTGGACCCATCTACGGATACCACGAAGAGAACTAGGTGGGTTTTTGCAGTTGTAACTAATAACTGTTTCGGTTGAATTGGCCTCTATTTAATCACTGGTCAATGACCGAAACAGTTATTGATTACAACCACGAAAACGCACTGCAATATACACCAAGGACTTACCAGACATTGCAGAACTTCCACAGTCCATAGTTGTGTAGTCCCCCGGTGCAGTAACCACAATAAGATACGGGTAGGGGTGTTGGATCATGCCAAGTCAACAGGATGTATTGAGAACTGCTGTAACTGGATAAGGCAAAACAGAGATGACTTGGATGATCTTTTAGCAACATAACACAATGCGTATAACTTGTGCAAACACTTTTCAAGCTCTCATCTTAAAGGCTAAAATATTAGGCACCTTGTATGAGAACGACACTGCAAGGGCCCAAACATTAATAAACGTAAATTGTGTACGTTACCTGATCGTTATGGTCCCATCTGCTGAGATACTAACGTAAAAGCTTGTGTAGGAATAGTAGTTTAAGACCCATGGATGCACAGCGTAAGCTACAGGATCGCACCCCTGGCAGCGAGCTATGGTAACTTGCATGCCATAAGATGCACCAATGATGATCTCATACATGTCTGGTAGGTTTTGGTTCTCGGCTGAGAAGGCTAGGTAGACGGTGCTGGAGGCATAGACCTAATCACCAAATCAAGTTATACATGTAAGTCAGTGTTTTACAGATTCATTCAATGAATCACATGATATTCACTCAAAATCCTTAAATATCTTTCTCTCAGTTTTTCTCAAAAGTTCATCGAATCCAGTTCTTTTTATCTAAATCAACTATTTGCTACACCAATAAAAATACCATTTTACAAATTTGAGTTACCACACTGAAGGATCCAGAGCAAAATTTTACAGAACTACCTGGCAGCAAATATTGCTAAAGCAAATATATGTTCAGAAACAAATTAATGGGGTACCAGTCACACAGTTTATATACTGTGATAATTCGGCTGGTAACCTATTTCTGCTGAGCAATTTTGTCTGTACTGAGCAAATTTGGGTGCTTAAATAATTTGTGAAATTTGTTTTCCGTTCGAGAAAGATTCTGTACTTGACTACAAGCATTTACAGACAATAAGTAGGAGTACAAGGGATGACCTACATGGTAAAGGTTTTAAACATATTTTCAGGCTTATATAACAGTTTTGCTGATTCATTTACAGATAAAAGGAAAAACCTTTAAAAATCACATGCCAGAACATTATCATGGTGCAGTAATTTATAAAGTGTTGATCGAAATTGTTTTCTAGTCTCTTTATTTGAAATGGGAACCAGGACTACCCTAGAAGTTTCAAATTCTCTGTCGTTAAAATGGATTCCGCTGGATTACCTGGAAATGGACAGTGTGGCTCTGCAGGAGTCCAAGGTTCCAGATATACTTGTAAGGATCGGCACCGACTGAGTAGCCAGGAGTGTACACATCACAATCTGTTGAAATCCATCAAATGAAGACATGAAGGGGAGAAAATAACCACACGCTAGTCACTTTATTCTATTTCATTTTTATGATACGCAGGTTTTGTCCTAAACAAGGCTACTAGCCACTCTTTGTAAGGGGCTACAAAGAAGAAAATATAAGATGCAAAGCCTCAGGCAAGCATACCACTCCTCATTCATGCTTAAAAATAGAAGCTAAATACCCAGATCTCAAACAAACGTGTCCAACTTCACTTTTATAAGCACCCCCCTACATGTCCAAGTTTTATGTTTACTCTAGTGTTCTGACTTCACTTTTAGTGCAGTTTGTTGCGTCGATGATGCGATGATCGCAGAAGTGGTGGAATGTTTGTCTGACTGCAGGGGTATTTTGAGCAAAACTGTCCTCATTAAAAGTGTGGAGTGCTTTTGATATGCCTCTTAAAACAGGCTAGCTCATTCTAATGGGTGTTCCAAAGAGGTGCAGTACTGTATGTGGGAAAACGATATTGGATTGTCTCTTTGTTCAACATCTCTGCCAAGCTAGAAGGTACAGTGTATGTGTGAGAACAACCAGAAAGTCCTTTTTAGGCTGGAACACCCAAGTATTAGTACAGAGTAAATATTGACTTACCAGACAGCTGTGGGTAGGAAATATGAGGTGGAAGTCCTCCATACTCTGCAAATAAGATCAGGAGTAAATTATGACAACTGTGAAAAAATTTAAAAGTTTCACAATTACTCAAATTAATTCTCTCTGAACTTCTAAGATGATTTTCGTGTTCCCCCAAACCAGCTGCCCCAAACTGATTGAAAAGATTTTTAGTAAAAGTGGTATGAGGAAAATTCCACTTGACAAAAATAAACTTGGCTGGGAACCGCTTCAGCAACAAGTATTAAGGGAATCCATGTTGATAACCTATTACAGAACATTTTTTGCAGAGTCAAGCGATTAAAGAAAAAAACAATCTCTTACCAACATTGCAGAACCGCCAGTATCCAACGATATCATAGGATGTTGTGAAGCCGATATACTTAATCCATAGCGGGTCAGGGTCATGGTAGGTCAGGATGGCTTCATAGCTACCGCCTAAACCAATCATGAGTGTCCCATCCAGCCATACCATCCAGAATGTGCGGTAGTCTCCTGCTGTTAAAAGACCTGAAATTCCCGCCTGATCAGAAGAAAAGAAAAAATAGAGGATGAGTTCATGAAATCTGTAGGAAAGAGTCATGCTAAACCTTCGTTGTAGAATTCAAATTTAAATTAATAAATTAATCAGATTCACAACACCCTGCTCATCCCTTATAAAAATAAACAAATCGATCAAACAAATAATGAATAATGGGTCTGAAAAAAACAGAAAACAGAAGACAGAAAACATGAACTTCTAACACGACCGTTGAATGGTGTGTTTACTGAAAACTGGAGGATGGGAATTAGTTAAATAATTCATAAAAGCTTCTTTTTTACGACAATTTGATCTTCTCTAAGATCAAACGATGCTACTACTCTACAACGGAGAAACAGGAACACACCAACATGCAGCCAGAGATCATTTGCATACACAGCTCCAGAGCTTCAGAATCAGCTTCCAACACATGTTGGGAATGCAAACTCATTAAATCTATTCAAGAGTTCACTTCAAACCCATCTGCTTAGCATGTGACTTTTCTCCTACAATTTTTTTTTCACTTCATCTGGTGAAATGCTGTAATTTTTCTGAATTTGTTTATCTTTTTTTTATGAGAGATCACCTAACATCACAAGGCCACTGACAGTGACTTCAAGGATGTAGGCATGGGTAATATCATCCACTAGGAGCCTGGCTGGTAGAGCAGAATGAACTACGTTTCCAACTTTTTACTCAAGTACCGGGTATCGAACCCACACTCTGCTGCTGACAACACCAAGGCTTGGGGTTTGGTGAACTTAGACTGCTCGGCAACAACACGCCACAACATGTGTTGTTTTGTATATAGTTTAAAATTGTTTATGTTCATTAAGTAAGTTGCCTGCCAGTACAGCGCATTGGGGTTTGGCCATAGTTGGAATGCGCTTTACAAGAATGACCTACTATTATTATTTTTTATTATCTTACCGTGGCGACAAATTCTCCGCCCTTCTCCCTCCTGAGGAGTATCATACTGTTGTCATACCCTCCTATGATGATCTCGTACATGACAGGGAGGTAGTTATTCTCAGCAGATAGAGCAACATGGGCATAGCTGCCTGCTTTGACTGAAAACGTGATGTAGTTGACTTTGAGATGTCCAAAGACAAACTTCCAAATGCCGTCTCCTATGCTCTTATATTTATTACACGCTGCACAAAACATTCAAACAAATGAAACCTTTCAAAACAAATTCAAATAATATATTGTTTGATTAACCCTTTCCTTACCGAATTGTTTGGACATAAACAACTGCTGATAACCACATTGTTTGACCACTCAAGCGTGAAGCACACATTCTTACACAACATAAAGCTTTCGTTCAAAGGTCATTTTTACAAACCCCATTATCTCCTTGAAGACATTGTTTTACAGCAAAATAAGTAATGAAAAAGTTCTCACTTATTGAATTTCCTTTCTTATAATTCAAAAATCATTGAGATCGGTCAATAAATGTCAAAGTTCTTTGTCTTTCTTTCCTTGGTGTGATCTGTAATCTCAAACACTTTTTTGTACACAAGTATATGGCGCTCCGTAGGTGTTTGGCATTTCGGATCTTTCAACTCCAGTTTGAAGAGATTGCAAAATAGCAACCTTATTTTATTTGACCATCATTGGAAAGATCCGATCTTCCCCTTTCCAATGATGGTAAGCTTGGGTATGGAGGGCAAACATGGACAAAACTATAGCTTTATTACAAATGGCCTTTGTGCTCAGGCTTGAGTGCTTTTTTGTGTGTAAGCTTGGTCGACTAAAGTCGCCAATGGTAAGGAAGAGGGGGTATTAGTGCAGTCGACTAAAGTTGCCTATGGTAAGGAAAGGGTTAAATAACAGTAATATGCAATTCTTATGTAGCACTTTATCAAACCCGAGGGCCTCTAATAGCGGTCCTTATTCTTTCTGTAAGGTATGGGGAGCTTTGTTCCAAATATGAGACCCGTTTATATAGCACCATGTAACCGTTTATAAAAGGTGTCGTTGCACAATCTGCAGCCAACCATATCACAAAACACTAGGACGAGCCCCTTATCTTTGCAATAAGTGTACTGGGTTCTTTTAAATGCATTACAAAACACACAGGAGCTATGGCTTTATTTCCCATCCGAAGGATGAAGCAACAATGGCAAGTGTCTCGCTTTGGGACAAAATTAAGTGTCAAAATCAGGTGTCGAAACCACACTCTGCTGGTCAGAAACAAGAGAGCTTGCGGCCACCCTCAAACGAGCTCAAATATTGTTAGTCTCTCAGATATCTGTACTGCAACAGCGTTGCAAACAGACATTTTGAAGAAAATCATAACTGATTTGTGTCATTGTAAACACACAAGATATACTTACAAACACAAGGCACACTGGCACATGCTGTAATGATGGCATCAGATGACTGAGCCCACTTATTCTTGGCAGCCGTTGAGGGCAGCAGATTTGCGCATACGTATTTGTACTTGGCTGTGGAGCAATCAACTGAGGTCAAGTCCAGGTTGACTGTCAACTTGGCGAAAATGGACTGGATGTTGTCTGTGATGTCCAGTTGCTTCTGAGCTGTGGAGAGCACAGCTTCACCAAAGGCTGCAGGGATCAGACGGAGAGTTATTTTTTAAAAAGGACCACCAATAATCAAAAAGTTAGTTTTACGACATACTTTGGAACTTAACTCTAGAAAGGCCATGTATGAAATACGTGTAATGCCATGTAAATTGCTACTTTGTCATAGAAATTGCTAGTTAAAATTATACAAACAATGACTGCATAGACAAGTTCAAAGCGGACTTCCCCAATTTTATGTTTGTCGTATTGACCTTGAAATTTCACAAAGATTATTTTAAGGGTCACATGGTGTGTTGTAACAAATACATTTTATCTTCAAGCAAATTTGAATTCTCGATTCTGATTGGTCAATCCATAGCATATCAAACCCTTTTGTATAACATGCTATTTAAAGCTATGCATCAAGTTTGCTTAAAATTAAATTTGTTATCACACATGTGCTTGTGGAATACGTAAAAAATACAGCGCATTCTGCGCAGCAGCGCTGTATTTCCCCATATTCCTCTCGCGCCTGTGTGATAACTGTAATTAATGTTTGTATTTGTTTATTTCATCTTGTTTAACCAGGGTAGCCCCATCAGTTTTAATGAACTGTTCTCCCTGGGTGCCCTGGATTCATACACAATAATAAATTTTAAAAAACAAAACTCAGAATTACCTAAAAGAACACAGAGTCCTAAGAAGTACGTCATGAGGCTTAGGAGTAAAGGAGACAACAAAATCTCTGCCCCACTGTGCTTAATTTAATTTTTTTAATTAGACTTTAAACTTTGACATTTCCACAGAGGGCAATATCTTAAAGACAGTTTTTACAACAGCAGCAAAAAGGGACCCTTCCAGCAGTGGCTTGGCTACATTGAATGAGTGGGTAAATTAGAAAGTCTGACCCATGGTGATGGTTCATACCATCAATCTTGTTGGTTCTAATATTTCTTTACCTGTTGGGTAATCTCCATGCAGATTCTGTGCCAAGTATACCAGCACCAGATAGCGATCAATGCCAGCGCTGTTCACTGCGGGTGATGACCCGGGGGCGGGGGTGAACTTGAGGTCAAAGGTCACAGAGGTGACCCCTCCGCCAACAAGGTGGTCCGGTACGCCAATATCCAACAGATTAACGTTAAGCTCCACATTGGCTGAAGCAAAGACAGAAAAAGAAATCAGATTATTTTATTTAATTTATTTACTTATTTTGTGTGTGTATTTGAAAGAGACAATCAAACTGAGAGACTTATAAAAAACAGGGACAATAGGTCCATGATTGATATAAAAACGGGAAAACAATGGGGTCCACATTTGTCAAGACAAAGAGTTGAACAAAGGTGGGTCCATGACTGGAGGCCATTATGCACTTATTTGGGTGTGAGTTTAGGTATACACATTCAAACCGGTGACCTAGATAACAAACGAGGACAATAGGGTCTCCGGTTGGGTCCCCAGTTGGAATGGACAATAGGGTCTCCGGTTGGGTAAAGGTCTCCAGTTGGGTAAAGGTCCCCACTTGGAATGGACAATAGGGTCTCCGGTTGTGTAAAGGTCCCCAGTTGGAATGGACAATAGGGTCTCCGGTTGGGTAAAGGTCCCCAGTTGGAATGGACAATAGGGTCTCCGGTTGTGTAAAGGTCCCCAGTTGGAATGGACAATAGGGTCTCCGGTTGGGTAAAGGTCCCCAGTTGGAATGGACAATAGGATCTCCGGTTGGGTAAAGGTCCCCAGTTGGAATGTACAATAGGGTCTCCGGTTGGGTAAAGGTCCCCAGTTGGAATGGAAAGTGTCTACAAAAGCAATGGGAGCTGTTGCCAAAAGGTTAGTTGTGATTGCAGGTGTTTGCTCTCACTTTCGGTACCTTCTGGAGACCAAGGACAAAACAAAAAAGGGAAAACAAAAGGACTCCACATGGAATTTCTAAAGACCGGGGTGCTCCACAAGGAAATTTGTGTACAAAGTCTATGGGAAACTGTTAAGTGCAGGGACAAAGGAAAGAACAAAAGAGTGCTCCACAAGGATGCATTTTTCCGTCTGTGTGCACACTTGTGTGTGTGTGTGGGTATGTCTACACATTCAAACCGAGGATCCAGAAAAATTAACATACTGGGGACAGTCCTCGCTTGACTTTCCTGTACAAAACTAATGAGGATGTCACTAAAAAGAACTACATCCAAATAATGAGAGAACAAAAGGTTTGATTTATACCATTTACCAACAAGTAAAGTGAGTGTGTGTGGGCAGGCAGGGGGGGGGGGGCGGGGGATCCAAATATCCGTTAAGAAAATTAGAGCAAGCCGGTTCTAACTTTAACATGGATATGGAAGGTCAAATAGGCTTATTCACAGCAGTGTATCCATGGCAACACGCATATGATCTCCTGGATATTGTGAGTGATATTCTAAATGAATGAGCCATTGAAATATTCAAAGAGAAAAAAAATCATAACAATTTCAGTAACATTAAAGCAGAATAAAGAAACAACTTACGGACACAATAGATGGGAGTACAGATAGTGTTGATAGCCGTGGGTAGTTGGGCCCAGTGACAGCGTGCTGGATAGGCAGCTTGGATATCGATACAAACATCCCAGACATTGATCTCATGACAATCGATCTCTTTCAAATCATACTCCACATCAACCTGAGGAGGTTCAAAATAATGACAGCAAGGGTCATGTCCAAGTCTGTGTTTGTGGTTTTCTTTCTACCCGATATAGCCAATATTGCGTGTGAATTGTTCCCCTCTTAGAGTGTGTTTTAAAGCTACATACGGAGAGGTTCACATAATGTAGGGACTTGAAACACTATGTGGACTTACACACGTCCACACAGTGTTTTACAGTGGTGAAGAATATGATTTTTCCTCTAAAAGTATTGTCCACAGAGTGCCTGCAACACAGAGCTGATGCAGATTATAACCGCGATCTCATACTTAAAATCAAGTCTACGTCACATAAGGGAATTTACGGCAAATAGTTCCAATTTTTCAAGAAGAAGACATTCACAATTCAATCTGAACATAATTTTTTTTGTGGATGGCAAAACACTTAGCTGTGCAACAAAAGGTGTCCTTTTCCATGCAGTGCAGTTACGCCACAATATAAAATGCCTAGACATACTACATACCTCAGCCATCATGAACTGCTCTCCGTTTATTAATGGCTGCACTTGGAACTTTTTCAAGATGTTGCCCTTTGTCGTTGCCACAGGGCCGTTGCCCTGCGCATCGATTGAAAGCCATGTCGTGATCTCATATCGATCGATGTCTGTGGGTATCGCGTTGACGACGTCGGCTCCTTGGGTGGTGCTCAGGAAGATGCAGAGGAAGACGTTGGCGATTCCTCCATCATGGATGATGAGACTGGTTGGCCAGTCTATGGTCAGTGTGTCAATGTTGATGTCAACCGATTCTGTGGAGGTGGGAGGGTGTAAACATCATGGGTAAACCTTGAATTTTCATTTTAAAATTCTTTATTATTCTATCTTAGATATATCAAAGTAAAAACAAAGAGACATCCAGTGTAATTTACAAAAAATTTACAGAGTTTTTGGAGCATTCTATGGGCCTTTTTGAAACCACGGCTTGGGCTTGTGGGCTGCGACTAAGGCTCTGTCCACCTGTTTGAAGCCCCACAAGGAAAGTACAGGCTTTCAAGATAAGTGACAGAGCCGAAGCCAGAGCCCAAGACCAAGCCATGGTTTCAAAAAGACACTTAAAAATAAAAGAGAAAACAAATCAGAAAAGTGCATTCCTGTTAACAGCTGGATTTTTTAAATATATGTGATTGACATTTCTGTAATATTGCAAATATTTTAGATGATTGACTGTCCCTTTAATTGGTTTAAAGTAGCACTCACCAGCACAACAAATAGGAAAGCAGCCAATCTTGATTGCATCATCTGATTGCTTCCACACTTTGCTTGCTTCAAGCGATGGTTCCAACTCAGCACAAAAATGAGTGTAGATCCCTCCTGCACAACTGACCCCTGTGAGGTCAAGGGTCACCTTCAACCCGGAGAAGGTCGATGTCACGCTGTCAGTGATATCCATGGAGTCCTGAGCTGGAGTAAGGGTGACGATCGCCGCTGCGACCTTGACTGACCCCAGCTGATTTTCAGACAGGAAACCTTTGACCTCATAACGATCTAATCCTGCACTGTTGACTGGTGCCGCGGAGCCAGGCGAGGGTGTAAAGTCCAGGTTGAAGGTCAGCTCTTGGAGAATACCATCCGCAATGACTGCATTCTGAGGTAGAGTCACAACCACTGAGTCCACATTGAGTTCAACATTAGCTGAAATATAAAAGAAAACGACACCATCATGTCACTGGTACCCCTTTAAGAGAGGAAAGGTACAACAGACTCTGAAGCCTGGTACTTCTCAAAGGCAACTGCCTTCGTTGCCCTGGTCATGGCCTTGGTGCCCCTTGAACTGTTCCAATATAAATTTACAAATTCCCCATATAGAGGTACACTTTACAAAGGAGAAAATGCCTTGCTGCCCTTGCCTTTTCAAAAAACAAGGCATCATGGCCTTAACTCTGATTATTTTACTAGACAAACAAAGTTTCTTTAAAATATATTCCAGTCATCATTAGATCTTCATGATCCCTGATGTCTAAAGGTAACCTGCATTTCAACCAGACATCATGGCAACTCACACATCATGGCAACTCACACATCATGGCAACTCACACATCATGGCAACTCACACATCATGGCAACTCACACATCATGGCAACTCACACATCATGGCAACTCACACATCATGGCAACTCACACATCATGGCAACTCACACATCATGGCAACTCACACATCATGGCAACTCACACATCATGGCAACTCACACATCATGGCAACTCACACATCATGGCAACTCACACATCATGGCAACTCACACATCATGGCAACTCACACATCATGGCAACTCACACATCATGGCAACTCACACATCATGGCAACTCACACATCATGGCAACTCACACATCATGGCAACTCACACATCATGGCAACTCACACAATATCAATTTCAGGAACATCTATTTTGGAAATAAAGCTGTTTATGTTTGTGGCTTTTATGAAGGGAGCAACTTCAATGGATTAGGTTTTATGTTTTTATAATCTGATTTCAATAAGTAACCACTTTATCAATGAATTGAGGACACAAATCAGTGTTCCTGGTCTTCAACTTTGACCTCACATGAACAGAAGACCGGCGTGCACATTGTGTCTACAGCTTGAGGGGACTGGCACCAAGAGTTAGCGCATGCCAATGATGAGGTTAAGGTGACACACAGATGAGAGTAACCAGCCTGGTGACAGTCTACCCCAGTCAGATCAATAGTAAACACAATGTCATTGAAGAGAGCTTGCATGTTGTCTTCTAAATCCAGAGCTTTGATCTATGGTGAGTATAACAAAGATATTTTTAGTTGACCTCAACAAATTCAATGCGAAATTCTAAAGTCAAAATAGTCAGGCATCTTTTTGAAGTAAAGAAAGTCACTACTTGTTACTATTATTTCAGTCGGGGAACAAGACTAAGATAGTGCACACATGATAAAGTTCCTTGCTCTCTCTCTGCTAAAACAAATTGGAGAGCAGATCCTCAAACGAAAAAGATTGAAAACTTCATGTAATGTTTGGCAAGTTAAATGTGAGTTTGAATTGAAGTTGGAAATATTGAACATTCAGCTTAATTTTAAAGTTCTTTTAATTCAATTCAAAATTTAAAAAGTAATAAACATCCAAGGGAAACTGACTGGTTCAATTATAAAGTGATCCCTCTGCTGCTGCTTCCCAGGTTGTTTTGTAAACTTTAGTGTGGCCCACAGCCGTAAGGCACTTTCAGGTTCAAGCCCTGCTCTAGTCAACTTTTCTTTGTTCAACCCCAAATTACCAATTTAAACAGGTGAATGGTCTAGTGGTAAGACATCTGCTCTAGCAATGCAAAGGTCGTGGGTTCGAATCCCACCCGAGTGATTTGCCTGTGGATTTTTTTACACAGAACTCGGGGAAAGTACCGAGTATACAGTGCTTAAAACACATCGTGTAGGGTAAAAAAAAAAATATATAAAAAAATTAAAGTGAATATAATTAGGAGCTTTGCAGTGAGAGACTTTACCATTATTTAATGAGGGTGGGGTCAGGATTGTGATAAAATTAAATAATGAAAGAAATGTTTCGTTTGTCAGCAATGAGTACTGATATTTTCTTAGCTGAGACAAAAGCAGACCAGGGTTGATTTACCTCTTGGGTAATGACGCCGTCAGGAACTGGGACTGCTTGGTTCCCCTGGTCATCAGTAGCCAGGACGGCAGTGAATGAGTACCGGTCAACTCCGCATGCATTGACTGGTGCTGATGAATCCACAGTGGGTGTGGCCATGACGGTCACAGTGACTTCATTCACTTCTTCATCACAAAGAATCAGAGTGTTCGGAGAGTCGATTCGCACAATGTCAATGTTGACCTCCACAGTGGCTGTTTGATAAGTAAACAAAGAATTAATAAAAAAAAAAAACATCAATGAAGTAAATTCTTTCGTTTGTGTTTATTATATGAAGAACTCTGAAACTATCTAAGATGTGAAAGCAATTTGTATCTTTATAAAAAGTAGTTTTTGCTATTTATAATAGTTCTTTATTTATGAATTCTTTCAAGAGCACCATGGTTCTTCACCCTTAAATTTAATTTTTTTAAGATTAGTGTTGTTGAAATCATGGGTATCTTAATAGCGGTTTAACATCATTTAATTAAGTGGTGAAGTATGAAAGGAACACATAATAAAAAAATGTTTTAAGATATGACAGTTGGGGAGACAAGATTCAGACCAACAACAAATGATCAAACACAGTACTGTAGAGCCAATTGATTCTCAAATATCAATGCATCCGACAAAGTGGAGCTTTGGAGAAAGTATTCTCTGCTTCTTTCTGCCTATAACATTAAATAGTTTTTATATCGTGTTTTATCTCCGGGCGTCTCAAAGCGCTAATCATTATATATCTCTAGACAGGTTTTTGAAGTTTATGAATGATGAGACCCATGTGATACCCTGTAAGGGTTAACAAGGTGCCTTCAGCAGCCACTGCCAGAAATACCGGAGCAAACCCCCTTCTCTTAGCGAAAAGGGTAACTGGGTTCTTTTACGTTCGTTAAACAACACACAAGACCAGCGGCTTTACATCCCAATAGTAGGACGAAGCAATAATGGTTAAGTGTCTTGCTCAAACCCAAACTCTGCTGATCAGAAACACTAGAGCTTGAGTTTTCATGACCCCTCAGCAATGACACGCCACTTTAATTGTTAGTATCCACAGCTAACCAGACCAAGACAATCGCAGCAAGATCAAAGACTGTTTACTCACATTTACAGATTATAGGAGCACATCCAACTCTTATGGCTGGTGGCGCTTGGTCCCATTTCTCTTCATCCAAGGCGACTTGCGACGGTCCAAGATCAATGCAGATATACTTGAATTGACCTTCAAAGCAACTGACCTCTGACAGGTCAAGAGTCACATCGACATCATCAAAGAGGTTAGAGACAAGGTCGGTGATGTCTTGTGACTGTTGACTGGGTGTGAGGTTAGCATCTGTTGAAGGTGAAGGGCTGCTTCCGTCAGAATCAGTCGCGAGAAAGACTTGAATCCTGAAAAGAGTTTTGGGAAAGGATTCTGTTTTGTTTCTTTCTTTCTTGAATTTATACATTTAATAATAAGAATTAGAGAGAATTTAGGAAGGCAAACAGGAATCAGATCTTTGTGTTTGTCTGATGAGTGACTGTAAGTTTAGGTTTCTGACCTGTAGCGGTCATCTCCAGCGGCATTCACCACATCAGCCGAGTTCTCCGTGGGAATAAAAGCGATGTCTAGCGTGACTTGTTGGACTCCACCATCTTGTATCAGTGCATTCGGTGGTATGTCCACCAGTACCTCTTGCACATCCAGCTGAACATGGAACACTGGCAAAACCAAAAGATCAAGAAAAACAATTTGATTTTTGGTTGAACAAAGACAAATTTACTAGAGCGGGATTTGAACCATCGATCTCAAGATTAATGTGCCGGCGCTCTACCAACTGAGCTATCTAGCCCCATGTTGGCGGTCTCCCTTTTGTCAATATCTTTGTTCGAGGGTGCCAGTCAAGTTTTGTTTAAAAATGTGCCATTTGTCCAAGAGCTGAAAAAATTTGAAAAGGTTTAAGAAATTTCCCCAAATTTTTTTGCAGGTTTGACTTTTGATGTTGATCTTGAAATTGAGAGATATTAAGATATGTAATTCTCTTTGAAAATATTACTGACCTTATGCCAAACTAGTAAAACATTTATTTACAATTATTCAACAACTGGAAAAGAAACTGAAAATGCCAAAACATGCACATTAATTACTAGCTTATCAGCAGAACTGACGAACAAATACCACAGCTGCAGTCAGTTTGATCAGAGAGTAAGAAACTAGGCAAATAAAAAGATTTACAACTTACATCTCTCACAGAAGACTCCTCTGTAATATGGGTCACAGAGACAGGTGTATTTGTAACAATCTACAAGATCTGAGACACAAGTACCCCCGTTGACACACTGATTGTCGGCACAGGGATCCTTATCTGATTATACAAACGAATTGGGAAGAAGAAGATGAATAAGAAGAAAAATCATAAACTAGAAATGCAAGTATTCAATGAGATTGAAAATAAAACTTTGAAACTGCTCATTAATACTTTAACTGACTATTAAAAACATCATTTCAAACTAGAACTTTGATGCTGCTCACTTCTTTAACTCATTAAGGTTCAAAGTGTAAAGGAATACTTTTCCCATATTTATTTCTAAAAGACCTTTTCAAAGTCATTACCTTCCACAGTGACAGTGAATTTACACGTGTTTTGATTGTCGCTTCCATCAGTTGCAGTGCATGTCACTGTGGTGGTTCCTAATGGGAATGCATAGCCAGATGCCGGGTAGCAAACAATGGTTGGTTCCTTGCCAGAGTTATCTGAACCAGTGACAGTAAAGGTCACAACTGCTTCATTCAGACACTCGTCCTCTTTCACAACAATGTCTTCGCTGCAATAGATGCTTGGTATCTCCTTGTCTGTAAACATAAAGGGTGTCAAAGATGTCTTAATAGAGTCATTAAAAGCACTCCAATAAAAGATTGCCCACAAACTAGAGCGCTCCTCACACCAACAACTTTCATTCCTGGAGATGCAATCATTGAGTTGAAAAATGAAATAAAAGTTATATACTTACCCTTGACAGTGATTGTAAATGTACAGCTTGCTTCATTTAAGGCAGCATCTGTTGCCGTGCATGTTACCGTGGTAACACCAATTGGAAACTCATCTCCAGATACAAGTCCTCCATCTGCAACACACACAATAGTTGGCTCAGCCCCGGAGTTATCTTGAGCTGTGACTTCCCAAGTAACGACAGCTCCAGGCTGGCCTACATCGGTCAGCTTGAAGATGGGAGCTGGACAATAAATAACTGGTTCTTCTTCATCTGTAGATTTAAGACAGTAAATAAAACATTCGTTAAACAGCTGATTATTCAAAATCAATTCAATTACAGCAGATTGTCTGAATCAAACACTCCGAAAAGATGTGAACGTACCAACGACAGTCACGGTGAAGTCACAAGCAGCTGAATTTCCAGCTTCATCAGTTACTGTACAAGTCACTGTGGTCACTACATCCAGTGGAAATGTAGAGCCTGATGCAGGATCACACACAATGGTCAGTGGATTTCCGGAATTATCGGTCACTACTGGATCTAACCAAGTGACCACAGCATCATTTACTCCTATATCAGTTGGTGCAGTCATGTCAAGTGGACATGTGATCTTCGGATCTTGCTTATCTGGAAAAAAACAAAGCAAAACAAATTTCAAACCAAAAAAAAAAAAATCTCATAGATTTGAAACTGAAAACCTTATTCATAGAAACCTTAAAATTTATAATAGTTGAAAAAGTGGGAACTTACCAACAACAGTCACAGTGAAGTCACAAGCAGCTGAATTTCCAGCTTCATCAGTTACTGTACAAGTCACTGTGGTCACTACATCCAGTGGAAATGTAGAGCCTGATGCAGGATCACACACAACGGTCAGTGGATTTCCAGAATTATCAGTCACTACTGGATCTAACCAAGTGACCACAGCATCGTTTACCCCTACGTCAGTTGGTGCAGTCATGTCAAGTGGACATGTGATCTTGGGATCTTCCTCGTCTTGAAAAACAAAGCAAAACAAAGTTTGAACCAAAATATAGAACTCTTAACACATGTAACAATATGAAACAAAATTTTATGTATACGTTTGTTAAATGAAAAACTTACCAACAACAGTCACAGTGAAGTCACAAGCAGCTGAATTTCCAGCTTCATCAGTTACTGTACAAGTCACTGTGGTCACTATGTCCAGCGGGAATGTAGAGCCTGATGCAGGATCACACACAACGGTCAGTGGTTTTCCAGAATTATCGGTCACTACTGGATCTAACCAAGTGACCACAGCATTGTTTACCCCTACGTCAGTTGGTGCAGTCATGTCAAGTGGACATGTGATCTTGGGATCTTCCTCGTCTGAGAAAATGCAATCAAATGTTCAGTTGATAAAATACCAGATATTTCTGAGATGTGATTTAAGATTAAACTTTAACAACTTCATGTCAAGTGACATGTTTCTCAATAGTTTTTGTTGTTGACAGTTTTACATCGGTATTTTTTAAGGCCGGGAACAACTTCAGGTTTTCCTTAGTTTTTTTGCCGACAGCCGCCTGGATGATGTTCTTGTCCAAAATAACTTTCCAGCATCTAGAGGCACAGGCAGGCACCAACCGTGATACGCTTCCTTTTACCCATACAAAGAGTAACAACAGGTTCTGGAAAACATGCCTTGTAACATCCCTTTCCAGGGGAAAGTGTGTAACCCCTGATTCCAGTCCTTTGTCCTGTTGTTGTATAAATGTGGCATACAAGAATGGACAGGCTGGCAACATTGTTTTGTCATTACATTCGGCTTAATGGTAGGTAAGTCTGAGCGTTCCGAGATTCCTGCATACCATGACGGATTTTCAGCAGTGTCTCAAGGCCTAGAAGTTTCAAATCACGGTGAGTGCCTACTCAATTTTCTCACACAACATCAAATCCAAGAACTAAATACGAGTACCTTTGTTTTCGTATCTTTTTCAAGTGAGAGCTTCATTGTGGCAACAATATTTTCAAAGGAAAACGATAACTAAAGAAGCTCAAAAAAGTAAGCCACCAAAATACTACCGAAGTGAGGTGTTTAAGTAAACACCAACAGAAAGACACACAAACAGACAAAAATTACTAAAAGCTGGACATAAAATGTAAGAGTTTAGGTGGGAAAAAACAATTCAACTAAAGAATACTGTTTGAATTGACCACTCTGTAAAGATGTAAACATACCAACAACAGTCACTGTGAAGTCACAAGCAGCTGAATTTCCAGCTTCATCAGTAACTGTACAAGTCACTGTGGTCACTATGTCCAGTGGAAATGTAGAGCCTGATGCAGGATCACACACAACGGTCAGTGGATTTCCAGAATTATCGGTCACTACTGGATCTAACCAAGTGACCACAGCATCGTTTACCCCTACGTCAGTTGGTGCAGTCATGTCATATGGACATGTGATCTTCGGATCTTCCTCGTCTTGAAAAACAAAGCAAAACAAAGTTTGAACCAAAATATAGAACTCTTAACACATGTAACAATATGAAACAAAATTTTATGTATACGTTTGTTAAATGTAAACTTACCAACAACAGTCACTGTAAAGTCACAAGCAGCAGAATTTCCAGCTTCATCAGTTACTGTACAAGTCACTGTGGTCACTACATCCAGTGGAAATGTAGAGCCTGATGCAGGATCACACACAACGGTCAGTGGATTTCCAGAATTATCGGTCACTACAGGATCTAACCAAGTGACCACAGCATCGTTTACCCCTACATCAGTTGGTGCAGTCATGTCAAGTGGACATGTGATCTTCGGATCTTCCTCGTCTTGAAAAACAAAGCAAAACAAAGTTTGAACCAAAATAAAGAACTCTAAAACATATGAAACAACAACTAATGTATACATTTTTTAAATGAACTTACCAACAACAGTCACAGTGAAGTCACAAGCAGCAGAATTTCCAGCTTCATCAGTTACTGTACAAGTCACTGTGGTCACTATGTCCAGTGGAAATGTAGAGCCTGATGCAGGATCACACACAACGGTCAGTGGTTTTCCAGAATTATCGGTCACTACAGGATCTAACCAAGTGACCACAGCATTGTTTACCCCTACGTCAGTTGGTGCAGTCATGTCAAGTGGACATGTGATCTTGGGATCTTCCTCATCTGAGAAGAGACAGTAAATGTGAACTTGGTAAATATTCCTGAGATTTGGAACAAGATTGAGTCTTCATGAAATAAAAACCAACAAAAAACAGACAAACAGACTACAAACAGGAAGTTTGAGAAAGGTGAGAATGGAAAAATCATTGCACATTTAAAAAAAGACTGTCTGAATCAAACACTCTGAAAGACGTGAACGTACCAACAACAGTCACAGTGAAGTCACAAGCAGCTGAATTCCCAGCTTCATCAGTTACTGTACAAGTCACTGTGGTCACTACGTCCAGCGGGAATGTTGAGCCTGAAGCAGGATCACACACAACGGTCAGTGGTTTTCCAGAATTATCGGTCACTACTGGATCTAACCAAGTGACCACAGCATCATTTACCCCTACGTCAGTTGGTGCAGTCATGTCAAGTGGACATGTGATCTTGGGATCTTCCTCATCTGGAAAAAAATAAATTGACAAGCATGAATTTTAAAAAAACATCTGTGAGATGAGAAATTACACACAAATAGGCCTATTATTGAAAATATCACATATTTATTAAGCAATTTATAATATTTGATTAAAGGTAAACAAAAAACCAGGCCTTAGACCTCCACATTGTCTTAAGGGTTTCTTGCATTAATTAGAGTGGGTTTAGTGTCCAAATTGCATTGGCAAACATAAGATAACAATACATCCATGGATTCTTTGCCGTCAAACAAAAGCATACGAAGTCCTCAATTGCGATAATATTGCTTAGATTCTCCCCCGACAGTTGTAAACTGGAAGGTTATGACGAACTTTAAGGTAAACTTTGGCAGTGTATGTTTTGCATTATTTTTTTATTAAAAAATATTAGTGATCATTTTATTTTTTTAAAGGGGGGGGGGGGGGGGAGTCCGAAACTAGGACACAAAATTTCGGACTTGTATTTCGGTTAAGAAAAAATCCTCGGGAGCCACAAGTCCATTGAAGAATCTGATAATCAGATAATAGGCCAGTACATTTTCTATTTAAAATAATTTTCTTATAAATAAATACTTTTTTACATTTTGGGTTGAAAACAAATAGTAGTAGGAATTCAAAATCAAATGTAGAGTTAAGAATAAGAACAGAAGAGTATACTGTTGAGTTGATGATACTGATGATATTGATACTGAGGCAGGAAGCCGTTCACTGACCTACACAACAGTGGTAGAAAATTCCTCAAATTTAATAAATAATAATAATGTCAGCTTCTTGTGTTTGCCTCAAAACATGGGCGCTGTGACTCAGATTTTCAGGCTTAATAAAATAGTACGTAGCGTTTTAGTATAGTAAAACTTAGCCTGTGTGTGTGTACCACTCCTATACCATCTTAAAATGTTGCATCTGAAAATACTTAGGTCCGGGCTAGCCCACCTTGTTGGGCTGTTATGGCTCTCTTTTAATATCGGTCTTATCATGGTTCTTAATATATAACTCTATACTATGGAAGAAACAAAGTTTGCGCCGTCACATACAGGCATATACGTCGTACACCGCGCGAATAAAAAAAATGACAATTTCAAAGATTGTGCCCAAAATAGCAACAGCCGCGATACCATTCAATTAAACGGCTTTTGTGTTTTCCCTGCGTTGTTTTAACTCTGGAAGCAGTTAGCAGCATACTACTTAAAATTAACTACGGTAATTTTTTTTTCTTCAGGCCCTTTTTGTTAGCCTGGATGGAGGCACTTGTATTTCTACTGCTTGAGCACCAATCAACCACCCTTAGCATTCGTCCAAACTTATGGATCCTGCTGAGTCAACCAACGTAAACGTAAACGTAAACGTACATGTTTCACGTACATACCTTGCTAGCGCGTTTTCACACACAGTTTTTACCTTAATTAATAAGCAAAAACAATGAGAAAAGAAAAATCCCTTCTCAACACTCGAGCTCCCCACCACGTCAAGTACGTCTTGTATTATCGTTCCTTCTCCTTATCAGCTAGCCGCACGCAAACATTATTTCAATAGAGGGCGTATGAGATATAAACATTGACTCGCGCATGGCCTCTTTACTAGTTTGTTTGTTGGCGGTCCCTTAAAATTGGGTGTTGTGTTTAAAGACCTCCACAAAATCAAATCAAAGACTATAACCAGCTTTGGTCAAAAACTCTTATGACACAGATACTGCGTGGTGTTTAAACGGAAGTTCTCAAGAGCTAATCGGGAGATAGCTCAGTTTGACTGTCCTCGCGAGTTCATGGTTTATAGTCACATGATCTCTTTGCTTTTGGGGTCGACACCAATCTTCTCTCGAATATAGAATAATAGATTTGGCATCGTGGCCGGGGATCGTGAGGCCAGTCATTAACACTTTAAACCCACATTATTGTTCATGCCAACTTGCAACACTTTTTCTCCCTACAAAAATAGCTATGTGTTCGATCACCTTGATTGCATTTTGGGATACAAGCCCCCTAACCCACCCCTCACCAAACCCATCACCAACGGGCCGCATATCACACTCACCAACAACTACCACCTTGAATTGACAATACGCTGTATTCCCAGCCAAATCCGTCGCAGTACAAGTCACAATCGTCACACCAATTGGGAAGACGGAGCCCGACGGGGGGTCACATACGACTAGAACCTCTCGCCCTGAGTTATCCGTGACGACTGGGTCGTCCCAAGTGACCACAGCATTGTCTTTGCCCAAATCGTTTGGGACGTCCAGCTTGTCGTGGGGACAGTATATCACAGGCGCTTTCTTGTCTGAGATACACAAAAAACGAGAAAGTGACCATAACAAAATTCTAAATGCAAAAATAAAATCAATTTAGAACAACTTAATTGATGACAACCGGCTACTCGTGGAGTAGCGTGTTTTGCATGGCCGTCCCTTGGGGATATCACCTTGCATTGTTCTTGCATTTAATTTGAAATAAGTGAATTATACGAAGTCATTCTCAAAAAAAATGTGTCCACGTCAATGCCTGTAAATGACACAACACGGGAACAATAATCATTTCTTACCGACGATGTAAAATTTCCACATCCCAGTCTTCCAAGAATCCTCAATCTCAGTGGCATAACCAAAATACTTGATTGGGAGAGGTTCGTCATCTGTCCACGATACCAGCCCAGGTTCCTGGCCGCATGTCTGACCCAGTTTGATGTGACCATTGTTATACGAGATGCAAAAGAAGTGGAAGTCTGTACCACTCAAGAGGTAAGTGTCGTGAACTTCTATGGCCTTAGTACAACTGTCGATGCATCTGTTTTCATAGACAAAAATACCATATTAAAACTGGACCTTGAAAGATGCCACTCTATCATCTCCAGCGTCGTAAACCGGATTGGGAGTGGGGAGTCCCCTGCTTAGGACTCATGCCCACGCCTTGCCCCCAGAGGAACAAAATCCACAAAATGGATGATTCGATAAACAGCCTCCCCATCCCAACGCAAGGTACCCCACCCCCGCAACATCCCCAATCCAAATGAAAATGTCTGGTTACGCCATCTTCTTGTTTTGAAAAGAATGTCAATATACTTTAGTACATTTTGGTTACGAAACTATAGACATTTTTCATTGGGAGGGGCGTGAAGTGGGGATAAAGACACAATTTGAGGGGAGGGGGGTGAAAGGAACAGGGTTCTGAATGGGGGCGCCCACCTCGCCCCCTTCGTTACGCCACTGAATACGGTGGTGCCATGATGCCCCTGCTGGTTCCTTCATACAACAACCTCACCTACAGACACGACGGTGACGACAGGACGACTCAGTGACACGGGAGATGAGGACCCTAATGTTGGGTCGGGAAGAGTAAAAAGGGCGCCAAACTAGTTCCGCGAGTTGGTTTAGTATGATCGCCGGCACCCTCACATTGCATCGCATAACTGCACCCTCAAAAATGCCCGGTTCACAATTGACCTGGATACGGGTCCCTTCCTTGGAGTCTGACCAATTTCTAGGTCAATTTAACAAAGAATCTGTGTACAAAAACTATATTAAAAAAGAACACAGAAATGGCTCAAAATGACGCAGAGTCTGAGTTAGGATCCCATTTTTGATCACGTACCAGGTCAGTGGGCCAGGTCACCTCAGACCCAGAATGCGGGTCAATTCTGATCAGGGAGTTTTTAGAGTGTATTTTTTATAGAAGACCACAATTATTGATTGCTGCCGCAATGTCTGTCTTACAGAGTATTTTGACATTTTGTTTAGTTTGTGTGTATAGAAACATGAGGGCTCAAGATAAGGTTAAATTGGGTCGAGTAGTCAAACAGGCTAACAAAATAATCGGTATTCAGCAGGCTGTACCGGAGGATTTATATAAATCTCTCGTTTCAAATAAAATCAAATTCATTAGTTCAGACAGCTCTCACCCACTTCACTTCAAATTACAGAAAAGCCTTATTAGAAGCAATCGATTTCTTCAAAGAGCCATCAGAACCTGGAGGTGTGGCAGTTCCTTTGTTCCTGCTGCCAATAAGTTAGACAAGTAGCCAGAAAGGTGAGCTGTGGTCACCAGGGTTCCAACTCCAACTCCACTGTCGTTTTAATAGATAGTTCCCAGTAGACGCCATCTTTACGGGCAAATCGCATTTTTGCTTGCAGGCGCGTCAAGCGCTCAAATTATTAACGCAGCCGCGTCATTCACTAACCAATCATGCAATGAGTTTGGTGAAATGTGCGCATGACCGTGTGTTCCAAATTGCCCGTAAAGATGGCCGACTTAACGTCATACTGCAACCTATTCCCTTTTCTGTTGTTGTTGTACGGTGTACTCTTTTCAGTAGATGCCATTTGTTTGTATATGGTTTACTTTTTAACTTCTTATTATAGGCCTACTCTTTCTCTTTGTACCGTTTATCCCTTGTTATCTTTTTATAAACTATTGGTATGTTTTTATGTAAAAGGCTAAATAAATTTCCCATGCGGGGACAATAAAGTTTTTATTTTATTGTATTGTATTGTATTGTATACCGCGTGTAGGATAACATGCATCTAGCATTCCACGACCAAAAGATTGTCTTTTCGTTTACTGTAAAACTACCCTATATAGGTTAACATTCACCCGTCTTCCTTCAAGAATGTGCTTGCCACTGATAGAAAGTGTTGGTCAGAGTTTACTGTTATTTTTTGTTATGGCCAATACTGATTATGGTTATCAATGCGAAAGGCGAACGGAGAACTACAGTTTATTCAGGTCGTTTCTCCATTCTTCTTGTTCTTTTTCGTTCATAGCCTATTTTCATGTCACTGCAGGAGGAAACTTAGCCTCTCCACAATTCTACATCGTTTCACTCTATCTTAAGCTGTCTGTTGCCAAACAACGCCCTTCTTGTTCTGAGTTCATCTTGCTCTATATGGACTACAAATAAGGAACTAACTTTTGAATTCAGAAACTGGGGGAAAATGTTTGGATTTTGATACCTCCGTATGAGCGTCTTATGACCGCTGATGACGATCTCGTATTGTACGATCTGGTGGTTGGCCTGTGCAGACAGAGTGATGTAAGCGCTCCCTTCGGTCTTCACTTCAAATAATATATACCCAGACGGCGTGATCGGATACTTGAAGTATTTGTAGATCTTGTTGTAAGTTGTGCTGTCTTCAACTACAGCGAAGTATCCTTCAAGCACATGGAAAGAAGTTGAGAGTATAAACCAATTGTGGCTGAAAAATTTCTTCAAGTTGCAAATTATAACATTTCGGTTCCTGACCTACCTTTTCCCAAACCCACTCCGTTCTAGAACTGTACATGACGCCTCGAGATTTTTCCAAAGCTTGCCTTCTTGTTTCTCACTCGACACAGGGAGGAGCTTTGTATTAATGCAACGCTAGATGTTGTTTATAGAGGGACGAGTGAAATAATATTGAGACCATAATAGTGTGACCACGAAAAACATTTTGATGGTGTTTGTTATTTCATTATAGAGATGTGGTTTTTTGTTGTGGTTTTTTTGAAGGACAAGCAAATAAAAAAAGTGATGGACCGGAACGAAGACAAGATGTTCAAAAAGCTGAACACTTTTGTAAGTTAATGTGACGTATTTTCAGAAGATAATTAAAGGGTGTGCATAACATTGGTAAGAGTAAAAATATAAAATAATGTTCACAGATTTACACACAACGTACATGGTATGGTCATGGTGGGAACTCATTTTATAAATATTTTTGCTTGAAATGCTAATAGTAGGCCCTAACTGTATATATTTTGAATGAATAAAACAATTGGTTTTAATCTTGCAAGTTTAAAATCAATGTTTGAATACAGTGAAAACATTTCAGGTTTTTTCTTTCTTTTTTTCTCGTGACTCCAATGACTGATTGAGCATAAAACTTTCACAGGAGGTTTGTTAGTTCATGTATAAGATTGGGTCACATCAAGTGTGAATACTGGTCTTTGACACACGTGCTTTAAAGGAAGATATTGCTACTATCACTGATGAAGACCGCGCCGCCGTAATCCTCTCTGAAAATTGTACACTCTTATAAGACAGGCTAATGTTTAAAACTTAGATCAGCATCTCACTTTTCTGATTCTGGTTTGAAATAAAACTACGTGTTCCTATTAGGAATTTTTAGAAGTTTATAGACGTATACTAAGTTTTGTGTTTGACGACTTTTCCAACTATAGAAATGCATTTTGGGTTAGTCTGGAAAAAATAATATAATAGCCTAGGCCTAAATATGTATATTTATTATTACTATTTTTTTATTTTGTGAAGACAGTAAAGTTGCCATCAAATTTGTGAAAAGTTCAACTCAGGAAATTACTTTTATTGTGATTCTTTGACCTTTCTGATCAGGTTGCTATTATTTTAAAAAGATAATAACAATGGTCATAATGCCAGCTCAAGGCAGTACACGCCCATATTGCCGCTATGGTGGAATAGCGTTTGACCTTGCTGATTGGGAGTTGTACTAACAAATAATAGACCTGTTGACCAAAAACCTATAACGGTCGTTGGACAAAGGCCAATTGAAACCTCACTGGTTTCCGTTATAGAAAACACAATTAAAGTTTTGGGGTGCAGCACACTGAATAAAGGTCCCATGGCAACATATTTGGTGTGCGTGTGTGCGTGCTTAATTGGACGTTAATGGGTGTTACAACACAAAGGGAAACTTTTGTTAAGAGCCATTCAGCCATGGCAAACAGCTTTATATCAGAAGTTTTTACTCCAAAGCATTTAAGTGAGTACTTTGCAGTAAAAGAATAAGTTTATTCATATGAAATTAGGAAGATGCTGGTACTGAAAGCTTCTACTTGGAGGTTGATGCTTTTACTTTTTGCTTTTACTTGTCAGAATTTACTACTTTTTATTCATACGACCCATTGTGCTAAATATTCAAAAAAATAAAAAATAAAAAAATACTTACAATTTAACTTACGATTTATATTTAGTTTTTACAATCTTTTGAAATAAAACAAAAATGTGCAGTGACATCTTAACATGTCTAAAGGCCTCATCGATCTACGCCCATCACAAAAAATACACCACTTTCAATTGAGAGTTCGTATTCCTAACAGAAAAGCTATATATATATATATATATATATATAAAATTAGTAGGGTAGATGGCCTTGGTTCTGGCGTGACAAATAGGACAAACTGAACTTCTCTCAGAAAACACAGCTATCCGTGATTTACTTTTGATGAAATTTGTGTGGTAAAGAGCTTCAGGATTTCAAATTGTGCAGACAGAAAAACCTCTGATCTATAAATAAGTGAATATTAGAATAAAATAAAAATAGGTCTGAATAAATAACTCACCCCGATCAGTGTTGAGATCTGGGATTCCATCTGGAACGAAAAAGCGGTGCAATATAATAGATGGTTAAATTTATAAAGTGTATAATAATAGAAAAACTGTAATTGTTTCAGCGTTGAACAATTTGGCGTGATCACACTTGTCTAAGTCCTTTTTATAAGGCCTGACGTTTCGACACCAGCAGAATCTTTCTCGAACACCTTTTAGCCTTCGAGAAAGACTCTGCTGGGGTCAAAACTTCAGGCCATTAACTATTTTGTTTTGCATTTATACTACAGGTCCTTTTGGTTGGTAAAGCCTCAGTCACACCAAACTAGTTCTGAAAACGTCCGAACCCGTTCTAAAATAAATCGTAAAACGGGGTTGTGGTCTGGCTAGAACGTATAGCTTTAAAAGGACAATGTCTATAATGTGACCCGTCAATCTCGTCTTTATCCCGTCTGCAGTCCGTTTATATAAAATGTCATATCGGGTAAAATTGCCCGTTCACCTCAGTCCAAGCCCGTCTGTAGTAAGTTTCAACCGGTTCGTAACTAGTTCTACTAGGCTCAAAGTTCTGGAGCACCGATTCCCGATCAAACCCGTCCGAGCCCGTCCATGAAGTTCGTTAACAGACCGTAACAAGTTGCTACTACGTCCACTCCGTTTGCACACAGTTCAAGCCCGTTTAGCTACATTTACGCTCTTTTTCGCCCTTTTTAAAGGTTAACAGGTGAATTGATGTGAAATAAAAGCCGACCTGTCCTTGAATAATCTGGGGTTTTTAAAGCGCGTGAACGAATGGTCATTGTGCCTGACGTGAAAGAGATGAGACAACCGACTTCAAGCACTTCAAATCCAGACTTGATGCCATTGACCTGGAGGATCTGACCCCAAAGACCCTTTTTAAGATTTAGCTAGCCTGCCGCATGCATGACGTAGGCCCTACATTATGCGCCCTGAGCACCTTGAAAAAGGTGGAATTGGCGCATTAGAAGATTCCTTTATTATTATGTTTAGAAAGTTACTCCAGGCGTTTTCATGCAGTATAAATTCTGAAGGATACCACTACCAGGCCACCATACCATTGTATACCTGCTTGAATAGTGCGGGCTTGTCTAAAATATACGAATCCCGTAAACTAAAGACTGCCGGACGAGAGCGTCTGACCTTCGTGGACGGTTGTGCAACCATTTTCATTTTAAGTGCGTGGAATGGAAATTTTCTGGTAATTGCTCGTCCCCAAATCGATAAAATTGTCGCTTTTCACAATCCATAAGTAGTTATATATTTTAATTTTAATTCCCCTTTCCAATCTGACAAGGTCTGTTTTGGGGTTTTTAACTGCCATTGTGTCGAGAGTCTCTCGTGTCCCTTTCTTGTTCGGGCTTGCCTCCTCCCATTCCTCTTTCCAAAACAAAAACAACAACACATATTCAACCTTGGACCGAATGTTCCGGGGAACTAAATGAGAAACCATTGACTTGGATTTTGACAGATTATTAGTTTTTGAATCTTCAATACTATAAATTTGTAGGTTTTGTGTAATTAAGTTTACAGACAAAACACTTGTATACACAGATTATAGATAACATCATTGCTTCGAATGTTTTTTAAGCAAATGCAACTGAATTTTATTATTTTTATACTTACAAATGTCTCCCTTCACTGCTCCAAGTGCCATGAAAATCAGCGCAATAACTGCCCGTGTACTCATGATGATGTGCTGATGGGTCTGCTCCAAGCCAGGCCAATATGGTTCTGTTTTCGATTTCTGCATCTCTTTTGTACATATTCCAACTAAGGTGGCACCATTAGGAGAAAGGGTTCCTGTTGATAAGTTAAATATAATATTTAAATGTTGATATTTTAATATTAATAATTAAGAAACTGTATAATTAAGTTCCCATTGATATATTAAATTTAAGTATTTGTTTGCATTTATTTATTTCTATCATTCAAATAAAGCATTTAGGGTGTCAGTCAGCTACATTTCAATAAATTCACCTTATTTTAATCATTAAACATCTCGTTTGTATTTAACAAAAATTTGAAAATTTCACCCTTTTTTGAAAGATGGAATAGTCTTATAAAGTGTCAATTTTGACAATATGGTCATTCAAACAGATAAAGTAAATTTAAGTACAACCATATGCTTCGATTGCCTACTTATTCTTGCCTCAAGTGCTACTTCTTATAGCGAGCACAAATCTATAACAATGCCAAACTGACGGGTAAAAATGCAGACGATGACAAAAAACCTGTAAGAGTAAATCCAGTGGGGGGGGGGGGGGGCACAGTACGGTAGAATAGAGGAAAGAACTAAACCATGCTAGGATCCTAATGTTTAGACGTGACAGACAGCCTGTAAACAATAAGTATTGCTCGTCACCTTTTTGTGCTATATGGCAAAAAACAGAAGGGGGTCATGAAAGTTCTGAACTTTCTCGTTTGAGAATTCGACGCAAGAAGACCAAACATATAATGGCAGTTATTAACAAATACAAACTCGTAATAGTTTTGACTGGTGGTGGGGGGGGGGGGGGGGGGGGGGTGAACAAAATTTACGTGATCCAATTGCAAAATAAGTTAAACGAACATCTTCATATTTCCTTTTCGTTTTTGATATCTTGATGGCCATTAATACAAGAAAACAACATACAGGCAGTCAACATAAGATAAAACTTTTATTGGGATGCAAGGAAATTCACCGTTGAAATCGCCCCAAGCGGAGAAAAGTACGGTGAATTTGGGGTTCCTTTTTTTTCTTTTCTTTTTATTGGGGGCGGGTGTAAAGATAATTACATTCACGTAACAACTTCGTTGTACAAACAAATTTGAATGATAAAAAGTCAATTAACAAAAAATATAAAAAGAAGATGAAATAGTCCAATTAAAAAATGGTGCGCACAAAACTTTGAATTTGCCCTTCCGATTTTCAAAACCTTTCAACTCCCCCTGCTTCGCTGCACGACGGCGGGCGGCACTATCGCGCTTTATATCCTCCCCCCCCCCCCCCCCTAAAAAATAATAATTACACATTTTTATATAAATAAATATTTAAAAAATAAAAAAATAAAAAAATATTTAAATATTTCCAAAAAGCTTTAAAATGGTAGTAAATATGTTATAGTGTAGCTTCAATGCTGCCAACTGCACTTTTACTTTACAACAGGACTTGAATCTTCGTCTTCTTCACTATTATGTGACTTCAAAAAACTACCCGGCAAAGACATCTTTGCCGGATAGTCAGCAAAAAACTATAGCAATGTTCACTCAAAAACATGACTTGTCAAAATGCAATACGAGGCCTAAATAATTGACCTACTACAAAACCAGTCTGCACACAAACAGACAATATAAAATTTCAAAATTGTCTATCAACACTGTATACCAAAAGTACAATATTGCGACTCAAAATAGCCAACTGACATAGACCTACAGTCTTACAAAGACTTATAAAAGCTACACATTTAATGTGCCAATACACTTGAAATACACATGGGAAGTCATAAACAATACACCCTTCATACGGGTGCAAAAATAAAATTGCATATCTAGCTGAAAACGTATAATAGTCACAATAATATGTGTCCACAAAATAATATCCACACAAAAATTCCTCCAAATTGCGTGGTTTTCCTTTTACTTCGTTAACTAACACGGTCCGCCATTTTGTGGAGTCAAAAATTTGGTTATACAAAATGGCGGACCGTGTTAGGTCCAAACGCTTTTTATATAGCCCAAATCGACCAATCCAAGGCAGCGTGTCCCTTTAAAGGCCCTGTACACGATTGGTAAGATCGAAAAACACAAATGTTCACAGATTCACACATAACTTACATGATTTAAAGTAAGTAATGGTAGAAAGGGTTCCTTAAAATATTTCTGCCTGAAATGCTATCGTTTCTGAGAAATGAGTAAAACAATAGTTTTTATCGCGCGCGATAATAAACTCCATGTTTGAAAAACAGAAAACACATAAGGTCTTTTTTCACTATTTTCTCGTGATCTCGATGACCAATTGAGCTCAAATTTTCACAGGTTTGTTATTTCATGTATGTGGTTGATTACACAAAACATGAACACTGTCTGTGATTATTTTGTCAGCTCTGCCAATCCTGTATAATACCTTTAAAGGCCTGTACACTATTGGTAAGATCGAAAAACACAAATGTTCACAGATTCACACATAACTTACATGATTTAAAGTAAGTAATGGTAGAAAGGGTTCCTTAAAATATTTCTGCCTAAAAGGCTATTGTTTCTGAGAAATTAGTAAAACAATAGTTTTTATCACGCGTGATAATAAACTCGATGTTTGAAAAACAGAAAACACATAAGGTCTCTTTTCACTATTTTCTCGTGACCTCGATGACCAATTGAGCTCAAACCTTCACAGGTTTGTTTGTTCATGCATATGGTTGATCACACAAAACATGAACACGTGTGCGACTATTTCTCTACCAATCCTGTATAATACCTTTAAGCATGGAGCTAAGTGTCTTGAGTACTTTGCAGTAAAAGAATAAGTTTATTCATACGAAGAAGCTGGTAGTGAATGCTTTGCTTCTTTACTTGGAAGTTGATGATTTTACCTGTTGCTAATACTTGTCAGAATCTACTACTTTTTATTCATACGACCCAACTGTTCTTAGGCAAAGTCGAAAAGAAAAGCCTCGAAAGTGCATAGCTAGCAGCGGGCCAGCGGGTCTCGAGAGGGATTTATTATACGAAAAGAGGTAATCAGGTATACTCTTCAAGCACTGCTGGTAATGTTGATGGCTAAGGGTAAGAGCCAAGCACTCCCGAGGAGGGAAAGGAAGGGACGGGGAGTGATGACGACGGTGGGGAGTTTGTCTGGCGCAGAACCCCTGATTTGACCCGACAATGAAGCTGATGGTAACGAGAGCGAAACTGAGATCGACTGGCTAAAAAATACAGCATGGTATTATTAGTCCCGTTACTAAGCAAACGGAATCGTTTCATGATTGACTTGATGGTGTTCTTTGGTACATTTTTTTATTTTATTTATTTATTGACCAAACCAACGGCGGACGAGCCGCCAATTACAGGAAAGGATAATATACACAAATATTCATATACTCTATGTATAGGCTATATATATATATTTAACAAAAAATAAATAAAAAATTAGAAACATCTTTGAATAGAAAACAAAAGTAACAATTACAATTTAGATAAAATACTAAGGGAAAAGAAAAATAATAAGCATCACAAAGCGTCTGTAAGCATAATTTTAATTACTAAACCAATATAAAATATTAAATATTGACAAATAATTAAACAATTTATTTAAAAATATATTTTTAAATAAAACAAATAAAAAACAAAATAAAGCTTAAAACAACAAAGGAAACAGTACATAAAAACCGATGAACACTAAAATACGCATTAATTACTGGCAGAGGATATGGCACGTAAAACCTGACCACAAAAGGAATTAAGAGAGGGGGCTCCAAACACATCACAAGACCCATGGATACTGTTTTATGTGGAGGAAATCCTTGACAAAAAGCCACGCTTAGATTCCTTGGCACATATAAGATGTGTTTATTTGCTTGTCTAGTATTGCGATTGGGTACATGTAAGCTAAAAGGGTTGAACTCAGTGTTACTAAAATAATTGTGGACAGATTTGTAGAGAAATGGACAGTCATTTAAAATTCTTCTATGTCTACGGGATGGTAGCCTGTACATTTTACATATGTCAAGATAATCCAAGTTATAAGTAGTGCCATTATTGAGCGTCCTATGAACAAATTTGAGAAAGCGAAACTGAACACCTTCAGGTCTATGTACCTGATGAACCGAAATTGAGTTAAATACAATAGTACAAAATTCAAGATTAGGTCTAATGAGAGAACAAAACAAGGTATGTAAAACATGTTCATTCTTTAAGGAGCGAAAGTTGCGCCATACTAAACCACTCGTGCGATTAGCTTTTTTGATAATGAAATTATCATGAGGGATGAAAGTGAGTCTTTTGTCAATAAAAATGCCAATATCCTTTTGAACATCAACATGAGTTAGAACATTATCACCTAACGTGTAATCAAATTTGAAAGGCTTCTTCTTAAGAGTCAAGGTCAAAATACTACATTTGTTAAGGTAAGAAATAGACGCCAGGTTTTAGACCAGTCAAGAATTCTATCTAAGTCAGCCTGCAAAGAAAGAATATCGGCAGTGCAACCAATCTGACGAAAAACCTTTAAGTCATCAGCATAAAGTAAACACTTACTTAAACATTCAGGAAGATAATGTAAACAAAAGAGGTCCTAGAATAGAGCCCTGTGGAATACCAGAGGGCACTGTTTTCCATTCAGATGAAAAACCATCCACAATTACTCTATGTTTTCTGCCAGTTAAGATAATTTTGCAACAAGATTAATACATTGGGATGAATATTGTAGGAACTCAGTTTGTGCAAAAGAAAATCATGGTTGACTCGATCAAACGCTTTAGAAATATCCGTATACAACATCAAAAGTAAGTTTTTTGGAACAATCCCGCCCAGAGACAAATCCGTGCTGTTGCTCAGAAATGGCAGGTTGAACATGAGAAAAAAATCTGCTCCCATAAGATTTTTTCGAATACCTTGGCTACCTGAGGGATTAAAGACATTGGCCTGTAGTTAGAAACATTCTTACCAAATTTATGGATTGGAACCAGATTAGCTGATTTCCAACTTGAAGGAAAGCAGCCCTCCTTAGAGGCCCTTCTGAAAATATATGATAAAGGTATGGTGTTCCATATGTGCCACTCCTTCCGTCGCCTTTTCAATTTTGTCCGTCGACTTTTCAATTTTTTCCGTCGACTTTTCAATTTTGTCCGTCGCCTTTTCAATTTTGTCCGTCGCCTTTTCAATTTTGTCCGTCGCCTTTTCAATTTTGTCCGTCGCCTTTTCAATTTTGTCCGTCGCCTTTTCAATTTTTCCATCGTGGGTCCACGTGACTACCAGGTGACTATCACATGACTCCGAAGGAAATTCGACCTTTGGGAGGCATACCGCAGTTGCCAAAATGTATACGTTGCTTCATCCACAGTTGCGAGACCAGATAACTACGATAATATCCTTTTTCAGTTCCATTCTTGATTTACTAAGCAAAGCCTGTACATAGACAGTATGGTTGAGGTATCCAATCATTTTTCTTTGCCAACAAATCATCACATGGTCATCATGTGACAGTCACGTGGCCGTTTCAGAAAAAAAATGCGCCTGAAAAATTGAAAAGGCGACGGACAAAATTGAAAAGGCGACGGAAGAAAATTGAAAAGGCGACGGAAGAAAATTGAAAAGGCGACGGAAGAAAATTGAAAAGGCGACGGAAGAAAATTGAAAAGGCGACGGAAGAAAATTGAAAAGGCGACGGACAAAATTGAAAAGGCGACGGACAAAATTGAAAAGGCGACGGACAAAATTGAAAAGGCGACGGAAGAAAATTGAAAAGTCGACGGACAAAATTGAAAAGGCGACGGAAGGAGTGGCACATATGGAACACCATATAAAGGACCACACAGTGCACCAGAACAAGAATTAAAAACAAAACCTGATAATCTGGTCCACTAGCTTTAGAACAGTCAATATTCTTTAATTTTTGTAGAACAACAGATTCAGTTATTTGAATAGCAGGCACATTCAGATTAGCAGAGTGAAGAGTAGGCATAGTATCGGTTGCATCAGAGTATAAGTCCATAAAAGAGCCGCTTTGCTTGACCTGAGGTTTCATAATGAAGAGTGGAAGGCAAGGCATGACGGCGCGAACGAGCTTTAATAATACTCCAAAAACGTTTTGGATTATTACCAATGTCATCAGTGATTGAAATCAGAATCTTGATTGCTTAAACAATGCAATATTTTCTGGAGTAGGGCTGAACTGCTTCCGGCGAAACGCTCGCTCTTTGGCTTTTAGGGCTAAATGAACTAGACCATCAAACATCAAACCAAGGAGGTGAGGGACGACGTGGACGAACAACAGGGACAACATCGATGATGGCAGCTTCAACAAGATCATAAAAGAGAGATGTTGCTTCATCGCAATTTTCTGTGGCTTCGAGCAGATTCCATGGAATGCACTCGAGTGTTCCGTTTAGGTCATTTAAATCGGCTTTACGAAAGTAATACAAATAGGTCGACTGGTAAGTTGTAAAATAGGCTTTGAAGGATCATTGAAAAGAAAGCTCAGTCTGATGGATTTGTGATCAGATTGAAAAAAAAGTCATCACCAGTTGTGGAAGCAGCATGAAGGTTACTTGAGGTAAGTGCAAGATCGAGAATGTTATCTCCTCTGGTTGAGCAAAAGTTCATGTACCATGTATGGGCGTTCTGTTATGTTGATAGATCTATGCATTACGGTGGTCTGTTTCAACTCACAAGCCTTGCCTGCTGATTTTCTGGGGGGGGGGTCTACCTCCCATTTTTAATGTCAAGTACAAATACTTTCCCCTTTTCTTTGCATCTAATACTAAAATAAATAGTTATATATTTAAATAGTTACAAAGATCAGTGGAGACCTTTTTAATCAATTTGTATTGATAAAATAAATTATGTAAACAATTTGATTGATTTTATTAAGTGGTATTAAATTTTCGATGCATTTCCAACAGGTAAGAGGTGCCAGAAATACACCGGTTGCAGTCTTGGGCTTGACTGTCGACATTATTGTCAGGACTTGCTTCAAATAACGGTTTGGCTTCAAGTAATCTCAAAAAGGGGGAATTTAATGAATGCTGTTTGTTTTTACAGGGTAGACGGCTGAGTTTTACCTGTCCTGAAAAGGGATGGGCAAAATGACACACTGACGCCCAAAGTTATTGCAGCTAGCTGGGCTGTGACAAATCATTTCTACAGTCATCTCACTCATCTGTGGAATATGTGCTGCAAGTCATTACTTTTCGGTCAGCTCAAAAATGGATCGAGTATTCGATATAAAAACGATCCCATGCCCTGCATCCAAAATCAGGGTAAATTTGCCTCCGCGGATTCTGATTTATTCCCCAAACATCCACCAACGACACAGAATGATGCCATAATATTACAGCACACAGGAAACTTTGTAAAAAACAATTTAATTAACAGATTTTATTTGAAAACTATCGAATCCCCATTCACAAACATTGGTGTCCTATATTTATCACGCGAAGCTAACTCCCAAACATGACGTCACTTTATGCGCTGGTAAACGTGGGTAACGTTGCTTTGTGTTGATTTTGTGTCGGGAACGCAAGCCGCCAACGGCAGAAGTGTTTCTAATAAATAATGTGACCCGCTCTGCGAAAAAGGCCCGTAAGTCGCGCTATCTCTTAAGCACGCAAAGGGCTCGTCAATGTTGAAAAGGTGAAAATTTCTTACTCGATGTGATTTTTTTTTATCCCATTTTTGACATCGTTGATGTCCACTCTTTCATAATTTGTAAGATTGAATGTTCATTTTGATCAATAAAGTTGGAAAAAACCCGTGTTTTGTGTACAATTTGTTCGTGGTTTGTACGATCGGTGTCCGTGGAGTCAGTGGAAAATTGCGTCTTTTACACATCTGACACGACATTATTTGGAACGCCCCTATTATAAATTTGGTATCATCTGAAAGCGGAGGACGTCGTCTTTCTAAATTTAGACATAGAAAAGGTTAGAGGTCAAAATTAAAAGCAGGGTCGGTAATTTAATGACACGTAGACATAGAGCGCTTGTTACTAGGGGCGTGTATCTTTTCTATCACGTGCACACAGTGTAGTGCACCGATTGGTCAATGTGCGCAAGGATCCAGTGCGCGCATGCGCTGTGAATGATATCGGTTGTTTATTCTGTCAGGTGACTGTCATGTGACTGTCTATGTTGTGCGTGCCACGCAAAAATGAAGCGCATTACCTGTCGACTGTGTTCAACTCAACTGACTTGTACTGCTCTGAGCGAAAAGATTTTGAGAATTATTTACCACTTTAGCCAAATAATTTTACTTAACCTTAGCCAACTGCTATTATATATTTTTCGTTTATTTTGTGCTTAATATGGGTTCAAAGGATCAGTGTCTGGCTGAGGCTTTGAATGATCTCCGTGATGCCAATCTTGCTAGGGAGGAGAGAGACATGGTTGGCTTCGTGGAAGATTACTTCGTTAACTTCCGATGTGAAGATGACGATGTGGAATCAGAAAGCAAGTTTTTAGCCCAAAGATTATTTCAAAGTAGATTAATCAACTTCAGATTTCAGTAAGAAGGCAAACTACCTTGACTGTGTTAGATTTTAAAGGAAATATTCCAGTTTTAAACTAAAGTATTTTTTGTCCCCAAAATGTTACATTTTTACCCCAAAAATACTTTTAATCATGAAAATACAAGCTAGCTGAAGGGTTAAATGAATCGGCCCAAGCTGTTGCTTTAAAAATACGAAAAAGTGGGATTTATTATTTTTTTTCCAAAAAGCTCTTGTTTTCACCCAAATTTTTTTAATTTAAAAACATATGGTTTTCTAAAAAGTCCAGTTGGCATAAGGATTACTTCCAAAAGTTAAAAACTAACCAAACTGGTATAAAAACTGGTAGTAATAATGACTAAGTGTGTGTTTGCAATTTTAAAGATAAGAAAAAGGTTACGAAAAAGCACAATATGCAAATTAGTTCAAAAAGTGCGAAATAGACCATTAAATAAAAAGAACAAATATTTTGAACTTAATAAGTCATATTCAACAATTGGTGAAAATTTCAGACGAATAGTGTATTGGGAATGTGCTCGTTGTTAGGGTCTATCATAAAAACTTTGTACTTAAATAAATTAAAATACAGTGTAAAGTTTACAAGGCTGTTTCTCCTCGACCTATTTTGACCAAAATGGCAAGAATTTGTATGCAAATTATGGTATAACTCTGGATTGCAAAATGCTACAGACTTCTAACATACACCAAATTAAAGCTGAGAAAAGGCCCTTTCCAACCATGTATCTAACTCAAAAATAATTTTTTGCATAATAAGGGCCTTTTTCGCAGAGCGGGTCACTACAAAACCTTGAGGTTGGGGTTGGGGGCTCTTATTTTTGGATCGACAATTACGAAAAAAGCAGAAGTGTAAAAACATCAAAAATACTTTTAAATGACAAGCAAACACATTATAAACAAGTTTAAATAGCATTCCCGTACAACAAAAAATCGTTCAAGTAACTGTTTAAAGATGAGGACTAAGAATGAGGAGGGAGAGGGAGGTAATAAAAGGGCCAGTAAGCACAAAATGCCCAACATTGTATCGAATATTGGTTGAATGAGTCGGTTATTGGGAACTAGAAGCATTCAATGGGCCTATAATCACGTACGTAGTCAAAAACCACAAAATAAAATCACTCAACCATGATTATACTTTCCTTGGCATTATTAGGTTCGTAGTAGTGTTCAGTCCCAACTTGACAATCGTCCCAACTATAGTTGGGACTGGTCCCAACTTGAGTGTTCAAGTTGGGATCGCCCATAGATGAGTGTGAAAATTGTCATTATGTGGTTTGGTGTCCCAACTACAGTTGGGACGCCCCAACTTGAACACTCAAGTTGGGACCAGTCCCAACTATAGTTGGTGCGATTGTCAAGTTGGGGCGGAACAGTAGCGTAGCTGTCTGTATGTGTGTAAAGAAAAACGAAGTGTCTCTCCGTAGATTGCTCATAAATCTCCATGGCAGGATTTGTTCACAGACCGTCTGTGCAGATGGACGAGGGTCTACACGAGAGTCTCCCAGTGAGCCGAAAGAGAAAATGGATGGTTCTCGTTGCTGCTCACCTTTGCTTCATGTTGTGGGAAGGGTTGGCCAAAAGTTTAGGAGTGATGTTGCAGTCGGCAAGAGACCAGTTCGACTCTGAGACTTGGGCTGTTGGTTCTAGCATCGGTCTGATGGTAGCATGCAGAGGATTTTCAGGTTAGCCTCTTTTACACTGAAACGTTGTCAAATTTTGTCAAATTTCACAAAGCTGGCAAAAAAACACAAGTTATTTTCGGCATCATAAACCTCGCAATAATTGTACTAACAGTTTACTACTACTGCTAGGCTACTACAACATACTGACAGTTTACTAGGCTACTACAACTACTACTGACAGTTTACTACTACTACTAGGCTACTACAACTACTACTGACAGTTTACTACTACTCTAGGCTACTACAACTACTACTGACAGTTTACTACTACTACTACTGAGTACTACTACTAGGCTACTACAACTACTATACTGACAGTTTACTACTACTACTAGGCTACTGCAACTACCTGACAGTTTACTACTACTAGGCTATTACAACTGCTATACTGACAGTTTACTACTACTACTAGGCTACTGACAGTTTACTACTACTATACTACTAGGCTACTACAACTACTATACTCTAAAAACTTCCGGGTCATTGACATAGATAACGAAAAAAGAATAAAAATTTACACAACAGATGTCAAAATAACACTTATTTATCCACCATCACCCTTTGGTGTTAATTTTGATTCTCTCTTGGGTATGTAAATGTGACAACACTCATGGTGTCAATTTTAACACCCTGGATTTTGCAGTGAAGAATCGTTGACAAATCAGAGAATATTATCTTTTCTTTGTTTTCTCAAGCACGCGATCACTGAATTTAAACTAAAATAAAAAATAAAAATACAGGTAACCGTTGTTTGTATGGAATGTCAAGTAAAAACCAAGGAATTGAATTTACTCTTTTACGAATGTTCTTTCCCATTTAATTGAATCATATTTTAAAACCTCATTGACTGACTACAATGTATGTTTGCATTTAGGTCCATTGCTACGAGTGATAGAGGTTAGGTTCAAGTACCACCACATAGCCTTTGTGAGCGGCCTTGTGGCAGGGCTTGGTGTTGTAGCTGCTTCGTTCACAACCAACGTCGTTTATTTTGCCCTTTGTCTTCTATTGTTTCCCGGTAAGTGTAAAAATGTTTGGGTTGTGCGCAGTCACTTTTATAAGAAAATATTTGGATATATCCCACGTCCATTTAATAACAGGAAAATATAGTGGGAAACGCATGATACAAACAAAACTTAATGGCCTATTGACCTATACTTCAACACGTTGCAAAAGTTTTCAAAATACTTTGCCAAGACAACGGTTGGAATCATAATGTGGAGCGAGGTTAAAAACTCACTTATCAAAATACATGGTAGTGAAAAAACTGCAACTTCTCCCAGCCTTGAGGCTGTATTGTCGTTAAGGTATAGCGAATAGTTGCTCTTTTGAAACTGCTGCAGTTGTCCCGTATTTGGCATGTAACGGTCTTGGCTGACTGGCAAAATGCAAACCATGGACAATAGATTATATCCAAACGATAATACACTATTTTCGTTGCCGCCTTCATTATGTGACAGGTGAAAGGTGTATGGTTTTGTTCGCTCTCAAGTTGGTTTTTCCTGTGATTTTACCATAATTATAGGTAGACCTGCATGATTTTGCTCTATATAAATAATTTCTTTTTCGTTCATGCTAATTGCATCTGGTTTGGGAAAGTTCTTTTGAAGCCAATCTTTTAAATGCGCCCAAGGAGACTCTCAGGGTCATTGTTTCTTGGAACTGGGAGTTGAGAAACCACCAGCAGAACCAGACTCATTTACATATTCCTTTGTATTTATAGTTGTTGGATGTTTACTCATTAGCTAAGTCATAGCCCAGTAATGGGTGCGTTCGATTAGCTTACACGTGTAACTAAAACTTACACGAGAGCGTTCGATTAGCCATCACGTGATACTCGTGTCTGCCCCGGGTGTAAGCCACCACAGCCCCAGCTCGCGAGCGGGTCTCTGGTGGATGCCCAGGTGTAATGACGTATCATACCAAGATGGCGGGGACAAGTTGAATTTGACGTGAGTCCAAAAGTACACAAAGACACAGATTTATCGTCATGAAACAAATTATGGGAAATGGAATAGAAACGTACTTCCAGAAAACAAACAGATGGTGACTGTGCGCAAGTTATTTTATATTTTATAATTAAATTGTGTCGTTACGGGTCGACATTTTCCAAGTGAGCAGACGACGGAGCTTACACTTTTGTAAGTTCTGCCGCTACGCAAAAACGTTTGACCTTAATTTTCCCAGAGTGCCAAGCGAAAACACCACAGCGTTCGATTAGCCTCGTTGCGTGGCTAAACACGAGTGTAAATCCCCGGTACACACGGGGAAGCTAATCGAACGCACCCATTGTAGTGCTCAGATTCGTGTGGGTATTTTTCATATTCTTATTTCAGTTGTTCGATGCTGAAACTCTCCTATACTAAATCACATTTGCAACATCAACTCACTCCAGACTTTCGAGTGTAAATTACAAACGCATCTGTTCTCATCTCGCCCATAAACTGACCATTTTGTAGCATTCTTTAGCAGCAGATTGTATCTTTGGAAAAAAGCGCTTTATGAGTCTTACTAAGGGAATAAAAGAGTGGGACGAGGTCTTGAACGTTCTTTTAAAACCGGCAGGGTCGTGGCCATGTGGCCGTGAGATATCGCACGGCCACGACCATGCAGGGTTTTAAACGAACGCCCAAGACTGAATCACCACTCTTTTATTCCCATTCATAAATGCCCTGTTTGTAACAAGTGTAATAATGTTGGAAAATCTGTAAACCGTATTCTGTAAATTTTCAATTCCTGTCACGTCCGCAGGTTCCGTTTTTGCAAAGGGTAAATTTACGAGCGATGCCCATTGGTTGTGCGTACGTGCGCGTGCTAATAGATTTTACATAGACCCCTTGCATATGACATCACACGCTAAAAAAGCGCCCTCACTGAGGCCAAAAAGCGCCCTCACTGAGGTCAAAGGAGGCAGATGATTGGACGATAGTTGTTCTTTGTGCGTAAAATAGTGTGCGTGACCTCAGGGTCCATTTAGCGTTCCGCGTTATGCAAGGGGTCTATTCATCATCTAAGCGCTTTCGTCAAGTGCATCTGACATTGCGCACTCTGTAAGTTTCCTTCACTGTACTCTATCAGCTGCCAAGTGCCAGGTCTTCATTTATTCTTTTCAGCCATGTTGTTCTTTGACCGCCCCTTGGCAGCTTGTGATGACGTATACACTCCATAAGCGCTTGCTTCGCTGGTGTTTCATCAGGTAGTCTCAGGAGATGGCCTGTCCATCTCAGGCTTTTTTTTTGCGATTATGACACTCCAAGGTTTCTCGTTGGTTTTTTCATAGAGCACCTTATTTGATACCTTTTTGGGCCACTGAAGGCCGAGGATTGAACGCATGAGCCTCCTGTGAAAGGCGTCGATTTTCTGTTCTAGTGACTTGGTTAGTGTCCATAATTCACTGTTGTATAGAAATATGGATGCTATGAATGCACGGAATATTTTGAGTTTCGTTGCATGGGAGATCGACTTGCTGTTGAAAACACTTCGAAATTTGTTGAAGGATACCATCGAAAGTACTTTTCTTCTGGTGATGTCTTCCTCAGTGTCCAGTAGGGAGCCCAAGTATTTACACTTTTTCCAGCTGGTGTTAATTCCGTTTCTGCTTATGTGATGTTTTTCTGTCTTAGCGTTGTTTACCTTGAGGTTTCGCTCTTTAAGTACCTCAGGTGCCCTCCGTTCTATTTCCCTAAGTGGGTGAGCATTGTTACTTCCCCATGTGATGTCATCAGCATATTGCAGCCCAATCTCAAAGTATGATGGTGGACAAATGGCATAGTTGTGGTTTTAGAGTTCCGTAGGTAGGAGTTGGGACTGAGACTGCAGTAGATTGGCAGAGTATATTATGGTAGGGGTCTATTCATAAATACCATGGACAGTTTATCCATTCTGATTGGTGGAGAGCACGTCACGTGGGGGTGTTTAAACGTGTGATATAAACGTTGGGCGCGCAAGCTTGTTTACGCCAATTTACTTACGCGGAACGCAATATACAGCTTTTAGTATACCCGCGCGTAATCGTGTCGACGCGCGTGCACACAACCCAACGCGCTCAAAACAGAATTTTACAAAAGTTTTTGAAAATGTACAAACTTCGAAAATTCGCTAAACAAACAGATTGTCTTTTTTACCACCGATTTTCCTTATTCTTTCACTTTTTAACAAATTGGCATTTATGAATGGGAATAAAGGGTGATAAAAGAGTAGTGACTCGTTCTTAAACGGTCGTTTAAAACCTTGCAGGTTCGTGGCCGTGCGATAAAGGCCCTCGCCTCGGCTCGGGCCTTTATCGCACGGCCACGACCCTGCCGGTTTTAAACGGCCGTTTAAGAACTCGTCACCACTCTTTTCAAGTTCCCTTATTGAATAGATAGTTCCCAGTAGACGCCATCTTTACGGGCAAATCGCATTTTGGCTTGCAGGCGCGTCAAGCGCTCCAATTATAAACGCAGCCGCGTCATTCACTAACCAATCACGCAATGAGTTTTGTGAAATGTGCGCGTGCTGCACGCTGTTCTCACGCGTAACGCATGACTGTGTGTTCCAAATTGCCCGTAAAGATGGCCGATTTACGTCATATAGACTGTGCAAGTCTCGCGCGTAAGCGAACTTCCGGGACCATCGTGGTCCCAACCATATGGAGTTTTACCTTGGCAAGATTTTGTTTCGTCTATAATTTTAGTTTAACGTACTTTATGACCATGAAAATTAAATATGTTGTTGGGAATGTAGTACTAAGTGATACAAAATATGAAAGTAAAATCAATTCAACAATGCAACGAAGAAAACCCAAGAATTAAACTTGACCTCTGCTTCCGGTTACTTGCAAAAAATTAAGAATTTGTGCCCACCTCCGATCACCAAATTTGTTTTGGTCGCGCGATGATAATCACCAGACGCTGTAATTGCCAGACGCTAAGCATTTTCATTGCAGTCTACGGTTGTCGAGGCGTCAGCGTCCTCTTTAAACTGCGTCACACGTTAATTCTACGCCCGTGCGATCATCGCGCGTCTGCGTTTAAACCTGCTTTAGTGGTTTTACAAAAGGGGTTCCTAAAAAGTTCAGATCAAATAAGCATCCTTGTCCCAGAGTTTTTTTTTTTTTTCAACAAAAACTAACAAATGAATTGTGTGTTTATTATGAAAGCTAAAACTCATTTTATGCAAATTGTAATGAGTATTTTTGTTGGTCAGATTGTTTCATAGATCTAATTTAAAAACAATGATTTGATTTCAGAAAAAATATGTTTTTCACTTGACGTGTTTTCTCGCTCCGATACGCGCGAGACTTGCACAGTCTATTGCAACCTATACGGGTATGTTTTTATTGCGTTACGCGTAAATTAGCGCCACGCGTAAGCTTGTGCGCCACGGGTATGTTTAAACACTTTTTACTGTATATCACACGTTTAAACATGGCCACGTGATCTTCTTTCGACCAATCAGAATGGATAAACTGTCCCGGGTATTTATGAATATTATTTATTCATAATGACATCCTTCTGCAAGGATTTTGTACAGCGCTGGCTGCGCGCGGTTTCCACTGTGGGAAAATGGAAATAAACACATTACATCTACATCCTATTGCTGTTTTTCTGACTTGATGTTTTTGAGCCCGTGACACCTATTTATTAACCTGAAAGAGAATACATTTTTAATGGCATTACGTTTTGGGAACACCGAGTTTCGATGCAAGCGTTGGACAGACATTGCAGATAATTTATGACGGTGTGTGACGTAGCTTGAAACCCTACGGTTCAGTATATCACCTTTGTTACTTGGTGAGCTCTTTTTGGAAAGTCCGTTTGATTAAAGTTCAATGTTTAATTTTGTTGAACACAGTCCATTCACAAATGGTCTAAATTGAAGAGGCCCTCTAGAATCCAGGGAACACCTTCAATAATAACATAACAACACAAATTACACATGATTAAAAGATGGCTTTTTCACCAGGCTATTTGGCTTTGTTTCAATAGGGAACTTGTGGATTTTGAAAAAACCGCCACACCGCAAAGCTTGAGGAAAAGGATATACTTGTTGTCTCATGTGAGCCCGGTCAAAAACTGGATACTTGCTTATCCTTGTATGTCCATGCAGACGCCTTTGTTTATTTGTGTGGAATTGTTCGATTGGGCTTTCTTTCAGTTCTCTCAATCGGAATTTAACGTTGTTCATTTGTTTGACAACAATAAGGTGCGGCACTGACACTGACCGCTTGATTGCAAATGAGGAGGTGAAATTTTAGATTTAGAATGAACCATAATTACATGCTAGTAAGTTTACCAGTATCGACTAAAATTCACAGAGTGGTTTAAAGCAGTCACTTTTTGTCAGTTTACTAATAAAAGTAATTGATACATGTCCACCCCCCTCCCCAGCCTACCTCTACAATCGATGCGTGCTGTGTTCATCGTTCATGTATGGAAGCGTATTGCTGCCACATGATTAACAAAATCTCTCTTATCATGTACGTACACGACAACTTGTCTACGGGTCTTACGTTTTTATTACCTGTGTTTGTTAGATTATCTCTGCTCCAGTAACTAATGTTGTGTTCGCGACTACGTAAATAACAAAACGAACGTTGCGAACCAAGACTATTTTTGGAGATGAACACCAAGTCGTTTATGTTGGAGAAAAATGTCAACCAAATTTAAATTATGATTAACAAGAATTGTTATGATTAATTTCAACAACAACTTTTTTTTATCTGTACATTTTGTTTCATTTTTTTGTCGTTATTTTCACAGGTTTGGCGTTTGGACTAATTCTTAACTCATCACTTGTATTACTTGGCCAACACTTTAATGGGTTGTACGCATGTGCAAACGGTGTCGCTTACTCCGGTCTGTCCGTCGGTATCTTGGTCTTTGCTCCGCTGTCTCAGTTGCTATTGGATACGTATGGTTGGCATGGAGCCCTCTTGCTAATTGGAGGATTACAGTTTCATCTTGCCGTCGTGGGAAGTCTTCTGAGACCAGTAAGTTCGTCATCTCAAATCCAACATGGCGGATACTCGGAGCTTAGCACACAACCAAGCACCTGTCATCAAAAAGAAAGTGATGAACAATCTACGTGTCTTGAAAGAGAAAGACCTCGTGTACGATGCAAAACGATTTTCAGGAATTTTTTAAAAGCTACCGATTTAGACCTGTTTACCAAGGTGTCATACCTAACTTTGGTAGCTTGTGTTTGTAATGTGTGTTTTGTCAACGTTTCCTGGCTCGTTTACTCCGTCCCTCATATCCTCGTCAAGGGTCTCACGACGTTCAATGCTACCACCATCGTCTGGGCTGGCGGGCTCGGGATCTTCTTGGGCCAAATCGGCCATGGACTGCTCGTGGATTTCCACGTGGTGAAGGGGCGGACAATGCTTTACGCTGCAAACATCGCAATAGGGTTAACTTTACTGTGCGATCCATTGCTCAACAGTACATGGCCGCTAGTTGTCAGCAATTTTTTCTTCGGGGTTGGCATTGGCATCACCTTGCCTCTTACGTATACGTTGATGAGAGAAGTGGTGGGCGTGGCCAGGATGACAAGTGCATTGGGGTGGGCCGAACTGGTCGGAGGAGTGTTTCGAATTCTCGCAAGTTTTATCACTGGTAAGCAATATTTTACGATAATTCAAAAACAATATTGAAATTAATATTATCATAATCTTCTTCACAGTTTTGATTTAGTCAACATTCAACCTTCACCAGATCAAAGTCTTGTTCATTTTGTTCAAGTTGCCTTTTGGTCGAGTCCTTCGGGAAAAAATAGAGGGCGCTATTCATAATAAATAGAGGGCACTTTCTGTCCTTGCTCTATGGTTGCGGTAAGACAAGGGGAGCCTCCGGTAGGCACTTTTCCCCCTTTTTTAATTACTGAAAAATGTTTGGGCCAATTCCGCTGAAACTTCTTGTAATCCTCAATGAAACCCTCTAGTTTGACATTCTAAAGTCACCTTTAATATTCAGCGATGTGACCTGTGACATCACATGTTTACAAAAGAGCCACAGAGCCTGGACTTCCTGCAGGCACAGTTTGTACACAGCTCAATGGAAGAAAACAACAAATCTTATGTTTTATGGTGATTGCACTGTCTGATTTTTCTCAACTTTTGATATGAAGAAAGGGGGGACATCTCAAAAGCTGTACAGCTGTTGCTTTTGTAAATTTTGAATTTATGTGAAAATTATGACACAAAATGTAAATTTTCCCATATAGCCTGTGTAGTATCTTGCCCGGCAGGAAACGCTTTAGAATGTACAAGGTCACCACTCTGTAAACAAATGTAACATGGTCTATACAGATCCCGCCTATTGTGGGATAGTTGGGCTTCCAGCCGAAGTTGATTCATTTGTGTACAAAAAATATGAGCCCATTGGGTTGTGCGCACAGAGCTATTCCCTATGGTTTCCCACTGCCAGGCTAGGCAGCTCAATGCTATCAGTCATCCAATTAGTGACAGGTTGTAAACAACAGCTGTTTCCAGACAGACTGGTGCTGTCAACCACTGTTTTATGTCCATGTTTCAAGGCGACTGTTTTATGTATTGCTGACAGTGTATGGCAGTTACTGTACAGAAAGAAATCATGTACATGTACATGTACATGTACATGTAAGTGGCAGTTACTGTACAGAAAGAAATCATGTACAAGTAGGTGGAAAAGACTTATGCTGTGTTGATAGGTGTGTCCAGGGGACCTCAATTCATCTAAGTGTAGACCATTAGAAGGGGATTGTGTCCACCAAACAGTGTTATTATACGCGTAATAGAAACCGCCTTCCGTGAGCTCCCCTTTTGCTGCATGTAGTAATCGTCACGTGGGGGTGCTGCTCGGAAGAAACCCCTACTGATACACTGGTTTCATATTTAGATCATTAGATTTTTGGTAGTTTTTATTTACCTCTTCAGCAACAAAAATAAATTATTTAAGGTGTATGCCCTTCTCAGAACAAGTAGTGACCTTATCGGAGCTTTTAGCATTTTCTTCAGAGGAACATAACCAGCTTGATATGACTTGCGGCCAATGTGAAACTCCATTCAGTGCAAGGATCTTAATGATTAAGCCAATTCAATCAATTCAATCCAGTTCAATTCAAATCTTATTCGTCAAGTCAGCATGAAAATCTTTGCCTCAGTTTGCATATCATTTCAATACGACTCGAATCGAAATATTATCTAAAAACAGAAAAATTAACAAGTACATTTATAGCCTACCAAGGCGTTGGAGCTTTACTTTCATTATTTTATTTATTTGTTTTTTGTTTAGTTTGTTTCCACATTGCGCTATTGCGCTACCCAGTGTACAGTATAGATGTGCACATGCATGTGTATGTATACGCAGTGCTTGCGTGGTGTCAGATGTATACGTAGATACATGGAGTCCGCATGCGGAGAGTAATTCTAGTGCGGATGACCTACGCACAGTAGTAGTACGGGCGTCATGCTCAGTGTGAAACACATTATACGCACAGTTTACAGTGCACATTGTATACGTGTGGGTTTACGCCGTCTTTTTCGGAGTGAAAACTGCGACCGCCTTGAGCAAGGCCAGTGCATTTTTAATTAAATCTATCAACAATAACAAAAGTTATTATTATTATTATAATTTTTTTTTATTACCTAAACTTTTACAGGCTGGTTTTACGACCAAAGTGGAAGTTATGACGCTGCGTTTATCCTCCTGGGATCTATGTCGATTCTGGTTATTGTACTTCTCATCGTGGAAGATATTGCCATTTTAATTGAGAAAAGGAGATAGTACAATCACCAGCTTCCACAGAGATTGATTACAACAATTTTGCTGTATCGATCTTGGAGATTGCACTTCAGACGCCAATGACTCCTTGTACCAACGTCACATGCGGCTACTGTCGGCCTAGTCTTGATTGGCGACGCTGTTTTTGTGTTTAGTTACCGGCACAGGGTGCAACATCAACTGGCTTGGAAGGACTGTGTGCACGTCTACGCCAGTCTGGATCGAGCCAGATGTTTGTGTGATATATCTTTTCTCCAGTAATTCGGCGCGCGGCGAGTACGTTAACATGAACGTCGCCAATCAAGACTACTGTTGGCCACACTTGCCACTTTGGGAGTCAAGTACGCATAGTATGGTGGCCCTGAAGGGACATTGAACATATATATATTTACGTGAATATTTACGTAAATATTCATGGTTTTTGCCCTAAATCGCAAATATTCACGTGAATATTTGCGATTGGGGCACAAATCGTGAATATTCACGTAAATATTTACGTGAATATTTGCGAATTGGGGCAAAAACCGTGAATATATACGTAAATATTCACGTAAATATTTGCGATTGGGTGCACAAATCGCAAATATTTATGTAAATATTTACGTAAATATTTGCGATGGGGCACAAATCGTGAATATTCACGTGAATATTTACGTAAATATTTGCGATGGGGCACAAATCGTGAATATTCACGTGAATATTTACGTAAATATTTGCGAATTGGGGCAAAAACCGTGAATATTTACGTAAATATTCACGTAAATATATATGTTTAATGTCCCTTCAGGGCCACGCGTTAAAGTTGTGTCCAACGTGTAAACGCCGAGTCGCCTAAAAACCGCACGGAGACATGGCGCAACCAAGATTGTTGTAATGATGACGTCATGTGAATTGGGTCAATGGTGTGTTTCAATGGTGTGTTTTTATTCACATTGTACCAATGCAATAGCGTCATCAACGGTGTGCAGATGTAGGGTTCAATTATTGGTATTTCGTGATCGATGTCCTTAAAACGGGCTTCATGTGGTTTACCAGCCATAAGGACTTGGGGGTTATATACACAGAGTCGGATGTCAATTACTGATCAGGTGTCATGGGGACTTTTGTCCCCGGTGTCAAAATTTGAGTCAAAAAGGGCACTTTCAAGCACGATTTTCACACAACTTCGCCGTATGGGGATAAATATTATTTAAACATTAAATAACAAAATAGTGTTAAAAAGACAACTCGATTATGCCATGATTACAAGTTAGTTAAATGTACTGAATAATAAGCCCTGTTGAAATAAACTGTCAATGCCGAGTTCTCTTGTTGGGAAGATCATCTAAACAAACAAACAAACAAACGATCGATAGGTAAATTAAGTTTAATTGCTTGTATGAAATAAAACTTTGTTATAAATTTTATGTTAAAAACCCGTTAATTTGTGTGCGACAAAAGGTATCACTTAAAGCTACACTGCCGTGTTTGGGATGAAAGAAGGAATAAAAACTAATTTCACAAGGGAACAACTTTGTTTTATATAAATACAAAAAGGTTACATGATGTTTGTATAACGAAAAACAAATAATTATACAAATTTCAAGTGTCGGGAACTCCCGTTATTTTTTGTTTGTTATAAAACGGAGTTTTTTTCTGATTGGTTGACCGGCAGTCAATCAAACGATTAAGCAAGTGAATGATTGCCCATGGTCTTGTGACCTCTTTGAGCTGTGAACAGGTCACGGCCAGTGTCAGGAAAATAATTATGTCACTCGGAGATACTGTTCACCATTATTGGGGAATTAACATTAAGCTAAAGAAGGATGATTCAAAAGAGGGCGCTATCAGAAGAAGTTTGTGCGCAGTTTGCCGTATGAAGGGGCAGAATCTCCTGTCACACCGGCAGCGAGTAATTTAAACACAATGAAAGACGTGCGTAAAAGATCATATATTTGTATAGGGCCCTATGTCGGAGGTTGCCACTAAAGGGTTACACTTGAAAACTAAGTGGTGTTAAAATTAATTTATTTGTTAGCAAAGTGAGAGGAAATGTATAGAATTGTATGAGATTTCGTACCTTTTAGTGCATGCAATTCACCTTCCAAGTCTTTAGTTTGAAAGGGAGGATAGGCCTAACTTACATAAAGATGCTTACGTAACCAACCGTGGAATAACGGCTAAGGAAAGGAGACAACGGAAAGTACTCGTTAGAAATAACATGATTATTGTTTTCACAATACTTACTTATACTCATACAAAACTTGAATAAAACGACAGTCACATTGGAAGATATGTAGTCAATATAGAAAAGCAGTAATAAGGTATATATAGAGTCAAACTTCAAAGTAAAACAATATATTTGTCGTTTGATTCATTACCATTCGATTCCATTGTTAAATTTAATTATTGTTCATTAATTTGAAAATCCAGAAATTCTCGTTTTATTCTGCATTCTTTGCTAAGTATGCATTTTTTTACTGGATAACTAACTGGTGTAAAGTTAACACCGTGTCAAGTCCGTGACTATAATCAATTCCACTGTTATTTAATTCCATTTGCTAATAATAATAATGATAATGCCATTTAAAGTGCCTTTTCCAGAGGAAAGTATTTCATTCTTGCTTGCAATAAGCATGTAAACGGCTGTAAGGCAACTGTTTGAATAATGATAATTATTTTGTCTATAAAAACAGATAATAGAAGTCCTTCAACTTGCCAACGTAAAGAGGTTTGTATAGAAGATGAAACAAGCTGTAATGTGTAAACATTGGTTTACAGTTAATAAAAATGCAGGCAAACATAAAGTCTAAGATTCAAATCTAAGCTCTGGTTTTGGCTAATGAGATTGTTCATATTATTTCAAGGCTTATTAAAAGTGTTTTTATGGAATAAGGGTATTATTATAGCCAACCATGGGAGAAGGACTTCCAATGGGGAGTAGGTATATCTGCCCCATGTGGGTAAATGTTCATTAAAGAGGCACATTTCTGGCTCTATAGACCCGTCGCAAAGCAGAAATCATTGTTGAACTAAAAACATTCACATCCAAGATGTAAGTAAAAGTCTAACTACAGTTAATATTATTCATTCAAATAATCATTGCGAAACTAGTGAGGGCGCTACTCGCATTGTCAATAGCGGGCGCTATTGATGTAGCTGTAAACTATAACGTGCATGCAGCGTAACTTGCAGTCATCGCCGTTTAAAATTGCTTGGGGAAAATGTTGCAACGTGATAACTAAAAAAAATTATTGTTTTCTTTATAAGGTTTATTACTTTTACACACAATGAGAACAGCAGTCCATATGTTGACCATCGCCACCCTCAAAGTCACCCAAAACCGTTCTGCTGTGAGCCACAGAGTTGCTATAGTCCGTGGGCTAGAATATCCCCCATGCATCCCCCAGATCCTCCGCGAGTGGTATAATTAGGAGACCCATCTATCTGAGTAATTATTTTGATGTTACCAGTAAAAAAGTTGGGATGCATAAAGATGGCGGCCATTTTTCAAAATGGCCGCTTTCCGAAATTGGTTGTGCCTAAGCCCTATATCTCGGTCTGTGAGACTTAAAGAGACTTGGTTTTGGTGTCTATACTGATGTTTTCAGGATCAAGGAACCCAATAAGACCAAACCAAAAAATATTGGATCAGTTGGTTAAGGCGGCCATTTTGAATTTCAAAATGGCCGCCAATCAATTGGGTTTTTGCCCGTATCTCGGTCTATGAGCCTCACAGAAACTGGGGGTTGGTGTCTATACCCATGTTTTCAGGATCAAGGAACATTAATAAAAACATTGGATCATTTGGCTGAGGCAGCCATCTTCTTCAACATGTGTTGGTATACAGCCTGTAGTGTGCCAGTGCCAGCTTGGTAGGGGCAGATCATAATGATGTGACGGTATACAGCCTGTGCAGGGCCAGTGTCGGCTTGGTAGGGGCAAACCATAATGATGTGACGGTATACCGCCTGTAGTGTGCCAGTGCCGGCTTGTACAGGGCCACTGCCGACACTGGCCCTGTATACAGGTGGTACACGGACACATCATTATGGTTTGCCCCTACCAAGCCAGTACAGGCTGTATACCGTCACATCATTATGGTTTGCCCCTACCAAGCCGGCACTGGCCCTGCACAGGCTGTGTCTGACACATCTTTATGGTCTGCCCCTACCAAGCGGGCACTGGCCCAGTACAGGCTGTATACTGTCACATCATTATGGTTTGCCCCCTACCAAGCCGGCTGTATACTGTCACATCATTATGGTTTGCCCCCTACCAAGCCGGCACTGGCCCTGCACAAGCTGTGTCTGACACATCATTATGGTCTGCCCCTACCAAGCCGGCACTGGCCCTGCACAGGCTGTGTCTGACACATCATTATGGTCTGCCCCTACCAAGCCGGGGGCGGCACTGGCCAAATTACAGGCTGTGTACCGTCTCATCATTATGGTTTGCCCCTACCAAGCCGGCATGGCCCTGCACAGGCTGTGTCTGACACATCATTATGGTCTGCCCCTACCTACCAAGCCGGCACTGGCCAACTACAGGCTGTGTACTGTCACATCATTATGGTTTGCCCCTACCAAGCCGGCACTGGCCCTGCACAGGCTGTTCTGAATCAAAATACCCATTCTCATGGTATTAACAGCATTATTGTTAATGGGAATTTAATTGACAAGCCAGATCAAATTGCCAATCAATTTAATCAATACTTTATCAATATTGGTCCCAACTTTGCTGAAAACATCCAACCTACTCATTCACCCCTAGTTTTGCTGATTATATGCCCAACCCTAATTTTAATTCCTTCTTTTTTACTCCAGTAAATGAACATGAAATTCTGGACATTGTTAAAAATTTACAAAATAAAAAAAGTTCTGGTCATGACCTGATCAATATTTCCATTATCAAGAAGTCAATTTTTGCCATAAGTAAACTTCTGGTTCATATTGTCAATACTTCTTTTACGACTGGCATTGTTCCATCAGAAATAAAAATTGCTAAAGTCATACCAGTTTTCAAAAAGGGTGATCGTAACAATATATCTAATTATAGGCCTATCTCTATTCTTTCATGTTTTTCAAAGATTTTTGAAAAATGTGTCTATGCTCGTACCATTAACTTTCTGAATAAGTTTGAAATTTTAACAAATCAACAGTTTGGTTTCCGTAGTAAACATTCAACTATTCATGCACTCCTTGATTTTATTGATAAAGTCACTATTGCTATCGATGACTCCAATCATACTTTGGGGGTGTTCCTTGATCAAAGGCTTTTGATACAATAGACCATCAAATACTATTGTATAAACTTTCCAACTATGGTATCCGTGGAATTCCCCTAGAATGGTTTAAGAGTTATCTTTCAGACAGGCCACAATATGTTTCCGTCAATGGCATAAAATCTGAGTCTGATGTCCTTACGTATGGAGTACCCCAAGGATCAATCCTCGGGCCTTTGTTATTTATCATAATTATACATTAATGATTTTACAAATTCTTCTAGTGTGCTTTCTTTTATACTATTTGCGGATGACTCTAATTTATTCTTTTCCCATAGTAACCTTGACTATCTTGTAAACACTGTTAACGATGAGCTCAAACTAGTTGCCACCTGGTTTACGGTCAATAAACTATCCCTTAATATCGCTAAAACTAACTGCATGTTGTTCAGTAATTCAGCCAGAGACCTTCCAAGTCCTGCAAAGATAATGACATTGAAATCACTAAAAGTAAAACTGATTGTTGCAAGTTTCTGGGACTTTTTGTTGACCGTAGAATATCATGGAATAGTCATGTTGATTACATTTGTAAAATTATTGCTAGAAATGTTGGTGTGATCAATAGGATCAAGCATTTTATGCCTGAACTGGTTTTACAATCTCTTTATAATACATTGATCGGTTCTTATCTTAACTACGGGATACTTGCATGGGGATCAGGTTCTGCTACCAATCCTAATAGACTTCTTCTCTTACAGAAGCGAGCTCTTCGTATCATTAATTTTGCTGAATTTAACGCACATACAGATCCCCTTTTCCATAAATATGCAATTTTAAAAGTGAAGGATATTTATTGTCTTCAGCTTGGGTCCCTCATGTATCAACTCACTTGTAAAAATTTACCTTCTGCTATTCAATCAATTTTTTCTTTCAATTCAGATGTACATTCCCATTTCACCCGCCAAGCTTCTAATTATCACATTTCTTACACTCGTACTTCCCTCGCTCATAAAACTATTATACATGAGGGACCTATGCTTTGGACATGCTTAATGAAAAACTTAAAGCCCCCAAAAGCTTGTTTACTTTCAAACGTGTCTTTAAAACTGATACACTGAAATCTTATTGTTGATGAGTGTTTTTTAACAGATGTACATGTACATTGTATTTTGAACCATACCACACACAGTGCAGACTCGGGTGGTCTCCTACATGGGATCCATGGTGTATACTATCACCCATAGCCACACTATGTTAAATCCATCGAGGGATACGCGCTGCTTTTGCATCACTTGATTTCGGTTGATACTATATTGCTGACCGGCAAGATTGTTGTGTAGTGTTCTGTCATAAGTCCTAGTCCACTGTTTGTGCTCGTTATTTGATTGTATAAGTGATTTTTCTTTGTAAACATGCATGTGCATTGAGACCCGCTATTATATTTTGTTCATTGGTGGCTCGACTCGACCACGGACCTCCACGGTTCACTTAACATTTTTTTTTTTTCAATCTCAATGCATATGCATGTCATTATAGGGACCATTGCCTACAAGCTTTGCTTTTTAAATGGATCCCTCTGCAGTGTCACATAATGTTTTTTTACATCTTATTCTTCAAACCTATGCCGTAAAACATTTACTTTGCATTATGTAATGATTACTTTTGATGTAGGCCTATATTGCCTTTTGCTTTTTGATACTGTGGAAAATAAATGAACCTTGAATCTTGAACCTTGAACCTTGTGTCTGACACATCTTTATGGTCTGCCCCTACCAAGCCGGCACTGGCCAACTATACAGGCTGTGTACTGTCACATCATTATGGTTTGCCCCTACCAAGCCGGCACTGGCCCAGTACAGGCTATGTCTGACACATCATTATGGTCTGCCCTTACCAAGCCGGCACTGGCCAACTACAGGCTGTGTACTGTCACATCATTATGGTTTGCCCCTACCAAGCCGGCACTGGCCCAATACATGCTGTATGTTGAAATTCAAGATGGCTGCCTCAGCCAAATGATCCAATGTTTTTAGTAATGTTCTTATTGGGTTCCTTGATCCTGAAACATGGGTATAGACACCAACCCCAAGTTTCTGTGAGGCTCATAGACCGAGATACGGGCAAAAACCTAATTGATTGGCGGCCATTTTGAATTTCAAAATGGCCGCCTTAACCAACTGATCCATTTTTTTTTAGTTTGTTCTTATTGGGTTCCTTGACCCTGAAAACATTAGTATAGACACCAAAACCAAGTCTCTATGAGTCTCACAGACCGAGATATAGGCACAACCAATTTCGGAAAGCGGCCATTTTGAAAAATGGCCGCCATCTTTATGCATCCCAACTTTTTAACTGGTAACATCAAAATAATCACTCACATGGGTCTCCCAAACAAAATGATACCACTCGCGGAGGATCTGGGGGATGCATGGGGGGGTATTCTAGCCCACGGACTACTACTATGCTAGTAACGCAAGGCTTACCTCACCATTTTCATTCACATTGTTTGGGAATTGGAATAATCAAAGAAATATAAAAAGTACCAGTTTTAGGGGTGAATGTTCTAGGAGCAATGATGGAAGAGATGTATATGATCAAAGAACATTTAATTAAACGAGAACAGCCATTAATGATGACCATTACGTTTGCTCACGAATTCCGGGAAGAAACTTATTGGATGCATACATCGAAAATGGGGCACATTATGCCTCTAATTATATAGAAGTCAACCAGTCGGATTAGAGAAAACAATAACCATACGGGGTGATTGTTATTACTGGCCTGCAGTCTCCAACTGTGACTAACAATCGATCTAATTGGTTGCGGAAACAGGAGGAGGGGCATTAGCGACCAATCACAATGACCTACATAGTGGGAGGTCTGAGGATTGGATCAATTACGCAGTTGAGAATGTGTTGGGTTGTAGTTTAATGTAATTGTCGATAAGTTGTTGACGTTACCATTTGTTGTTCAAGAAAACAGAACATAAATTCGCAGTTACCCACTATACAATCCCTCCGCCCAACCCTCGCCCCTATCCATCCATCTGTTTTCGCAGGTTGCAACTCCAATACGGAACCTCTCAAGTTTTCACTGTTTTCAAACATCGGAATGTATCCCAGTGATAAAGGCTAATGATTTTACTCATTTTCTAAAAGCTATAGTATTTCAAGCAAAACTATTTCAAAGGAAGTTTTCCACCATGACCATCTTTATACCTTGTAAGTTATGTGCAAATATGTTAACATTTATAATATTCAATACACCCTAATAAAAGACATCAGCGCGACAGTATTCAAGTCAAAAGTCATGATTATACTTTTTCTCTTTAAATATTAGACGGGTCAAAGGTCAACCCATTGTATATTTTACGAAGTAGCTTTAAAAAGTGGATGGCTAAATCAATACAAAATCGCATTAAAAATATCATGTTTTCTGACGCATCTAAACCCATCATTAGTTTCCCTTTTTGTTAACGTTGAATTAATGGCCCTACCCTTTTCTTGAGCCTTTTCATTTAGCAACTTCAGTTTTGTTTAAGGAGTAAAACCTGCAATAAAGTTTTCCGCATTTTTTTTTTTAAACAAATTTTTATTAAATTCGGGTCTGGTGGAGTTTCATGTGACAGTTTTTCTTCGTAGCTTATCTAGAGAAAAAGAAATGGGTAATAATTCCCAGTAATTGTCACAGTAATTGCTCCACGTCTCTTGTTAAGACGTAGATGGCAGGATGAAGATGAAGAAGATGGTTAATTAGACAACAGGAGAACTAAAGATGTGGGAGGGAGAGTGGCTGTGTGAGGGATAATACTAAACAAAGAAGGGGTGGGACGGGGTTGGCCATCTTCATTGTGGTTAAACACGAGGAGCAGATGGACCCAGCATGGGAGATCCGGGCACAACATAGGGTGTTACAAACTCTGCACAGTGCACAATGACTGGGAGGAGTCTGGGTTCCATGCAGGTATGCTTACCATTCAATTTATAGAAGACAAGGAGGTGTTAAATGACGGGATGATTTGTGGAGGAAGCTGATTGGCGTATGAAAACACAATAGATCTCTTTTTCGTCAATCACTATGAATTATGACTGCATGATACCACAAGAAAATGGCAAAGTTCTCAACTGTCTTTGTTATTGCAGAATAGTGTCTTGTCGTAAAAGGCAAATAGAATGGTTTATTGGTAAAAACAAACATCATAGTAGCCAAGCTGAGATGGCTTTACATTGTACATTTATTTGTTAAGCAATATCAGGTGGAAAAGTAATTAGTGTTACTGCGAACCTTACTTCATAGATCATATCAGTTTCCTTATGGAGATGTTGCGATATGATTGGCCGGCCTGACGCGATTGATGAGTTGTTTGCTTTAAGTTTAGACATTACGTCTGAATGTGACAAGTTACTCTTTTTTGATGACAGATAAGGTTCGTCTTGGCACGCGCATGTTGGTCACACACACACACATAAGTATTTCAACAAGAAAATGAAATTGATGACATTATGTAACTGCAGGAGCAAAACGTATGCCCTTGGTGTGTTTTGCAATCATATAAATGACGCAAAAAGGCCGCCAAAAGGCCGCTCAATGTGATGGCTAGCGAACAGAAAGGAAAACATTACAGGGTGCGACATATCTTGAATACTGAGAGATTGTAATTTTGGAAAACAAGTTACAGGCGGGGAGTTTTAAAGTGCAGCAGTATATACGTGGGATTCTAGACCAGCTCCAGAAGTAAAAAGTGTTTTTTGTTTGTTTTTGTTTTTACAAAGAATGACCAGAGCACGGCAATACGACAGTGGCTTTTGTTCCGGCAGCTATCAATGTAAAGGTAGTTGAAACGATGAGCTGTCGTATGGCTGGCTCTTATCCCTAATCAAAAACATTGTCTTCTTGCTGTTTTATGTAAGAAGTTTTACTAATTGTGTGTGTGAACGTGATAAGAACAATTTTTTATTGTAGTGCAATTTTTTTTATTTTTTTCCTCTCGTTACTGATGGTTTGGATTGTATTTGTATACAGTTTTTTGTCAAGGCCATTTTTAATTTCCCCCGTGAGGAATAATACAGATTTAATCTCTCTATTTATCTCTCAAGCTAGCTGAATTTCTCATAGTTCAACAGCATTTGGAACAGACAAATTGAAGGCATCATCATCCTTCGACTGCGGAGCAGTCGAATACAAGTTTCCCCCAACTATATACGACGATCTTGGGCAATAAATTGAAGGCATACATCATAATAGACTCAAAACTCAAAACGTATACTACGAATGGAAACAAAAGTTCAGAATGGAAAACAAGACAGTGAGAGATCTTCTGAACACAAACACGAAGACTAAACAAGAAAAAACATTTAAAGACCAAATTAAAAATCGTGTAATAACTTCAACAGAAGCGGCACTTGTCCCTTTAAATGACAGGGTGGGTAGGTGATCCTACAAAAGGACTTAAAGGTGTATACGCCTACAAAATTGTGTTTTATGTTTGTTGTTCTGAGCGTAATTTTTTCATATTATTTGATACTCAATATTAACGAAGCATCGAATCTGTGAAATGTCATCAAGTTAACACATTAAGGCCAATCAAATAGAGGTTTGTGTCTTGTCAAGATTGTTGTGCAGGCATAAAATTTGAGTTTGTCTCGATTCGGTAAATCTGAGTGAGAACTAGTATTAACTGGAATTTTTTCTCGGCAGTAAAACAGAGAGAATGGTAGACAATTTATTTCTAGTGATGATGTAACATTTCAAGTATAGCTCAGGACTAAAACTCCCTTTCCATTTACTCCGTTCATTACTAACTTTAAATGTGTTACTATCTTTAAAGCAAATATACTCTCGTCGCCATTTGCCACTCCACCGACATCCCAACCGCCCAACAAAGCCCGGCATCAATTTCTCATCAACACGCCCACAGAACCCTCTCCCGACAAAATGTGACCCAATTGAAAACGCATTTATCATTCGACAAGTGTTTATACAAAGATAAACGTTTCAGTCTTGATGAATCGGTGCAAACTTCAAATCGATAAAATAAAAAATGGCATCCGTTTAGATTAATGAAAGGGTAACCGGCATAGGCCTATAGGCCTACTACCCATGAGAAGAGCCAACCTACTACCCATGAGAAGAGCCATAGAAAAAACACAGAACGAATGGCGAGGTTTGACTCGTGAGACACTGTTTTATGTAGCATAAACAATACTTTATACAGACACAATTTCAAGTGACTCTTTTCTTTATGTAGCCATTATAATTGAAAACTGTCAGCGTTCATTTTGCACCCGTCGTTTTATGAACATTGAGATTCAACATTGGTGCAGTAATTACACTATGTATAATATGACACACAGCGTAACACCGATAACGTTGTTCCCGCTTATCACAGCCATGTCAGTTTAGTAAAATATTAGCGTTATGTAAATACAACCCGATCATAGTATCAATAAGATCGGATCAAATGCTGTTGCTACTGTGCACCGAGTCCTCCAAAAAACAAACACTGCTCTCGGAAATGTGTCGTCGAAATCCATCATTTGTTTCCCCTACCCAGCAGTTTATATACAAAGTATAACAGTAACGCCAAGTTTCATGTTGAAATTTATGTTTTCTTTGAGCAGGTTCCGGGTACAGATTGATGATTTACACATTAACTGATATGATAAATTACCCGCATTTATTTAAATTTATTGCTTCTGGTTGCTTTGCTATACTATTATTAGTTGCTAGTAGGATCAAAATACCAGTTTTCAACATGAGTCAAAAATGTCATCAGATTATAACATAATTATTTCATAACGGTTTCTAATTATTCTTAAATTATTTGACTAACTATTATTTTCTGCAGCACCAGTGCAGTGGCATCCAGACTTTTGGGGGGGGGGGGGGGGGGGGGGGGGGGGGCGGCGAGGGGAAATTCATGTGTGCATTATTTCTAACCCATTGGAGGAGGGGCAAGAGGGGGGTCAAGGGTTCTGAGTGTGTGTGAGGGGGGGGGGGTCACCACACGCCCACTCTGGTTACGCAGAGATGAGAAGGTAAAGACGTAATTTATTTATTTTTATTTTTATTTTATTTTATTTTTTTGGGGGGGGGCTTCACCATTCACTTTTTGCATTTTCCCTGATCTCATTGGAGGAGGGGCAATATGGGGGTCGCGGGTTCTGAGTGGGGGTTGAGGGGCTCATCTGGTTACGCTGTGCTTCACACAGCCAACCTTATAATAATGTGCCATTGTATGTTGCGACGAACAGATTTACCGTTCCAGTCAAAACGTTTTAAAAACAAATTATCAGGGATCATAATTGTTCTCAAGCAGATGTGATTTCTCCAACTTCCTGATTGAATTTTGAATTGCATTACTGGGTTCAGCTGTGTATGACGCACCGAATCGCATTTTTTAATCAGAAAATTTGAAGGATGCTTGTTTTCTAATTTGGCGATAAACCTAATAAATGATTGCACCAATCAGCCCAGCAATACCGGTAAAATGAGTGCCCTATAACTCTAGTTAGGGGCCTATCAATGCCAAGGCGCTAAGATAAGAGGATAAAGAATTAATAATAGAGACAGATAGTTTGCTGAAAATCTTGTGGAAAAATGACACGTGCAGAGGACCTACTTTGAGATGAGATACAAATACTATAGACTTAATCTTGCCTCATCTTTCACAGGAGTCAATGTGAAGAGTTACTATGACTGAGGAAGAGCGTTCCATTCATTGTCGAGGTGAACTAATTTCGAAACGGATTGGTGTTTTTACCTAATTTGTATAAATTTACTTGGGTTAATATTATTTTAACATAATTATATAAATAATTCACTCGGGTAAAGGAAATGTAAATTTTAGTTTAAGAAGCACTGCATATTCGGTGCTTTCTGAGTTCAGTGATAAAAGGGAGTTCATTGTTAACATGCCGTTTGGAATTAACTTGGACAATTGAGTTCCTTGATCACCAGTCCTACCCAATACTTTAGTTCCCTACAGATGTTTCATTTTTGACATCGAGGTCATCGTTGCCATTATTGCTCTGGTATTAAAGTTAATGCCTCTTTAGTACATCCGCCATGGTATACATCCGTGGCCCGGAACAAACCACGCGTCGGAGCGTCGGGTCAACCTTTGGTATCTCCAGTCAAAATATTTTGCTACATCCTCCCCACGGAACCAAACGTAATACAATTTTGAAAGAATAAAAACGCATGCCCAAAGAAAGGCATGTCTACTTTTGTATTTGCAGCATATGCAACTATACACCTTCATGTAATGAATTGAAGACAAGAAACAAGTCTTCAGGACTTTGTTGAGTTGTTTGCATTAAGAAAACAATTGATGATTTACTATTAGTACACAATGGTAAAGAAAGACGCTGAAGTTATATACTATTTCATTTATCGTTGTTACTTACACTTGGAGGCAAGGTACACTGTTGGTAATTACTCAACAACGGTTAATTACCATAACAAATTATCTTTGTGAAGAGCACCGGAGAGATGTTGAAATTATAAAACATTGTAGAAACGATCCCTTGGAAGTAGTTTTAGAGTATGAGGTAATTGTTTTACAAACAATTTGAATCTGAGAAAGGCTTCAGGATAAGCTCACACTTCTATGCAACAAGGGTAGATTTTCTTCCATTATATGCTTGCAACTTTGATCACCAATTGAGCCCAAATTTTCACATGCTTGTTTTTTAATGTAGGCCTATTTGTTGGGCTGCACCAAGTGAGGATAATTACTGGTCTTTGACAATCACCAAAAGTATAGTAGTATACTCTGCCTTTGAGTGTGTTATTTTTGACACTAAAAACGTTTGGTCCTAGCTGTTCGAAATAATTATAAAATGCCACATAGTCAACCCAATGAGGATTGTCAATAATAGTTAATGATAGTGCGAAGACGTGTAGTTACGTGGTATTATTAATAATCACCCAGCAGCCCACCACGGAGTTTGGTCCGAGGTGGTACATACACAGCTCTGAAAGGGCCCCCGGTTGCAATCAGTCTCTTACTCCCGTGGTTTATACAGTGAAGAATGAGGCAACGAACATGACAAGATAGTAATGCTGAGTGACAGAAGGCTCAGCGTGTGGTGATTCAAGAATTTAATAAAGGACTCAGCTCCTAGATTGAGGAATTCCAGTGAATTTTCCGGCTGCTAGTTACAAAATCTACAAACAGTATCATCATCAGAATGGAGTTGTATTAAAATCGAAATACTGAGAATTATTTTGAATGCAGCTAACTTTCTGCTTCCGTAAATGAGGCGGGGGGGGGGGGGGGGGGTTCTGGATTGTAGAGATTTATGGATACGTGAGACAGCCTTGAAAGGGGGCATGGTGGCAAGGTGTGTTGAGGGGGGCTGTTTGGAAATAACTTTTTTAAGTAAAATTAAAAATCATCCCCATGAGAATGCACCACACCAGGGTGTACTTAAATACTTGTCATTCGAAAGGACTCTCTGACTCACAGCTCAAGTGTTGACATAGCCTCGTTAATGATTTAAGAAAATGGAATTTAACAAACAGACCAAGGACTTCTTTGGTGCAGTAGCTCCATCTTTAGACTGTAAACGTCGCTTCAAGTGGGGCGGGGGAGAGGTTGAGATGGCGGTATGGTTGTTCATGTTTACTATTATTATTATTAATGTAGTAATGAGGCAATGATTTTCTACTGTACTGTATTGGTATGCCCTGATACCCTAGATATGTCCACGGGTGTGTTAAGAGTATTGCGTGCAAGACAAGCATTATATTTAATAGGAAGGTGTAGGTGCCACATACATTCAGAAACAACAAAATAAGACACGTTCTACAAAAATTGATCGTGTCAATTACCGGTACCGCTCAGCTCTTTTTATCTTTGTTTAAAACGTTACATTTTGATAATCTCAAACTACAGAATGGTTAAGCTTTCCAATTCAGCCCATCATTCGGGCAGTCGTATGACCAAATAATACCCAATCAGATAAAAATGCATAATCCACGGTAGAAACCAGCATAAAGCACCAACCCATGCGAACCTATATACAGACAATGTAACCTTTGTTTCCCAAAAATAGTGACCTTGTACAATTCATTGCCTTTCTGACAGGCAAGATACTGCACATTGTTTGGGAGAAACTGTCCATTTTATGTCAGGATTTAAACATAAACTCAAGAAATTTTATAAGTAACGGCTGAAAATATTTTGAGGTGTCCCCTTTCTTCATATCGAAAGTTAATTAAAAAACAGTGAAATCTTCAAGAAATCCTGAAGACGAGCAGAGTATACTGTTCGAAACGTCAAGACCACACCGGCTCTGTTCAGAGACAACACTCCTCCCAAAAAGATTTACACATGGTTGTACCCGCAAGTTTACTAATTATAGTTATTTCTTGGTGAAATCTTCATTAAAAGCTTTAATGTTTTCTTCCATCGAGCTGTGTACAAATCGTGCCTACAGGAAGTCCAGCCTCTGTGGCTCTAAACTTGGGCTGTTACGGGTGACATGGTCCAGGCCTGTACCAAAAGAAAGCCACAATGTAATAAAAGCATTATTGACACACCTTTCATGCAGTTTTGACCGCAATCTGTCAATCACAGGTCCATGTGTGACTGACAGGTAGACTGACACGCCTTGGCCATTATTCCTCACTAATCGGGTTATTGCAACAGTTAACAGAATCCAGGTTGTATATACAATTAAGGCTCATCAGCTTGGCTAGGTACACATTCATTTGGTCATCAAAATGTGCCATCAACTGTTCCCACATTGGTGTGAACTGACAGCACCTTTTTCTCTAGAATCTAATGAAGTTCTCATTAAATCTTACATATCTGGCTCCGATCAGAGGAAATTTGTAGGGTTTAAAAAAATCTAACATAGAGCAATGATTTTAACAAATAATGTGCTTTATTGAAGACGCAAAGATTGTTTTCTTTTTTTAATACTCGATTGTCACAAACTGCAGCCTGGTTTAAGTGAAAGAACAAATAATCCCACAACTGTTTACAGAACGGTGCATTCATTTAAAAGTGTTCCAATATTAATGACAAAATATAACATGTGGAAACAACTGTTGCTAAATTTTATTGTTCAATGTTTGGTTCTGTTCGGTAGTTTAAAAGAGGTTATAACGCTTGAACGCCAAAATGTAATCAGCCAGAGCCAAGTTTCTTCAGAAAGTGCAACATTTCAGACGTTAATACTTCAGTTAACAGCACACATTTTCCATATCGACTGAGCATTCAGATTAACTTTGTTGAAAAGTTCCGATTATGGTTCATTCTTTGGGGGAAAGAAAAACCCGCACCAGGTGTTTCGAACCAATTTCAATACCACCCCGCTGTGATAATAGTCCAACAAATTGATGTGAGTTTATGAAAATGGCTAATTCGTTCCACATTTCGTTTTTGATGCTAGTCTCTTTCTTTGTTTTCAAAGTTCGAGTCTGTAATGTTTCCTATACAACCTAAGGGTTGGTCTATAGAAACCGACGACTTCGTCTTCAGGTGGCGCGGTGGAGTCTTCCAGCCTAGGCCAACACAAAGTACAAGGGCATTCAGATCTCACTTGTGTTTCCACAACCCCGACCTTGGAAGAAACTGGAAATTGTTACAACACTTTTTGTTATGACTCGGCGGGACGTAGTTATGAGATTATTGAAAAAAACAAATTGTTGCCGCGTGGGATGGCATGAAAACGAGGATGATTGACAGGTGTTAGGAGACTGGCTCCCAGTCGCTTCCTGTGTATACGCAGGCCTTTTTGCAGGCCGTTTCCATATGCCGAGGCTCCTCAAATCACTCTCATATTATTTTCTTTGTGGTGTTCTATTGAAACAGTTTCCACGCCATGAAACTTATTGTCTGCTAGCAGGGCCGTTGTCCAAACAGACAGTGGTGTTGCCCAAGCAACCAACACTCTCGTTAAGTTCCATATTGTGATCTTTATTACATACTTTTTACATGTAGGTCCGACTACCGTCAAGACCATAATTCAAATTTAAAACACATTTTATGAGACATAAGTCTCTAACTTAAGTCTCTAACCCCACCCCTTCCCACAACTCCCTACTCCATTATCTACAACCGCTACACAGA